>CM077090.1:36032123-36632123 GCA_039513925.1 Platanthera zijinensis
AAAAGAGAATAAAGGAGGAGTTTAACACGAGAATGATAACCTAAGAAATAAACTCAGGTGACCCTACGATCCATTACTCAAACTGGTAGGACTTCTTTAAGGAGAATTGAGACAATAATCCATTAGTAGAATGATAGATGACACATAGTCTCAACCCTCGTACTAGTAATAAGATTACCAGGAGTCAAACACCGAGCGTCGGATAGGAATTCAAGTTAAGAAGATACCCATTTGGGACGGGAATATTTTGACCCCGATAAGGTTATCGTAAATGTGACTCATAGAGTTTAAAGTATTGAGTATATTAACTGGTTTCAAGTTGGAACCCCAAGTCGAAGATTGATGCCTTAGGGATTGTGCACCCAGTTAGGACGGATATAATAGGGTAATATCAAAGATACTTAGCTCAAGGTAGGTAGGGCTTATCTTTTGTTTATTGGGGGCTTACCTTTTATTTATTGGGGACTTGTCCTTTATTTATTGGCAAATTAGTACTAACTTGGGTTTCCTTAGACCTAATTTAGAGAATGTGGCGTAACAAACATAGTGAGGTTGAAGTCGATATAATTTGACGTTATTCGGGCGAAGATAAGATTTTGTAAAAAAATGTTTGGAATGTTGACTTGTAGCATTACCAAGACAATGACATGGTAATAAGACGCAGTAATTACGAGGATTGACTATTATCATGTAATATTGGATGACGGGTAACAAGATTCAGGATATCTAAGAAGATAAATGTTGGGTACATGGGAAAATGTGTACCTAATTTGGAGAAGCCTCACTTAGCTCAATGATATACATCAAGGTATATTTGATGTTATTTTGAGTTTATATGTGCAGGTTAAGTATTTGCTAAACTGCAGAAAAAATTTCTAAGTCCATGTGTCGACACTTAAGAAAGCCTGTGTCGACACTTGGAAAAGCTGTGTCGACACCAAAAGCAACTGTGTCGACACACAGAAGTATTAGTCGACATCGACTGTGTCGACACCAGGAGGCAGTGTTGACACACAGAAGTATTATTCGACATCAACTGTGTCGACACCTGGAGGCAATGTCGACACACAGAATTCTTAGACTACATCAACTGTGTCGACACCTGGAGGCAGTGTCGACACACAGAATTTTGAGACAACATCAACTGTGTCGACACATAAGACTTGTGTCGACACACATCAGAGTTTAAACAAATTTGATTGATGTGTAGTGAAGAAGTGTCTGTGTCGACACAAAGAAGCTGTGTCGACACATTCTACAGATGCCAGTGTCAAGAAGTTGTGTCCACACCAAAGGAGCTGTGTCGACATCACCAAAGCTTGTGTCGACACTTAATCTACTTGTGTCGACACATAATGACAATCAGTCTCGACGCTTTGCTGACAAAGACAAAGGTTCAAGAATGACTGAAGACTTGATAGTTGTGAATTCCAACAGGTTTACTGAAGCTATAAGTACTGTCAGAAGTTCGTTAGAAACCGGATATGACCGGTTACCATGGGTGAAGCCTATATATAGACGGACTGTGTCAAATCAAAAAAAACACGAACAACTATTGAAGTATTGATCATTGATCAAGAAAGAGCACGTCACACAGAAGAAGATTTTCGTGAGAAGATCTAAGAAGATAATCTGAAGTGGAAATCTACTCAGAATTTGTCTAAGGAGAATTCAAGAAGAATTCTGAAGAAACTTCAGAAGTTCTGGAGAGTGAGAGAGATCTCCACTGTTGAAGTAAAGAAGGAGACATTTACAAGTCTCTTAGTAGCATATCTTGAACTTTCTGCTAAGAAGGATTCATATCTATTTCTGAAATCAAGGAGGAAGCTGCCAGCAAGTCAACTTTAAAGAAGATCAACCCTACTGAGTTCAGATTCAAGAAGATTTGAAGAAAGCTAAGAACAGGTTGATCTCAGCAATCAGTCTTATCAAGAGTTGATCAAGACCTTTTATCCCTTCTCTCTCAACAAGGGTAAGAGTTAATCTATAAGATTTTTCAATTCTGTAGGATCTTTCAAGATCTGAGTTGTAAGCCTATTATATAAAGGCTGAGTGTAGGAGATATAGATCTCTGAGTGGTAAGGCTTTTGAGCCTGAGTGTAGGAGAAATCATTCTCTGAGTTGTAGGTCTTGTGACAAGGCTGAGGTAGGGTTGTTAGCTTGAGCTGTAGGAGTGTGGATACATTCTGAGTTGTAGAAACCTTTTAGGGTTATGAGCTGTAAGATCTGTGGGGACTGAGAAGAAGGAAGAAGTTAGGCCAAATCTAGCACACTGCTGGATAGGTGAAGGGGGAAAAGTGGATGTACCCAGACCATGGGGAACCACTATAAACCTGTGTGCAATCTGTGATGTGTGTGTGATTGTGTATTCTGTGATGTGGTGCTATGATAGCTGTAGAATAGTTAGATTCTCTTACTGAATTCTTATTCTGTCTTAAGTAAGGAAAAAAGAAAGAACCTATTCACCCCCCTCTAAGTGTTTGGGTTATCTTGAAATCAATTCTATCAAGTGTATCAGAGAGAGGTTGCTTAAAGAAGGACTTAACAGTCTGAGTAAGATCCATAAGGCAGATTCAAGATCGATAAAATGGGTTCAGGAGAAAATCATAAGGAATAGGTTCTATGAAATTACCCATATGCAGGAAAGAGATATTGGAATATGGAAAGAAAGGGTCAGGTTTTTTATGGAGGGCTTATGATCTAAGGATCTACATTACAGTAAAGGGAAGGTCCTTATATTCCAATGAAGTTGTCAGTCTAGATGCAAATCAAAGAACTCCCGATTTTTCAGAGATGACTAAGGAAGAGATCATCCTGGCAACTATGGATAAAAGAGCCAAGAATATCATAGTTAGTGTCATAGATGATTCAACCTTTCAAAATTTGATTCACTGCCAGACCTCCCAAGGAAATGTGGGATACCTGATAGTCTACATGGAGGGTTCTGAAGAAGCAGACAAGATAGAAAATCTATGTGAACAGGAATATGAGAGTTTCAGATAAAGAAAGTCAGATGGTATAACTGAGTGTTATAAAAAGTTCTATAGAATAGTAAATGAGCTGATGTCCTATGGAAGGATCTTTAGTACATATGAACTAAATGATAAATTCCTAAGATCCTTGACAAAGGATTGGAACACTAAGATTTGTGCCATTAGGGAAGTGGCCAAACTTGCAGATATCTCTCCTCCAACATTGTTGGAAAATTGCTGTCATATGAGATGCAAGCTGATGGTAGGAAGAGGAAGATAAAAGTGCAAAAGGGGAGCATAGAGAAAAGTCTGTGGCCTTCAAGGTGGAAGCCACTAGGAAGAATAGGAGGATGTCTCCATCACCTCCTGAGATTATTGTTGAAATTACTTCAGATAATTCAGACAACCAAAGTTGTTCAGACAGCAGTGACTCAGATAAAGACTTTACTATACTACTTCCTTCACAAGACAATTTCAGAGATTCCTGAAGAAGCAGTGGAAGTCTAGGCCCTCAACATCTCAGCCTGTGGATGACTATTATCAAAAGAGGAAGTCATCAAGGAAGGACAGGAGCAGGTCTAAGCTTAGCAAATCTACAACATCAAAAATAGTTTGCTACTGCTGTAATAGGACTGGACATGTTGTGGCTGAGTGTTCGGACAAAAGAAATGAATCTGCTGATAAAAGGAAGACTCAACAAAAGAGCAAGAAGGAGAAATCCTTTGTTGCTAAGAAGGAGAAGAGCTTGACAGACCAATCATCTTCAGAGTCTGAATCTGAAGCTGAGGCATACATTGGTCTATATACAGTAGATGAAGAAGATGAGTTTATGCAATTGCTGAACTCTATCTATGAACAAGAAGACCATCAGTGCATGGGACTGATGGCTGTATCAAAAGAAGAAAAGTGCCAGGATCAGCCTGGTCTTAGTAAGGTATAATGTATTTCTAGAAATTCAGATTGTAGTACTAGTACAGAGTCAGCTACATCTGCATCAAGTGATGTGGATGGGTCTGAGTCTGAAGGTGATATTCATCAATTGATAAATGAATATGGGGACTTGTTGCAGGCACTAAAGAAAAGCAAAACCTGGCCAAAACTCAGGCTAAGGAAATTGCAGATCTTAAGATGGCTGCATCTGATTTAGAGAAAGAGTTGGATCAAAAAATGAATGAGATATCCAAACTGAAAACTATAACTGTTATTCAGATGGGCACAATCACATACAAAATAATATAATTAAAAGTCTTAAAGCCAGACTTCAAAAGGAAAAAGATCGTCACCTTGTGCATGACATCTAAGTCCTAGCGTAGCTTAGGAGATAATCGCTACCCTGTGCATGGAGTCTAGGTCCTTATGCGACTTAGGGAGTTCTTGCAACCTTGTATGTAGTGAATAGATCGCGTTGTGATCTAGGGGAGGTTAATTGCTAGATCTAGGAAGAGATACGCCATAGCCAGCCGGTTCTTGTTAGAAGGACCGGTGAAATCAAAAGAAGTTTGTAATTTTTCATAGCTTTGATCTCTAGCTTCATAGAGATTCATTTTATTTTGTTTAACACTTGTGAAATAAATTATCATCATTTATATTCCTGTGATTTACTAAGTGTTTATTCTTAATTATGAAAAATTAGTTTTTGTATCTGCAATTATTTCTTCACGTAAATATTAAAAAATTATTGTTAACCCTTATTCACCCCCCCCACTCTAAGGGTGTCTCACGATCCAATAATTTGTATTAGAGGAAGGTTACTCCATATTGGTTTCACCACCGGGAGTAATTGTTGGGAATTGTTCCCTTGAATGTCCCTTAGGATTTGAAGAGGCATCACCAATCATGCTAAGGGGTATAATGTATTTGATGTATGCTTGAGTTCTTGCATGAAGGAGGTTCCTTGATTGGATAGGTGAACAGGAGGAGGAAGCTTGAAGTCAGAAAATATGACTAGGGCAAAACCACTGAGACAGTTGAGACAACTGAGAAGAATGTCTCAGCAGAACCGCTAAGACAGCTGAGAAACTAAAAAACAAATAGTTGAGAGAAGTGATGGTCTCAGCTAAACTATTGAGACAAAAGATAGTCTCAGTTTTGAAGAAGCAACCGCTAAGATAGTTGAGACAGATGAGAAGGAAACCACTAAGGCAGAAGACTGCCTCAGCTGTGAAGGAAGAAAACCGCTGAGACAAAAGACAGTCTTAGCTGTGATGAAAGAAAACCGCTGAGATAGTTAAGAAGAAACCATTAAGACTAAGTCAGCAGATTTTCTCTAAGTCCAGAAGCGTTGAGAGAGGCAAGCTCACTCAATGCTTCTAAAGAAGAAGCCCAATTCAGAATTCATCGAGCTGATTCCTGAATTCGTCGAGCCCAACTCACAGTTCGTCGAGCTCCAGTTAAAGGTTTAAGATTCTGAGTTTGTTAAGCCTAGTTCAGGAATCGTCAAACTGATTCTAGAATTCATCGAACGCAGCTCACCTTTTGTTGAGCTCAAGTTAAAGGCTGAAGACACTGAGTTCATCGAGCTAAGGTTGGAATTTGTCGAACGAATTTCAAAAGTAATCGAACCTAGATCACCGTTCGTCGAGCATAGTCTGGGAACTTTATACTATTACAGAAATGCTGCAGCAGCGCCGGAAAGTACTGTTTGTCTTCTTTTAAGGGAGGTGGCGCTCACCATCCGTGACTTGGACTCACATTCAGATTGTGCCGTTGATTCAAAATCAACAGATATAAAAGGAAGAGAAGACAAGCAGATTAGGGTAAACAAAAAACCCGGAAAATGAAACCTTGAACCAGAACGGAAGCATAAAGCAAAATAGAGGCGGTTGGACTTCATCTTCACCGACAAGCTTGAAAGCAATAGTCCAGCAGGCAAGCCAGAAGGCTAAGAGAGAAAGATAGCTGAAGCTTCTTCCAATTCAACAAGATTGTTCCTTGGAGAACTAGTTAGCCGATTCATACAATTAGCAAAAGGAGATAGCTGTGTGAAGGACTGTAAGCCTTCAACAGCAGGTAGTTGTTGAAGAAGACTCATCCCTTCTACAATAAGTAGGCTGTACTATTATCTGCACAGTCCAACACGTTGGTATCAGAGATTTTTCTCTGAGTCAGTTATTCAATCTTTCCTGATTACATTCTTGTAGGATTTAGTTTATCTGAATCTGAGTGTAGGGCACTTTGTGCCTAAGTGGTAGGTGACAAATTTATCACTGAGGTAGGTGCCCTGCTAGGGTATTGAGGTAGGATCAAAGTGTAGATCTGAGATATAGGGCTTAAGTGTCTGAGGTAGGAGGAGCTGCTCTCTAAGGTAGGATCCAAGTGTGGATCTGAGGTAGGGCTATCCTCCTAGCCTGAGTGTAGGGCCTAGTGCCTGAGGTAGGTGACTGGAGAGTCACTGAGCTGTAGGTGACAAGTGTGTCACTGAGTTGTAGGCCTTGGAGGAGGCTGAGCTGTAAGTGCCTGGAAGGGCACTAAGGTAGGTGCTTGAATATGTACTAAGTTGTGGAGAGTGCTGCAGCACTCTGAGAGTAGGGCCTTATGCCTGAAGTTGTAAGGCACTTTGTGCTTGAGCTGTATGCCTTAGAAATAAGGCTGAGGTAGGTGGTTAGTGGACCACTGAGCTGTAGGAGCACTGCAGGGCTTTGAGGTAGGAACCCTTGTGGTTCTGAGTTTCGATTCTGAAAAGAATCTGTGTGTAAGGATGAGGCCCATAGGTGTAAGCTCTGAGGAGCATATTGGTGGAGTTTGTGCATAGTCTAACAAATCAGTTGGATAGATGGGAGGGAAAGTGGATTTACCCAATTGGAGAACCACTGTAAATACTTGTGTGTTTGCTGTGTTGCTTGTTTATTTCTTATATTGCAGGTAATTAGGACAAGCTCTAGATCACAAATTTATAAACAACACAAAAAGTCTTAAGAAATTTAAAAGACCTATTCACCCCCCCCCCCTCTAGGTGACCAGCTAACCTTGAAGTAATAACTTTCAGTAATGGCACAAAACAATCACGCATTTTCCGAGGGGCAAGGGATAAGTAAAACTCTCTTATTTACTGACATAGATTATAACTATTGGAAAGCTCGAATGTGATGCTTTCTAATTGCTTTAGATATCGAAGTATGGGGCATGATAAAAACATGCTACACTCCACCTATAATGGTAGTTTGAAGTGTTAGCATGGAAAAACCCAAAGACAAATGGGACGATACTGATAAGCTTCGTTGTAAAAATAATGTTAAGGCAATGAATGCTTTATTCTACGTGTTAGATAGAACTGAATTTAATCGTATATGTGCTTGTGAAACTACGTATGATATTTGGAACTTACTTGAAGTTACTAATGAAGGTATATCGCAGGTGAAGGACTTAAAGCTTTTCCAATTAGAGTCAGAATTTGAAAAGTTCAAGATGGAGTTTGATGAAGATGTAGACTCCATGTACATGAGGTTCAGCAAAATCGTGAATGACTTAAAGATTCTTGGAAAAAGTTTTTCAAATGGATATTTAGATAGGAAGATTCTAAGATCGCTTCCCCAAAGTTCAATCCAAAAGTTACTGCAATCTCGGAGTCACACGATCTAAAAACTCTTCAAATTGAGAATCTTATAGGAAACCTAAAAAATCATGAAGTAGAGCTGAGGATTCAACAACAAGAATACAATATGGGGCCGAGAAAGAAAGCATTGGCATTAAAGTCCAAGAAGGATGCTAAGAGTGAGTCTGATGAGGATGAGGAAGAAGATGAAGAAAGCTTGTTCGTAAACGAGTTCAAAAGATTCATGAGAAACCCTGAAAGAAGAAATATTTTCAACAAGAAAGGGTCTGAGTACAAGAAAGGAAAAAAGAAAAGCTGATGGAGAGGATGATGAAGAGTTTCCACCATCTGAGTGTTACCATTGTAGAAGAGTTTGACATATCAGGAGCAAGTGCCCAAAATATCTGAAAGAGCTGAAAGAGAAGAGGCACAAGAAGAAGGATAAGAAGAAAGTTCTAAAGGCTAGAACCTGGGATGACGTCACTTCTGAGGAGTCAAGCAGTTCAAGTTCAGAAACTAAAGAGGAGGCCAACATGTACCTGATGGGAAAGAGCATCTCATCATCTGATGATGAGTGCAGTGTCCATAGTGATACTGAGGTAACTCCTCCATTTTATGATGATTTATATTCTGAGATCTTAACAACGTGTAAACATTGTTACAAAAGCTTAACTGAAATTAAATTACTTAAATTTGAAATTAAAATATTGTTAAAAGAAAACAAAAAATTAACCACTGAATTAAAAGTACTTGGGAAGGAGAAAGTAATTTGTCAAGAGGACTGTCCCTCTTTGACATGGATACTAGAACTTGAAAAGGATCTTTCTAAGTGTCGGTCTCAAGTTGATTCTCTTATAAGGGAAAAAGGGATCTTAAAAATATCTCTAAAATTCTCTCAATCCCAAGTAGAAGGGAGTAAGAAGGCTTTTGCAAACCGATGCAATACAATAGTTGCTGAAAATATCGCCTTGAAAGCCCAAGTTCATGATTTAGAGGTGGCCACTAAAAAATTTGGAGTGGGATGAAAATCACTGAATATGATTTCGATGAACCAGTGTTATGGTTCGGCAAAATTTAAACTCAGATACACTTCTGGACATTATCGCCCGACGATACCCACTGTCGTCGGCGATAGCAAAAAGTTCAAAAATTCGCCTTTTTCAAATAAAAATAGTAAATCTGCTGTCACTGCTACTTCCAGCAAGAATTCACAAGTTGTTTTGAAAAATCCTTTAACTTCCTTTATCACGTGTGCCAAATGTAATAAGTTTGATCACACCACTCACACTTGTAGGAAGACAGGACGATGTTCTGTTAAACAAGTCTGGGTACTTAAGTCTTCCACCTACACTATGGGAGGAACCACTCGGGTAACCAGATCTTTACTCTCATTTTCTTTTTAGGTGTGTTGGCAGGCTAAGGACAAGGAAGCCGTGTGGTACTTGGACTCAGGATGTTTAAAGCACATGACGGGTAACAAGTCAAAGTTGCTTTGCCTGGAGATGAAGAAATGAGTAGTTACTTTTGGCAACAATGGGAAAGGAAGGATCATCGACATTGGATTAGTAGGTAACAATTCCTTTACTATATCAAATGTTTTGTATGTGAAAGGTTTAAAACATAACTTAATTTCTATAAGTCAATTATGCGATATTGGCTTAAATATATTATTTGACTCATCTTCAAATCTTTGCAAAATTTTTTATTTCAAAACAAACGATATTATTCTTACTGCTCCTAGATATAAAATTGTTTACATGATAAAATTTAATGATTTATCACATTCATCATTAAAGTGTTTTATGTCAAAAAAGGAAGAGTTAGATTTATGGCATAGGCGACTTGGACATTCAAGATCCAAGTTAATCTTAAAATTGTCACGAGATAAATTAATTAATGGTTTACCTATTTTATGTGAAAATTTATCTTCTTTATGTTCACCATGTCAAAAAAGTAAATTTTCAAAGTCTTCATTCAAAAGCAAAAATATTATTTCAACTACTAAACCTTTACAATTAATTCATATGAATTTGTTCGGTCCAGTTTCTACACAAAGTTAGGAGGTAAAAAATATTCTTTTATTTTGATTGATGATTATTCTCGTTATTGTTGGACAATTTTCTTAACGTCAAAATCTGACGCATTCTTAGAATTTTCAAAATTATGTATACGCATTCAAAATGAACTTGATTTAAAAATAAAATGCATTTGTTCAGATCAAGGAGGTGAATTTGATAATGATAATTTATATCTTTTTGTACTGAGTTAGGAATTAAACATGAATTTTCTGCTCCTCGCACACCGCAACAAAATGGTGTGGTAGAGAGGAAAAATAGAACTCTTCAAGAACTAGCCCGTACTATGTTATCTGAATACAAATTACCTAGATCATTTTGGACTAAAGCTGTAAATACTGCATGCTATGTTATTAATCGTGTTATGCTTCGACCTTTATTGAAATTAACACCTTATGAATTATATTTTCAAAAGAAAACGAATGTATCATATTTTAAAGTTTTTGGATGTAAATGTTTCATTTTGAACAATAAAGACACTTTAGGAAAATTTGATGAAAAATGTGAAGAAGGCATATTTATTGGTTATTCTTCAACTAGTAAAGCTTATAGAGTTTATAATAAAATGACAAAAATAGTTGAAGAATCAATTCATGTTAAATTTGATGAACTTCTCTCGTATGTAGAAACTAATCCTACAGGTAATGATTAAGAGCCCTTCCCTCCACTAAGGTCAGATGATGATGAAATACTTGGAGACAAAGAAGAAGAAAAAGAAGAAGAAGAAGAAGTGTAAGAATATGTGCCTCCAAGTGTACTGAGATTTTCAAAAGATCATTCACAAGATTTGGTTACTGGAGAACCATCAAGAGGGGTAAGTACTCGTTCATCTTTACATGATTTATTTTCAAACCTATGCTTTATATCAGATATAGATCCAAAAGATCTGCAAACCACTTTAAATGATGATTCTTGGTTTTTAGCTATGAATGAAGAGCTTAGTCAATTTGAACGCAATAAGGTTTGGAAACTAGTTGAAAGGCCTTCAAATCAACCTATTGTAGGTGTAAAGTGGATCTTTAAAAATAAAATGGATAGTGAATCTAGGGTCACTAGAAACAAAACTAAGCTAGTAGCAAAAGGATATTCACAAATTGAAGGAATAGATTTTGATGAAACTTTTGCACCCGTAGCACATTTAGAAGAGGTTAAAATTTTTCTTGCATTTGCTAGCTTTAAAAGATTTAAACTATTTCAAATGAATGTAAAAACTCCTTTTCTTAATGGGTATATTAAGGAAGAGTTTTATGTAGAATAACCTCTAGGCTTTGTTGATGATAAATTTCCTGATTATGTTTTTAAATTAGAAAGAGCCCTTTATGGTTTAAAACAAGCACCCCGAGCATGGTATGGTAGATTGACTGTATATTTATTAAAGAATGATTACAAAATGGATAGTGTAGATTGTGCACTTTTCATTAAACATGTTCATGATGATATAATAGTTTTACAAATTTACATTGATGACATTATTTTTGAATCCACCAATGAAAAATTATGTGATAATGTGGTAGAAATTATGAAAAATGAATTTGAAATGAGCATGGTAGGAGAACTATCTTGTTTTCTTGGTTTTCAAATTACAAAAAGGCATAATGGTATTTTTATTTATCAATCTAAATATATTCATGATGTTTTAAAAAGATTTGGATTTGAAAATCTAAAACAAACCAATACCCATATGAATGTATCTTTGAAATTAGGAAAAGATGAAAGTGTAATTTCTATAGATCAAACATTATATAGAGGGATGATAGGGTCACTTTTGTATTTAACTGCATCTAGACCTGATATTATGTTTGTAATTTGTTTATGTATTAGATTTCAGGCTAATCCTAAAGAACCACATTTTAAAGAGGTTAAACATATTTTTAGATATCTTATTGGTATATCTAAGCTAGGTTTGTGTTATCCACATAATGATAGTTTATTTTGCATGGTTTTTCATATTCTGATTATGCTGGCTGTTCATTAGATCGTAAGAGCATAAGTGGCACTTGTCACTTACTAGACCCATCACTGATTTTGTGGTCGAGTAGGAAACCGAATTTTGTTGCCTTATCCACCACCGAGGCTGAATACATTGCACTAGGTGGTTATTGTGCACAAGCTCTTTGGATGAAACAAACCTTAGAAGACTTTAGAATAAACCACGACACCGTTGAACTAAAATGTGATAACAAAAGTGCAATTGATATAACCAATAATCCAGTTCATCACTTTAGGTCCAAACATATAGATGTACGCCATCATTTCATTAGAGACAACATTAAACAAAATGCAGTAAAGTTATTTTTATAGGAACAGATTCACAACTTGCCGATATTTCACAAAACCACTTCCAGATTCCTGTTTTTCAATGCTAAGACTAGAATTAGGAATCTTAGACATTTCAACCTTATGAATTCACATAGGGATTATCAAAACAATTATTAAAAAGTTAAAAAAAAATTAAATTTAAACTTAAAATAATAAACATATTACAAATACATGTTCATAGTTCACTGACATCACAAAATAGTTCCATAAAAAATGTTATAGATATTAGTTCTCCACAGGATATAGAAACTCGAAATAGAATAAAATTCACTATCACGCTGACGTTACTGGCAGTCGCCCGGCGATATCTCCAGAAGTTTTTTTTCCTGTCCGAACCTCAGAAATTTCTGCTATCCCTAGCACTTGTGTCCTCCTGTTCTTCATTGGAGATTTTCCCGCTGCTTCGTGCCTGACGAGGTAGGCACATAAACTGTCGTTGAGGATCCATGACCAGGTTATCCCACTCAGCCGCCTCTGCCGGAGTTGGTTTCAGTTTGAGGGTCTTAGTCAGAAATTTAATAAACTTTTGCATTCTTGTGTGATGTTTCCTCACTTCTTTTTTGTGTTCCTCGAATGACTCTCGCAAGTCATCCAATCCTTCATGCATTTATCCACCTTTTGAGAGTGGTGGGTTTCTAATCATCGATACAAGTTCACTACTACGTGTGGTACCAGCTCATGATGAATGTCCACTAGTGTGTATACCACACGCAGAGAATATAGAAGGCTCACAATCATCCAAATAGAATTCTGGGTCAATCCAACTATACTTTTTATATAGGATGTGTTGGATTACCGCTTCCATCGGTAGAGTGGAAAGCTTTTTCCACATCGGGTTCTTAAGTCTAAAAGTGTACTGAATTATAGATAGAATAAAATCCTCCATATTAAAAGGCTCTCTCTCCAAGATCATATAAATAACGTAGCTCAATTGAGACGTTATCTTACTCATATCCCCGAACTTGAGCAAGATCGTATGCCTCAAAATGTCTTGCACTAATCGTGCATCTGGGGTAAGCGTAGTCGTGGATTAAATAAGGGTTTTCATGGAATTTCCATGTAAAACCATATTCAATAGAGTCCAATCCCTGTCCTTTCTATAATTATCCATAGCATCCAAAATGTGATCGCGCTCAATTAAGACAAATTCATCTATTAAATCAAAGCGCGTTACCTCTATTATTTGTCCTTGAACTCGAGAACGCACTCCACCGTTTAATTCAATGCAATTAGGGTCCATTAAGTGATTATAAAACTCTCTAATCAACACTGAAGAAAACGTGTCTGGCATTATGACAAATATTATACCTGCCATTGCAAGAAGGTCATGAATGTGTGCGTCGCGAACTGGGTCGAAATCTATCACTTTTCCAACGCCAATGTTTGCATTTTAAATACCCGGATATGGCTTGTATGCTGAGTAACTGTCACTTCCTGTGCTTCTCCTAGCCTTAGAACTGGAAGCCATATCTGTACACAGTAAAGCATGAAATTTTCAGAAATTATCAATATCGTCAGGCGATACTCAATGTCGCTGGCGATAACGAAAATTGAAAAAAAAAATTACGGTTTCACTATGCTATTTCAATGTTCAACATCCCTACATAGAAGATTTGACAAAAAATTTAGGTTCTTTCCGTTTTACCTAAACATATTCAAGAAAAATTGCAAAACCACTATTCATCATCTTCTTCCCTAAAATCATTTTTTTTTTGAGAATCTACTAGGAAAACTCTAGATCTGAGTTTAGGTTACTCAAAAATCCTAGATTTATGCTTACATTTCATCAATCTCTAGGATCTAAGGTCTATTTTCTCAAAAAATTCCATGATTTAGGTTTATCCCAAATCCTAGCAAAACAACCATCAAAACTAAAAAATTTCAACACAAATCTCATGGAATCTTCCCTATATACATTTCAATCAAAAATCCCAAGGAAAGGAGACAATTTCCATCATCATATCTTGGTTTGGAGAGTTCTCCGGCATCGGGATGAGATTCCGCTCAAGTGCTTTAGGAAAATATCCTCCAAACGGTGTTTTGACTGTGAATCTAGAGGTTTTTATAATTCCATGCTATCATCAATTGGCGATATCCCGGATTTGTTATTGCGTTTTTTTGGTCTAAATATTCCTATGGCTGCATAATAGTCATCCTTTCTCGTTTTTTGGCATTGTACAATGTGTATTCTAAAATTTTGAGTTATCTATAACACTGTTCACTTATTCAAACTTTATGTATCATTTTCTATATACAACTCTCCTAGTGTATTATATTTGTGAAATTGTTTATGCATGTCTCTAAGTATGGAAATATTTTAGTTATGATAATGCACTCACACACACATTTGTGAAACTCTACATATGAGTTCACCTTTAATAAATATGTGAATTGTGGATGTTCTACCATAACCACTAGAATTTCATGATGAAACCATTATATTATCCTTGTTTACTTTGCACAACTCATCGTTGATTATCCTATATTGCACACAAGTGAATTCAGAGTCCTTTGTCACGCCAAAATTAGAAAATTATGGTTCCAAAAAAATGAACATTATTCATTCAACATCTTTGTTGCCGTGTTTATATAAAAAAAACTGACAAGGAACCTCCACCAAGCACTACTTACCCTCCTGATAAGCATTATGAGGTTGAGCACCTTAGAAAGAATTGTAAAGTGTCTTATGAAAACTTTATATGGCTATTCATTTAATAGTTGTGAACTGCATTCTTGGTTACATGTACGGCTAGTTGTGTATTGTTTTATGTTATGTTGTTTTTTAACATTTCACTTATTCATGTACTTTTAAAGTTCTACATACGTGTTTTTCATCTACCTCTCACTGTATATGACATTATCATCTCTAACATTTCTTCTCATGAGAATTGGACCGCAAATGATTCTACATTATCTTCACTAGAGTATGTGTCTATTGTATAACTGAATGAATTTGCCAATATTATGTATTCACTCAGTTTCATCATTACTATACATTTTTTCACATGCTCTACACTTGATTTAAATTTAAGGTTTTTCCTATGTGGCTTCCGCAATCACTCTGCTATTTCTTTTGATAATACTAAAAGGGGGAGAATTTTCTGAGAAATCATTCCTAAAACTTAAAACTTAAAGTTCAATGGTTCCACATGTAGGGGGAGTTACATCTAAGAGGGGTGTGTGTACATACAAATGCTTAGTCTTGCTAATCATATTTTCTAACACTTTATAGGTCATTCATGATTTCTTTATAAGTGGATTTGTTATTATCAAAAGGGGGAGATTGTTGGAGCATGCAATCCATGCTTCTTGGTTTGCTAATAACAAATCTCGTGTGTATTTGATCATTAGGTGTTTATGATGTGCAGATATCATAGGTCTAACACTAATATCATTTGGGCTTGGATTTGGGTTTAAATAGAGGAGCTAAGTTGATATCGCTAGGCGATATCCAGTATTGCCACCATGTGATAGTGGACTGAATAGTTACAGCATTATCTCCACGCAGCGTACAGTTACAATCGATATTGCCCAGGCGATAGCGCACGATTTGCCATGACAGATTCAACGCGCAAAAGTTTCAAATCATGGGACACGTGGCAGCCTGTGAGGATATCGCTTGCAGGCGATACCCAGTATTGCCGGGCGATATCGCTAAAATATATAAAAGCAACTCATTTTTCGGTGGAGATTACGAATTACAGAAGTTGGAGTGTTCTTTCCCGTGCAGTTGTTCTAGAGAGCTTCAGCAACCAGAAAACTCCATTCTCCTTAGAAGGTTCAGGAGCGAAAGAGCAACGATCCGTACACGACATCTGAAGTAACCTTGGTAAGGATTCGTCGGCATCTTCAGCGCTACATTTTGAGGGATTTTTCATTCTAAAATTTACTGTGTAATTCTTACATTCTTATTTGTAATTGATAGAGAAAATCGTCATCTTGTGTATGACATCTAAGTCCTTGCGTGGCTTAGGTGATAATCGTCGCCTTGTGCGTGGCGTCTAGGTCCTTGTGCGACTTAGGGAGTTCTCGCCACCTTGTGTACAGCGACTAGATCGTGTTGTGATTTAGAGAGAGACTAGTAGCTAGATCTAGGGAGAGATACATTATAGCCAGCCGGTTCTTGTTAGAAGGACCAGTGAAATAAAAAGAAGTTTGTAATTTTTCATATCCTTGATCTCTAGTATCATAGAAATTCATTTTATTCTGTTTAACACTTGTGAAATAAATTATCATCTTTTCTATTCTTATGATTTACTAAGTTTTTATTCTTGATTGTGAAAAATTAGTTTTTGTATCTACAATTGTTTCTTCACTCAATTATTAAAAAATTACTGTTAACCCTTATTCATCCCCCCTTTAAGGGCATCTCACGATCCAATATTACTCTCTTAGTGGACAAGATCCGTATTTCACCAACACTATGAGTCAGCTTTGGCTTTCCTCTCACAGTGCAACTATTTAGGTAGGCAATGCTTGCAAATTGCATCACAATGCCATTCCTGCATGGCTGGTGAATAACTCTTTATTCGCATCCATCATATGGTGCATGCCAACCCTATGCCCCTGTGCACTCAACCTTTGAGGTCACCCAGTTAAGTTTGACGCGAAGTCGATAGTGGGATATCCACTAGCACCCTTACCAAGATAGATTAATGCATCTTGCTTTGGCAAGTCCACATTTCATTGATCGAGGCAGGAAGAGTGTCACCCATCCTGAGAGGACTTAGCGCTACCAACTGCACCAAAAGACCGGCCTTAAGGTCAAAGGCGCATACTAATCTTTATATCAAGATTTTGACCGGGGATGGGGCAGCCAATTAAGCCATTACCGCATAGCGCCGCAACGCGGGGGCGATTCCGGACCGCAGCCCCAACAATCCCCCCCGGAAACGACCCCGGGGTTTCGAACCCGTACCCCGCATCTCCACCAATTGAGAGGACTTAGCGCTACCAACTGCACCAAAAGACCGGCCTTAAGGTCAAAGGCGCATACTAATCTTTATATCAAGATTTTGACCGGGGACGGGGCAGCCAGTTAAGCCATTACCGCATAGCGCCGCAACGCGGGGGCGATTCCGGACCGCAGCCCCAACACATCCGAAGACATCCAAATACTTAATATTACATAAGGGAATTTAGATTGTTGATTAACACTTAATCATGGTTAACAATTACACAATGTGCACATCCACAAATTAAAACTTACAGCAATCATAATCCAAATGCATCCCAGATGTGCACAATAAAATCATCAACACTTAATGAACTGGGCTAAATCTGAATATCTAGAACCATTCTAAATCCTCATATTTGCATGCACTAGACATGAGCAACACCAACTCCACTTACATAGTAGATAAGCTCGTCTCTCTATGTGAGATTCAAAATCTAACACATACTTGGTTTCATAAACCAACAAGAGTGATGGTTACTGTTGAGGAGTAACAAAGATATCACAACAAAATCACATGCGCTCCTGGAGGGGTTCCAAGGGGCTGCGCCTCTACGGGATCTTAGGGGCAGAGCCCCTAATAGGGTCCTAGGGGCAGTGGTCTCGCTGA
Organism: Platanthera zijinensis; assembly: GCA_039513925.1. Lineage (NCBI taxonomy): Eukaryota > Viridiplantae > Streptophyta > Magnoliopsida > Asparagales > Orchidaceae > Platanthera > Platanthera zijinensis. Next base: position 36,049,585 of record CM077090.1, read on the forward strand.
CCGATTAGCGAGCGGGGTCAAGGTGCAGAGCCACTGCGGGGTGTGGGGCAGCGTTCTGACCAATTTTGGGGAAAACTACCACCGAATCGACACAAAATCCATCAACATTTGATGTTCCAGGAATAGATCTAGGCATCTTAGAACACTTCTAAAATTTTCAGATCTACACGCAATGGATTTAGCAACTTCTGAAACAATGATCATCGCATGAACCTCCCTCTGATACCACTGTTGGGTTTTGCTAGGATTGCACAACAGTTATGCACGCAACAGAATAAAGGAATAATAAAACCCAAAAGAGTTCGGATCTAGCGATGAACATTAATCAAGAAGTAAAGAACTATAAATAAAATGTACCTTTGAGGGATTAAGTCAATACTCAACCAAGGTGCTCCGAATGATTCCAACGAACGGAAACGGTAGGAGTTCCGAGCGTAGAATAGTGTACACGCCTCTACGGATATCCACACGAGCACGGAGAACCCTAGATTCTTGTCACAAAAGATCTAGGTCGGAAATAGGTTTGCCCTCAACGTCTCCACGGACTACTAGATCCGTTCAGGGAGAGGTGGCGGTGATGAATCCTGCGTTCAGGAAACCCTTTCTGGCGATGGTAGCAGGTCGGGTGGTCGATGATAGCGAGCGGCTTTCACGAACTAGCGGAACAGTTCCGTCGTCGGGAGAAAGGCACCGTTGCTCTATTAGGTTAGAGGAATGAACAGTTACTAATCGACTCACTATATAAATCGTATTTATACAGAAAGTCGAACCAACTGATACCCGCAGACCAGCCAAACCAGACTTAAAGGAAATAAACCGTACGAAACAGAATTCGTCGAGTATCACGTCGATATTCGACGAATCAAAAAATATTCGTCGAGATAACACGGATATATTCGACGAATCGATACAGAGCAAATCATCCACATATTAAGAGGATACTCGACGAATCGACGATACTCGACGAATTGTGATACTCGACGAATGAGTCTAATTCATCGAAACTGTCATGACGATACTCGACAAATCTGAGACGGAATAGTTAAGATGTCACGATGATACTTGACGAATTCAAACCATTCGTCGAAACCTCTCAACCATACTCGATGAATTTCCCTTAGAATCTTCTAATCATTTACCTGATGACCCATATTCAAAATACAGGTCCTGGAATGAAAATCCTCCACACCCAGAACGTCAAAGGCTTGATCCTTCACTCATATCACATATGAGTAAGGTCAACAGAAACCTTACCAACTTCACCAATGCTCTTATGTGCGACCCCATAGGCTCATATTTCGTTGGCAGTAAGGTCACATGTTTAATCACTTCCAGATTACCATGGTAATAGCAACAGGATTCCCCCAAGTATAGGGAATAAATATACGGTGCCTGAACTGCAAGATTCCATCGTGCGGGTTAAACTCCTCCTGTGCCCGGTCTTGTAGAGACTGGATGATTGGAATTGTTTCCAGGTTGATCTGTTGGGCTTCTCGTATTCGATCTCAAATATCGCATTGGATCTCCATCCAATAAAGCTGTGCTTGGTATTCTTTCGGATCTCTACGAGCAACCGGGGTAATTTCCAAATTTAACAAAGACTGGGACAATTCTCTTGGAATCTGTTCCATCCATCTTCCAGCTATCGAGGGTAGGCGGCTCAACGAGTCGGCAACCTTATTAGCCTTCCTGGGGTGGTACCGGAGACGAAATCATTGTCACAAAGAAATTCCCACTTGAAGATGTCAGATGGGAGGATTCCTCTATATGGTGTGGAGGAGTAGTCTGTTGGGGTCAAGCTACTAAAGATGATACTTGGTAGCAATTCGACAAGACGAGAGTGACATGTCGACGAGATGCAGTGCTTGTCGAAGAAAGGCTAGAGTATGTCAGCGAGAATTTGGAGCATGCCGACGAGAAGCTGAAGCTTGTCGACGCGATGCTGGGGGATGCGCTTCGTGTGCCGACGAGACTTAGTTCTTGTTGACGGGATATGATTCTTGTTGACAAGACAATACTGTGGCGGTAGTTTACGAGCCAGGATTGGGTTGCTTAATCCTGTTTTTAGAGCATCTCCAACCGGTCTCTATAAATGCAGAATCTGTATTTTTGCCGGAATTTTCGCCTCCAACCGTTCGGCAATTCCCTCTCCATTTATGGAGATCTTCTCTCTCCTCCTCTAAATATAGAGTTGGGGGAGAGGAAATGCCATGGCCGGCATTTAGTTTTTTATTATTATTTTAATTTTTTAATTACTTAATTCTTTATTTTATGAATTTTTCGTATAATCTATAAATTCTCGTACCCGCTATAATATTTTTTCAATTGTGACATATAATATATCAATAAAATTATTTTTTCGAGACCTACAAAACGAGACTAATATTGAATACATTCTAATTATTATTTGGCATTCAAAAAGAAGGAGAAGATTTTTTTACTAATTAAACTTGCATAAAAAAAAATACATTCAAATTAATATGCATAAAATATTCAAAATTACATTGCTTCATTTCCATGTCGTTCCCACAAGTGTTCAACTAGTGCATCTCGAAGTGCAAAATGTGCATCTCTGTCTTTGATCTTTTATGCCGATTTAGGAACTGACGAAATCGTTCGACTTCACTAGTGTTCAACTCTTCAACATTTTGAGTTGGTGATGGAGTAGAAATAGTGGCATAGTCATTTTCATCCCGCTCGTCTTCGACAATCATGTTGTGCATTATAACACAAGCAATCATGATATCGTGTAAAACATGTTTATCCCAAAATCGGGCAGGCCCCTTAATTATCACAAATCTTGATTGAAGAACTCCAAATGCCCGCTCTACATCTTTTCGACATGCTTCTTGCATCATTGCAAAGTGTTGTTTTTTTTTGTCATGTGAATGAGAAATAGTCTGAACTAGTGTTGACCACTTCGGATATATTCCGTCGGCTAAGTAGTAACCAACGTCATATTTTTTCCCCAAAATTTCATAATTAGTAGGAGGCGTGATACCTTGTGCTAAGTTGGCAAACAAAGGAGACGCTTGCAGGACATTGATATCATTGTTCGAGCCTGGTAAACCAAAATATGTGTGCCATATCCATAAGTCATAAGATGCTACTGCCTCGAGAATAATTGTTGGCCACCGTGCCGTCCTGAATATTGTCCTGCCCATGCTGTCGGGTAATTTTTCCACTGCCAATGCATGCAATCTAGACTTCCCAACATCCCTGGAAATCCTCGTTCTTCACCTTTCCGTAATAATATAGCAACATCATTGGCGTTGGGATATCTCAAATATTCGTCTTTGTACACTTGTACAATGGCCCTGCAAAATCTCTTCAAACATTGGATCACGGTTGACTCACCGATTCGAATATATTCATCGCAGTTATCAGCTGCTGTTCCATATGCCAACATACGGAATGCTGCCGTAATTTTTTGTAAAGTTGACAATCCAAGCGTTCCAAGACCATCCTTCTTTTGAATGAAGTAATTATCGTGCTCCCGCACCGCGGCGACAATACGAAGGAATAAATTCTTTCGCATTCAAAATCTTCTTCGAAAATATGTTTCCCCATATGTGGGATGATCGGAGAAGTAGTCATTCCACAATCTAGTATCACCTTCAATCCTGCCTCTATTGATTACCGCATGACCAGGTGTTGAACCTCTATATCTCGGAAGTTCATCTCCGTGAAGTTGAACTGCAATTTTGGCTGTGTTTGACGCATAAGCACAAGCCAAAATTTCATCTTCTTGCTCCCATTCAGCTGTGTCTTCTTCCCACTGATGAATTTGTTGATAAAATAATTCATCATCCGAAGACGATGAAGATCGTAAATGAGATGACCATGCACCGTAGTTCATTTTTTGGATGAGGGAAAGATAGTTAGTTAGCCGGAAAATGAGAACGGAAGTGTTGATTATTTAGGATTTTTGGATTCTCATCACCAGCATTGGATTCTCTACCAGCATTGGATTCTCCACAGCTTTGGATTCTTATCACAAGCATTTAATTATCCACTAGCATTGGATTCTCTACCAGCATTGGATTCTCTACCAGCATTGGATTCTCCACCATCATTGGATTCTCCACCAACATTTAGGCCGTTCGACGCTATTATAGAATGAGCCGTTTGGTTCTTTTTATAATAGCGTCGAACGGCCATAAATGGCCGTTCGACGCTTTTATAAAAAGAGCTGTTCGGCTCTTTTTATAATAGCGTCGAACGGCCTAAATGGTCGTTCAACGCTATTATAGAATGAGCCGTTTGGCTCTTTTTATAAAAGCGTCGAACAGCCTAAATGGCCGTTCGACGCTTTTATAAAAAGAGCCGTTCGGCTCTTTCTATAATAGCGTCGAACGGCCGTTCGGCTCTTTCTATAATAGCGTCCAACGACCATAAATGGCCGTTCGACGCTATTATAAAAAGAGTCGTTCGGCTCTTTTAATAATAGCGTCGAACGGCTCTACCAACATTGGATTCTCCACCAGCATTGGATTCTCCACCAGCATTGGATTCTTATCACAAGCATTGGATTCTCCACCAGCATTGAATTCTCATCACCAGCATTAGTTCTATAAGTATCTCACCAACATGAAGTGCAAGCAAAAGAAGATCAATCACTCTTTCTCTCCTTAGTTAAGAAGAGCACTCCTTCTCTCCTTAACCATGACTTCCAGTCGGGGAACATCATTCTCAGTGAAAGAAGATCAAGCACTATGCTATGCATGGCTTGAGGTATCTGAAAACCCAGTTATGGGTAGTAATCAGAAGGAGCATAGGATGTGGGAAAGAGTTTCAGTGATTTTTCACAAAACAAGACCCGCAACTTGTTTAGGACAGAGAACCCCTAAATCTCTCTCCTGTCGTTGGTCATTGTTAGCAAGTAAGGCTAGCAAATTTCGAGGATGTATTCGACAAATTGAGCAATGAAATCCGAGTGGTGCATCTGAACTCGATATTGTAAGTACTAATTTATATTTTACATAATATATTAAAGAATCACTATATTTTAATTATTGTTTGTTTGTAGATTAATCAGGCCAAAATTTTATATGGAGAAGATCCGAACGAGAAAAGAGGCTTCTTGTTTGATCATGTTTGGTCAATTTTGAAAAATACAGAGAAGTGGATAGAGTCGTCCGGGACTACAGAAGGTAACAACTCTCAACATTTTGACATGTCACCACCTTTTGATTCTAACTCTCCCACCCAACGGAAACGAATAGACCTAAACACAGACAACAATGAAATGAACCGTAATAGTACTGGTGATGAAGAATCTCCGGCCTTAATTTCAAATACGAGACCTACTGGAAGAAAGAAAGAAAAAGAGAGAAGAAGACAAGTTAGTTGTAAAAAGTCGGCGGATATTGAAACCCATTTTAAAACAAATGAAGAATTCTTAGAGATTTTGAAGAGAGGATAAGAAGAACGAGCAAAAGATAGGTCTTCTATGACTCAACTCTTGAAGTTAAAGGTCGAAAATGAAAAGAAAAAACTAGAACTTCAGAGTGCTAAACAAGATCATGATATTATGATGATTGATTTAGAAAGCATAAAAGGAACTCCAGAGCGGCAATATTTTCGGCAAAAAAAACAAGAAATTATGAATAAAAATGTGAAACAATCCCTATTTAGAGGATCATCATCACTCGAAGCTACCGGGTATGGAGGAGGCATGTATGGAGGTTGTGGTGATGGAGGAAACCATTATGGAGGAGATCAACATGGAGGACATCAGTTTGGAGGAGGTTGGCATGTAGGAAGCCAATATGGAGGAAGTCATTATGGAGGAGACCCACACAAAGGACCTCAATTTGGAGGGTCTCAATTTGGTGGACCTCAATTTGGAGGGTCTCAATTTGGTGGACCTCAATTTGGAGGGTCTCAATTTGGTGGACCTCAATTTGGAGGGTCTCAATTTGGTGGACCTCAATTTGGAGGACCTCAGTATCGAGGAAGCCAGTATCGAGAAAGCCAGTATGGAGGAAGCGACTATGGAGTACCCGGGTATAGAGGAGAACAACCAGGGGGAAGCGCACACGTAAGTCGTAGCGAACCCGATGATGACCTCCCCGAATTTTAGAATTACTACCAAATGTAAATTTTTTTTTGAATTATGCTATGTGTGTTGTATTTTAGTTATGTAATCAAATTTGAAATATAAAAAAAAAGCTTTAAAATTCGTCGACGTTTTTGCTTTAAACGTGAAGCTCTGCTCGACGTTTTTGCTTTATATCTATAAGAGCTCTGCTTGCCATTTTACGGGTAACACTTCTATTTATATTTAAATATTTATATTTAATTATAAATATAAATATTTAAATATAAATAATTTCAATATTTTTAAGAGCTCTGCTGGACGTTTATATTTAAATATATATATATTTATTTTTATTTTAATTATTATATATATTTATTTATACATATAAATATGTAAATTATATAAATATATTATTATTATATGTATATTTATTTATACATATAATATTAAAAAAAATCATGTTCTCCAAATATGGAGAACATGGTTGGAGTTGGTTCTCCATGTTCTCCATATTTGGAGAACATAAATCTCTAAATATAGAGATGAATCTCTAAATATAGAGATCTCCGGTTGGAGATGCTCTTAGGCCATTGGATCTCCATTTTATTCTATTTAGTGGCTGCTGGGGTTCTCTTGTGTGATTTTAGTCCGGTGGCCGAACCATATTTTTGGGATTTAAGTGACCGATTAATTGATATTTTGTAGAAGCCGACAGCCCTCGAGAAGAAAAAGCCCGGAGGCTCGCTGATTAGTTCTTCAGAAAAGATGAACAGGAATTAACCGTCTCGCGCAGTCGTCTTCGCCGTGAAGAAGTCCAATCTTTTCTTCACTGCTAGGGAGTGCTTGACGAGAGGTTGAATGTAGATTTCTTGCTTTAAGAAATATTTATGTTGTGAAGAGCTTGTGTGAAGATTCAGTCTGCCGTATCTCGTGGGTTCTAGGTTGAGCAAACCTAATTTTTTACTTTTGTGATTCTTTTATTCTAGTAGATTATTTGTGCCCTTCCTTGTTATTTTTCCTTCTTGGTTGTTGAGAGAATTTTTCACGTTAAATCTCGTGTGTTTGCTTTAGGTGACTGTTATTAGCACTGCACTTTTGGATATTCGCACTACATTTACTCTTAATTTTCCCCGCCTTTTGAAAATACTCCTTGTACATGCATTTTTTGGAAAAGTGTTCAACACGAAAGTTGTAGATCTCGACGAGATCTACAACTTTCGTGTTGAACACTTTTCCTAAAAATACATGTATAAAGCGTATTTCTAAAAGGCGCGAAATCTGAGCGGATTTCTAGAAATACGCTTTATACATGCATTTTTAGGAAAAGTGTTCAACACGGAAGTTGTAGATCTCGTCGAGATCTACAACTTTCGTGTTGAACACTTTTCCGAAAAATGCATGTACAAGGAGTATTTTCAAAAGATGCGGAAAATTAAGAATAAATATAGTGCGAATATCCAAAAATACAGTGCTACTAACAATCACCTTGCTTTATTGGTTTATTTCGTCTACTTTGTGTGTTTGTGTGGGTCGATCCCAACATTCATTGGAGCAGAACTTTTATAAGGAAATAAATTAAAAAAAAAACAAATACACATATAGAACAGTAATTATTTCAAAAAAGTCCCAGGCAACAACATTGATCAAGATATCTTAGCAGCATATTATGTCATGAACGGCTTCCGTCTCGTAGTTTTGAATTTGTTTTAATGGCAGTTCATTTAGATTTTCGTCCTTGCTCATTTTAGACTGAGGGCTCCATATGGCACAACGGTGTCGGTCGTAAACGCATGGGTTAAATCGACATTCGTTAAGGATCACCTAACACACATCATCCGTTTGAACATAAAAGTGGATGAAGTTTCTTAAGTGGACGTTAACGAATGACAATTTAACCCCCCATGTTCATAACCATCATCACCATGCCAAACGGAGTAAACCTTATGCCCCGTGTGGGGCTGTTTTTTTTTTTTTTGCATCAATGACATTTTTAAAGGATTTAAAGTAAAAAATCATAAGCAAACCCCTTAGAGGATAGAAAGCTGAATCCGAGGATTGGAGAAAACTAGAGAAAACTTTTCATGCAAATCGTGAAAGAAGATTTCTTTAAAAAAAACAATATATCTTGGCTACATGCAACGGATTCAGATCTTATGGAGTTCAGGACACTGTGAACCCCCAAACTTCACCAATCCTGTGGCTAAAAAAATCTAGCCACTAAAAGACCAAAAAAACGTAAAGTAAAAATAACCTTAAATCAAAAAAATACGGGTGCTCTCGAAATCCAACGCGCGAGAGCCCCCAAACTCCACCCTAGAGTTGCCCGTACAAACTCCAGAGGATCCCAATTCTCCTCACATGCAACTGATACCATTATTATGAATATCATTCAACTTATATTACTCCATGAAATAGAGAAAAGCCCATCTCATCAGCAAACAGACTCCGGAGGAACCGGTCCAGGTGTCCACCAATCGTAATTGTCCAAGGACATGTAGTCAAACTAGAGTTATTTCCAACGGCCACCCTTACGGTGGCGGTTCCGATTCTCCCGCCTTTATTGCGAACAGCGATGTGAAGAATGTAATTCGCCCACTCTGCGTTAACCTGTTGCCTGCCCGCGTCGATCACCCAACAAAAGCTAATATGATTTCTTATTCTCTCTTTTTGATAGCGGTTGTATATCATGACCGAAAACTTAGCCGCACTTTGACAGGTTGGATCAAAGCGTGGGTTCGAGATTTGTTCCAGTGGCCCAATATATGCCACCACCCCGACCCCAGACATGAAGATTAAGAGGGCGGTGGCGCAAAAAAACAGCAGATGGGAGGAAGAAATGGCCATGAATGCCGCTAGTTGGAAGATATGCGAGCTTGGAAGATCATAGGCCGGGTGTTTTTATAGGTAGATTTTGGTGCTTTGGGATGCCCTCAATTCATTTTTTATTGTTTAAAAATCATTTTTGTTTTGGACTCTTTATTAATAACCATTTGTAGTGGACGCATGACTATACATTTGGACGACATACATCTGACCTCTTAAGAATTTATGCAATATCTTATAGGAATGTTTGTGGTGGCTTCAGGCCGCATGTGCGATCCATATGTGTGATCCATTTAGATTGTGTTTATATTGTTTTCAGGCCGCATGAGCTTCGAAGTTCACGGAGTGTTTTTTTTTTCTATTTAATGTAGTAGGTTCTCTCTTTGGAATCTAGTGGTTTTTCTATTTACTACAGTAATCTGGGACCCTCCAGGAAATATCACTAATAGGATAAATGGCGAAGGAATTAGGGTAGCATTTAAAAAAGTGAGGACGAAGAAGATCGTGCAAGGATAAATGGTCTCAGAGATCACGAATGGACAACCTTGCAAAACTTGCTCAAACAATGTACAAAAACTGAACACTTGACGGGTAAGTTAAACAATGTACATTGGATATTTGATTTGGGTGCGTCTCGTCATATGATGTGAAAATATGAGGCCCGCGGAACACCCATAATCAACAGCGCACGCGGGGCGGCCCGCGTGTGCGAATGCAGTCGTGTGTGCGGGGCGGCCCCAACGCGAGTCTGTCCACGCGGGCTCGCACGAGGGCTGCCCGCGCGCGTGCGCGCGGGTTTGCCTGTGCTCGTGCCCTGGGGCTGCTTCCGTGGTCGCGCCGTTCTTCATGCACGTTGATCCTATTCCTTTGACTTGCTTTCGTGTTGACGCTCGTTTTCTTTGCAGGTGTCGAAAGGTCGTGTTCCGTTGTAATCGATGCACCTTCCGTCGTCTTTGAACTCTGCCCACGTGGGCAGTTGGAGGAAGTGCTTTGGGATTTTGGAGGACGTCGAGATTGCAATTCCATCTCCGTTGGAGCACGTTCAGCACCCTCCTGTGGGCCATTTTGCGATTACAGAGGGGTGCTTGAAGACGAGCTTTTGAATCCCTCCTATGGAGGTGGTAATCACCGTATTTTGATTCTGCGGCGTTACGGTGACGCAGTTTTTTCTGGTGGGGATGACGAGGATTATGGGGTTGCATTGCTTCTTTCGGGAGCACAACTCCCGGATGTTGGTTCGCCTTTTTCGTGAGTGGTGCGAGGTCTGCCTTGCCTCAGGCGACCGGCCGAAGTTCGGAGCAACAAGAGTTGACTATCGTTTGAGGACAAAACTGACTAACATCATGGAAGGACTTTGCATGGGTTCGTCAAGAACCTGTGGGAGCTTCCTGAGACTTGGCGGGATCCTCCTGACCGTTGTCTCCATCTCACGGGGAAGGAGCATGACTTTACTCCGTTGCTGGGCTTTGAGGATCCGCACGAGCTGGGGGTTGTTTTTTATAAGATCAGCGCATTCGTTGTCAAGAAGCGGCTAGTTCTTGCAGTCTTTCGACGGATGTGGAGCAGAGCTGCACCGTGCTGTTGGAGCAAGAAAAAAAAAGAGAAAGCTAGACTTTTCACAGCGGTAGGGAGGAGGCGGTTTGTCCTCTGCTGTCCCCAAGGTTTTTATTGACGTTGCTGATGACTGTCCGGATGATCTGGTTGCTGATCTGCTTCCCGCGGAGACTGAGGATGTACCAGAGATTCCTGCGATCGCGGCGGCTTCCCGAGTGGTCCCCGAGCAGTCGTTGGTGACGGGAAGGGGGAAGGAGCAGGAATGCTCTGCTTACCAAGCGCTTCTCTAGAAGGTATGTCGGTTGCTCCCAGTACTTTCCCTCTTTTGCCTAGCGTTGTGCGTGAGAATAATTTGTTTTCCGTGCTTGCAGCTTGATGAGACTCGTGTTATTGCGCTCTCGTGGAATGGTACTACGTAACTACGAAGGACGATTTTATTTCTCTACGGGCGTAGTTGGCCGCAACCGAGGACTCGCTGGAGGAGGCCCGATGGAATAAGAAGAAGGTCATTTCATGGATAGTTAATGTGTAATCTCAGTTGTCCTCTTCTCAGTCCGAGGTGGAGACTCTTCGGGCCAAGCTAAGCGCCGCTGATTCCAAGATCGGGGATCTTTGCGGGAGGCTGGCTTCTGTTGAGGTGACCCTTACGGTTGTTGTCCGTTGTACCGAGGCGATTGACGTTGCAATGTTCCAGCATGAGGGGGAGGCTGAGCAGCTGAAGAAAGAGAACGCTTAACTAATTTCGGAGCGGGAGGAGGTCGAGGTCGTGCATGCTATTGCGGTGGTCAAGTACAAATCCTATCACGACTTTTAGGTGGAGCGGTCTCGCCTTGCAGAGGAGGCGCATTCTAAGATGATTATGACTAAGGGTTATCCACTCATAGAGGATGAACGTGAAGCCTCGTACTTCTTGGATTTCGGCAAGGGATTTCGAGCGGCTTGGAGGTTTCCGGAGTGCGAAGTCTTGGGCGTGGAGGATGTCTCAGATGACGATGTTGATGTTGTCATGGAGGGATGATCCTTGAGACTTTTTCTTCCAATGTTTATTTGGATTTGCCTGTTTTGTGTTGTAGGCATGCTTTTTCATCGTTGTATGTTTGCTTTTTATGATGATATAGCCCATATGACACCTTTCATTTGAGTGGAGACCCTTTTTTCTTTCGGATATGTTGTGCTTTGGTGTGCATATTCTTTTTGGCTGAGTAGCGCTTTGTTTGAGCGTTTTTGTTTACTCGCGCTTCTGGGAGTGCTATAGACTATTGAGGGTTCGGAGGCGATGTCCCCTGCTTGCTCGTGCCTAGTGCGGCTAGTGGAGAACCTTTGTCCACACTTTATGGAGAACCAAGGTTCATCCCTGTTGAGGGGGTGAGGAACCTTTGTTTGTTCGCTCCTCAGGAGGACCGGGGTCCGTCTGGCTGGAGGTGGAGAAGAAGCTTTGTTTGTTCGCGCCTTAGAAGAACCGAGGTTCGTCCAAGAGGAGGTGGCAAAGAACCTTTGTTCGTTTGCGCCTCAAGAGGACCAGGGTTCTTTTGGGTGGAGGTGGAGAAGAACCTTTGTTCATTTGCGCCTCAGGAGAACCGGGGTCCGTCTGGGTCGAGCTGGCGAAGAACCTTTGTTCGTCTGTGCCTCAAGAGGACTGAGGTTTGTCCGGGTGGAGGTGGCGAAGAACCTTTGTTCGTTCGCGCCTTAGGAAAACAGAGGTTCGTCCAAGGGAGGGTGCGTCCATCTCGCCTGGGAGGTGTAGACATACCTTTGTCCGTCTCGCCTAAGGTGTAGAAGTGCTTTTGCCGATGTCTCCTGAGGTGTAGAAAGGTTTTCGCCAATCTTGCCTGAGGGGTGCAAAAAGTCTTTCGCCTATCTCGTCTGGGAGGTGGAGAAAGGCATTCCCTAATCTCGGCTAGGAGGTGCAGAAAGGCTTTTGCCAATCCCTCCTTGCAATGACCCATTTGACGTGGATGGGAAAACGGACATTGCATTGCTGAAAAGAAAGGTACAGGTTCTTGTGAATCCACCGCCATGTCTTATTCTTTAAGGCGAAAATAAGGAAAGCAGTAGACAGTAGGGGGCATGCCAGCTTAGGCATGGCTTAGACTTCCTTATCCCCAGCCCTAATCGGGGTGCTACTTCTGAAGGTAGCAGAGTTGTAACACCTCCTAATTGCCTTGTGTGACACCTATTTCGCCCGAGGCGATGAACTTCAATGCCAGGTGCGGGATGAAGGGGATCGCCTCGAAGAGTGTTTGGATCAGACGCCAGAGAATTACGTTGTTCGTCGAGCTTGAGTTGACGATTATGAATTGGATGCCCCGGGTTGCTTGCCTTGGGGAACTCCCCTAAAGTAACAGGGATAGTGATAGTTCCCTGCATGGGCACGGGCGCATTGTTGAAGTCATACAGTGGTCCGGTTGCTTGCTCGAGCCACTCTCGAGGGACCTTCATGTTGAGCAGTGTACATTCGAGTAAGATATCCATCGAGCTCCTACTGTCAACCCGTATCCTCCTAACCCTAAAGCAGGGATCGCAGATTCCCATGCTAATGACGAGGGGATCTTGGTGTGGTGTGCGCACACCTCTCAAGTCTTCGTCCCCGAAGCTGATGGTGGTATTCGCTTGTGGCCTCGGGTCTTCTGGGCTCTTCTTGTGCTGAGTGACAAAGAGGATCTAGAAGGGCGAGCCAACATGGTTCTAACCTCCCCGACGATTTACCCGCCCCTCTACGCACCTTTGAGTGGTAGGGGTCGATCCTGTCCCGGTTGGTGCGGCGGGGGCCGATTGAATACTTGATTTTGCAAGTATCTTCCCAAATTTCCTTGTCGGATGAGGCTCTTTATCACCTCCTTCAGTCGGGTACAGTCCTCTATGTTGTGCCGGTTCCCGCAGTGAAATTCGCAGTACTGTGTCTGGTCTCCTCGGTTCGGGGGAAACAACTTCGGGCGTCGGAGCATGCTGGAGTCTTGGATGGCCACGAGTACCTGTGCCCGGGCGGTATTTAGCGGGGTGATTTCCTGGTGCCGGTGGGGTCCTTGGTCCTAGCGAGAATTTTCGCAACGATCATCGTTCCGACGTTGTGTTGGAAGTACGGGTTTTGTCTCCCTCTTTTGCTTGGAAGACCCTTCAAATTGCTAGAGGTGGGCATGGCCTCGTTGGCTGTGATTTGTGCTTTGACACGGTGAATGAGGTCGGCATAGTTGAGGACTATTTCCCTCATCAGGGAAGAGTAGAATCCACATTGGCAGAGTCCTCCAAGGAAGACGTCGCGAAGGAGCTCCGGGTCGACCCCTGAGATCTATCATGCCTCAAAGGCGAAACGGCAAAAAAAATTCTTTAGTGACTCTCCTTCGTTCTGGCAAATGCCAGAGAGGTGTGAGGGATCTCTGACGATCAGTAGGTTGGCTATGAACTGGTCGATGAGATGGATGAGCTCTCCAAAGTTGTTGATTGCCCCCTCTCACGGGGAGTGGAACCATGTACATGCCTGACCCTTCAGATTCGTGGGGAAGACATGTCAAAGCAGTTGATCGGGCCCATTGAAGAGGTGCATGATTGTCTCAAAGTGATTTATGGGCTCTAGGTGGTCCTCTACCCATTTAAAAGTCTCGAAGTGTGGCAACTTGAATCTGTGTTGCACGGGGTGCGACAAGACTTGAGGGGCGAGCAGAGACCCATGGTGGAAGGGGCACCATGCGTTCGTGGGGCGGCACCACTCCTGGGCGTATCCTTCCTCGATTATGTCCCTAATCTCTTGGCGGGTGAGTCTACGGTCGCCTCACTGGGTGTCCACTTCCATTGACCGAGGGTACGGGTAGGCATCGTCTTAGGGCTCAGGCCTTCGGACGATATGCGTCGAGCTTGCTTCGTCGAAGATTTCCTCGGTGGGGGGATCTACTGGCTGAGCCGCACCCTGCCAAGGTACATGCTCTGGCGCTACCACCGGTCGTGCCTCGCGCACGTTGCCAGGGCGGGGAGGGTTGGACACTTCCGTCCTCAGTAAAAGGGTGATCATTTCAGTCTGGTGCTCTTCCATTAGTCGGGTGCGCTCTTCCATCCCATGGGTAGGAATGAAAGCAGCAGTCGTTCTGTTGTGTAGCGGAGCGTTGCCTGGTGAGTTGGTCGCGGCCATTTCAGTGTGCTTATTTGGGGTTGTACCATTAGTAGTGTGCGCGCTCCTTCTTGTCATTACTGCTGGTCAGGGAATGCTAAGACTTGTTAGAGTTTCTGGGAACACTTTCCCATAGACGATGCCAAACTGTCGAGGGTCGCCCGGTATTTCACCATTCCGAAGAAATCAGACCGCCTTAGCTCGGAATCGGACTCGACACGCAAACAGTCAAAATGAACCACAACAAATGGCAAGAGGCGTTTTACGTGGAAAACCCGAAAAGGGTGAAAAATCACGTGCCTGGAATTGGGCCGAGCCAAAATCTACTAGCTTCTCTGAGTTTTGCAGAGTTTGGTTTGATCTCGGAGGGCGGCAGGCCGCTACTCCGTTACAGGCGCAGAAAATGAGGAAAAACGACTAAATCCTCGGAGCCTCGATGGAAGCGCTCCGGTCTTGGAATGTTGTTGAGCTCGCGGAACCTGGGTGGGAGCGTTACATATAACGGTCCAGGCCCGCCAACCCGCGGGACCCAGCTGGCACCGCCGGCCCACCAGTAGTCCAGACCCGGGCCCACTACTGGCAGTAAGCCTATCACATCAAGCCTGCAGGCCAATGCACCCCAACCCCTCTCCATCCAGGCGGGTTGTTGGTGGCCGTAGCCCCCCTTAGATGAGTCAAACTCGATAGTCAAGCCCGCACTATCGAGTTTGACTATCGAGTTTGACTCATCTAAGGGGGGCTACGGCCACCAACAACCCGCCTGGATGGAGAGGGGTTGGGGTGCATTGGCCTGCATGCTTGAACGTGATAGGCTTACTGCCAGTAGTGGGCCCGGGTCTGGACTACTGGTGGGCCGGCGGTGCCAGCTGGGTCCCGCGGGTTGGCGGGCCTGGACCGTTACAAAAAGTGCACTTTTTGTAACGGTCCAGGCCCGCCAACCCGCGGGACCCAGCTGGAACCGCCGGCCCACCAGTAGTCCAGACCCGGGCCCACTACTGGCAGTAAGCCTATCACATTCAAGCCTGCAGGCCGTACACCCCAACCCCTCTCCATTCACAGGCGGGTTGTTGGTGGCCGTAGCTCCCCTTAGATGAGTCAAACTCGATAGTCAAGCCCGCACTACGGGGACTTCCCAGGAGGTCACCCATCCCAGTACTACTCTCGCCCAAGCACGCTTAACTATGGAGTTCTTTCAACCTTCATCACCAATTGAGCTGCAGCTCAATTGGTGATGAAGGTTGAAAGAACTCCATAGTTAAGCGTGCTTGGGCGAGAGTAGTACTGGGATGGGTGACCTCCTGGGAAGTCCCCGTAGTGCGGGCTTGACTATCGAGTTTGACTCATCTAAGGGGAGCTACGGCCACCAACAACCCGCCTGTGAATGGAGAGGGGTTGGGGTGTACGGCCTGCAGGCTTGAATGTGATAGGCTTACTGCCAGTAGTGGGCCCGGGTCTGGACTACTGGTGGGCCGGCGGTGCCAGCTGGGTCCCGCGGGTTGGCGGGCCTGGACCGTTATAAAAAGTGCACTTTTTATAACGGTCCAGGCCCGCCAACCCGCGGGACCCAGCTGGCACCGCCGGCCCACCAGTAGTCCAGACCCGGGCCCACTACTGGCAGTAAGCCTATCACATCAAGCCTGCAGGCCAATGCACCCCAACCCCTCTCCATCCAGGCGGGTTGTTGGTGGCCGTAGCCCCCCTTAGATGAGTCAAACTCGATAGTCAAGCCCGCACTACGGGGACTTCCCAGGAGGTCACCCATCCCAGTACTACTCCAGCCCGAGCACGCTTAACTATGGAGTTCTTTCAACTCTCATCACCAATTGAGCTGCAGCTCAATTGGTGATGAGAGTTGAAAGAACTCCATAGTTAAGCGTGCTCGGGCTGGAGTAGTACTGGGATGGGTGACCTCCTGGGAAGTCCCCGTAGTGCGGGCTTGACTATCGAGTTTGACTCATCTAAGGGGGGCTACGGCCACCAACAACCCGCCTGGATGGAGAGGGGTTGGGGTGCATTGGCCTGCAGGCTTGATGTGATAGGCTTACTGCCAGTAGTGGGCCCGGGTCTGGACTACTGGTGGGTCGGCGGTGCCAGCTGGGTCCCGCGGGTTGGCGGGCCTGGACCGTTATAAAAAGAGTGCACTTTTTGTAACGGCCTCCCCAGCACCATGCTCGCAAGGACGGCCGCAGGCACCCCCAGCACCACGCTCGAAAGGGTTCAGCCTAACCAGGTCTGCAGACCATGCACCCCAACCCCTCTCCCTCCACAGGCGGGTTGTTGGTGGCCGTAGCCCCCCTTAGATGAGTCAAACTCGATAGTCAAGCCCGCACTACGGGGACTTCCCAGGAGGTCACCCATCCCAGTACTACTCCAGCCCGAGCACGCTTAACTATGGAGTTCTTTCAACTCTCATCACCAACTGAGCTGCAGCTCAATTGGTGATGAGAGTTGAAAGAACTCCATAGTTAAGCGTGCTTGGGCGAGAGTAGTACTGGGATGGGTGACCTCCTGGGAAGTCCCCGTAGTGCGGGCTTGACTATCGAGTTTGACTCATCTAAGGGGAGCTACGGCCACCAACAACCCGCCTGTGAATGGAGAGGGGTTGGGGTGTACGGCCTGCAGGCTTGAATGTGATAGGCTTACTGCCAGTAGTGGGCCCGGGTCTGGACTACTGGTGGGCCGGCGGTTCCAGCTGGGTCCCGCGGGTTGGCGGGCCTGGACCGTTACAAAAAGTGCACTACTGGCAGTAAGCCTATCACATTCAAGCCTGCAGGCCGTACACCCCAACCCCTCTCCATTCACAGGCGGGTTGTTGGTGGCCGTAGCTCCCCTTAGATGAGTCAAACTCGATAGTCAAGCCCGCACTACGGGGACTTCCCAGGAGGTCACCCATCCCAGTACTACTCTCGCCCAAGCACGCTTAACTATGGAGTTCTTTCAACCTTCATCACCAATTGAGCTGCATAGTTAAATGGAATAATCAATGTTCTGATGCAGAATGGGCATGTCATTGCTTACGCTTCTCGCCAGCTAAAGAAGCATGAGCAAAACTACCCGGTGCACGATCTAGAGATGGGAGCGGTTATCTTTGCGCTGAAGGTCTGGCGACACTATCTCTATGGTGTCCATTGCGACATATTTTCAGATCACAAAAATCTGAAATATGTGGATACGCAGAAGGAGCTGAATATCAGACAGCGGAGATGGGTGGAGTTTCTAGCCGATTATCAGTACGAGATGCACTACCATCCGGGTAAGGCAAACGTGGTAGCCGATGCTCTGAGCCGGAGAGCTACTACTTCAGGAGCAGGGCCCCAGGTCTTGTCGTTAGAGATATTGCGGAGCTTTGAAGATATGCACATCACCTTGGTATCGTCCGAAGACACCGATCTGTATGAGGAGTATTTAGCTGCGACGAGCGCCACCGACACTATTCATGACAGAGTTAGAGATTGGCAGAGGCAGGATGCCAACTTGGAGCCGATTTTCAGGGCCATAGAGGCAGGCTCAGCTGGGGACTATTCGATGCGAGGTGATCTGTTGTGCTTCAAGGGTCGGACTTACATACCGGATGGAGGGCAGATTCGGGAAGACATTATGGCAGAGGCTCATCATAGCCGATACTCTATACATCCCGGGATTACGAAGATGACGGCGGATTTGAAGAAGACACTCTACTGGCCGGGCATGAAGAAGGACATCACTCGTTTTGTGACCCACTGCGAGGCATGTCAGCTGGTGAAGGCCGAGTGCAAGAACCCAGCAGGATTACTACAGCCACTCCCGGTGCCGGAGTGGAAATTTGAGGACATCGCGATGGACTTCATTCATGGCCTACCTCGATCACGGACGGGAAACGATTCGATCTGGGTGATCGTGGACCGTCTGACGAAGGTGGCTAGGTTCATCCCGATCAGGAAGGATGACTCTGTTGGAGTGTTGGTTCGGAAGTTTGTGGAGCAGTTTGTCCGTTATCATGGCGTGCCCCGGACGATCGTATCAGATCGAGATGGTCGGTTCACATCTAGAGAGTGGAGATCAGTGCAGGCTTACCTCGGCTCCCGACTGACCTTCAGTACGGCCTTCCATCCCCAGACTGACGGGCAGACGGAGCGTACCAACAGGACACTGGAGGACTTACTGAGACTGTGCATTGTGGATCGTGGAGAGCCCTGGGAGCGGATGTTGCCGTTGGTAGAGTTCTCGTATAACAATAGCTTGCAGCTCAATTGGTGATGAGAGTTGAAAGAACTTCATAGTTAAGCGTGCTCGGGCTGGAGTAGTCCTGGGATGGGTGACCTCCTGGGAAGTCCCCGTGGTGCGCGCTTGACTATCGAGTTTGACTCATCAAAGGGAGGCTGTGGCCACCAACAACCCGCCTGTGGAGGGAGAGGGGTTGGGGTGCTTGGGCTGCAGCCCGGTAGCGATGCCTGGAGGGCGGAGCCGTAACGCTGTTACGTATGCGCCAGGGTCGTTACAATAAAAGTGCACTTTTTGTAACGGTCCAGGCCCGCCAACCCGCGGGACCCAGCTGGAACCGCCGGCCCACCAGTAGTCCAGACCCGGGCCCACTACTGGCAGTAAGCCTATCACATTCAAGCCTGCAGGCCATGCACCCCAACCCCTCTCCGCGCCTGTTTTTCAGAAGCGGTAGGTTGTTGCCACTGGGGATCGAACCCAGGACCTTGATAAGAGACTCTTTACCACAGCTCTCATCACCAATTGAGCTGCAGCTCAATTGGTGATGAGAGCTGTGGTAAAGAGTCTCTTATCAAGGTCCTGGGTTCGATCCCCAGTGGCAACAACCTACCGCTTCTGAAAAACAGGCGCGGAGAGGGGTTGGGGTGCATGGCCTGCAGGCTTGAATGTGATAGGCTTACTGCCAGTAGTGGGCCCGGGTCTGGACTACTGGTGGGCCGGCGGTTCCAGCTGGGTCCCGCGGGTTGGCGGGCCTGGACCGTTACAAAAAGTGCACTTTTATTGTAACGACCCTGGCGCATACGTAACAGCGTTACGGCTCCGCCCTCCAGGCATCGCTACCGGGCTGCAGCCCAAGCACCCCAACCCCTCTCCCTCCACAGGCGGGTTGTTGGTGGCCACAGCCCCCCTTAGATGAGTCAAACTCGATAGTCAAGCCCGCACTACGGGGACTTCCCAGGAGGTCACCCATCCCAGTACTACTCCAGCCCGAGCACGCTTAACTATGGAGTTCTTTCAACTCTCATCACCAATTGGTGATGAGAGTTGAAAGAACTCCATAGTTAAGCGTGCTCGGGCTGGAGTAGTACTGGGATGGGTGACCTCCTGGGAAGTCCCCGTAGTGCGGGCTTGACTATCGAGTTTGACTCATCTAAGGGGGGCTGT
Source organism: Platanthera zijinensis (assembly GCA_039513925.1). Classification (NCBI taxonomy): domain Eukaryota; kingdom Viridiplantae; phylum Streptophyta; class Magnoliopsida; order Asparagales; family Orchidaceae; genus Platanthera; species Platanthera zijinensis. Next base: position 36,069,468 of record CM077090.1, read on the forward strand.
GGCCACCAACAACCCGCCTGTGGAGGGAGAGGGGTTGGGGTGCTTGGGCTGCAGGCTTGAATGTGATAGGCTTACTGCCAGTAGTGGGCCCGGGTCTGGACTACTGGTGGGCCGGCGGTGCCAGCTGGGTCCCGCGGGTTGGCGGGTCTGGACTACTGGTGGAACCGCCGGCCCACCAGTAGTCCAGACCCGGGCCCACTACTGGCAGTAAGCCTATCACATTCAAGCCTGCAGGCCAATGCACCCCAACCCCTCTCCATCCAGGCGGGTTGTTGGTGGCCACAGCCTCCCTTTGATGAGGCAAACTCGATAGTCAAGCCCGCACTACGGGGACTTCCCAGGAGGTCACCCATCCCAGTACTACTCCATCCCGAGCACGCTTAACTATGGAGTTCTTTCAACTCTCATCACCAACTGAGCTGCAGCTCAATTGGTGATGAGAGTTGAAAGAACTCCATAGTTAAGCGTGCTCGGGCTGGAGTAGTACTGGGATGGGTGACCTCCTGGGAAGTCCCCGTAGTGCGGGCTTGACTATCGAGTTTGACTCATCTAAGGGGGGCTACGGCCACCAACAACCCGCCTGGATGGAGAGGGGTTGGGGTGCATTGGCCTGCAGGCTTGATGTGATAGGCTGACTACCAGTAGTGGGCCCGAGTCTGGACTCTGGTAGGCCGGCGGTGCCAGGTGGGTCCCGCAAGGTTGGCGGGCCTGGACCGTTATGCAGCTCAATTGGTGATGAGAGTTGAAAGAACTCCATAGTTAAGCGTGCTCGGGCTGGAGTAGTACTGGGATGGGTGACCTCCTGGGAAGTCCCCGTAGTGCGGGCTTGACTATCGAGTTTGACTCATCTAAGGGGGCTACGGCCACCAACAACCCGCCTGGATGGAGAGGGGTTGGGGTGCATTGGCCTGCAGGCTTGATGTGATAGGCTGACTACCAGTAGTGGGCCCGGGTCTGGACTCTGGTAGGCCGGCGGTGCCAGCTGGGTCCCGCGGGGTTGGCGGGCCTGGACCGTTATAAAAAAGTGCACTTTTTATAACGGTCCAGGCCCGCCAACCCGCGGGACCCAGCTGGCACCGCCGGCCCACCAGTAGTCCAGACCCGGGCCCACTACTGGCAGTAAGCCTATCACATTCAAGCCTGCAGGCCATGCACCCCAACCCCTCTCCATCCAGGCGGGTTGTTGGTGGCCGTAGCCCCCCTTAGATGAGTCAAACTCGATAGTCAAGCCCGCACTACGGGGACTTCCCAGGAGGTCACCCATCCCAGTACTACTCCAGCCCGAGCACGCTTAACTATGAAGTTCTTTCAACTCTCATCACCAACTGAGCTGCAGCTCAATTGGTGATGAGAGTTGAAAGAACTCCATAGTTAAGCGTGCTCGGGCTGAAAAGTGCACTTTTAATAACGGTCCAGGCCCGCCAACCCGCGGGACCCAGCTGGCACCGCCGGCCCACCAGTAGTCCAGACCCAGGCCCACTACTGGCAGTAAGCCTATCACATCAAGCCTGCAGGCCAATGCACCCCAACCCCTCTCCATCCAGGCGGGTTGTTGGTGGCCGTAGCCCCCCTTAGATGAGTCAAACTCGATAGTCAAGCCCGCACTACGGGGACTTCCCAGGAGGTCACCCATCCCAGTACTACTCCAGCCCGAGCACGCTTAACTATGGAGTTCTTTCAACTCTCATCACCAATTGAGCTGCAGCTCAATTGGTGATGAGAGTTGAAAGAACTCCATAGTTAAGCGTGCTCGGGCTGGAGTAGTACTGGGATGGGTGACCTCCTGGGAAGTCCCCGTAGTGCAGGCTTGACTATCGAGTTTGACTCATCTAAGGGGGGCTACGGCCACCAACAACCCGCCTGGATGGAGAGGGGTTGGGGTGCATTGGCCTGCAGGCTTGATGTGATAGGCTTACTGCCAGTAGTGGGCCCGGGTCTGGACTACTGGTGGGCCGGCGGTGCCAGCTGGGTCCCGCGGGTTGGCGGGCCTGGACCGTTATATTACAGGTGGAAAATTCCCTAAGTCCACGGAGCTTCTGGTGGGGGCACTCTCGTTGATGTGGAGGCTTGATGGGAGCGCTCTCGCGGAGGCGGTTTACGAGACTTGGAGCGTGGTGAAGCCTTAGCGCAAGGAGAACGGCGGAGAATCGACTTGTCCATGATCTCGCTGAAAAACCTCGGAGCTCTCTCTTGCCTCTGAAGTTGCGTGTCTTCAAATGAATGCATGAAGGCCTATTTAAAGTTTTCTGGAGGGTCACAGTGATAATTGTGCCGAGTAGTGATTTGTGCTGGCGAATGACGTCACTCAGTCTCAATTACCTGGATCACAATTTTTGCCGAAATGATGGGAGTGCCCCTCCCCCCGGCTATCCGGACAAGGTGCTCGGAGGCGGTGGCAGCCAGAGGCGGAGGAGGCGGCTGGAGACGACGGGGGTTGCCGGTAGCAGCGACGACCGCCGCCGTGGAGCGCGCGCATGCGCACGTGGAGCGTGGAGCGTGAGCGGAGTGCGGCCGCGTGGCCTAGCCGCGTTGGGTGCGGCCGCGCGGGGGCGCAGCCCGATGGGGGCACAGCCCTCCGGGGGCGTGGCCCTGTGGCCGCGCGTGCGCATGCTACGGGGCGGTCACGCGTGCGCTGGGCCCGCGCGCCCGTGCACAGGATGGGCACACCTGCGCGGACCTGTCGTGCGCGTGCGCGGGTTCGGCTCTTTCTCTGTGGGCTCTCGGGGCTCGTGGCTTGGGTGGGGGCATCATTCTTAATGTCGTGGACGCATTGGAATTTAAAGAACATCTTGCTCTAGACTTTTGCAGTGATTGTGTGTTGACAACTGGTTATTTGATAAACCACCCTCCCTATGCGATTTTGGGTGGCAAGATAATATACGGGAAGCTAGTTTTTGGTATTGTGTTATTTTATGATCATTTGTGTTTTTTTGATTTTATGTGTTATGCGCATATTCAGTTACTCGACAAAAATAAATTTGCAAGTCGTAGTGAAAGTTGCATTTTCGTGAGGTATCCCTATGAAAAAGGGATGGAGGTTATATGATAGTGAAAAAGGTGAATAGTATGTTTGTGGAGATGTACGATTTGTGGAAGCAGAGTTTTCTCTTGCCAAACTTTCCACTTGCACAACCGATAGTTTCCCTTGATGTAGCAGTAATGATGACATCTTGGTTGATGCTTCTAGTAAGCATTCAGAATGGGTTGAAGACAGATCAAAATGTGCATGTTTCTCCTATACTGGAGAGTGGAAAAGAGATCAGTGAAAATCCCATTCCGGACATTTTATTCGGAAATCATCATCACATTTGAAAAATTACTTGACTAATATTGGCAATGTATAGCCTCTTCTTCATGTTCGTCCGTTCAATCACTCTCCTCAGGCGTACGTTACCCCTCCAATGCACAATGTGAATTGTAATAATTTTTCTCCACAACACCGGATTTTCATAGCATCTATTACGGCCGGGTATGACCATATGCAATTCTCCCAAACGATCAAATGCAAACATTGGAGGGAATCCATGCAATAGGAAATTCAAGCTCTCAAGAACAATGCAACATGGATTTTAATTTGGTGAATCATCCACTTAGAAAGAAGACGGTTTGATTTAAATGGGTATACAAGACTAAATACAACTTTGATGGGACAATTGAAAAACATAAAGTGCTTGGTCATCATGGGAAATCAACAAATTGCGGGACTGAATTACAATGAGCAGTTTGCTCTATTCATTAAATTGATAACTTTGATTTTTTTTAGCGATCGCCACTGTCATGAATTGGGAATTGCACCAAATGGGTGTACACATTGCTTTCCTCCATGGTGATTTGATTGAAGATGTCTATATGAAATGCCCTCTGGGTTGTCAACCCACGACTTATGCGTGTTCGGCAAGTGCTCCGGTCGCTCAAGTAATATAAAATGAGCGAATTTTCCCAAGTATTGATTGTTGGGTCTATTGATCTCACTGTCTCAGATTTGAAGAAGGCATACAAGAAAATGATATACACATTATAGTATCTGATGCATGCTCCAAGTTCTTTGTATGCAGGTTGCTCTTTGTTCACTATTTAAACAGGTTGTCTAAGCAACAATGACATATGGACACAGGACATGGTGGTGATAAAACAGAAATCTGCCTAAGTCCAGACGCTTTGAGTGAAGACAGTTCACTAAATGACAGATGACTTTAACTGTTGAATAAAGTCTAGGAAGTCAAAGCCTCAGCATTGTCAAATCAGAAATCTGGTTAAGTCCAGAAGAGTTGAGTGAAGACAGCTCACTCAACGCCTATTCAACAGAAAATCTGTCTAAAGACAGAAGCGTTGAGTGAGGGCTGTTCACTCAACGTCTCTTCAATAAAACATGCACATGTTGAAAGCGTCGAGTAAATAAGCATCACTCGACGCTTTCATACAGAGAAAATCGACTAAGTCTAGATGCGTTGAGTGATGAAGGCTCACTCAACGCCTATTTAGTTAGACTACAAATGTCGATATTCGTTGAGTGATGACTGATCACTCAACGCCTGGTGATGCAGAAATCCGCCCAAGTGTTTTGACGTTGAGTGACAAGTATTCACTCAATGCCTATGTAGGATTGTCTGAAATTGGCTAAGTCCACAGGTACTGTATCATGATGACATCAGTAGAAATTCAAATGTAGCGGGAACTGAATAGTAGAGGACAAATGGCGCCGCTTGCCGATTGTATAGCAATTAATGCAAAAGAGAAGTAGCAGCTACCAACTCCAGGTGGTCCCACCGTTCAAAGAGCCATTGGATGGCCCGATAGAAAAGAAGAGATCAAAGAAGAAGAAATTAATCTTTTGGAAAATCAGAGCTTTAACTTCTTCCTCTCGACCTTGTTGCAGAGTTTGAAGAAGTTGTTCATTCTGTTGATCTAAAAGTTCAAGAAAGTTAGTTGTTGACCTACACATCTTCAACAGCAGGTTAAGAGAGCTTTCTCTCTCTGAGGTATAAGAAGGAACAAAGCAAGCCCTAACTGCAGTGACTTCACAGCTCAACAGAACTAATCTTGAAGATCCATTCTTAGAGCTATGAAGAAGATAGGACTGAATCATTTCAGTTCAAGGAAAGACAGACTCAGAGATTGCTTCTCTATAGTCATTCATCAAAACCAACCAATCTTTCATTTGTAGGATCTTTACTGATCTGAGTGTAAGCCTGATCTATAAAGGCTGAGGTAGGATCTTTCTATAGATCGGAGCTGTAGGGCCTTTGTGCCTGAGTTGTAGGATTATAGTTAGGAATCTGAAGTAAGAACCTGTGTGGATCTGAGTGTAGGGATATCCTCCTAGCCTGAGTGTAGTACTTTGAGTTATAGTCTGAGGTAGGACCTTTGTGTCTGAGTGGCAAGAGAATGTTTCTCTGGGTGTAGGGTCTTTGTCCTGAGGTAAGACTTGGAGGAGTTTGAGAGATCCTGTGGGATCTGTCTTGTAAGCTCTTGGAGCCAAGTTTGGAGAAGTTGGTCTTGTCTAACAAACTGTTAGAAAGGTGAGAGGGGCAATGGATGTACCCATACTCTGGGGAAGCACTATAAACAACTGGTCTACTGATTGTGTGTTCTTGAAAGCAAACCTAAACTAACTCACATCTCACCAAAGTTAAAAGAAATCATTAAAAGACAAAAAAACCTATTCACCTCTCTAGGTGTTTAACTATTGGGTCAATTGATTCCAATGACCCTGATTTGATGATGTCAAATAAGTCAATGAGATAGATATAGTTGTATTTGATGTATGTTTAAGTTCATGCATACAGGTTGGTATTTGTCACAATAATTGGACATATAGTTCAAGAGACAATGACAGGTGGACTCAAGGTGAGGCTGGAAATTCAGAAAAATGCCTAAGTCAAGAAGCGTTGAGTGAGACAAGCTCAACGCCAAACAGTTAATAGTGCTGAAAGAAGTCGGGCAGTCAACACTTACAGTATTGTAAAGGCAGAAATATGGCAAAGTCCACAGGCGTTGGGTGAGGCATATACACTCAATACTCTCAACGCCATATGGCCAGAATCGTTGAGTCAAGGTTATCTTGTCAAATCCTAAGCAGTAGAAGCCAGAAAATCGACTAAGTACAGAAGCGTTGAGTGAAGCTTCATCATTCAACGCCATGCTAAGTTTGTTAACGCCAATGTATAAGGAGATAGAAAAATCGACTAAGTAAAGAAGAGTTGAGTGAAGCTTCACCACTCAATGCCAAGTTAAAAAGCTTTGAGTCCAGTCGTTCTGTGAAGAAACTAGAATTTGGAGAAGTCCAGAATCGTTGAGTGAGGCGAGCTAACTCAACGCTCTCAATGCCAAACTTCTACATGAAGTCAGGATTGCAAAAAATCAGGCCACGTATAAAAGCGTTGAGTGAAGCTTATACACTCAATGCCTAGCAGAGCTGAAGAAACTTTCTAAGTTCAGAATTCGTCGAACTCAGCTTTCATCTGTAAGAAGAACTCAGCTTTCAGAATCATCGAACTCATCTTATCACTTATTCGTCGAGCTAAACTTTGCTTTCATCGAACGGAGTTCAGAATTTGTCGAACTCAGCTTTCATCTGTAATAAGAACTCAGCTTTCAGAATCGTCGAACTGAGCTTATCCACTATTCGTCAAGATAAATTTTGCTTTCATCAAACTCAACTTTCATCTCTTTCACTGTTTCGTCGAGCTGAGCTCAGGGTTTGTCGAACTGAGCTTGATTTTCGTCGAACACAAAACCTCCCTCTGATACCAATTGAAAGTGAGGGGATAAGATACTTACTACTCTAGAGGGGGGGGGGGGGGGTGAATAGAGTATTCAAAAAATTAAGGAGACTCTAAACACTTCTCTTAGAGCTATTGCAGAATAGAAATATGAAAGCTTAAAACCTAAAGCCTATCAGAGTGTAGTTAATAAAAGATCAAGCTAACTGAAGTTTCAGTTGAGCTTTAAGCCTAGCACAGCACTAAGCAACCTAGTTAAATTTATCACAGCCACAGTGCATCAATTAAAGTAAGCAACCAGACAACACAAGAGATTTATAGTGGTTCCCCAAATGGGTACATCCACTCTTCTACCACCCTGGTAGGAATCCACTACAGGTTTTTGTTTAGGTGCTCTGCCACCACAAGATCTGCTGTAGGTAGATCTAGAGACCCTTTGAGCTTTTGAGCAGGAGCCCAAAATCCAATAGGTTTTTGATCAGGTGCCCTATCACCAACAATTCACTTTTGAAGGGAGTAATAACCCTTTTACAAGGAGGTTAAAAGAGAGATAAAAATGTGTTTTCTCTTTGTTCAGAGGAGCTAGTGGATTTCTCTGAGAAAATCAAAGCTCCCCCTGGCTTAGAGAATGTCCAGGAAGAAGCTTTGCTTCAGGGTGCAGGAACTCCAGATTGCTTTGAAACTCTTTCTGATGCAGCTTTGAAGAAGACTTAAGATGTTGATGAATGTTCTTCTTCAGTGGCTTTTGCAATCTGGAAGGAAAGTTCTTCTTGAAAGCTTGAACACTGAGGGTTGATTTTCCTGAAGACAGGATGAACTCAGGAAGAAGCAGAGGAACAACTCCTTTTTCTTGAGAGCTCTTATTCTATCACTCTTGTTGCAATGTTCTGAGTTTCTGTATATCTTATTTGTATTCAGCTAACTGTTTTATAATATAGAAACTTTTTCTCTTTCTAACAATACCTCGAGCCCTGCACAAAAAAATCTTTCCAAAATAATATAATAAGTCAAATAAAGAAACTGCAGATATAGTCTTTTCTATCATTCCCAAAATGGATTTAAGGATATTAAAATATCCTATCAATTTGACTTTTCACAAATGCACAGGAAACAGATCCTAACGGCTATATTACAGCTGTACAAAATCCACTCTTTCCTTTAATAAAACAAACGGCTTTATTCTGTCAAAATCTTTTAATCAATGCATAAGAAATATTGCAAATAAGCAACAGAGTATAAGCATTGTAATAAGCAGAATATTTGAATAGAATATGTTTTAAACAGGAGTAAATAACACAGGGAATCAAATGAAATGAATATTGATAAAAGCAGACAGAAATCGTCGAGCAAGGATCGAAGATCGTCGATCTGACCAAACAGATCGTCGACCTGAAGACAGAACATAGTCTAAACAGAAATCGTCTACCTAGGCTAAAACGATCGTCGATCTGAGTAAGTAGACCGTCGATCCCACTTCAGAGTACATATAACTCTGAGGTCGTCGATCATCAATCGAAGATCGTCGAGCGACAATCGACTATCGTCGAGCACAATTCTTTTTAAAAAAATTTCCATTTCAATCCAATCTCAACTAACCTATCTGGGTCTATACAAACTAAACCTAGGGTAGACTAACATTTAGTCTAACCATTGACCATAGATAATTCTTGGGTCAATTAAGCCTAATTGAGATAACATGGCCCAAATCAAAACTAGGGAACCAACATAGTTGATTTTGGCTAAGTCCAGAATGATGTTGACGTCAGCAAAGTCAACAAGTCAACAAATTTCAGATTTGTTGCAAATCGACATTAACGTCGCCATAAGTCTAGAGTAAATCTCAATTTGATTAAGCTGAGGTGTTAAATGCTGTTAAATCTGGGACACGTGTCGATCATCTCGCTAATTGATGGGATTATAAATAGGAGCTGAGATCGAGATCAAATAGGAAGCTTTCTGATAAAAAATTAACTTGTTCTAAAAACGAGAAGCGAAGTTCGTCGTCTTCATCCGCCATTATTGCAGAGCCAAGAAATTCAATCTGAAATTCTGAAGGGGTTTTGAGTTCGCTGAGAAATTCAACCTCTGCTACAATAAGATCAGAATATTTCTTTGAGGAAGACAAATCAGTCAAGACGAGCCCTAGCTGAAAGTATCTTCATGATCCAAGCCGTGCCAGATCTGAAGATCATTCGCTGGATCTTTGAAGAAGAAGCGGAGAGGGCTGATATCTGTTCAGTCCAGATCGGGATAGATTCCTGAAGAAAAAGAAGCAGAGGTTTCTGCTAGTCACTTCCAGAATAAGCCGAGTTTCAATTCAAGATCACTCTCTCATTTTGTTGTTGTAAAGTCGAAGATAGAGCTAATATTTGCTCAGTTCAGGTAGACAGACACAAAAAATTTTCTCTGGTGTTTGTAATTCATTTTTCTTGATATTTTGTGTAAGATTCATATTGAATCTGAATGGTAAGGCTAAGTGCCCGAGCTATAAGCCTGTGTTATAAAGGCTGAGGTAGGGCAAGGGTTGCCTGAGTTATAAGAGTGTGGATCACTCTGAGGTAGGACAGGATTGCCTGAGGTATAGGGGTGTGGATTCACTCTGAGGTAGAGTTCTTGGGAAGAACTTGAGCTGTAGGATATTGGTGATCTGAGTGGTAAGACTTATATAGTCTGAGTTGTAGGAGCCAGTTGGGCTTTGAGCTGTAAGATCTGAGGACCTGAGAACGAAAGAAGAAGGTGTTTGGCTGAATCTAGTCTATTAATAGATAGGCGAAGGGGGAAAGTGGATGTACCCATCAATTGGGGAACCACTATAAATCTGTGTAATGTGCTGTGATTGAGTTATAATTGCTGAATAGTTTTCTTGCCTTATCTGACAGAGATAGTAATAAGGATAGAGAATCAGATTTCATTAACTATTAAGTAGCCTAGAATTAAATTGGACTTATTCACCCCCTCTAGGTGTTTAGTTGATCTTGAAATCAAGACTTTCAAATGGTATTAAAGAGAGATTCTTCAAGAAAGGACTTAACAGTCTGAGTTGATCTCTAGGGCAGCTGTCAGAAGGTCAAGATGGGTTCAGGAGATAATCACAAAAAGCTTGGATCCGTGAAACTTTCTCTCTATAGGAAAGAGACTTTTGGCATCTGGAAGGAAAGGGTCAGATTTTTTATGAAGGCATCTGATCCTAGGATTTATGTCATAGTACAAGAAGGACCCTTCATCCTAATGAAGACATCTGTCCTTGATGCAAATCTGAGGACTCCAAAGAACTACACTAAGATGACTAAGGATGAAATCATCTTAGCTACTTTGGATAAGAGGGCACAAAACATTATAATTAGTTCTATAGATGACTCAACCTTCCAAAACCTTGTCCACTGCAAGACATCTAAGTAGATGTGGTACACACTAGTTGTCTACATGGAGGGAACAGAAGAAGTAAGGGACGATAGGAAGTCCATGCTCAATCAAGAGTATGAAAGCATAAGGCAGAACAAGACAGATGGCATAGCCGAGTGCTTTGAAAAGTTCTTCAGGATTGTGAATGAGCTGAGAACATATGGTAGAGTTTTCAGCACATAAGAATTAAATGACAAGTTTCTCAAGTCTTTGACTAAAGACTAGGACACCAAAATCTGTGCCATCAGAGAAGTGGCAAAACTTGCAGACACTCCACCACCAACCCTATTTGGAAAGCTGCTGTCCTATGCAATGCATCTGACTGCAAGAAAGAAGGAAGAGAAAATCAACAAGTCTGTAGTCAAGGACAAGTCAGTGGCCTTCAAAGCTGAAGACACAAGGAGGAGCAGGAGAAAGTCTTCATCTCCACCAAGGAGAGATGTTGAATTTGATTCAGAAAGCTAAGAAACCAGCACATCAAACTGCCATATATCTGATGAAGACTTTGCTGCCTTCTCCATGCAATTTCAGAAATTCATGAAGAAGAAGCATAGGAGAAGCAGGCCATCCTTTTCTTCTTATACCAAGGAAGATTACTACAAGGACAGGAAGAAATCCTCTAAAGAGGACAAGTATGGCTCTAAACCAAATAAACATGATTCCTCTAAAGTGGTTTGTTATTGTTGTAGCAAGCCAGGAAATATTATAGCAGAGTGCCCTGTCAAAAGGAAGGGTGCTGGAGAAAAGAAGGAATATCAACAGAAGGGCAAGAAGGAGAAATCCTTTATTACCAAGAAGCAAAAGAGCTTGACTGACTCCTCATCATCAAAGTCAGAAAAGGAAGATGAAGATGAAGCATACATTGGGATATTTGCTGCTGAAGAAGAATCTATAGAGGCAGACTTCTTAGAGATGATGGTTGCTATAACTGGAGAAGCTGATGATGCTGCCAGGCTTGAAGAAAGAAAAGAAGACAACCACTGTCTTGGGCTGATGGCTCTGACTGAAGAAGGGCCTAGCTAGGAGCAGCCTATTCCAAGCTAAGTATATTCTCTTCCCTCTGTGTCAGATTATATGACAAGTCTAGAATCAGAGGCATCAGCATCAAGAGATGAAGATGGCTCTGAATCTGAAGGAGATGCCAATCAATTGATTTATGACTATGGTGAACTCCTCCAAGAACTGAAGAGAAGCATGCTCCTGGCCAAAAAACAGGCAAAAGATATTGCCTCTCTGAAGCTGGCTACTTCAGACTCAGCAAACATGTTGGACCTAAAGATGGAAGAAGTCAGCAAGCTGAAAAATATCACTGTTATTCAGATGGGCACAATCACATTCAAGAATGACCACATCAGGAATCTTGAAGGTAAACTCCAAAAGGAGAAGGAGTTAGTGGCTAAGTTTTCTAAGCCATGTTCTGTATTACCCTTGATAGATTCCTTGTCCTCCCAAAGGGTAAGAAGGGGTTAGGCTTCAAAGAGAAAACTAGAGCTGAATATTCCAAAAGGAAGGGCAAAGCTTCAGTGCAGCCACTAGTCTCCAAGCCTCAAATTCCTTTCAGGAAAGTGCTGCTACCATCTAACAGGTATGACCATGAGAGCATCTATGGTCACTGGGAGTATGGTGTTATGGATGGAAAGGGTGCTAGTGCATATAAGGCAGCCTATGGAAAAGTCCAAATGGCTTATCCTGGACCATTTGTGTTTGGTGTACCAGCCCCAACACTCAAAAATAAGGCTACAGTCCATTCTCAAAGTCTGTCGTCCACAATCAGACCAAGGGAAAGTCTGTCAGCAAACCTGACTTGGGCATATCTAAAGCCATCAGGAGCATGCACTCTGAACAGAAGGCAGCTGCTGATAGGGTCCAAGATATCCCAAGTACCTCTGTTGTCAAACATATCCCAAATCAGGTTGTGGCTGAAAGAAATAAGAAAAAGGTTGGTATTGTACCAGCTGGACTGAGAGCTGCTGGCAGTAATGCTGATAAGACAACTCTTAAGAGAAGGTACAATATTTATGAGTGCTAGTGTTGTGGTAAAGTGGGCCACTTTGCTATTGATTGATGGCACAATAATAGTGTCCAAAGAGATAATGTTGGCTTACCTGTCAGAAGAGCTACATACATGCATGTTCATTTCTAATCTAACATGCACCTAGGACCCAATAAAAATTGGGGTCCTAAGGATAGATGATTTATTTGTTGCAGGTGAGTCCAAGTGGTCATACCCCTATATGGTACTTGGACAGTGGATGTTCCAGGCACATGACTGGAATAAGGAGCATGCTGAAGGAATATACTCTAGTAGAGAATCGACCCAAAGTCATCTTCGGTGGTTCAGAAAAGGGAGTAACCAAAGGCTTTGGTAAAATATCAAATGACATAATCACAATCACACACGTAGCTTATGTGAAAGGTTTGCAACACAACCTGATAAGCATAAGCCAAATTAGGAGGTCTAGTGACCAAGGGGTCATCTTGATAGGCACTAGGAGAGGAAATGTTTATTGTCTGAATTTTATTTGTGAGAGTAAGGACTCTCCTATATGCCTAGTTGCAGATGAGAAAGCCTCACATTGTGTCCAATGGCATAAGAGACTAGCTCACCGGAATTACAAGACCATAAGCAATCTCTTAAGTGAAGAGTTAGTGAGAAATGGTCCTAAGATAAAGTGCACCAAGGAGGGTATCTGCTCTGCATGACAAAAGGGAAAGCAGGCCAAGACCTCCTTCTAGTGCCTTGGTACCAAAGACTCAATTAGGTGTTTATACCTCCTGCATATGGATCTATTTGGTCCTATGCCAGTTCATATTCTAGGTAGGAAAGTCTACACTCTTGTGATTATTGATGATTTTTCCAGATTTGCATGGGTGTTCTTCCTAAGGAAGAAAACTGAAACCCTTGATGTCTTCCAAACATTTGCTAAGCAAATTCAGAATGAATTTAATAGTATTGTGGTCAAAATCAGAAGTGATATGGGAATGAGTTTCAGTCTGAGTACATGACAAAGTTTTGTGAAGAGCATGAGATTCATCAAGAGTTCTCCTCTCCTAGAACACCCCAGCAAAATGGAATTATTGAGAGAAAAAAAGAACCCTCATATAGGCTGGTAGTACCTTGTTAAGTGACACATCTCTCCCAAAATATTTCTGGGCTGAGGTAGTAAGCACTGTATATCATGTCCTCAACATGGTTTCCATCACCAAAAGTCACAAGAAGACTCCCTATGAGATTCTAAAAGGCAAGAAAACCAAACTTATCCTATTTCAGGATTTTTGGTAGCAAGTGCTATGTACTGAATAATGATAAGTCCTATTTGACCAAGTTTGCTGCCAAGTCCCAAGAAGGGATCTTTGTTGGGTACAACAATAATAGTAGGGCATATAAGATCTACAACTACAGGCTTAAAGGAGGTGATGGACAAGCTTAATTACCATCAGGGAACATAATCCAGAAAATCTAGATAAGATAGGAGATGGTTGCTGTCCAGAGTGAGCTCAAGACTCACAAGATGAGGATGAAGAACAACTAGCTAAAGATAATGAAGAATAGCCAACTGAAGACAATGAAGTACAGCCAGCTGAGGAAAATGAAGAACAACAAGCTCAAGTAAGATTGACTCCTACTGAGAGATTTCTTAGGGACCATCTAGCACACCAAATCATTGGTGATGCAAGATATGGAGTCTAGACCAGAAGCAAGAGCATCATTATAGCTCTCTGTTCAAGCTTCCTATCTCAAATAGATCCCAAGAAACTTGAAGAGGCTATCAAAGATCCTTTCTGGATTGGAGCAATGTAGGAGGAGCTGAACCAGTTTAGAAGATGTAGTGTCTAGAAGCTAGTTCCCAGACCTAAGGGACATAATGCCATAGGAACTAAGTGGATCTACAGGAACAAGTTAGATGAGAATGACATTATTGTTAAGAATAAGGCTAGATTGGTGGCAAAAGGATACATGCAAGAAGAAGGAATAGACTTTGACCAGACTTTTGCCTCAGTATCCAGGTTGGAAGCAATAAGTCTATTTCTTGCATTTGCTACCTATCAAGGATTCAAAGTCTACCAGATGGATGTGAAGTCAACATTCTTGAACTGGGACTTAAAAGAGGAAGTATATGTGGATCAACCACCAGGTTTTGTAGACCCTCACCTTCCTGATTCTATTTATAGGCTTAGGAAAGCTCTATATTGGTCGAAGCAATCCCCTAGAGCATGATATGAAACATTGTCTAATTTTCTCATTGAGAACAAATTCTCAAAGGGGAAAATAGATAAGACCCTATTCCTAAGGGTATCTAAGGGAAAGATCATTCTAGTCCAGATATATGTTGATGAAATTATCTTTGGATCTACTGAGGACAACCTTTGTAGGAAATTTGCTAAACTTATGCAAGGGAAGTTTGAGATGAGCAGAATGGGTGAGCTCAAGTTCTTCTTGGGACTCCAAGTAAGACAGACTATTGATGGCTTGTTCATATCCCAGCCAAAGTTCACTAGAGAGTTGATTAAGAAATATGGTATGGAGAATGCCTCTACCATGAGAACTCCAATGGGATCAAGTATGCCTCTAAGAAAAGATAAGGCAGGTAAACCTGTTGATGAGTCTTTGTATAGAGGGATAATTGGCTCCCTTCTATACTTGACTGCTAGTAGGCCTGACATCATGTATGTTATATGTGTCTGTACTAGGTATCAAGCCTTCTCTAAAGAATCTCAATATTCTGGTACAATTTTTTTTAAAGGTATCTTAAGGGCACACAAGATCTTGGTCTATGGTACCCTAGGAATAGAGATTTTGAACTAACTGGATTTCCAGATGCAGATTTTCAAGCTACAAGGAAGACAAGAAAAGTACTACTAGTACATGTCAATTTATAGGTGGAAGACTGGTGTCATGGAGCAGCAAGAAGCAAATCAGTGCGGTTATCTCAACTATAAAATCAGAGTACATTTCAGCAGGCAGCTGCTGTGTTCAATTACTGTGGATACAACATCGGCTTGAAGACTATAACATTAAGATAAGTAGAACTCCTCTTAATTGTGATTCTACAAGTACCATTTCTATTATTAGGAATCCTATTTCATACAGCAGGACTAAGCACAAGATATTAAGTATCATTTTATTAGAGAGCATATTGAGAAAGAAGACATTTTCCTAGAGTTTGTCTCCACTGACAAGTAAGTGGCTGATATTTTCACTAAGTCACTAGATGAAGCCAAGTTCAACACCTTCAAAATTGAATTGGGTATGTTGAACTTAGAATAGCTTCAGGTACTCCCTAAGGTGTTGTTGTTTGGTATAGGCTTGTTTTTTTTCTTGCAGGTGATGCAGACCTAGTGGAAAACAAGATGAGAGCAGATGCTCCTATTAAGGGGGAGCAAGTCCAGCAGCTGCAGGACTAGAGACATTCAAGTGGTATACAAGACAGGGCTGTATAAGGGGCCAGTTGGTAGCTGCACAACTGGTTTAATCTGCATCAGCTAGGGGGAGAACATAAGAAGAGAGAACAAACTGATGCTCCTACACGTCTATCTAAAGAGGTCTAAAAGAGGGAGAGATAGAAAAGATTGATCATATTCAAGTAGTCTCCAAGGAGGTGAGATAAGAGACAAGCTCAAGAAAGACATGGGGGAGAAGAGGTAGATCAAGCAGAGAAGAGGTTGATCAAGCAAGAAAAGATCAAGGTGAGAGGTAATCCTCTAAGTTACAACTCACCCTGCAGCAATCCAGGGGGAGTAGGTAAAATTCATCTCACTAAACTTAATAAGTTTTTACTGCCTATGTGATGTGTATCTCATTGACTAAGGTAATTGAACAATGGTTTTGACATCTTCAAATAGGGGGAGATTGTTAGGTCCATTGATTCCAATGGCCCTGATTTGATGATGTCAAACAGGTTAATGAGATAGATATAGTTGTATTTGATGTATATTTAAGTTCATGCATACAGATTGGTATTTGTCACAATGATTGGACAGATAGTTCAAGAGAAAATGACACGTGGACTCAAGGTAAGGCTGGAAATTCAGAAAAATGCCTAAGTCTAGAAGCGTTGAGTGAGGCAAGCTCACTCAACTCCATTCAACTAATAGTGCTGAGAGAAGGTGGGCTGTCAACGCTTACAGTATTGCAAAGGCAGAAATATGGCTAAGTCCACAGGCATTGTGTAAGGAATATACACTCAACGCTCTCAATGCCATATCACTAGAATCGTTGAGTCAAGGTTATCTTGTCAAAGCCTAAGCAGTGGAAGACAAAAAATCGACTAAGTACAGAAGCGTTGAGTGAAGCTTCATAACTCAACGCCATGCTAAGACTGTCAACGCCAATGTATAAGGAGACAAAAAAATTGACTAAGTATAGAAGAGTTGAGTGAAGCTTCATCACTCAACGCCAAGTTAAAAAGCATTGAGTCCAGTCATTCTGTGAAGAAACCAGAATTTGGCTAAGTACAGAATCGTTTAGTGAGGCGAGCTCATTCAACGCTCTCAATGCCAAACTTCTGCATGAAGGCATGATTGCAGAAAATCAGGCCACGTATTAAAGCATTAAGTGAAGGTTATACACTCAATGCCTAGCAGAGATGAATAAATTTTCTAAGTTCAGAATTCGTCGAACTCAGCTTTCATCTGTAAGAAGAACTTAGCTTTTAGAATCGTCGAACTCAGCTTATCCACTATTCGTCGAGATAAACTTTGCTTTCGTCGAACGGAGTTAAGAATTTGTCGAACTCAACTTTCATCTGTAAGAAGAACTCAGCTTTCAAAATCGTCGAACTCAACTTATCCACTATTCATCGAGCTAAACTTTGCTTTCATCGAAAGGAGTTCCGAATTCGTCGAACTCAACTTTCATCTCTTTCACTATTTCGTCGAGCTGAGCTCAGGGTTTGTCGAACTGAGCTTAGAGTTCGTCGAATGCAAAACTTCTGGAAAGATAGTTGATTTTGGCAAAGTTCAGAATGATGTTGACATCAGCAAAGTCAACAAGTCAACAAATTTTAGATTCGTTGCAAATCGACATTAACGTCACCGTAAGTCTAGAGTAAATCTCAATTTGATTAAGCTGAGGTATTAAACGATGTTAAATTTGGGACACATGTCAATCATCTCGCTAATTGATGAGATTTTAAATAGGAGCTAAGATCGAGATCAAATAAAAAGCTTTCTGATCAAAAATTAACTCGTTCTAAAAATGAGAAGCGGAGTTCGTCGTCTTCATCCGCCATTATTGTAGAGCCAAGAAATTTAATCTGAAATTCTGAAGGGGTTCTGAGTTTGCTGTGGCATTCAACCTCTACTACAACAAGATCAGAGTATTTCTCTGTGGAAGACAAATCAGTCTAGGAGAGCCCTAGCTGAAAGTATCTTCATGATTCAAGCCATGCCAGATCTGAAGATCATTCACTGGATCTTTGAAGAAGAAGTAGAGAGGGCTGATATCTGCTCAGTCTAGATCGGGATAGATTCCTGAAGAAGAAGAAGCAGAGGTTTCTGCTAGTCGCTTCCAAAACAAGCTGGGTTTCAATTCAAGATCACTCTCTCATCTTGTTGCTGTGAAGACGAAGATATGGCTGATATTTGCTCAGTCAAGGAAGATAGACATAAAAAATTTTCTCTAGTATTTGTAATTCATTTCCTTGATATTCTGTGTAAGATTCATATTGAATCTGAGTGGTAAGGCTAAGTTCTTGAGCTGTTAGCCTGTGTTATAAAGGATGAGGTAGGGAAAGGGTTGCCTGAGTTGTAGGAGTATGGATCACTCTGAGACAGTCAAAGATTGCCTTAGGTGTAGGGGTGTGGACTCACTCTGAGGTAGAGTTCTTAGGAAGAACTTGAGCTGTAGGATCTTGGTGATCTGAGTGGTAAGACTTGTATAATCTGTGTTGTAGGAGCTAGTTGGGCTCTGAGCTGTAAGATCTGAGGATTTGAGAATGAAAGAAGAAGGTGTTTGGCCAAATTTAGTCTATTGCTAGATAGGTGAAGGGGGAAAGTGGATGTACCCATCAATTTGAGAACCACTATAAATCAGAGTTCTTGCCTTATCTGACAAAGATAGTAATAAAGATAGAGAATCATATTTTATTAACTATTAAGTAGCCTAGAATTAAATTGGACCTATTCACCCACCCTCTAGGTGTTTAGTTGATCTTGAAATCAAGACTTTCATTAGCTACTCTTGAAACTAAACAGTTTTAAGTGGTATCAGTGGGAGGTTGCTCAAAAAGGACTTAATAGTCCTAGCTGATATCCAAGAGTAGCTTAAGTATATTCTTTATGGGTTCAGGAGAGAACCATAATGATTTGGGGTCCATGAAGCTTCCAATTTGTAGGAAAGAAAATTTTGGTATTTCGAAGGAAAGAGCCAGATTGTTTATGGAAGCTTCTGACACTAGGATCTTCATCACAGTGCATGAAGGGCCCTTCATCCCCATGAAGGTTTCTGTGCTTGATGACAATGACCAGACACCTAAGAAGTATTCTAAGATGACCAAGGATGAGGACATCCTGGCTACAATGGACAAGAGGGAATAAAACATTATTATGAGTCCTATTGATGATTTAACATTCCAGAACCTTGTTCACTGTAGAACTCCCAAGGAAATGTAGGACGTATTGATTGTCTACATGGAGGGCACAAAAGAAGTTATGGATGACAGGAAATCCCTACTGAATCAAGAATATGAGGCCTTCATGCAGTGCAAGAAGGATAACATAGCTGAGTGCTATAAAAAGTTCTTCAAAGTGGTAAATGAGCTGAGGACCTATGGGAGGGTCTTTAGTAGCTATGAGCTGAATGATAAGTTTCTCAAATCTCTAACCAGATATTGGGACAACAAGATATGTGCCATCAGAGAGGTGGCTAAGCTGGATGAAACTCCACACATATTATTTGAAAAGCTGCTCTCCTATGAGATACCGCTATCAGCCAGGAAGGAGGAGGAGACCACCAGCAAATCTCAAGCTAAGGAGAAGACTGTGGCTTTCAAGGCTGAGAGCTCTAAGAAGAGTAACGAGAGGATTGCCTCTCCCCCTAGGAGGCCTGCTGATTCAGATAGCTCTGAGTCAAGCTCATCTGACAGCAATATGTCAGATGGGGAGTTTGCTGCCTTCTTTAGGCAGTTCATGAAGATGATGAAGACGAAGCATTGGAGGAACAGACCTTCCTCCTCCTCTAATCACAAGAAGGACCATAACAAGTTTGAGAAAAAGTTCACCAAAGGAGATAGGTATGACACTAAACCCAGTAAACAGTTTTCCTCTAATGTTGTTTGTTATTATTGTAGCAAGGCTAGACATGTCATTGCTGATTGCCCAGTCAAGAGGAAAGAGCAGAAGAAATCTGAGGAGAAGAAGCACCACCACCAAAAGGGCAAGAAGGAAAAGACCTTCATTGCCAAGGAAGAGAAAAGCTAGAGTCAAAGTGACTCAGCATCTTCAGATTCTGAAGAAGAAGAAGAAGAAGCCTATATTGGGTTGTTTGCTGATGTTGCTGATAAAGAAGGTGAGGACTATCCTACTACAAGGATAGGTATCAGGGCCCCTCTGTCACACTCAGATAGTGATACCGATGTGGATATAGATGATGAGGGCTATTATGGATTCATGGTCATGACAGATGAAGAATCCAGCTAGGATCAGCCTGGTCCAGATAAGGTACATTCTCTGTCTCGCTCCTCCTCTGAATTTGACTATGAGACTAGTCCCAATTCTAATGCATCTTCATCCTGTGATGGAGATGGATCATAATCTGAGGAAGATGTCAATCAATTGATTGACAATTATGGGTTGATCTTGGATTCATTGAAAAAGAGCAAAAAGTTTGTCAAAAGACAGGCCAAGAAAATAATTTCCTTGAGGGAAGATCTCTATTTGCACACTAAGTCAGCCTTATTGGTTAGCCAGGTTAGCAAAGAGATATCCCAACTCAAAACCCTCACCATTATACAAGGTACAACCATCAACAATAAGAGCTCTTTACTTAAAGAGTTGGAAGATAAGCTCCTCAAAGAGAAGATGTTAGTGGCTTAGTACTCCAAGCCAAAATCAGTGTTGCCACTCATTAATACCTTCACCTCCCAAACTAATAAGAATGGACTAGGGTATATTGAGAGGAAAACTGGAAGAAGGAATAGGAGGAAGGGCAAGGCCCATATTCAACTTGCTATCTCTTTTGATAAAGTTGTGCTGCCATCCTGTTTGGTTCATTGCTCACAATGTCCCAGATTTGTAGAAGTCAAACAAGTCAAAGGTATACACATAGTTGTATTTAATGTATGTTCAATTTCATGCATCCAGGTTGATCCTTATCATAGTGATTGGAAAGGTATTCCAAGTGACACTCACAGGTTGACACAAGATAGAAAGGTGGAGAGATTGAAATCTATCTATGTCTGCAGGCATTAATTGAAGTTAGTTCACTCAATACTAGATAACAAGGAAGGATGTTGGAGATACAATATATTTTCTAAGTCCACAGGCATTGTGTGAAGCCAGTTCACTCAACGCCAGATGCCAAAAAGCGCTGAGTAAAGGATGGACAGTCAAAGCTCAGTAGTTTGCAAAGCATTTCTGCGAGTAAGTCCACAAGCGTTGACTGAAGGAAGTTGACTCAACGCCATGTAACAAGAGGCATTGAGTAAAGCTCTGTTAGTCAAGGTGTCACAACCCGCATTTTCTCCATATTCAAATAATACGTCAGAGTAGATAAAATACGCGTCGTGATGCCACGCCGTGCAGGGGACAACTGCAGATGCTCAGGCTACTCGACCTCACACTTACTTTATGTAAAATATTTATGAAATTAAGTTAAAAATAATGCATATAAGTTATTAGAGTTACTGACCGTGTCCCTCGGCCGGGTGGTTCACTAGTCCATAGGTGAGAAAATATATATGTTTTTACGCGGCCAAAAATACTGAGTTGATTACTTTGTTATCCTATATGAGAATGAAGGTCTAACATATTATAATGATGATATGACTTCTACATTTAATGTATATGTATAAAAGACTTTCATAACGCTTAAAAATAGTAAGTTTTGCAGTTAAAAATTATGTCATGACAATATTCCAGAATGCAGTTTTGTATACTTTAAAATACCTAAATGCATCCTAACATAAATCCTTCCCAGAGAGCAAGTATAAACAGGTAAAAAGTATCAGCAGTAAAAGCAGCAAGTAGTCTATCACAGAAAAAGTTCAAGACTATGGGCGTCAACAACTGACACGAACCCATAGTAAAATCTGACAAGTCTAAACAAAGTCAACTACCTCAAGGCTCTGAGGTGGAATCAAACGGCTGCAGCAACCCGCAACACCAGAAGTATAACACAGTCAGCTAAACCTGCTACTGCTCTGATCCTGAGGCATTCAAAAGAAAAACACCTCAGAAGCAAGTTACAAATGGTGCAAAGAATAAAGACGGACCAAACAAACCTCAGAGTGAAGAAAATTTGTAAAACGACTGCAACAAAAGGGTCAGCAGTAGAGTAAAAGTAAGCAACAGTAAATCTAGCCGAGCAATAATGGCTAATCACATCATCAGGACAGAACAAAGCACCCACATCAGAAGTTCAAACTTTCATCTTTCATTAAGATTCATGTTATTTATCAATAAATATGAGACTGATCAGCTCAAAAGAAAAGAGTACTGCGTCGGGAAAAGGTCCACAACGCGCACGAACCTAGACAAAAAGGGCACTATGCCGAAGGAGAAACCCCAACGCGCACATGCCATCGGCTAAGGTAAAGTGTCGGGGATGAAGATCCACAATGCACACAAACTCAACCACAAGGCACTATGCCGAGGGAGAAACCCCAACGCGCACAGACCATCAGAGTTTATCTCAATTACATTTTAATATAAGCAGAGTTTCTTTCATTGAACATAGGTTAACGAGATTAACGGTCAACAGACTATAAATCGACTCGATAAGTAAAGTAGTGACATGACGACTACGTTTATTTACCAAATCCAGTAGATACAAATTGGGTGAAATGATTCTAGTTTTACACACTTCATAATCCAAGGCAATTAACTAGCAATTCGATGATAAAATTAATTTAAACGAGTCAAATCTGAGAAATATAGCTGCAATTTGGAAGAGAAGAGCAAGAGAGAGATCAAGAACATCACTTGCCTCGGTTTGTACCCCAATCGGTCCTCCAATTAACTCTACGTCGTGGTTCTAGCTAAAAGAAGGCTCGGGGAAACGTAATCTTCAAGGATTTGGCCAAAAGAGAGGTTAGAGCCGAAAACCCTAACGAAAAACTTCCACGAAATGAGAAATACTCACCACGATTACGAAGATCTCGGCGAGAGCTTTCCGGATCTATGCTCGGTTTGCGATTTCGAGCTCTGTAGCTCCGACGGCGGCCACCGGAAGGTTCACGAAAAAAATAATCTCTCTCTCGCTCACGCCGCTCTGGTTCGGGAGATTTGGAGAAGATGAAGTTTTCTCTAATAGTATAAATATGTATATATATATATATATATATATATATATATATATATATATATATATATATATATAAAGATATAGAAATATATATATAAATATATATGTTTATAAAACATTCTGTCTAAAAACGAACTATGTACGCGCGGGTGCTCAGAAGACAAAAATAAAGATTTAGGATTGCTTCAAATCGAAAAGTGCCCAACATAAAAGTTGTAGATCTCGTCTAGGCGAACAAATTTCATGTTAACCATTTTTCCATACGACAACGCTTTGACCATCAAAACAACCCCCGAACGCAGACCAAAACAAAAATTCTCGAGAGCAGCATAGGACTTCTCGAGAGCAGCACGGGACTTCTCGAGAAGTGAAAAGGATTACTTGAGAACAATATTTTAAAGTTCTCGAGTACTATTTCAGAAATTCCCGAAAAGAGTCGGAGTTCTCGAGAATAATTCCCAGGCTCACCCAGAAGTACTCGAGAAGAACCAACTTACTCGAGAACTTCTATCCTCATTAGTCGAGAAAAACTTTAAAAAATTGCATGAACAGTGCTTATTTTGCAAAAATACCAGAAATCAAACTATATAGATGAATAGTGAATCACATTTTTGAATAGTGTTATAATATTAAAATATTCATATTTTATAATTTTGAACAAAGGAAGACGAGTTCAAAACGGAGGCCCAAACGCGCGTCGAATTAAACAAAATTCGCACTGTAGGCGGATACTGACGCTACGAATCCAACGGTAATGACGGAACCAAAATCCGACAATCGCTCTTGAGATATAAATTTTCAAAGTCTACGGCGAACATAAATTTTACAAAACTTCAGAAATTCGCCGAGGCTTTAATATCGCTCGGATCGCGACGAAACTTGACGAACATGTCAAAATTTAATCAATTTAATTTTCCAATGTGAAATTTTCCATTTTCGGTAAGAATTCATGAATTTGGCCGACTCGATCGATTAGACGCAAAAACGCACTAATTGCGCCGCGCCGTCAACTCCACGCTAATATAACGCCCCTTACGTCTTTATGACGTGAACAAGAGGATTAAATAATTGTCGAAAAATCAGGGGCGTTACAGTCACCCCTCCAAAAAGGAAGTTTCGTCCCGAAACTTGGAATACGAAACGAAACAAGAGGGCAGAAGAAGAGACACGACAGGAGAATTCTTAAACGAGAATACTAACCGGGGAAGACTAGGAGAACAGCTGAGGATGAGATTCTCTCATTGCGGATTCCATTTCCCACGTTGCACCTCTAGCATCCTGATTTCGCCAGAGAACCTTAACCATCAGAATTATTTTTTTTCTTAGCACACGATCTTGCGTCTCCAGAATACAGACTGGTTTTTCGACATACAGGAGATTAGGCTGCAACTGGGGCACTGAGTCAAGGACATGCCGATCACTACGAACACACTTTCGCAACTGGCTCACGTGAAACACGTCGTGAACGCCAGGGAAAGAATCGGGCAATTCCAGTCTATAGGCAGAAACTCCGATGCGCTCCAAAATCTGAAAAGGTCCCACATACCTGGGATCCAGCTTATGGTTCCTTCCAAATCTCTTAACACCTGGCATCGGAGAGACCTTCAGAAATACCATATCCCCAACTGCAAATTCCAGATCAACTCTGCGCTGATTTGCATACTACTCGTATCGCTCCTGAGCTAACCTTAGCTTTTCACGAATATGCGTCACTGAAACTCTCATATCCTCCAGCGCTTCCGGACCGAGCAAAGGCTTCTCACCTACTTCTACCCAAAACAGGGGAGTTCGACAATGCCTTCCATATAAAGCTTCAAAGGGCGTCATCTGCAAAATCTCCTGATAATTGTTATTGTACGCGAACTCCATCAATCTGAGGCGTTTATCCCATGCTCCACCATGGTCCAGAATATAGCATCGAATCATATCCTCCAAGATCTGGTTCACTCTCTCTATCTGACCATTCGTCTGAGGGTGATAGGCAGTAGAATACCTAAGGTCAGTGCCTAGGGCTTCTTGCAATCTTTGCCAAAAACGAGACATGAACCGCGAGTCTCAGTCTGACACAATACTCGTAGGCACACCATGCAACCTGATAACTTCGTTCAGATAAAGCTCAGCTATCTTTTCCATAGAATAATCAATCTTAAAAGGCACAAAGTGAGCACACTTGGTTAGTCTGTCCACGATAACCCACACTACATCATGCCCTCGGGGAGATCTCGGCAAATCGGTTATGAAATCCGTGGATAAACTCTCCCATTTCCAACTTGGTATGTCTAAAGGCGTTAACTTACCACCCGGCCTTCTATGATCTGCTTTGACACGCTAGAAGGTATAACATTCAGATACAAACCTTGCAATATCGTTCTTCATACCTGACCACCAAACAATCTGCTTCAAATCTCTGTACTTTTTCGTAGAACCAGGATGATAAGCAACACTGGAACCATGCGCTTCACTACATATTCTTGCTCGGATTTCCCCAACAGCGGGAATACAGTATCTTCTGTGGTACCTTAGGGTACCCACGTCGTCAATTGAAAAGTCAGGTAATTCCCCTTTCTCAGTCCTACTACGGAGGTGCTGCAAATAAGGATCACCTTTCTGATGTAGCCTAGTGAGAGTAATCCACGAAGGCTCTTCCACCTCTAAGCTACTCGGCGAAGCGCCATTCCCTACGGTTATGTTCATGAGCAAAAACTCCTCAACTAGGGATTGTACTGAGAGGTTAAAGATATGTGCGGGCTTTCAGCTCAAGGCATTCGCTACTACATTAGCCTTGCCAGGATGATAAAGGTTATCAATTTCGTAGTCCGTAACATATTCTAACAATCTAAGTTGGCGTAAATTCAACTCCTTCTGAGTGAAGACATATTTCAAACATTTATGGTCCGTAAAGATTTTGCATGACACACCGTACAACAGATGTAATGCCCCGAAACTCATAAGAAGGACGAGTGACGTTTTAAGCCAAGGCTGGGTCCTGGAGAAGGTGTCACGGGCGTGTCACGGGCGTGACACGGGCGTGTCACGCTAGGGAGTTTTCTGAGTCGTGTACACGGGCCATGACACGGGCACAGACATGGGCGTGTCACATGTGACACGGGCATGTCGGGTGCCGTGTCGCAGGCCATGTCCTCCTCAGGAAGCAAGTGTTGGTAGTTGTATACGGGCCATGACACGGGCATTGACACGGGCGTGTCGGGTGCCGTGTCGCAGGCCGTGTCCTTCTCGGGAAAAGAGTGTTGGTCGTTGCACACGGGCGCAACACGGGTCGTGACACGGCCGTGTCGCATGCGACACGGGCGTGTTAGAGGCCGTGTCGAATGTCGTGTGCTGGTTATCGCGTCGGTCGAGACGGCGAATGGGTGACACGGTCATGCACACGGCCGTGTTGCAACCCGTATTCGGCCCAGATTTTGTAATTTTAGTCCTAATCGTGGCCGTTCGTTTCCTTGGCTTTGGATCCAATGGCCGGGGTTCCTTCCTGAAGGGTTTTATCCGGGAGTTAGGGTTGAAAGGGGCTCATTTCACTTGGGTTCATCTCTCTCTAAGTTCTAGAGAGAAGGGAGAGCAAGGTGGAGGAGGAGACCAAGATCCGGCCACCGGTGGAGTGTCGGAGCTCCGAATCGCGATCCGAGTCCAGATCCGCGAAGGCGACGCTGTTTTGGTGCTTTCCAACTGTGTAGATTTTTCATGGCGCCGCGGAAGAACGCAAGGGTAATGATTTCTCATCCTAGGGCATGCGAAGCCCTCTTTTCCTTTGCATAGGAAGCCCTCTCTCGCGAGTGAGCGAAGAGTTGGAGCGTTCCTTGGGGCAGATATGTAAAGTCCCCCTTGTATAGAGTTCGTATGCGAAAACGGGCATAGGCATTGTGTGTGAAGCCTATCCGGACAAGTTGATCCGGATCGGTGATGTTGCATTGCATATAAACCGGGCAAGACTCCGGGTGTTTGGGCATTTTTCGGGTTTTCTACGTGGTAGATTGCAGCAGGGAGCCTTGGAGATTAACTCCTAGGTGCACCCGAAAAACTGGGCAAAAGCGGGTTTTGCCAACACGATGGCCGGGGAGCCAACGTGAACATAACCGGGTTATGTGATTGTTGTGGAGGAAACGGGACTCGGTGAGTCTTGACCTGCGCATATGGCTTAAATTGTCGTTGCGGAATGAGCACGGGTCAGGCGGAACCGTACCCGATCTATGTCGTTTGGTGGGACCGTTGGCATGGGTGAGAGTCTTCAGCGGTCTATGGCTTAAATTATCGTGACCAAGGCCATGAAGATAAAATTCTCATATGTTGGCCGTCTAAGGGGCGGTGGTGGAACGGGAACGTCTATGGCTTGAATTGACGTGACGTTGGCCGGTTCGCCGTGAATGTGCCCTGTGTGAACGAGGTGTGTGGCCGTGCGAGCCCACGCCTGTTATGAAGTGTGCTTACACTATTTTGATGCTAGACTAATAAAGTGCAGGGAAAGAGCATCGCCGCCCCGATTATGGGGGCGAGATCGTTATAATTTGGTCAGCATAGCTGACCGTTGCTTTTGTTTACCACCGGGCAGTGGATTGTGGCTTGCAGGTGCTGTAGAGCCTAGTGGGAAATAGCGGGCTAAAGCCCATGTTGCGATGCTGGCCCTCGAAGGCCTAACCTTTTTATGTTTTTCATTTATCTCATGTATGGCCGGCCTGCGAGCCGAAGTATGAAAGACACTCTTGTTTGAGGAAACTATTGTAAGGCCTTAAGACCAGTACTTTTGTATTCATCATTCCTATTTTATTTGAGTAGTGGACATTCGTGCTTGGCAGGGTTCTTATTTTTGTGCAACTTAATTAAATTGCTTCCGCTAGGTTTTGTGTAGGACGTTGTGATTGGTTGAATGGTTTCAACGCGTAACCAACCGGTCTGTTCGTAGTATATGGCATCAGGCCCCAGCCGGACCTACTGTTATATGCTATGTGACGGATAGGGGTGTTACAAATTGGTATCAGACTACTGGTTTCGATCAAACTTAAATTAATTCGTGGGCGAATTCACTTTAAGGGGTGGTGAGCACATGTGTGTGCGTCATCGTTATAACATGAAAAGAACCCATGAATGTCCACTTAGGAATGAAAATACACGTGTTTGAGGAACCTGCGTGTTCCTATAATTGCTGTTTACAATATTGTTTGGTCGCTTATCGGTGTTTTGCACGATTATAGGTGACCATAAGTGGTGCTGGACCGTCAGAACGGCCAGGTTCCGAGGCAAGCAGCGCACCAAGTGATGCGCCTGCAACACCTCTGTCAGCCGAAACCATTAGGTTGGTGGCAGAAGCTGTCATGGTATTGATTAATGCGCAACCTGCAAGGCAGATGCAGCAGCCTGCTCTTGCGGTGGAGCAAGTGCCGCTCCAAGCGGTGGAGCCTAGAAGGGTTAAACAGGTGGCGATGGAGCCGGAGTTGCCTCGGAGAGCAACTGAGAGACAGCTTAAGCATGTGATGGGCTTCCATCCACCTGTGTTCTCGGGAACGGGAACCCCGACCCAGGCCGAAGATTGGCTCTCAAGAGTCAATAGGGTGATGACAGCAACAGAAACGGAAGAGTGGCAGAAGACCACGATAGCAACGTTCCTATTGGATGGGGATGCGAGATTATGGTGGGAAGGCCTAGAGATACATAAGTTGAGGGGAAGGACGTTGGCCGAAGTACCTATGGAGGAGTTTTCGAGATTGTTCATGGCTCGATACCTCCCCTCAGCGCAGAGGATCGCATTGGAGAACGAGTTCAAAAAGCTCGTGCAAGGAGATAGCACTATAGACGAGTATCTCCACAAGTTTACTCGATTGGGGAGATATGCTAGCACTTCCTTTGCTGACGAGGAGCGAAAGACTAACCGCTTCTTTGAAGGGTTAAGAGATGAGCTGAGGTTGCTACTATCGGGGCCCATGGCGCAGGGTTTCATGACCCTGGTTAACTCGGCCCGGTCCTTGGAGAAGAACATGAGAAATTTTCAAGCTAAGAAGGATTCTGGTGGGAAGAAAGCGGAGTTCAAGGCGCCGACTACGTCGAAGTCGGGCTACCGCATATTCTACAAGAAGGCTAGGACGTCAGGTCCAGCTTCTTCTGCAGGTGCCTCGAGGGTAACTACCAATCGAACCACGAGCGCTTGTTTCACGTGTGGAAAGACGGGACACTTTGCCCGCGATTGTTGGAGCGGACGCCCAAAGTCCGAAAGAAAACAAGGAGCTACCTACGAAGAGAAGGGCAAGGCGGTGGAGTCAACCGCATCCCATTATGCTCCGACTCAACCTAGAGTGTACAACTTGGGCCAGCAGGAGGCCATTAAACAAGCTGACGTGGTGACAGGTACGAGTTAATTTATAGCAATTTAACTTTAAATACTGTTCTCTATTGCTTGTTAGCCTCATATGGTTTGCATAGGCTTTGTTTTGATTAGCGATAGTCCGGCACGGGCACTATTCGATACGGGAGCTTCACACTCCTTCTTGTCCGAAAATTTTATATCGCGCATCGGAGTCCCTTCTTCGATGACGAAGGACAAGTTGGATGTGCTACTACCAAATGGGTGCTCGATGTGTACGGACAGAGTGTGCGCCGTAAAGGTTCACATAGGGAGCCAAGAGTTTGACTTGCTAGCGTCATTGCTGTCGCTAGTAGAGTTCGACGTTATCTTTGCGATGGATTGGCTTTCGGAGCAGAAGGCTTGGATTGATTGCAATCGGAAGGAGGTCAAGCTGGGTGTTGGGCGGGAGACAACATTCGAGGGACTCCAGGGGTCGAGCAAGACGTTGATGTCTGCTCCTCAGGTGGTAAAGGCAGTTCGTGCTGGCACAGAGCTGTTCTTCGCAATAGTGGGGGCTTTAGAGCCAAAGTACGCATTGGATAGTATCCCCGTGGTATGTGAGTACCCCGATGTGTTCCCGGACAGTCTTCTCGGAGCCCCACCGCAGCGAGAGATTGATTTCACTATTGAGCTTGTGCCAGGTGCCAAACCTGTGTCACGTGCTCCGTATAGGTTGGCGCCTAAGGAAATGACAGAGTTGAAAGTTCAGCTAGAGGAGCTGATGGAGCAAGGTTATGTGCATCCAAGCTCGTCGCCTTGGAGCGCACCGGTCCTCTTCGTTAAGAAGAAGGACGGGAGTATGCGGCTATGTATCGACTATAGAGAGTTGAACAAGCTGACGGAGAAGAACAAGTACCCGATCCCGAGGATTGATGATCTGTTCGATCAGTTAGTCGGATCGTCGGTATATTCTAAGTTGGACTTGAAGTCGGGGTACTATCAGTTGAGGATCAGGGAGCTAGTGTGATATCCTGAAGACGGCGTTCAGCACAAGGTATGGGCATTTCGAGTTCACGGTCATGCCGTTTGGACTGACGAATGCTCCATCAGTGTTTATGGACTTGATGAACAGGACGTTCCAAGATTTCCTGGACCGCTTTGTGATCGTCTTTATTGACGATATCTTGGTGTACTCGCAGTGCGAATAAGATCACTTCAAGCACTTACATCTGGTGTTGGAGACTTTGAGGAGAAATGAGCTGTATGCGAAATTCTCCAAGTGCGAGTTCTGGCTACCCTCAGTAGCGTTCCTTGATCACATTGTTAGTGGGGAAGGTATAGCGGTGGATCCGGCGAAGATCATTGCGATACGGGAGTGGCCTGCGTTGTCTTCTGTCGCGGAAGTTTGTAGTTTTCTCGGGCTTGCCGGATATTACAAGCGCTTCGAAGAGAACCTCTCGCAGATAGCGCTACCTCTCATGAAGTTGACAAGGAAAGATCAGAGATTCTTGTGGACGCCGGAGTGCGTGCAAGCTTTTGAGGAGCTGAAGAGATGGTTGACCACGGCGCTAGTGCTTAGTTCGACGAGTGGGACCGAGGGCTTCGAGGTTTATAGTGATGCCCTGGATAGTGGTTTGGGCTGCGTGCTGTTGCAGCATGGGAGCGTGATAGCTTATGGATCGCGTCAGCTAAAAGTGCATGAAAGGAACTATCCGGTCCACGAATTAGAGTTGGCGGCCATGATATTTGCACTTAAGCTGTGGAGGCACTACCTATACGGCGTAAGGGTCGATCTATACACCGATCACAAGAGCCTGAAGTACCTGTTGGATCAAAAGGATCTTAACATGAGACAGAGGAGGTGGATGGAATTCCTGGGGGACTACACCTTCAAGATTCATTATGTACCCGGGAAGGGCAATGCAGTTGCGGATGCGTTGAGTCGCAGGGCTCCTGCCCAAGCCAACTGGTTGTTGGTTCATGATGAGAGGCTAGTACGGGAGTTGGAGGCGTTGGAAATCTATTGCGTGGACAAGCAGACAAGCGCCAAGTCTTTGTTGAACTGGACGGAAGTTCAGTATGACCTGGCTGATCGTGTTCGGCAGGCAATAGAGTTAGATGACTGCATGAAGGAGCTTATGGAGGCAGCATTGGATGAGTCAAATTCCCAATTTTCTGTTGAGGATGGGTTGTTAAGAAAGGATCATCAGTTGTGCATCCCAAGCGGGGGTAACCTACGGGCGGAGTTGATGTACGAGGCTCATCATACCAAGTACTCAATCCACCCAGGGAGCACAAAGATGTACCGTGGCCTCAAGAAGCTGTTTTGGTGGCCGGGGCTCAAGAAAGACGTAGCGTTGTTTGTGGTTAAGTGTCAAACGTGCGCCTTAGTGAAGGCAGAGTGCCAAAAGCCGGGAGGATTCTTGAAGTCCTTGCCAATACCGGAGTGGAAGTTCGACGACATATCGATGGAATTTGTGCATGGTTTTCCAAGGTCGCAGAAGGGGAACGACGCCATCTAGGTGATCGTAGACCGGTTAACTAAAGTGTCGCACTTTATTCCGCATAGGAAGGATGACTCGGTGGAGAAGTTGGCGAAGCTATATGTGGACAATATAGTTAGACTGCACGGTGTGCCCCATAGTATTGTGAGTGATCGCGATGGGCGTTTCACGTCCAATGATTGGAGGTTGGTGCAACAAATGCTGGGGACAAAGTCAAAGTTCAGCACAGCTTTCCATCCGCAGACGGATGGACAGACCGAGAGAATCAATAGAACGATGGAGGACATGCTACGCATGTGTGTTCTAGACTTCGGGAAGCATTGGGAGGACCACCTGTATTTGGCGGAGTTCACGTACAATAACAACTACCAGGCGAGTATCCAAATGGCGCCCTTTGAGGCCCTGTATGGGAGAAAGTGTCGCACGCCATTATCGTGGTTAGAAACGGGTGAGGTAAGGTTGTACAAGAAGCAGGAGGTGGAGAGTGCTACCTCGTTGGTGCGGATCATTCAGGAGCGCTTGTTGATCGCTTAGGACAGACAGCCTAAGTATTACAATGCCAAGCACCGGAACGTAGAGTTTGCGGTAAGCGATTGGGTATACTTGTAAGTGAAGCCGTTCAAGGGGGTTTCGCGGGTGAGACGCTTGAAGAAGCTGAGCCCAAGATACCTTGGACCTTTCGAGGTTCTAGAGCGAGTCGGCGAAGCGGCGTACCGATTGAGGGTATCGGAGGAGTTGAGTGGACTACATGATGTGTTCCACATTTCCGTGTTGCGGAAGGCGGTGCAGGAGCCTTCACTAGTGATCACAGTTATCAAGTGCCGGTGGACGAAGGGTTGACGACTGGGGTCAAGCCTGTTTGTATTGAAGACTCTGAGGTCAAGAGGCTTCGTAACAAGGAGATCCGGATGGTTAAGGTCTGGTGGGATAATTGCGGTCGGGAGGAGCTCTCTTGGGAACGGGAGGAAACTATGCTGGAGGAGTACCCAGAGTTATTTCGCTCATGTACCGTTAAAAGCTTTCAGTTCCTATTGTTTTCCTTTAGTAAATTTCGTGGAAGAAATTCTTTTAAGGGGTAGGGAGTTGTAACTCCCCGAAACTCATAAGAGGGACGGGTAATGTTTTAAGCCAAGGCTGGGTCCTGGAGAGGGTGTCACGGGCGTGTCACGGGCGTGACACGGGCGTGTCACGCTAGGGAGTTTTCTGAGTCGTGTACACGGGCCATAACACGGGTAGAGACACGGGCGTGTCACATGTGACACGGGCTTGTCGGGTGCCGTGTCGCAGGCCTTGTCCTCCTCGAGAAGCAAGTTTTGGTAGTTATACACGGGCCATGACACGGGCACTGACATAGGCATGTCACTTGTGACACGGGCGTGTCGGGTGCCGTGTCGCAGGTCGTGTCCTTCTTGGGAAAAGAGTGTTGGTCGTTGCACACGGGCGCGACACGGGTCGTAAGACGGCCGTGTTGCATGCGACACGGGCGTGTCGGAGGCCGTGTCGAATGTCGTGTGCTGGTTATCGCGTCGGTCGAGATGGCGAATGGGTGACACGGCCATGCACACGGACGTGTTGCAACCCGTGTTCGGCCCAGATTTTGTAATTTTAGTCCTAATCATGGCCGTTCGTTTCCTTGGCTTTGGATCCAATGGTTGGGGTTCCTTCCTGAAGGGTTTTATCCGGGAGTTAGGGTTGAAAGGGGCTCATTTCACTTGGGTTCATCTCTCTCTAAGTTCTAGAGAGAAGGGAGAGCAAGGTGGAGGAGGAGACAAAGATCCGGCCACCTGTGGAGCGTCGGAGCTTCGAATCGCGATCCGAGTCCAGATCTGCGAAGGCGACGCCGTTATAGTGCTTTCCATCCCCGTAGATTTTTCATGGCGCCGCGGAAGAACGCATGGGTAACGATTTCTCTTCCTAGGGCATGTGAAGCCCTCTTTTCCTTTGCATAGGAAGCCCTCTCTCGCGAGTGAGCGAAGAGTTGGAGCGTTCCTTGGGGTAGATATGTAAAGTCCCCCTTTTATAGAGTCCGTATGCGAAAATGGGCATAGGCATTGTGTGTGAAGCCTATCCGGACAAGTTGATCCGGATCGGTGATGTTGCATTGCATATAAACCGGGCAAGACTCCGGGTGTTTGGGCGTCTTTCGGGTTTTCTACGTGGTAGATTGCAGCAGGGAGCCTTGGAGATTAACTCCTAGGTGCACCCAGAAAACAGGGCAAAAGCGGGTTTTGCCAACACGATGGCCGGGGAGCCAACGTGAACATAACCGGGTTATGTGATTGTTGTGGCGGAAACGGGACTCGGTGAGTCTTGACCTGCGCATATGGCTTAAATTGTCGTTGCGGAATGAGCACGGGTCAGGCGGAACCGTACCCGATCTATGTCGTTCGGTGGGACCATTGGCATGAGTGAGAGTCTTCGGTGGTCTATGGCTTAAATTGTCGTGACCAAGGCCATGAAGATAAAATTCTCATATGTTGGCCGTCCAAGGGGCGGTGGTGGAACGGGAACGTCTATGGCTTGAATTGACGTGACGTTGGCCGGTTCGCCGTGAATGTGCCCTGTGTGCACGAGGTGTGTGGCCGTGCGAGCCCACGCCTGTGATGAAGTGTGTTTACACTATTTTGATGCTAGACTAATAAAGTGCAGGGAAAGAGCATCGCCGCCCCGATTATGGGGGCGGGATCGTTATAATTTGGTCAGCATAGCTGACCGTTTCTTTTGTTTACCACCGAGCAGTGGATTGTGGCTTGCAGGTGCTGCGGAGCCGAGTGGGAAATAGAGAGCTAAAGCCTATGTTGCGGTGCTGGCCCTCGAAGGCATAACCTTTTTATGTTTTCTGTTTATCTCATGTATGGCCGGCCTGCGAGCCAAAGTATGAAAGACACTCTTGTTTGAGGAAACTATTGTAAGGCCTTAAGGCCAGTACTTTTGTATTCATCATTCCTATTTTATTTGAGTAGTGGACATTCGTGCTTGGCAGGGTTCTTATTTTTGTGCAACTTAATTAAATTGCTTCCGCTAGGTGTTGTGTAGGACGTTGTGATTGGTTGAATGGTTTCAACGCGTAACCAACCAGTCTGTCCGTAGTATATGGCATCGGGCCCCGGCCAGAACTACTATTATATGCTATGTGACAGATAGGGGTGTTACACCAGATGCCTCCACAACTTCAAGGCATAAATGACGGCAGCGAATTCCAAGTCATGCGTAGGATAATTTCTTTCATGAACCTTCAGTTGTCTCGACCAATACACAATCATTTTGTCGTCCTGCATCAACACGCAACTGAGTCCAACGTGCGAGGCGCCCACATAAACAACATACTCTACTCCTTGCACCGGCAATGCCAATACTGGAGCAGAACACAATCTCCTCTTGAGCTCTTGAGAAGCTTCCTCACAGGCATCACTCCAAACAAAAGCTACGCTCTTTTGCATAAGCCTTGTCAACAGCGCAGAGAGCATAGAGAATCCTTCCATAAATCTTCTGTAGTAACCTGCCAACCCTAAGAAGCTCCTTATCTCCTTAGGCAATGTAGGTTTCTTCCAATCCAAGACTGCGGCTATCTTCGCAGGATACACTGAGATACCGTCCTTACTTACAATGTGTCCTAGGAATGACGCCTGAGATAACCAGAACTCGCACTTGCTAAGCTTCGCATACAGCTTGTGCTCCCTCAGAGTAGACAAGACCAAGCGCAAGTGCAAGGCGTGCTCATCTGTATTTCTGGAATATACCAGGACATCGTCAATGAATACAACCACAAACTTATCCAGAAAATCCTTGAACACCCTGTTCATCATGTCCATAAAAGCTGACGGTGTGTTCGTTAATCCAAATTACATTACCAGAAATTCAAAGTGACCATAACGAGAACGAAAAACAATTCGCAGGATGTCTGACTCCCAGATTCTTAACTAATGGTAACCTGAACAGAGGTCAATCTTCGAGAACATAGAACTACCTCGCAACTGATCGAACAAGTCATCGATCCTGGGTAGCAGATATTTGTTCTTAATGGTCACTTTGTTTAGCTCTCGATAGTCGATGCATAGCCTCATCATTCCATCCTTTTTTTCACGAAGAGCACTGGTGCACCCCAGGGGGAAGAACTGGGCCTAATAAAATCATACTACAATAACTCATCCAGTTGAGTACGCAGCTCCTCTAACTCACGCGGCGCCATGCGGTATGGTGTCTTTGTAATAGGGCGAGTGCCTGGCTCGAGGTCTATAACAAACTCCACCTCTCTCTCAGGAGGAAGTCCAGGAAGACCAACAGGAAATACATCCGGAAACTCACGCACCACAGAAATGTCCTCAACCCGAGGCTCAACCGGTGCAGCTCCCAGAACAGAAACGGAGGCTAGAAAAGAATCACAGCCAAACTCTAGAAATTTGCGAGCACATACCACAAAAATGATCGGAGATTCCTGACACGGCAAACCATACACACTCATGGGCTGACCATTGTCACCTTTAAAATCCAAGCGCTTGTGCTTGCACTGAATGACGACATCATAGCTGGACAGCCAGTCCATGCCCAAAATCACGTCAAAGTCTACCAAATCTAGCACCTTCAGATCCGCAAAGGCTAGAAAACCACCTAGAAAGATGGGGCATTTTTGGATACCCTGACTGGACCTCACCAACTCTCCTAAAGGAAATTTGACGTTTATGGAGGTGTCTAACTGGTCGAGAGCCTAGTGATGTCGGTCTACAAAACTCCTTGACACAAAGGAGTGAGTAGCATCCGAATCGAACAAAATGCGCGCCCACTTACCCTTCACCTTAAATTCACCTAAACACATAGCGCGCGTAACTAAAATACAGAAACTATAAATCTACTAAAAGAGATTACTAGCTTAGTCAGAGACTAAATCGAGATCACTTGAGTCGAAGATTGGGCTTCCTCCTTGGTCAGCACATTCAACTTTCCTTTTCCCTTGTCCACGAGAGGCGGGGGCGGCGGTAGAGTCTGCAACAGAACTGCATGCAGCGCATGCTGGCTTTGCTGGCAATTAGCCTTCATGTGACCCTTCTGGCCGCAGAGAAAAGTAGCTCCAGCCTTCTTGCGATAACGGGACACATCATGCCCACTACTCTGGCAATAAGAATAGACAGAACCTACCTTTGGAGCATCCTGGATCGCGTGTACCTGAGACAGCTTCTACGCATCCAGTCTCTTAAAGCACTTCTCAAAAGGGTGTCCTGGCTTACCATAGAAGCTACACGCTTCCCTTTTATCCTTCTTCGCTGCAGGGCCAGATGTCCTAGCACTTCCTCCATCGTCAGATTTTCTCTTGTACTTCCTTGCATGCAATCCCCGATTCTTTGCATTTTCTATCACCTCAACCTTTAAGGCAGCTTCAACTACTTCTGCAAAGGTCTTAGACTTCTATGCGCTAGCCAACAGTTGGATGTTATACCTTAGACCACCCAGGAAACACTTTACTCTGCTTTCTTTGAATGCTACCAGATCTGGGGCGAAATGAATGAGCTTGCTAAACTCGACCTCGTACTCACTAACAGTGAGTTGCCTCTGCTTCAGGTGTAAAAAGTTGTTCATAAGACTGTCTCGCTCGACTGATGGTAAAAACTTCTTCAGTAACATACTCTTGAATGATTCCCACGAGCACCCATCAATAAGGTTCTCTTTTTCTCTGATCCACCAACTCTTCGCAAGACCCTTGAGCTGATACGCCGCAATCATCACCTTCTGATCGGCGGAGATGCCAGAATAAGAAAACATTTCTTTAATGGCGATGATCCAATCATCCAATGCCATGAAGTCTGCTCTACCATCATACGAAGGAGGTCCTAATCGCTGGAAGTGAGAAATGAAATTCATCTCAGGTGGTAGTGCGACTGGGGGAACTAGAGCAGCAGGGGGAGTAGGAATAGATTCACCCACAGTAGGGTCCTGCGCTCTAGTCTGCTGCCCGACGGCGATAGCCAACAACGATTGTATTTGAGATTGCATGTCCACCATCTGCCTTGTCAGGGCCTCATTACTTTGCCGCAGCCCTTCGATCACCGCTTCACTCTGGGCACAAGAAGACTCCCCCTCTGACCGGGGATTCGACCTCGTCGCAATGCGTTTAAGCGGCATTCTACAGAATAATGGATATCTAGTCAAACCTTGCTTAAGGCATCACAAATTGGGAAGCAATTCCCTTCGCAAACTGTTTCGGGTTCATATTTTACCGACACGAACAAATAACTTATCAAGGACCCAGCTTATGACACCGAAGCTAGAAAACTCGAATACCCGGACTCAGATCAGATCAGGAACGAACAACCTCAGATCAAATCAGAAAAGAACAAATACTTGCTCTTGCTGTTACCTTGCTCTGGGAAATCATAAAATGATGCTATGCTTCTAATTTGTGCCTATAATATGAATGCACGAATGTTGAAATTTCATTTCAAATCATGGGTGTACATATGTCATCATGCAGATCTTTAACTTGGCACGTGTGCTCATGCGATGATATGTTATGTATGCAGTGCTATGCATTCTAAAAATGGTCTTAATGCATGTTATGAGCAGCGTACACATACAATGTTATGCATCCCATACTACATAATATTGTATGTAACGAAGAAAAGTAAACGTGCTAATGGGCATCCATATGATGGTGGTTATGCATCTCATACTACATAACCGTCACATTTTGCCACCTATGGTGGATCCATATACAAACACATATTATGCATCTCATACTACATAATATGTCCCGTATACTTCTTATCATGCTATGAGTGTAGTGTCCGTGCTTCTATCAAGATCTACTAATGATACATCGGTGTGTGTATGCAATCAAAGAATACAATTAGAGTTTTGCTTAAGGGAAAGTTGTTCGACTGGCTTACCAAACCAACCAACCCTTTCACAAAACCTCCCTCTAATACCAACTGTCACAACCCACATTTTCTCCGTATTCAAATAATACGTCAGAGTAGAGAAAATACGCGTCGTGATGTCACGCCATGTAGGGGACAACTGCAGACGCTCAAGCTACTCGACCTCACACTTACTTCATGTAAAAGATTTATGAAATTAAGTTAAAAACAATGCATATAAGTTATTAGAGTTACTGACTACGCCCCTCGGTCGGATAGTTCACTAGTCCATAGGTGAAAAATATATATGTTTTTATGTGGCGAAAAATACTGAGTTGATTCCTTTGTTATCCTATATGAGAATGAAGGTCTAACATATTATAATGATGATAAGACTTCTACATTTAATGTATATGCATAAAAGACTTTCATAGCGCTTAAAAGTAGTAAGTTTTGCAGTTAAAAATTATGCCATGACAATATTCCATAATGCAGTTTTGTTTACTTTAAAATAACTAAATGTATCTTAACATAAATCCTTCTCAGAGAGCAAGTATAAACATATAGAAAGTATCAGCAGTAAACACAGCAAGTAGTCTATCACAGAAAAAGTTCAAGACTATGGGCGTCAACAACTGACACGAACCCATAGTAAAATCTGACAAGTCTAAACAAAGTCAACTACCTCAAGGCTCTAAGGTGGAATCAAACGGCCACAGCAACCCGCAACGCCAGAAGTATAACACGGTCAGCTAAACCTGCTACTGCTCTGATCCTGAGGCATTCAAAAGAAGAATACCTCAGAAGAAAGTTACAAATGGTGCAAAGAATAAAGACAGACCAAACAAATCTCAAAGTGAAGGAAATTTGTAAAACGACTACAACAAAAGGGTCAGTAGTAGAGTAAAAGTAAGCAATAGTAAATCTAGCCGAGAAAGAATGGCTAATCACATCATCAGGATAGAACAAAACACCCACATCAGAAGTTCAAACTTTCATCTTTCATTAAGATTCATGTTATTTATCAATAAAAATGAGACTGATCAGCTCAAATGAAAAGAGTACTGCGCCGGGAAAAGATCCACAACGCGCACGAACCTAGCCAAAAAGGGCACTATGCCGAGGGAGAAACCCCAACGCGCACATGCCATCAACTATGGTAAAGTGCCGGAGATGAAGATCCACAATGCACACAGACTCAACCATAAGGCACTATGCCGAGTGAGAAACCCCAACGCGCACAGACCATCAGAGTTTATCTCGATTACTTTTTAATATAAGCAGAGTTTCTTTCATTCAACATAGTTTAACGAGATTAACGGTCAACAGACTATAAATTGACTCGATAAGTAAAATGACATGACGACTACGTTTATTTACCAAATCCACTAGATACAAATTGGGTGAATTGGTTCTAGGTTTGACACACTTCATAATCCAAGGCAATTAACTAGCAATTCGATGATAAAGTTAACTTAAACGAGTCAAATCCGAGAAATATGGATGCAATTTGGAAGAGAAGAGCAAGAGAGAGATCAAGAACATCACTTGCCTCGGTTTGTACCCCAATCGGTCCTCCAATTAACTCTACGTCGCGGTTCTAGCCAAAAGAAGGCTCGGGGAAGCGAAATCTTCAAGGATTTGGCCAAAAGAGAGGTTAGAGCTGAAAACCCTAACGAAAAACTTCCACGAAATGAGAAATACTCACCACGATCACGAAGATCTCAGCGAGAGCTTTCCGGATCTATACTTTGTTTGCGATTTCGAGCTCCGTAGCTCCGACGGAGGCCACCAAAAGGTTCACAAAAAAAATAATCTCTCTCTCGCTCACGTCGCTCTGGTTCAGGAGATTTGGAGAAGATGAAGTTCTCTCTAATAGTATAAATATGTATATATAAATGTATACATATATATGCATATATATATCTATATATATATATTTATATATATTAGTTTGGAATATATAAGCTCAAGTTTTTTTAAGCCTAAAAAAATTTGAGTTGATTCTCCCACAATACAAATGGAAATTAGGCAAATAATATATGCATTCTATAGCCAAGAATGAGGTCTACAACTTTCATGTTGAACATTTTTCCAAAATTTACACGGTTTAACCAGAATTTGACACAAAAGGTTTCTGACTCGAATTTTGAAATTTATTATTATTATATTCAATTCGAGATAGCAACCTTTTGGGCGAGATTCCAGCTAAATCGTGCAAATTTTGGGAAAATGTTGAACATGAAAGTTGTAGATCTCGATCTTGACTACACAATGCATATATTATTTGTCTAATTCCTACATGTATTGTGCGAGAAACAGCTAAAGCTTTTTTAGCCTTAAAAAACTTGAGCTTATATATGCTATTTTGTATATATATATATATATATATATATATATATATATATATATAATATATAGAAATATATATATAAATAAATATTCTTTCTAAAAACGAACTATATACGCGCGGGTGTGCGGAAGATAAAAATAAAGATTTAGGATAGCTTCAAATCGAAAAGTGCCCAACATAAAATTTGTAGATCTCGTCAAGACGAACAAATTTCATGTTAACCATTTTTCCATACAACATCGCTTTGACTATCAAAACAGCGCCCGAACGCAGACATAACAGAAATTCTCGAGAGCAGCATAGGATTTCTCATGAGCAGCACACGACTTCTCGAGAAGCGAAAAGGATTACTCGAGAACAATATTTTAAAGTTCTTGAGTACTATTTCAGAAATTCCCAGGAAGAGTCGGAGTTCTCGAGAACAATTCCTAGGCTCACCCAGAAGTACTCAAGAAGAACCAACTTACTCGAGAACTTCTTTCCTGATTACCCGAGAAAAACTTTTAAAAATTGCATGAACAGTG
This sequence comes from Platanthera zijinensis, assembly GCA_039513925.1. Classification (NCBI taxonomy): domain Eukaryota; kingdom Viridiplantae; phylum Streptophyta; class Magnoliopsida; order Asparagales; family Orchidaceae; genus Platanthera; species Platanthera zijinensis. Next base: position 36,110,573 of record CM077090.1, read on the forward strand.
CTTATTTTGCAAAAATATCAGAAATCAAACTATAGAGATGCTTATTTTTGAATAGTGTTATAATATTAAAATATTCATATTTTATAATTTTGAACAAAGGAAGGCGAGTTCAAAACGGATGCCCAAACGCGCGCCGAATTAAACAAAATTCGCACCGTAGGCGGATACTGACGCTACAAATCCAACGGTTAAGACGGAACCAAAATCCGACAAGCCGCTCTTGAGATATAAATTTTCAAAGTTTACGGCGAACATAAATTTTACAAAATTTCAGAAATTCGCCAAGGTTTGAATATCGCTCCGATCGCGACGAAAGTTGACGAGCATGTCAAAATTTAATCAATTTAATTTTCCAATGTGAAATTTTCCATTTTCGGCAAAGATTCACGAATTTGGCCGACTCGATCGATTATACGCAAAAACGCAATAACGGCGTCGCGCCGTCAACTCCACGCTAATGTAAAGCCCCTTACGTCATTATGATGTCAATAAGAGGATTAAATAATTGCCGAAAAATCAGGGCCGTTACACAAGGTTTCAACATTGGCAAGAAGAAAATCTGGTTAAGTCCAGAAGTGTTGAGTGAGGACAGCTCACTCGACGCCAGATGAGCAGAAGCGTTGAAGAATGTTTGGACAGTCAAAGCCTGACTATTTGCAAGGCAGACAAGTGGCTAAGTCCAGAAGCGTTGAGTGAAGCCAGTTCACTAGACGCCCAATAGCGCTGAGTAAAGCTTATACTGTCAAAGCCTCAATATTGGAAATCAAGAAAATCGACTAAGTCCAGAATCATTGAGTGAGGACAGCTCACTCAACTCCTGAATACAAGGAAGCATTGACAGAACAAAGATCAGTCAAAGCCACTGAGGAAGCAGAAAGAAAAATCTGTCTAAGTCCAGAAGCGTTGAGTAAAGCAGTTCACTCAATGCCTAATCAAGAAGGCAGGCAAAGGTAGAATGCGTTGAGTGAGGACAGCTCACTCAATGCCTTCATACAGATGAAAGATTGGCCAAGTACAGAAGCGTTGAGTAAGGAAGGCTCACTCAACACACTCAACGCCTAAAAGTATAGAAAGATTGTCCAAGTCCAAATGCTTTGAGTGAGGAAGGCTCACTCAACGCCTAAGAAGTTAAGACTAAAAAAGTCAAGAATTTGGCTAAGTCCAAATGCATTGAGTGAGGAAGGCTCACTCTACGCACTCAATGTCTGGCAGTGCAGGTTATTTGACTAAGTGTTTCTGTGCTGAGTGAAGCCAGTTCACTCAATGCACTCAATGCCTGGGATAAACTATGAATTTGGCTAAGTCCAGAATTGCTGAGTCATGTTGACGTCAGCAATATTTTGAAATGTTGCAGGAAGACTATAAAATACGACAAAAACAGCTGATTGCCTTTAGTACTGCAGTTAATGTGAAAGAAAGTTGCAGCCATCCCCAACAGTCGATTCCACTGCTCGAGGAGCCGTTGGACATCAGGAATAAAAGAGATTCAGATCAGTTTGAGGAACTTTAACTTTCTGATTATTTTGAAAAGCTAGAACTTCATCTTCTTCCTCGCCATTATTGTAGAGCTTTGAAGAACAAGTTCAAATCAATCGATTTAAAAGTTCATCAAGTTAGCTGTTGAGATCAACACCGTCAATAGCAAGTGCAGAGATATTTCTCTGATAAAGGAGGAGCAACCAAGGGAAAAACTCTATCTATAGTTAATTCAAAGTTCAAGTAGAGTAATTCCCGAAGATCATTTTCTGGGGCTGTAAAGAAGGAATCTGGATTGAGTTTATTCAGGATAGAAGGAGGAAGACAGAAAGATCAATTCTATGGTGTCTAAATCATCATCAATAACTTTCCATTTCTATAGGATCCATTCTTGGATCTCAGTGTAGGATCCTTTGAGATCTGATTTGTAAGCCTATTTTATATAGGCTGAGTGTAGGATCATTAGTTGATCTAAGGTAGGATCATTTGGATCTTAGTTGTAGGGCCAGTGTGCCTGAGGTAGGGTTGTTTGCCTGAGGTAGGAGAGTCATTCTCTCTGAGTTGTAGGGCCTTTGTGACTGAGTGGTAGAATCCTCTTATGGATCTGAGACAAGACCTTTGTGCATGAGCTATAGGAGAGTCATTCTCTCTGATTGGTACGACTATCCTCCTAGCCTGAGTTGTATGGCCTTTGTCCTAAGGTAGGCGATCTGTTGATCACAGAGTTGTAGGGCTTTGTGTCCGAGCTATATGTCTTGGAGGGGACTGAGAGATCCTGCGGGATCTGTGTTGTAAGCTCTTAGGAGCCGAGTTTGGAGAAGTGCCTTATCTAATGCACTGTTAGAAAGGTGGGAGGGACAGTAGACGTACCCATAATCTAGGGAACCACTATAAAATTTCTGTGTTTGTGTGTGTGATTGTCTTTATAACAAAAGCAACTAAATCACTACATACCCAAAACAAAAAAAGAATTAAAAAGACTGAAAACCCTATTCACCCCACCTCTAAGTGTTTAGCTATCCTTGAAATTAAAAACTTTCAAGTGGTATCGAAGGGAGGTTGCTCAAGAAGGACTTAACAGCCTGAGTAGATCTCCAAGGGTAGATAAAAGGTTATACTTATGGGTTCAGGAGAGAACCATAAGGAGCTGGGTTCCATGAAACTTCTAATCTGCAGGAAGGAAAATTTTGGAATCTAGAAGCAGAGGGTCAAATTGTGTATGGAGGCTTCTGACCCAAGAATCTTCATAACAGTTCAAGAGGGACCCTACATCTCTCTGAATATTTCTGTCCTAAAGGCAAATGATAGGACACCTAAGACTTACTGAAATGACCAAGGATGAGGTCATACTTGCAACCATGGACAAGAAAGCTCAGAACATCGTAGTCAGTGCTATTGATGATTCTACCTTTAAGAATCTGGTTTACTGCATAACTGCCAAAGAAGTATGGGACACATTGGAGGTCTATATGGAGGGAACTGGAGAGGTCAGAGATGATAGGAAGTCCATGCTCAACCAGGAGTATGAGGCTTTCAGACAGTACAAGAAGGATGACATAGCAAAGTGCTATGAGAAATTCTTTAGGATTGTAAATGAGCTGAGGACCTATGGGAGGGTCTTCAGTAATTATAAGCCAAATGAAAAGTTCCTGAGATCTCTAACTAGAGACTGGGACACTAAGATCTGTACCATCAGAGAAGTGGCAAAGCTGGCTGATACTCCACCTCACACTCTATTTAGTAAGTTGTTGTCATATGAAATACAACTGACTTCCAGGAAGGAGGAGGAGACCATCGGCAAATCCCAAGCCAAAGAGAAGTTTGTGGCCTTCAGATCTGAAAGCTCCAAGAAGAACAAGGAGAGGATTGTCTCTCCTCCAAGGAGGCAAGCTAATTCAGATAGCTCAGAGCCTAGTACATCAGACAGTAACATGTCTGATGAAGACTTTGCTGTCTTCTCAAGGCAGTTTGGGAAGCTAATAAAGAGGAAGCAGGGAAGAGCAGACCTTCCTCCTACTCTCATCACAAGGAGGACTACTACAAGGCAGAGAAGAAGCACTCTAAAGGAGGTAGGTATGAATTGAAATCTAGTAAACATGTTTCTACTAAAGTTGTTTGCTATTGCTGCAGCAAACCTAGGCATGTGATTGTTGACTGCGCAGTCAAGAGGAAGATGTTTGATGAGAAAAAGGTCCACCAACACAAGGGCAAGAAGGAAAAGTCCTTCATTGAAAAGAAGGAGAAGAGCTGGACTGACTCATCATCACCAGAATATAAAGAAGAAGAAGCCTATATTGGACTGATTAATATTGTGGCAGATGAAGATGAAGACTATCCTCCAGCAAGGATAGGCATCAGGGCCCCTCTATCACATTCAGACAGTGACATAGAGGAGGTTGATGAGGATGAAGATGCTATCAACTGCTATGGGCTGATGGTAATTTCAGATGGAGAATCCTGCCAGGATCAGCCTGGTCCAGCTAAGGTACACTCTCTATACCGCTCATCATCTAAGTCAGAATATGAGACTGGTTCCAATTCAGAAGCATCTTCATCCAGTGATGAAGATGACTTTGAATCTTAGGTAGATGCCAATCAATTGATTAACAAGTATGGTCAAATTTTGAATGCTTTAAAAAAGGGCAAGAAGCTAGCCAAGAGGCAGGCTGAGGAGATTATCTCTATAAAGCTAGCTGCTTCCCAACAGTCAGATTCATCATCTTTGCTGCATCTAAAAATGAGGGAAGTTAGCCAACTGAAATCCATTACAATCACTCAGATTGGCACCAACAAATACAAGGATAACATCATTAGATACCTTGAAGAGAAACTTTAGAGGGAGAAGAGGATAATGTCTAGTTACTCTAAGCCAAGTTCTGTGTTGCCAATAATTGACTATTTCTCCTATCATAAAAACAAGAGAGGCTTAGGTTTCAAGGGAAACACAAGTGCTGCCCCTTTCAAAGGAAAGGGAAAAGCTCTAGTTCAGCCACTCGTCACCTATGAAAAGGTAATACTCCCTTCTAATAGGTATGATCAGGACAACATGTATGGTAACTAGAAGAATGGGAATTCTTCCTGGAGGAATACAAGTGTACCTTCCAATGAAAGGAGAAAAGAAATGGGATTGAGGGCCTTTAAGGCTGCCCATGAAGGAATTCAAATGGACAATCATGAACCATTTATCATTGGTGCTCCAGGCCCCACTCTCAAGAATATGGTTGTGGCCAATTCTCAGGTCCATCCAGCAAAGACCCAGACTAAGGGTCAGTCTATCAGTAAGCCTAATTTGTCTATTTTTGATGCTATCAAGAGCTTGTCTTCTGCAAAGAAGACTTCTATTGATGGCATTCAGAGCAAGCCAAATAAGTTTACTGGAAGACTGACTTTCAGTCAGATCCTTGCTGAAAGGAATCTGAAGAAGACTGATGCTCTTCCTTCTGGACAAAGAGTTGCTGTCAGCACAGCTACCAGACCAGCTCAAAAAAGAAGGTAAAACATTCATGATTGCTGATGCTGTGGTAAAGTTGGTCTGCATGCCATAGATTGCTAGCATAATCCTAGAGTGGCCAGAGCAACTGTTAGTCTACTAGTCAGAAATGTTGCTGGTAGACAAGTCCATTTTCAGACTAACCAAAACCTAGGACCCAATAAATATTAGGGGTCCTAAGGTAAGATAAATTGTGTGTTACAGGTTAGTCCAAGTGCCCATACCCCTATATGGAGTACACTCCAGTGAAGGAAGGACCCAAAGTTATCTTTGGTGGTTTAGATAGAGGAGTGACAAGAGGCTATTGTAAGATCACTAATGGCATAATCACTATCACAAAAGTGGCTTATATGGAAGGGCTACAACATAACTGTTGGAGTTACCATGGTGATCTAGAAGTAGTCAAACAAGTAATCTCACTGCCAACGCGATATGAGCCTGCAGGGTCACACATAAGAGCTGTGGAGAAGTTGGGAGATTGACTGTGTTGGTAAGGGTTACCAATCACCACGCAAAATGGGGGTCGGGCAAACGTTGCCAAAGAAGGTTCTGAGAGAGTAAGACTGTTTCGACGAGAGTCGTCGAGTATGACTCGACAACTAAGGCAAATTCGATGTGAGTCGTCGAGAATCGTTAAGTATGACTCAACGCTTTCAATGCCAAGGAAGATTCGGCGAGAGTCGGCGAGAGTCGTCGAGTATGACTCAACGCTTTCAACGCCAAGGCAGATTCGGCGAGAGTCGGCGAGAGTCGGCGAGAGTCGTCGAGTATGACTCAACGCACTCAACGCCAAGGTAGATTCGGCGAGAGTCGTCGAGTATGACTCAACGCACTCAACGCCGATTCTGCTGGTGATTCTCGCCGACCGATTCTCGTCGATTCTGGATCTGATTCTTGCCGATCGATTCTGGAACCTTATACTGTGTGGTCTGCGGATAAATATGCTTTAGGTCTGTTTATACTTTTAGTATAAATAGGGACTTAGGGTTTTTGGGATTCACACGCGACTTATCCTGCGGCCGATCGGAAACCGACGGAAGTGTTCCACTGCTGTTCCGACCTGCCGAATCCCGAACACCGCCGACAGAAGTGTTCCGCCGCCGCGTCTGCTCCGCCGACCTTCCCATTTCCGACGATCGTCATCGGTATTGCCTCTCCTGGCATGGACCTAGCAGTCCGTGGAGTTGCAAGGTGCGGTCGACTTTCCTCCCGATCCTTCGTGCGACGAAGCTCGGGGTTCTCCCACTCGTGTGGATTTCTACAGAGACGTGGACGCTATTCCACGTAAAACTCGCCACCGACAAGGAATCACACTTGGAGCATCTTTGTTGAGTTGTAACTCAACACCGAAGAGGTAATTTTTGCCTAGTTATGTATTAACTTCTTGATTCAACATTCATGGCCCGATCCAATCTCTTTGGGTTATTCTAGATTTTATTACTTCCGCTGCGTGCACAAGTGTTGTGCCAACCTCTTAGAGAAACCCAACAGTGGTATCAGAGGGAGGTTGCGGCCATGTTTGTTGTATTGGAAGTTAGGTTATTCCAGTACGTGTAAACCTAAGGATTTAGAAGTGTTCTAAATGTCTAGATTTAATCTTGGCACCCCGCCGGGAACGTTTGGAATCTTGGAGTAATTTCTAATCGTTAGAAATTGGTGTCTCCTTAGCAGTAACCATCCCTCCGTTTTGTTTTAGATTTTGAATCCAACATAGAGAGATGAGCTTGTCTACTGCTTGAAGTTGAGTTGCCTTTGTCCCTTGTCCAATGCATGTAAACCTGAAGATTTGGAAGTGTCCAGATGTTCAGATTTATCCCTTTTCCTCTATCAAATGTTGATAGTGTTCTGTTGTGCACATAAGGGTTGCATGGGGATTTTAGTGAAGTGTTTTTCTTTGGATGTGCACATTGATCAAATGTTGATCATGGTTAATTGTTAACTTATTATCAAAAATCCCTTCATCAAATATTAAGTGTTCGGATGCCTTCCGATGGATGACACTCTTCCTGCCTCGATCAATGAAGTGTGGGCTTGCCAAAGCAAGGTGTATTAATCTATCTTGGTAAGGGTGCGAGCGGATAATTGTGATATCCCACTGTCGACATCGGGTCTAGCTTAACTAGGTGACCTCAAAGGTTGAGTGCCTAGAGGCATGGGGTTGGCATGCACCATGTGATGGATGCGAATAAGGAGTTATTCACCAACCATACAAGAATTGCATGAGGATGCAATTGACAAGCGTTGCCTACATAATAACCACATCGTAAGAGGAAAGCCAAAGATGACTCATTGTGTTGGTGAAATACGGATCTTGTCCACTAAGAGAGTAGCTCGCATGAACTCTCCGAATTGATAGTGAGGGCTATTATTTCGAATAAAATAGTGAGAGTTTTAGTTGAAGTCCAAATTAAGAAAAAAAATAATAATTGTATTTTGAAACTTTGGTACTGATTTTATTCTGCATAAATTCTTATAGAATTCCATGGCAAGTGGTTCGCACTCCACTCTGTATCTGAGAGCCATCCTTGAGAAGAATAAGCTCAGTGGGACTAATTATATGGACTGGTATAGGAACCTGAGAATTGTTCTTAGGCAAGAGCGAAAGCTCTACGTCTTGGAAGAAGAAGCCCCCGAGGTGCCGACCGGGAATTCTTCCCGTGCTGATAAGGGTGCTTATAAGAAGTATACTGATGACGCCTTAGACGTCGAATGACTTATGCTTGCCACCATGAACTCTGAGCTTCAGAAGCAACATGAGAACATGGGGTGCAAGGAGATTGACGAGCATCTCAAGAAAATGTTTCAAGGGCAAGCTCGTCAAGAGAGGTTTGACGTCACAAAGGCGTTATTTCAGTGCAAGATGGGAGCTCGAGACTCAGTAGGGACTTACATACTCAAGATGATTGGGTATATAGAGAACCTTGAAAGGCTGGGTTTTTCTCTGGGTCAAGAGTTGGCCACAGATCTGATCCTGCAATCGTTGCCGGACAGTTACGAGCAGTTTGTCTTGAACTACAACATGAATGAGATAGACAATACACTGCCCGAGCTCCTCGGCATATTGAGAACTGCCGAGATCAATATGAAGAAGGACAAGCCTGCCAGCCCCATACTGATGGTGCATAAGGGCAAGGGTAAGGCCAAGGGCTTCAAGAAGACGAAGGTGGGACCTAAGTCACATCTTGAGCCCAAGTCTTCTGCACTGATGAAGAAGAAGAGCACGGTGAAGGAGGGGAAATACTACCACTGTGGCAAGGCTGGACATTGGAGGAGGAACTGTCCTTCGTACATTGAGGGTCTGCAGAAAATGAAGGGAGGTATGACTTCCGCTTCAAGTATTTACGTTATAGAGATAAACCTTTCTGCTCCTTCATCTTGGGTATTGGATATCGGATGTGGTTCTCACATTTGTACAAATGTGCAGGAACTGGGAAGGAGAAGATTGCTGAGTAAAGGGGAGGTGGACCTTCGTGTCGGCAATGGAGCAAGAGTTGCTGTTGTGGCCGTATGGGTTTACCGTCTTTCTTTGCCCAGTGGGCTTGTAATAGAACTAGATAACTGTTATTTTGTTCCGGCAATAACTAGAAATATTATATCCATTTCATGCTTGGACATGATTGGATTTTCTTTTATAATTAAGAACAACTGTTGTTCTATATTTAAGAATGATGTTTGTTATGTTGTGGCCCAATTGTTTAATGGTCTTTATGTTTTGAACTTGGACCATCAGATCTATAATGTAGAAAATAATAAAAGACTAAGAACAAATGACTCAAACCCTACATATCTCTGGCATTGTTGTTTGGGCCATATAAACGAGAAGCGCATATCCAAGCTCCATAAAGATAGACTTCTGGACTCATTTGATTATGAATCATTTGAGCGTTGCGAATCTTGTTTGTTAGGCAAGATGACTAAGGCCCCTTTCACTGGTTATACTGAGAGGGCTGAGGATCTCTTGGGTGTTGTACATAGTGATGTATGCGGACCCATGAGTTCCATGGCTAGAGGTGGGTATTTCTACTTTGTTACATTTACTGATGATTTCAGTAGATACGGATATGTGTATCTTATGAAGTGCAAATCCGAGACCTTTGAAAAGTTCAAAGAGTTCAAGAATGAAGTAGAGAACCAATTGGGTAAAAGGGTTAAAGCACTCCGATCTGATTGAGGTGGCGAATAACTGAGTCATGAGTTCCGTGATCATCTGAAAGAGTGTGGTATTGTATCACAGCTCACTCCACCTAGAACACCACAGCATAATGGTGTATCTGAGAGGAGAAATCGTACTTTGTTAGACATGGTACGTTCGATGATGAGTCATGCAGACTTTCCTGTTTCCTTTTGGGGTTTTGCTTTAGAGACTGCTGCAATGACACTGAATCGCGCTCCAACGAAAATGGTTCTGAAGACACCATATGAGATATGGACTGGGAAGCGTCCTAGTATGTCGTTCATTAAAATTTGGGGCTGTGAGGCATACGTGAGACGTCAAATGCCTGACAAGCTGGAACCCAAATCGGATAAATATTATCTGGTGGGATATCGTAAGGAAACGAAAGGGTATTACTTTTACCTACCGTCCGAGGGCAAAGTGTTTGTCGCAAGGACTGGCGTCTTCTTGGAGAAAGAGTTCTTATCAAGAAAGACTGAAAAGGTAGAACTTGAAGAAGTTCAAGAACCACAGGTAGTGAATGAACCGGAATTGGATTCTGAGATAGGACTACAAGATGTTATTGCTAGAGAACCTACTCAAGAAGCACAAGTCCTACGTAGATCTGGTAGACCAAGATTTGAGCCTGAGAGATATGGATTTCTCGTGTCTCAAATAGGTAATGTGTTGCTTATGGATCATGATGATGAGACAGCAACCTTCCAAGAGGCTATAAATGGACCGGACTCCGACAAATGGCTTGAGGCTATGAAATCCGAAATGGACTCCATGTATGCAAACCAAGTTTGGAACTTGGTAGAACCACCTGAAGGGGTACGACCCATAGGGTGCAAGTGGGTCTTCAAGAAGAAGACCGACATGGATGGGAATGTACAGACATTCAAAGGGAGACTGGTGGCTAAGGGTTTCAAGCAAATTCATGGTATTGACTATGATGAGACCTTTTCCCCTGTTGTCATGGTTAAGTCCATAAGGATATTGCTTGCTATTGCAGTGTATTATGACTACGAGATCTGGCAGATGGATGTCAAAACGGCTTTCCTTAATGGAAACCTCCTTGAGGAAGTGTACACGACACAACTCGAAGGTTTTGTATCCCCAAATGAAGCCACTAAAATATGCAAGCTGAATAGGTCCATCTATGGACTGAAACAGGCCTCTCGAAGTTGGAATCTTCGTTTTGATGAGAAAATCAAAGATTTTGGTTTCATCAAGAATGAAGATGAGCCTTGTATTTACAAGCGAATCAGTGGGAGCATTGTTGTCTTCCTGATATTGTATGTAGATGACATACTTTTGATTGGGAATGACATTCCTACCCTGAAAGTTGTTAAGAACAACCTAGGGAACTGCTTTTCTATGAAGGACTTGGGTGAAGCGACTTACATACTCGGTATTAAGATCTATAGAGATAGATCGAAGAAGTTGCTGGGTTTGACCCAGAGTACATACATTGAAAAGGTGTTGAAGCGGTTCAACATGCTTGAGTCCAAGAAAGGATTTTTACCCATGTCTCATGGTGTGAATCTCTCTAAGGACCAGTGTCCAAAATCTTGTGAAGATAAGGACCGCATGAAGTTGATTCCATATGCTTCGGATATTGGATCAATCATGTATGCGATGTTATGTACTCGTCCCGATGTCTCCTTTGCTTTGAGCATGACTAGCAGGTATCAGTCAGACCCCGGTGAGTGTCACTGGATTGCAGTCAAGAATATCCTGAAGTACTTGAGAAGGACAAAGGATGTGTTTTTGGTGTATGGTGGAGAGGAAGTGCTCGTTGTAAGCGGTTACACGGATGCTAGCTTCCAAACTGATAGGGACGACTCAAAGTCTCAGTCAGGTTTTGTGTTTTGCCTTAATGGAGGAGCTGTGAGCTGGAAGAGTTCCAAGCAAGAGACAGTTGCTGATTATACAACAGAGGCCGAGTATATCGCTGCGCCTAATGCAGCGAAGTAGGCTGTATGGATTAGGAAATTCATCGGCGAGCTTGATGTAGTTCCTAGCATTGTTGGTCCCGTAGTTCTCTACTGTGATAACAATGGTGCAATTGCACAATTTAAGGAACCTAGATCCCATCAGTGCTCCAAGCACATACTTCGGCGGTTCCATCTTATTCGTGAGATTGTCGAACGAGGAGATGTGAACATTTGTAGAGTGCCGACTGAGGAGAATATTGCAGATCCACTGACAAAGCCTCTCGCGCAGAGAAAGCATGATGGTCATACTAGATCAATGGGTATATGATACCTGAATGATCAACTCTAGTGGGAGTCTTGTGGGTTGCATATAAACATATATTCTGTTGGCTGTTTATTGTTTATTCATTTGATGAATTTTGTACCTAAATGTTTCTTTTTACAATTAATGGCAAGTTCTTTTATTGTGATTTTTCTATGTGATAGTTAAATTGTAACATAATAAATATCCTTAGAGTGTTTGCTTCCATAGGACATCAAGTACGTGACTTGAATGTGAGAGCCTATGATTTATTTGAAGCTTCATTCTTAAAAGGTCCCTGGTCGTTGTATCGTCATAGAAACTAAGGGTGATGATGATACCTTAAGACTAGCACGTGTGTTGACTGATGACCAGTTCTCACGGGTCATGATATTGTGATATCAAGTCATCACGTGGGTACTTGTTAATGAACAAGTTGTACTGGACAGACCCAACCTGAGACTACTTTGTGGATTGTTATCTAATCGTGTCACAAGTAGGTCTCTATTGGCAATGGTGTTGTGGTCCTTTGACCTGACGTCGCAACATTCATCATGTGGGGAAGAGCGTGCTTTGTTGCCATCTAAAGTTTTTCTTGAGAAAGGTTGATGATAAGGGTGGTTGTTGGGTACGTTACGAATCATTTGGGTGTTTGTGTGTGAGAAGATATGGGATTTGTACTCCTATATGACAGGAGTTGTATCCATGGGCCCCTTGATGGAACTGGACTGAGAAATGCATGGCCATGCTTGGTTGAGTCAATATGTGATATTGGACTCACCATTCTCTAGAAGTCCGTTCTAGATCAAGAAACTTGGATTGAGCTATTATGAGGGTGACACGGTCCATGCCTCTAGTTCTTTCCGGATGTAAGGGACAAAGGGACAAAGACAACGCTGGAACATTGGTCATGAAGGCTTATGAGTTATGAACTCTTATTGCTTGGGGAGCAATGATGCATTGCTAGATGCCGCTCATTGTTTGTGAGGTTTTTGTTTTGATACTTTCAAGATCAAGTGGGAGACTGTTGGAGTTATCATGGTGATTTAGAAGTGGTCAAACAAGTAATCTCACTACCAATGAGATATGAGCCTGCAGGGTCGCACATAAGAGCTGTGGAGAAGTTGGGAGATTGACTGTGTTGGTAAGGGTTACCAATCACCATGCAAAATGGGGGTCGGGCAAACGTTGCCAAAGAAGGTTCTGAAAGACTAAGACTGTTTTGACGAGAGTCGTCGAGTATGACTCGACGACTAAGGCAAATTCGACGAGATTCGTTGAGAATCGTTGAGTATGACTCAATGCTTTCAACGCCAAGGCAGATTCGGCGAGAGTCGGCAAGAGTCGTCGAGAGTCGTCGAGTATGACTCAACGCTTTCAACGCCAAGGCAGATTCGGCGAGAGTCGGCGAGAGTCGGCGAGAGTCATCGAGAGTCGTTGAGTATGACTCAACGCACTCAACGCCAAGGCAGATTCGGCGAGAGTCGTCGAGTATGACTCAACGCACTCAACGCCGATTCTGCTGGTGATTCTCGCCGACCGATTCTCGCCGATTCTGGATCTGATTCTCGCCGATCGATTCTGGAACCTTATACTGTGTGGTCTGCGGATAAATATGCTTTAGGTCTGTTTATACTTTTAATATGAATAGGGACTTAGGGTTTTTGGGATTCACACGCGACTTATCCTGCGGCCGATCGGAAACCGACGGAAGTGTTCCACTGCTATTCCGACCTGCCGAATCCCGAACACTGCCGACGGAAGTGTTCCGCCGCCGCATCTACTCCGCCGACCTTCCCATTTCCGACGATCGTCGTCGGTATTGCCTCTCCTGGCGCGTACCTAGCAGTCCGTGGAGTTGCAAGGTGCGGTCGACTTTCCTCCCGATCCTTCGTGCGACGAAGCTCGGGGTTCTCCCGCTCGTGTGGATTTCTGCAGAGACGTGGACGCTATTCCACGTAAAACTCGCCACCGACAAGGAATCACACTTGGAGCATCTTTGTTGAGTTGTAAATCAACACCGAAGAGGTAATTTTTGCCTAGTTATGTATTAACTTCTTGATTCAACATTCATGGCCCGATCCAATCTCTTTGGGTTGTTCTAGATTTTATTACTTCCGCTGCGTGCACAAGTGTTGTGCCAACCTCTTAGAGAAACCCAACAATAACCTGATAAGCATAAGCTAGCTATGTGATCTAGGCTATGTCATTACTTTCCATAAGGTTGAGTGTCGTATTAAGAGGTCAAGTGACCAAGAGGTCATCTTGACAGACACTAGAAGTGGAATTGTATATTGCTTGAAATTTCTATATTTAGATATAGACTCTCCTATGTGTCTAGTTGCAAATGAGAAAGTTGCATACTGTGTCCAATAGCACAAGAGACTAGGTCATTTGAATTATAAGACCATTGCAAAGCTCTTTAATGAAGAGCTAGTTAGGAATGATCGTAAGATGAAATACACTAAGGAGGGTATCTTCTCTGCATGCCAAAGGGCAAGCAAACCAAGACTTTCTTCAAGATCATTGGGACCAAAGACTCTGTGAGGTGTTTATACCTCCTACATATGGACTTGTTTGGTCCAATGCTTGTTCATAGTCTATGTAGGAAAGTCTACACCTGTAGTACCCCCAACCTTTTGCTCGGGTCGGGCCGAAGGGGTACTACTGGCCCAAGACGTCCACCCAGTACTCCTTAGGGCAAACGATCCACCCTATCTAAGCACTAGTTGGCCGCCTTGCTCGGATCGAATCACAACATTCAAAACCCATTAGAGTATAACGGAAGCATTAACAGGAAATCACTACAGATATATATCATATCATATAATAATACAGGGGTTCTAGGGCCGAAGCCTAAATATTTATTTAAGCCCGTGGGCTTTATAAGACTACATATTATCCTCACACTCTCTCTCCCTAAGCTGCTCGGCGGTACTCACATCTCTAAACTCTGATGATGTCGGGGTGTATCTGCTCGAGTAGTCCTAGCCGCTGGCGTAATATCCTGTGGCGCCGGTTCACTACGATGCTTCATTTCCTGTGAATGGTTATTTAGATAACCGTTAGTCACAGAGCTAAGTTGAAACAAATCTCCTCCCCGCATCCATATCCTGGGGACGAGCACCCACCCATCCAGCAGAAGTAAATAGCCGAAGCAAAAGAGGGTTAGCACAACATTTTATATATAGCTAGGAGCAACTATAAAAGTGTGTGGGATAGTATAACTAAGAAAAGCAGTAGTAGTGTAAATAAGTTATAACAAGGCTCCACTAGCACAACAACATATCAGGTTTTTATATCCTGTACTCTATCGCAGACATTCACATCCGTGTATACAAACCCTATGTCGATATAGTTTGGACCGCTTCTATTCTAGCTGGGTAGCAAGCCCCGCGGGCCTCACCAATGTGGCTGTCGGTGATAGTGGCCAGTCCTGCCACTTCTGGGGGTGGTCGTACTGTACAACCCCAGGCCCTAACGTATAACCTTGAATACTCTTGGATGTGTGCGACATCTGGCGAATCGTTTTGGCCGAACAGTGGAGGAAACCTGATGGGGAATAATATAATGGACGGTTACCCATGGTACTCATCTCCCTGTCGCCTTGAGTCATCGACCTTTCCGCATCGGTACGAACGGTCTGCGGGAGGTACTGACCCGCCACTATTTCACCACAAGCAATTTACAATCAATCAAACATAATACACACCGGGTATACATCGGCCTGCCCAACTAAGTTTAAACTTCAGGCGGCGGTACTTAGCTCTACTTTTTACAAGGAGAGTGAGATAGCATTATTTGGGGCTAGACTTAGAGGAATACCTCAACTCCGGTTAGCCCCAACTAAGGCTCATCCTTAACAACGACTGCTTGTAAGAGCAGGGCCCGGGATTATAATAGTAAATTGTAATGAGGACAAGTACGGTGTTTATGCTGCTGATTTAAAGTGTTGGAATAAAACGTGACCAGTACGAAACTTGAGTAGTACTGAATTAAAATTACTTGACCAGTACGAGACTTAAGTAGAACTGAATTGAAAGTACTTGACCAGTACGAGACTGGAGTAGAGCTGAATTGAAAGTACTTGACCAGTACGAGACTGGAGTAGAGCTGAATTAAAAGTACTTGACCAGTACGATACTGGAGTAGAGCTGAATTGAAAGTACTTAACCAGTACGAGACTGGAGTAGAGCTGAATTAAAAGTACTTGACTAGTACGAGACTGGAGTAGAGCTGAATTAAAAGTACTTGACCAGTACGAGACTAGTGTATAGCTGAATGAAAAGTACTTGACAAGTACGAGACTGGAGTAGAGCTGAATTGAAAGTACTTGACCAGTACGAGACTGGAGCAAAACATAAAGAAAAGGTTAGTAGTCCAATCACTCTAGTCAGGAGACTTAAGTCCCATATCCGTTCTTAGGAGGTTCCCCTGGGTTTCACCCATTATTATAGTCCGATTGAAATCTGGTTGCGCCTTTTAATCACGACTTAATTGGATTAGGGTTTATTAGGTGTCACACCCTTATTATTCGTCAAGAATAATTCCTAACTCATCACTCGTACTCGCACGTTCCGAGCGTGCTCAAATTACCCGAGAGTCGAGGCACTCGATAGTTTTACGAGACCTCGGAATTCCTGGAGTTTAGTCACTTGCCTCGACCACTCTTGTCGATAATATAGTTTGAATTACATGTTTGATTTAAAAGGGGTGGTCGCACGCTGCAATTTCCACCTTTGGAGGAAAACGCGCGTGATAATTACCGAGCGCGGCCCTAGGCTTCTAAAATTTAGGAAAAGTATCAAAACCAGTCACCATGATCCCAAATTTTGATACAACCTTTAAAAGAACTTAAAAAGAGCCTAGAAGTATTTTCAAAATTTTCCGGGCAATTTTGGACCTTTAATTTTGCTAAATGAATTTTATTTAGGCTTTTAAAAATACTAAATCAACCCCAAAAATTCTCAAACTTTTTGTGTAGGAAGCCCTCTGAGAGAACTAAGTTGTCTACCTAAATCACCTAGAGGGGGGTGAATAGGTGAAATGCATGTCAAAAGCGGAATAAAAAAAAATTAACACAGCACAGATCAAGCAATCACACAGACAACAAGAGATTTATAGTGGTTCCCCAATCTTGGGTACGTCCACTTTCCTCACCGATCTAGCAAACCACTAGACTCGGCTACTCCACTATCTCGGATTGAAAATAATCCTACACCTCGAAACCACATTCCTACAAAACTAGATCCAAACCGGATCTACACTCGGAAGATAAAGCCTTCCTACAAATCTCAGAGAAAAACTCCTACAATGAAATTTGTTTGAAAAGAAAATACAAACAATATATTGCATAGATCTGGATCTTTGATAGTCTTCTTCCTTGAGAACTTTGGCTTGATCAGAATATGTTGAAGGCGACTTGAGAGAGATCCACAGATCTGAAAAATGCAATCACCTCGATCGAGAAAATAGATCAGAAATCTTTGAGGCTCGGCGAGATCGAGTGATTATCTTTCGTCTGGATCTCTGGAGAAATAGAGATGAGAGCAGCGATCGGAGATCGTCGATCCAGACCTTCTTCCGTGAACGGCAATGGCAGCGGCGTGAGAAATTAGGGTTCACGGGAACTTCTTTCTTTCTTAAAATAATAATCTCAGTAAAGCTTATTATGTCAAATCTGAAAGGACCAATTTATAGGTGGACTCCAATGGTCAGAAATTTAATTAGGGATGACACGTGGACCAATCAGAAATGATTAATTCGAAATACACAGCGAAATTGTACTTGAAGAATTTCAGGAATGTTTGAACAGATATACTCGAGACAGAGAAGAGACATACTCGAGTATAAGATGTTATATACTCGAGTGGATAGGAGGAGCATACTAGAGTATAAGAAGAGAAGCTACTCGAGTGATTCAGAGATCAACACTTGAGTGACTTTAGAACTACTCGAGTATGAGAGTATATACTCGAGTAAAACACTTAGAAAATTTCTCAGATAAAATAGAAAGAACTACGCTAGAGAAGAGTTGGAGATACTCGAGTGAGGAGAAAATGAACTACTCGAATATCTTAGGAAGACTACTCGGGTAATCAATAAACTACTCGAGTATGAAAAACAATTACTCGAGTATGAAAAACAACTACTCGAGTACCGAGTCACTTACTCGAGTATATAGGGAACTACTCGAGTAGGTAGACTTAGAAACTTTCTGAGATGTGAAGTGCAGATCTACTCGAGTATGAACAGAACACTTACTCGAGTAACTAACCAACTACTCGAGTACAAGTTATCACCTACTCGAGTATATTACAGTCTACTCGAGTATGTAATCCAACTTACTCGAGTACAGACTCACTTACTCGAGTGTACAAAAGGGGTACTCGAGTATGTGGACTTAGAGAAAATTTCGGATCTAAGAACAGAAGGATCTACTCGAGTATAAAATATGACCTACTCAAGTGACTAACTATCTACTCGAGTATAAGCTTATCTACACGAGTATACAGAGTCTTCTCGAGTATGTCTAAGGATCTACTCGAGTACTAGGTCACTTACTCGAGTAGATGAAGGAAGCTACTCGAGTATATGGACTTCGAAAAATTCTTCTGAAAAGAATAAACTTTAATACTTCAGTCCACCAATCCAAGTGCATGTATAGGAAGTGTATCCCAATAGAGAGGCTATACATGGGCCAACACTTTGGATCACACAATGAGAGATTACATTGTATGATCCTGTGTTTGGTTACCCATTATAGACTGACATTGGTCTACACTTGGCAATAAGAACCTGCACACATACAACTTAAACACAATATCAAATACACCTTAATTCATCTTAGTTCAAGGTCTGACCTCCTACAAATCTGAGGTATTGTGGAGACAAATCCCAACAATCTCCCCCTATTTGTAGATGTCAGCACCCTCTACACTAAGGTGAATTACTTAGAGTAAAAAGAACAACACACATATGCTTAAAAAAAATAAAGTAAACTGAAGTAGGATAAATAATAAGATAGCCATAATCAGAATCAAATATATATATAGAAATGTTTTTAACAGATTAAAAAAAAGTCCATTTCCACATTCTCATTGACTCAAGAAGGGGCTTCTTTGTGCATTCTTTCTCTCTTCAGCTCTTGCCTCTCTAGGTAACTGAATGGTTTAGGAAAATATGTTCTGGGCCTAGGAGGAGCAGCTGGGTTGTTATATCCCCAATTCCTGTCATGAAGTCTGATCTTGATCTGGGATGCTTCATAAGCTTTCCATTTTGAATAACTGTAATACTGATCTCTGTGCTCACCAAGGTCTGTTACTAGCTTCAAGGTATCAAGGATCAGAGATTTGGAGGTTGGACTCCAAACTTCAGTATGAACAATTTCTGGTCTACCTTCAGAAGTTGGGCAGGCTCTTTTCTAGGTGCAGAACGGCTGGCAGAAGCGCCGTCACCAAATTTCCTTTTCTTCCTTGGGGCACCTTGAGAACTAGGAGGAAGTTCATCTTGCCAAATATCAGTATAAGAGAGAGGAGGCTCAGTCACATCACCAGCAGGTCTGGGTGAGAAGACTGGCACACCTCCTGGAATGTTTGCCTGAGCTGGAAAATTTTCTTGAGCTAGAGCACCTGATGGAGGATTTTCTTCAGGAGGATCCAGAAATTTAGGAATTATGGTAGGATTGAGCTGAGAATTTGGGAAGTTCTGATTATTTACCCATACAGCTGTATCATAAATGTAGAATTTGACAGATTGGAGTTGAGATAGAATATCTGCTTTCATATCCTTGACTAGATCATTCACAGTTGTTTGAGCTTGTTCAGACAGTTTTTCAACTACTTTTTCAACTTGTTCTTTGACAATTTTCTCCCCCTTGCTGATATCTACAGATAGCTTGGCAATTGCTTCATCTTTGAAAGTGCCAACTTCTTCACATACTTTCATCACATTTGCTTCAGCATTCTTGTCCAATTGTATCTGATTATGTGCAACAGTTTCAACTTGATTTCTTAGTTCACCTATACTTGTAATAGTATGATCAATAGCTTTTCCACCCAATTGAAACAATCTCTTGAGCTCATCAGTATTGGCTTGAATTTCAGCAAAGCCTCTACTCATCTCCTTTTCAAGAGTAGCGACCTTGTTATTTACTGAGGCTAGAGAGTCATCAAAGTACTTTCTTTGTTCTCTGAGTAACTGTTCAATCTTGCTGACCAGATCTGAAGAAGTAGAAGAAGTTGAAGTTGGGGCAGGGACTGAAGGAGCAGGAGTAACCCATGGAGGGATTTCAGCAATTACCACTGAGCTTTCAGCTCTCTTGAAAGATTCTAGGACAACTGATTCTTCTTCATTTAGGAAGGAGGGAATATAGAAGTCCAAAGTCCTCAGAGGGGCCTCTACTAATTCTGGAGAGACTTCCTTGTCATCAGACAAAAGAATAGTTTCTGGTTGGCTTTTCTCTGCAGCAGGGGACTGAGCAGGAGATTGTACAGGAGTCTGAGCAGGAGTCTGAGCAGGAGACTGAGCTGGAGTCTGAGCTTCTGGAGTCAGTACAACTGATTCATTTTGAAATAGAGGGGCATCTGAGCTGAGCTCATCAATCAATTAATTGATATCTTCTACAGTAGACAGTAGGGTTGCTGGATCTGGAATCTCTGAGTGGGGATCTGCTGGAGGAGGAGAAACTGGAGGAGTAGAATCCGTGACTTCTGCTTGCTGTGAGGGTTCTGATGAAGCTAGGTACGAGGGATGAGATGAGGCAGGCTCCCCCTCAACTATTGCACCTGAGGTAGCAGCAGTTTGATGTGGAGGAGGAGATGGAATCCTGTCATCAGGTACACTGGTGTCTTGGGAATCTACTGAAGGGACAACAGCTTTGGATGCTTGGGCAGAGTTCAGAATTTTAATTTCATATCGCTGGATGGAGGATATAGAAACCTTTTTCATGTGATGGAGTGGAGTCCCTTTGGATAAATCAAAGACTGACGGGTTGATTTCATGAAGAAGGAGGGAAATAATCCTGACAAAACTTGGATGCTTAATGCTTTCTCTGATTTTATCTAGGATCAACAGTCCAAACTGGAATTGTTTGCGGCAGATAATGGCTTGCATTATGTCAAACATTTCCATAGAAATGTCTCGAATGGAGTAAGTCTTGCATAACAGTACCTTTGCAATTACATCCACTAGGAACTTTCCTTCTGAGTTGAAATCAGCTCTACTAAAGGAATGGGCTTGAGGGTTAGCTCCATAGAATAAACTAGTTCTTACTGAATCTTCAGCAGTCATTTCGGCATCGTCATCTACTACTGACAGTTTTAACAGAGCAGCTAAGGAGCCTTTGTCCAGTCGGATTTTTATCCCTCTAACCTTGGATTTCAGGAGCTTTCCATTTCGTTTTACCTTCAGATTCTGATAAAATTCTTCAACAGCTGGGAAAATAACTCGGCACGGCGTCTGGAGAACGAACGACAGTCCGGCGGTCTCGAACAAAATAAGAAGATTTCGGAAATCATCTGAAAGGTCGGCTATACCCGCGGGGGCGAGTTCTGAGCCAATGCCGATTTTAGAAGAGGGGGCCATCTGTGATTCTGGAGGACGAGAGAGGCGAAGACGACGATGCTCTGCGGTTTTCCGGAAGATGAAGAGTCGGCGGCTACTCGAGAGAATGAGAAGTGAAAAGGGGTTTCCCGATTTTTCTATATATATATAATCCTAATTAGGTTTTTTTAAAAAAAAAAATAAATTCATACCTAAATGAAGCGGCAAATAGCTCGGTGCGAATAGAAAAATTAGAAATCCAAAATATGAATTCCGTATACTCGAGTAGGTAACATCATACACGAGTATTAGACAGAGCATACTCGAGTAGGGCGAGTTTGTACACGAGTATGTTGTCAAGTACTCGAGTATGTTGTCAAGTACTCGAGTATGTTGTCAAGTACTCGAGTATGTTGTCAAGTACTCGAGTATGTAAATCCTTTTACTTGAGTAATTCCAGTTTACTCGAGTATCTGTATGGATATACTCGAGTATATATTACTTGAAAGACAATTTTCTTTGGGAGATGTATATTGCCACTGAAATCTTTAACTCTGAGCAGCCAACACCACTGATATCTTCTTGATTTGTGAGTCCATCACTAGTCTTCTTTGTTGAGCAGCCCGAGTTCCATTTTGAAGAACGAGAACTTGGACTCGTCTAGCGGCTTGGTGAATATATCTGCAACTTGCCTCTCTGTGGAGACATATTGTAGATCTATGTCTCCATTTTCCACATGCTCCCGGATGAAATGAAAACGAAGCTCTATGTGCTTGGTCCAGCTGTGGGAGACTGGGTTGTTGGCGATTGCTATAGCGCTGGATGAGTCGCAAAACAAAGGAATGTTCTGGAACTTCATGTTGTAGTCTTCAAACTGATTTTTGATCCAGAGAAGCTGTGCACAACAGCTGCCTGCAGAGATGTACTCTGATTCAGCCGTTGAGATGGCAACACAGTTCTGCTTCTTACTTCTCCAGGAAATAAGTCTCCTTCCGAGGAATTGGCAAGTCCCGGAAGTACTTTTCTTGTCGTCTTTGCTTCCTGCAAAATCTGCATTTGAAAATCTAATTAGTTCACTATCATTACTTCTTGGGTACCATAAGCCAAGATTTGGTGTACCTTTGAGGTATCTCAAGATTCGCTTTGCAGCAATGTAATGAGATTCCTTAGAGTTCACCTAAAATCTAGCACATACACATGTTGAGAACATTAGGTCTGGTCTACTTGCGGTAAGGTAGAGCAAGGACCCAATTATGCTTCTGTACTTGGTTTCATCAAAAGGTTTTCCTTTCTCATCCTTGTCCAGAGACATAGCTGAGGCCATTGGAGTCCTCATATAGGTTGCATTCTCCATTCCGAATTTCTTGAGTAGCTCTTTGGTGAACTTGGTCTATGAGATGAAAATTCCATCCTCAGATTGTTTCACCTGAAGCCCTAAGAAATACTTCAGCTCTCCCATACTGCTCATTTCAAACTTCCCTTGCATGAGTTTAGAAAACTTCTTGCAGAGGTTGTTATCTGTAGAGCCAAAAATAATGTCATCGACATAGATTTGCACTAGCAAAATCTTGCCTTTTATTTCCCTAAGAAATAATGTCTTGTCTATCTTTCCTCTTGTGAACTTGTTCTCAAGAAGAAAGGTGGACAGCGTCTCATACCAAGCTCGAGGAGCTTGTTTAAGACCATATAAAGCTTTTTGTAATAAGTAAACATAATTAGGATAAGTTGAATCAACGAAACCTGGTGGTTGTTCTACATACACTTCTTCCTTTATGTCACCATTTAGGAAGGCGGTCTTAACGTCCATCTGATAGACGGTAAATCCCTTAAGTGCAGCGTAGGCAAGAAATAACCTGATCGCTTCCAGTCTTGCCACTGGAGCATAAGTCTGGTCGAAGTCAATTCCTTCTTCTTGACGATATCCCTTTGCGACAAGTCTGGCTTTATTCTTTATAATGGTTCCATCTTCGTCCATCTTGTTCCGGTAGACCCATTTTGTCCCAATGACGTTCTTACCCTTGGGTCTAGGAACAAGTGTCCAAACTTTGCATCGTTTGAACTGATTCAGTTCTTCTTCCATGGCTAGAATCCAGGATGCGTCGGAGTTGGCTTCCTCAAATATTTTTGGTTCAACCTGTGAAAGAAAACTTAAGTGTAAATTCTCGTTAGTTGTACCTCGACGAGTTCTGACGCCATCGCGAGAATCTCTTATGATTTGATCAACGGGATGATCCTTCAAGTGTCTGAACTCTAAAGTCCTTGCATCTGGGATCTCTTCAGCCACTGGAGTTGCATCTTCAGCTGGGATGTGTTCTTCATCTTGATAATCTACCTCTCCAATAGGGGTTGTAGAGGTGATCTTGATGTACGTCTCATCTTTATCTTTAGTAGTTTCATCCAAGCTAAGTTCCTTTAACTTTGTACCTGCATCTACAATAGGCACACTAGACGAGTTGCTGCGTAGCCGATTCGTCTCATCAAATACAAGATGTATCGACTCTTCTACCACCAGAGTTTTTCTATTGAATACTCTATAGGCCTTACTATGGCTACTATAACCTACAAAAATACCTTCAAAGCTTTTCTCGCTAAACTTGGTAGTGTGTTACTTGCCGTTGTTAAGTACGAAGCACTTACAGCCAAAGATTCTAAAATATGAAATGGTTGGTTTCCTGCCTTTTAGAAGTTCGTAAGGAGTCTTATCATGGTTCTTGTTGATGAGTGCTCGATTTTGCACATGACAAGAGGTGTTGACGGCTTCAGCCCAAAAGTATTCTGGAAGTGAGGCATCACTCAACATGGTCCGGCAAGCCTTTATGAGTGTTCTGTTCCTTCTCTCAGCTACTCCATTTTGCTGTGGAGTGCAAGGAGAGGAAAACTCATGAAAGATACCTTGAATTTCGCAGAATTCTGTCATGGCTCCAGACTTGAATTCCGTTCCATTGTCACTTCTGATTTTGACTACGGAACAGTTGTATTCATTCTGGATTTGCCTAACAAAATTGGTGAAAATACTGAAGGTATCTGACTTGTGTTTCAGAAAGAACACCCACGCAAAGCGCGAGTAATCATCCACAATAACCAACATATATTCCTTACCTCCCAAACTTCTAACTTGTAGTGGACCAAACAAGTCCATATGGAGAAGCTGTAAGCTTCTATTGGAATCCTTGCCTATGATGCTTTTAAATGAACTCCTTGTTTGCTTGCCCTTGATACAGGCATGAAAAGGACTGTCCGTAACGCACTTGACATTAGGGGCATCACGTACTAGGTTTTGAGAGAATAATATATTAATAGTTTTGAAATTAATATGAGCTAGTCTCTTGTGCCATTGGTCAGCAAGAGATGCACTACTTTTTGCTAAAAGACACACTGGTGTCGAAGAGTCTATACAAATGAAATTTAAACAGAAAATATTTCTGCTTCGAGTGCCTGATAAAACAGTTTCCATGTTGTCAACTGATTTTATCAAACACTTGTCAGCATGAAATTCAACTACGTATCCTTTATCGCATAGTTGGCTTATGCTGATGAGATTGTGTTCCAATCCTTCAACATAGGCTACATCCGAAAAGGACACGCTACCGTTAGAAATCATACCATAGCCTTTAGTTATCCCTCGATCTGAACCTCCAAAGATGACCTTTGGTCCGTTGTAGACTGAGGTGAAATTCTGGAGTAGGCTTCTTGTCCCGGTCATATGCCGAGAACATCCACTGTCCAAATACCAGATTGGCATTTTGGTGGCCTTTGGACATACCTGCAATTACAATCACTTAGCCTTAGGAACCCAAACACGTTTGGGTCTTGGGTCTCGAGTTAGAAAACTCCCCCTATGAGTATTAGCCTCATGAGTGGTCATTCTCACGTTGCTAACTTGAGGGGTTGTAGCATTACTAGGATTGAACCAACAATCGATGACAAAGTGACCAATTCTGCCACAACACCAGCAGTCGAACCTGTTGTATCTTTGCCTTGTGAATTCCTGCTTGATTTTCTGAAATGATGGTCTAGCGGGAACATCACTCTTGGAGGAAGAGGCTTCATGGTGATGGCATCTACATGAAGTCTTCTCCTTCATAGGATTTTCCACAATAGGTTTTACCTTTGGTGTCTTCTTGATGTTATGAACATGAGCATAAGGTCCATAGCTTTGAAGTTGAATCTCTTCATAAGGTGCTTTGAAGACACTCTCGCCAAAGTTACGAGGACGAATCCAACCTTGGTATCTTGACTTAGGCTTCTAAGGGATTGACCTAGAAAAGTGTCCATAGGTAGACTCATAGTCGAGTTTGTTCGTAGGAAAGATAACTTTCTTGAACAAAATAAGTTCCAAGGGAGCTTTCCCTTTTTCTTCATCCAGGGCCTTCTGGGCAGCCTTATTCTTTCTCTTGGCCTTGTTTCTCCTAGAGGATTTACTAGAAGAACCAATGTGGCCTAAACCAGCACCCTTGGCCTTAGTTGAGAATTCAGCAACGAGTGGAAGAACTGTCTTAGGCTTTGAGAAACTCTCAACAAGTTTCTTCTCAGCCTCAAGTTGTTGTTCCAATTCTTTGATGATTTCCTCTTTAAGGTCGAGGTGCTTGAGAGCTTGATTGTATTCCTCCATAGCACTATTGAAGTTCTCTTGAAGAGAGTTAGTCTTGGTGACTTCTTCTCTCAAGCTGCTCTCACTAGCCTGTAGAGATTTTATCTCTTTGGCTTGAGTTTTCACTACTCTACGACATTTTTCGTAAGCTGTGAGTAACTCCTTATACTGACCCATGAGTTCAGATTCATCTTCAGAGGAATAGCCCTCTTGCTCATTATCAACATCAGAATCAGAGAGAGGAGTGTGAGATTTTACCTCCCCAGTGAACTGGGGAACTTGTTCATCATCTGAGTGAGCCATGAGCCCAAAGTAAGCTTCCTCTTCTTCACTCGACTCAGATGAGTCGGAGTCGCTGAGAGTTTTGCTCTTCTTGGCTACTAGACTCTTCTCTTTCCTCTTCTTGTGGTATGAGGATTTCTTTTCCTCTCTTCTTCCGCCCTCTTTCTTCTTATGAGGGCAGTCCGCGATGACGTGACCTGGCTTATTACAAAATAACAAATGATGTCAGTTGAAATCTGTTTGTTCTGTTTAGAGTTATACCTGTCATGGCTACTTGAGCCTTTCTTTCGCTGATCACCGTCACGTCGTGATCTTCTGAATGAGGCATCTTTGCCTCTCCATTGCTTCTTCTTATTTAAGAATTTCTTGAATTGCCGGGAGAGCAATGAGAACTCTCCTTCAGATAGTTCTGAGCCAGATGAGCTTGGATCAGATGATTCTTCTTCATCAGCTTCAGGAACTGGGGCAGGAGAGCTAGCCTTTGTCTTCCTTGAGCTATCTGCCTTTAGAGTGACAGACTTCTCCTTGGATGCAGACCTGCTTATCTCTTCTTTAGCTTTTCTTGAGTTGATTTGCAGCTCGTAAGACATAAGCTTTTCGAACAGATTCTGCGGGTCCGTCTCAGCTAACCTTCCAAACTCCCGAATGGCACATACCTTATTGTCCCATTCCTTGGTTAGGGATCTTAAGAATTTGTCATTGAGTTCCCCATTGGTGAAGACACATCCATAAACTCTTAGGCCATTTACTATCTTGAAGAAGTTCTCAAAAGTGTCAGCTATGGCTTCCTTATGACCCTGCCTGAAGGCTTCATATTTCTGGTTCAGTAGGGACCTTCGATCATCCCTCACTTCTTCTGTACCTTCCATTAGAGTCAATAGGGATTGCCACATCTCCTTGGCAGATTGGCAATGAATCAGATTCTGCAGCATTGAGTCATCGACTGCACTTGCGATAATATTTTTAGCTTTCTTGTCCAAGAGACAAGTGCAATCTCGTCCTTATCTAGATCCATCAATTTCTTGGGAACTTGCTTAGATGAATCTATGGTGGAGGTGGTCATAGGAATGTGGGGACCTTCTTCAACAATCATGAAGATCCGGGGATCTACTGCTTCCATAAAGAATTTAACTCTTTCCTTCCACATAGAAAAATTGTTCTTGGTGCAGATAGGGAGCTTAGCAAAATCCTTGGTCTTACTCATGCTTGAAATTTCTCTTGAGACAACTTGGTAAGGATTAGATCAAGGTGTTAACCTTTTAACGATCAACCTCCCTCTGATACCAATTGAGAGAACTAAGTTGTCTACCTAAATCACCTAGAGGGGGGTGAATAGGTGAAATGCATGTCAAAAGCGGAATAAAAAAAAAATTAACACAGCACAGATCAAGCAATCACACAAACGACAAGAGATTTATAGTGGTTCCCCAATCTTGGGTACGTCCACTTTCCTCACCGATCTAGCAAACCACTAGACTCGGCTACTCCACTATCTCGGATTGAAAACAATCCTACACCTCGGAATCACGTTCCTACTAAACTCGATCCAAACCGGATCTACACTCGGAAGATAAAGCCTTCCTACAAATCTCGGAGAAAAACTCCTACAATGAAATTTGTTTGAAAAGAAAATACAAACAATATATTGCATAGATCTGGATCGTTGATAGTCTTCTTCCTTGAGAATTTTGGCTTGATTAGAATATGTTGAAGGTGACTTGAGAGAGATCCACAGATCTGAAAAACGCAATCACCTCGATCGAGAAAATAGATCAGAAATCTTTGAGGCTCGGCAAGATCGAGTGATTATCTTTCGTCTGGATCTCTGGAGAAATAGAGATGAGAGCAGCGATCGGAGATCGTCGATCTAGACCTTCTTCCGTGAACGGTAATGGAGGCGGCGTGAGAAATTAGGGTTCACAGGAACTTCTTTCTTTCTTAAAATAATAATCTCAGTAAAGCTTATTATGTCAAATCTGAAAGGACCTATTTATATGTGGACTCCAACGGTCAGAAATTTAATTAGGGATGACACGTGGACCAATCAGAAATGATTAATTCGAAATACACAGCGAAATTGTACTTGGAGAATTTCAGGAATGTTTGAACAGATATACTCGAGACAAAGAAGAGACATACTCGAGTATAAGATGTTATATACTCGAGTGGATAGGAGGAGTATACTCGAGTATAAGAAGAGAAGCTACTCGAGTGATTCAGAGATCAACACTCGAGTGACTTTAGAACTACTCGAGTATGAGAGTATATACTCGAGTAAAACACTTAGAGAAAATTTCTCAGATAAAATAGAAAGAACTACGCTAGAGAAGAGTTGGAGATACTCGAGTGAGGGGAAAATGAACTACTCGAATATCTTGGGAAGACTACTCGGGTAATCACTAAACTACTCGAGTATGAAAAACAACTACTCGAGTATAAAAAACAACTACTCGAGTACCGAGTCACTTACTCGAGTATATAGGGAACTACTCGAGTAGGTAGACTTAGAAACTTTCTGAGATGTGAAGTGCAGATCTACTCGAGTATGAACAGAACACTTACTCGAGTAACTAACCAACTACTCGAGTATAAGTTATCACCTACTCGAGTATAATACAGTCTACTCGAGTATGTAATCCAACTTACTCGAGTACAGACTCACTTACTCGAGTGTACAAAAGGGGTACTCGAGTATGTGGACTTAGAGAAAATTTCGGATCTAAGAACAGAAGGATCTACTCGAGTATAAAATATGACCTACACGAGTGACTAACTATCTACTCGAGTATAAGCTTATCTACATGAGTATACAGAGTCTTCTCGAGTATGTCTAAGGATCTACTCGAGTACTAGGTCACTTACTCGAGTAGATGAAGGAAGCTACTCGAGTATGTGGACTTAGAAAAATTCTTCTAAAAAGAATAAACTTCAATACTTCAGTCCACCAATCCAACTGCATGTATAGGAAGTGTATCCCAATAGAGAGGCTATACATGGGCCAACACTTTGGATCACACAATGAGAGATTACATTGTATGGTCCTGTGTTTGGTGACCCATTATAGACTGACATTGGTCTACACTTGGCAATAATAACCTGCACACATACAACTTAAACACAATATCAAATACACCTTAATTCATCTTAGTTCAAGGTCTAACCTCCTACAAATCTGAGGTATTGTGGAGACAAATCCCAACACCCTCATCATGGGGAACATTTTTGATGTTGATCACTTTTCCCCTAAAGGCCTAAGTTTGGCCTAGAAATTTTCACAAATTTCTGCCCTTGATTTTGGTCTGCACATAGCAGATCAAGCTGATCCTGCGGCTGAGATTGAGCCGTAGGATGCGATTTGACCTTCGATCCCCACAACGGATCGACTGTGGATCCGCTATGGGGGGCGCTGATGCTAAGGCGGGGCGGGGATTAAGGAAATCCCAGCCGCCCGATCTTCATCACTTGATCGGGCGGCTACTGCTCCTGGCCGGCGGTGCAGAGGATGAGCGACCTCCGCCACTACCGGCAGGCCACCACAAGATGCCATCGCCGACCCCAATTAACTCGTCGTGGGCCAGCGACCCTCTAGGCGGTGGTCTGGCGGCCTGCCATTGCCTGCCACTAGAAAATTCCATATCGAAAGCTTGGGGTGGCAGTGGCTCTGCTACCGGCGCCACCGTGCCACCCCCGCTCCTCGGGTGGTTGGCCGTCTACTGCACCACCCTTGGCCAATGCGCCGGGGGTCGGGCTTCTCGCCGGTGGTATCCTAGCGGCCTTACGCCGCCGGTCGCCGTCACCAAAATAAAACAGAGCCTCACTTTGTTTTGCGAGAGCCACCGGAGCTGCGTATTTCTGCGGCACCGCTGCTCTCCATCGCTGGGGGTCTGTGCCCCAAGTGGCTTAGCATTCCCCTAGTGCCACCACCAACGCTGGGGTAGGAATTTTCCTCCTTGGGCACCACCCGACCTGGAGCATGGCTCGGGTGGCGCCGACGGCGCTCCGGCCGCCGAAGGGTGTATACACGACGTATAAATCGGGAAGGGATGGGGAGGAAGAGAGTATTCACCTGGGTCTGGTGGGCCCGGGAGGTGCCGGCCTGTTCGGCCATGCCAAAGGTGGCGGTGGTGGAGGGGAGGGTGTCCTTTTCCGGCCGCCTGAGCTCCGACAGGGTTTGGTAGTGGTGGGGGGGGGGGGGGGTTTCTCTGTGAACTTGTGAGGAGGATAATAGGGAGGGGGGTTTATATAGGCTTGAGGGGGAGGGCTTCTCCTCCCATCTAAGATGTGGGATTAATCCCTCCTTAGGGAGGGATAAATATTTACCCTCCAGCTGTCTAAGGACAGTTGGAGGCTCAAACTCATTTCCCCATGTGGGAAATGAGGCCGGCCCGCCACCCTCCCCCATGGGCTTGGGCCTTTGTAGGTGGGGGAGGGGAAAGGGAGAGAAGGAGGGGGGCCACCACTTTCCTTAGGGTGGGCTTACTGGTTGGGGGCCCAAAGGAGAGTGAGGGGAGGGTAAGGACCATCCACCCAAGGGGCGGAGGTGGGCCCTTATTTGTAGAAAAAAACAAAAATGGGTTTTTAGGGGGAGTTTGACCAAGTCAACCCTAGGGTGGGTCCCCCTTGTTGGTAAAAGTCAAAGTGTGTCCAAGTCGTCGGGGTCGGGTAAAATTTTGGATGTCGTGTCATAATTGTTGTGCGCATGCTTTTCGGTGCACGACTATGTTTGATTTGACCAAAAGTTGACCAATTGTCGTCAAAATTGGCTGGAACGACTTCTGTTGACTTTGTATTGACCAAATGAGTCCAACGCCACTGACTGGGGTTAAGTCGGAGTTCGTTTGGTGAAATTCCGAGATTTGCACGTCGTAGTACGCTAAAATGGTCAAAATGTCTAAATCTGTCATTAGATTTCGGATCATGATGCGTCGGGTTCCGACGAACCTATCTAGGTTATATGAGGTCATAGGAATTGACAGAACTCAATTCAGAGTTCTCTAGCTCGATATACAAAATCTTACTCTCGTTGCGTTTTGCGAGGGATGGTCACATCCACTATATGGTCTTGGGGTCCAACTGAACGAGTTCCGATGCACTCGTATTGATTATACGAGGCCACGGGAACTGACAAAACTCAATTCGGAGTTCTCTAGCTCTATTTCCTACCTAGGGTTACCCCCCACCGGGTCATGGGTAGGGTCAGGGCCACGTTTTTTGGGCCCACTATGGCTCTGGTGGCCCAATAAAAGTCGGAATGTTACAATCCAATAAAAATAAAAGGATTTTCGTCCCCGAAAAATTGCTCGAAGTAGGCGGAAAAAGTAACATACCTAGGGAAAGAGCTCTGGATGCTTCTCTTGGAGGAGTGCTTCAGGTTCACACGTGAACTCTTCTCGTCCGCAGTTTGACCATAGTATCTTAACCATCGAGATGGTCTTGTTACGTAGTGTCTTTATCTTGTAATCTACTATTCTGACGGGCTTGAGCTGGACAGATCTATCTGACTGTAATTGCACTGGTGGGGTGGGAAGGTGCTGCTCTAGTTGCCGGAGGACTCGTCTCAAGGAAGAGACATGAAATACATCGTGAAGATTCCCCAACTCTGGGGGAAAGGCTAAACAATAGGCGACGGGGCCAACACGCTCTATGAACGGATAGAGGCCCAAGTAGCGGGGATCTAACTTTTTCCGCTTTCTCAATCGGGAGACACCATGCATGGGCTTTATTTTTAAACACACCATCTCTCCCAGGCTGAACTTCACAGGTCGGTGTCGCGTATCACAGTACTTGGCCTGTCGGCTTTACGCTTCCCTCATTCTCTCCTGGATCAGCCATATTGCTACCATAGTATCATCAATGTAAGCCATTCCCAAGGCTTCCGGGTCCTCTTCCTGAGCTTAAGTCAACGGTGTTCGACAACGTCTTCCTTACAATGCATCGTACAGAGCCATCTTAATGCTAGCTTGATAATTGTTATTATAAGAAAATTCGACTAATGGTAACACCTGCTTCCATGGCTCATTGTGTTCCACTATGCACAATTGAAGTAGATCCTCCGTCGTCCTATTCGTCCGCTCCGTCTTTCCATTTATCTGCGGGTGGAAGGCGGTGCTAAAGGCCAATTTGGTTCCCAAGTATGCCTGCACCTGTCTCCATTCCTTAGATGTAAAACGCCCATTACGATCTGATACGATGGACTTCGGTACTCCGTGAAATCGGACCACTTGCTCTAGGAACATTCTGGCTAGAATATCAACTCCATCACCCCGTCGATTTGGAATGAACCGTGCTACCTTGGTGAGTCGATCTACGACGACCCAAATCGAGTCATTCCCAGCGCGGGACCGAGGTAGGCCGTAGATGAAGTCCATGGAAATGTCTTCGAACTTCCATTCCAGTATGGGCAGGGGCTGTAAAAGGCCCCATGGACTGCGACATTCAGCTTTAACCTTCTGACAGGTCTGACACTGGGCCATGAAGTTGGTGACATCTCTTTTCATTCCAGTCCAAAAAATGGTCCTCGCAGGTCCACGTACATTTTAACTACACCAGGATGAATCGAGTACCTAGACTGATGGGCTTCTTGCAAAATTTCTTCACGAATTCCTCTAGTAGCGGGAATGAATATGCGATGCTTGAATTGTAGAATCCCGTCATGCAGATTATAATCCTCCTGTGCCCCTCCTTGCATAGATCGGATGATCGGCATTACCTCTGGGTCGATCTTCTGATCTTCATGTATCCGATCTCGGATGTCGCATTGGATCTCCATCCAATACAGCTGAGCATGGTACTTTTCCAGATCTCTTCGGACAACTGGGGCAATTTCCAAGTCTATTAAGGTTTGGAATAGATCCTTAGGGATTTGTTCCATCCAACTCCCAACTATCGCAGGCTGGCGGCTCAAGGCATCAGCGACTCTGTTAGCTTTCCCGGGGTGATATTGGAGAGCGAAGTCGTAATTGCATAGGAATTCTAGCCATCGGCATTGCAGGAGATTCAGCTCTTTCTGCGTGAAGATATACTTGAGGCTCTTGTGGTCGGAGAAGATCTCATATCTTACTCCGTACAGATAATGCCTCCATATTTTAAGGGCGAAGACTACGACGCCCAAATCTAAATCGTGTGCTGCGTAATTTAATTCATGCGGCTTTAGTTGTCGAGATGCGTAGGACACTACCTTGTCATGCTGCATTAGAATAGCTCCCATTCCCTCAGGGAGCCATCAGTGTAGATTTGGAATCCCTCGGTCCCTATGGAGATCGTAAGGATTGGCGCAGAAGTCAGCCGCTTCTTCAGCTCGACAAATACAACCTAGCACTCCGGTGTCCTTCGGAATGCAACGTCCTTTTTAGTGAGGGCATTTAGGGGTAGGGCAATCTTAGAAAAACCTTCAATTAATTTCCTGTAGTATCCGGCAAGACCGAGAAAACTTTGGATGTCTGCAGCTGTCCTGAGTGGTGGACAATTTTGTACTGCCTGGATCTTGGCTTGGTCTACTGCTACTCCATCCTTGTTTATCGTATGGCCCAAGAATCCAACTTCTTCCAACCAAAATTCACACTTACTTAATTTGGTGAAGAGGGAGTGCTCCCGGAGTTTTTGTAGCACCATCTACAGATGCCGAGTATGGTCCATCTTGGTCTTTGAGTAGATTAAGATGTCGTCAATGAAGACGATGACAAAGTGATCCAGGAAGGGTTCGAAGACTTTATTCATCAGGGCCATGAAGGCGGAGGGCGCATTGGTGAGCCCGAAGGGCATCACTAGGAACTCATAAAGACCATAACGAGATCTAAAGGCAGTCTTGGGAATGTCTTCCTCTCGGACTCGAAGCTGATTCTAACCGGATCTCAGGTCCATCTTGGAGAACACAGATGCATCTTGCAATTGATCGAACAGTTCATCGATCCTAGGGAGGGGCTATGTATTGCGTATAGTAAGCTTATTTAGTTCCTTATAGTCGATGCACAGTCGCAGTGTCCCATTTTTCTTTTGAACGAAAAGCATCGGGGCTCCCCAGGGCGAAGAACTAGGACGGATAAATCCATCATCTATCAGTTCCTCTAGTTGGATTTTTAGTTCAGTCTGTTCTCTTGGGTCCATCAGGTAAGGGGCTCGTGATACTGGCCATACTCCGGACACGAGCTCAATCTGAAAGTCGACCTCTCGTTAGGGTGGCAAACCCAGGAGGGACTCAGGGAAAACATCTGTAAAGTCTCGGATTACTAGGACTTTGGCGAGCACCTGGGTTTTGTCTTCCATATTGAAGTAGATAAGGTATACTTTGTCCTTCTGTCAGACTGATTTCACAATCTGCATAGAAGTCAGAATAATGCATGAGACAGAGGGCACACCTGCCATCGTGACGCTCTGGCCATTTGGGTTTTGTAGCCGTACTTCTCGCGTGGAACATTTTATTTGTGCCTAGTGCTCGGCCAGCCAGTCCATCCCCAGAATAACGTCAAATCCGATTATTGCTAGGATGGTTGCTTAGATCTCAAATTCTACTTCTCCCAGCACAACGTGGAACGGGCACTTTTTCGTTGATTTTATATCCGAGCCATCTGGTAAACGGATTCGTATTGACAGTCCGGTTGAACGAATAACGTTCTCTTTTGTTGCGATGAATTTGTGGGAGACGAAAGAATGTGTCGCTCCTGTGTCAAAAAGATTCTTGGCAGGGTGTCCTTCTACCAACAAGATTCCTAACGATATGGGAAGTATATACATATATATCATCTAACTGATACAAAAGATGTAAGTAATATACAACATCAGTAGTAAGATCTAGTATCTCCCTATCACCTAAGGTATATACCTATAACAACGTCAGGGGCCGGTCCGTGCTAGAAGTCCAGTGCGTAGGCCTCCAGGGGCGTTGCTCGGCCCTGCTGGCCTCTCCTGCCAGCTCTGCCTCTACGGCCTCTTTGACACTGTCCCCATGCTGGCTGTCCACCGTGAACTGCTCCTAATCCCGGTCTCCCTATCTCCTGTAGTCAGAAAGCTCTCATATGTCCCGGATGCTGACATAAGAAGCAGTTCCCTGCGAAGGGAACATCTCGTCGAGCCACTAGTGCGGGCTGTGGTGCTGGTGCTGGTCTGATGTCTAGTGGGCGCCTATAGGGTTATCTACAGTATCGCTGCCTGCGCTCTTTATCCTGTCTATGGGGAGCAACTCCTCCGACATGCCTCTGATCTCGAGGAATCTCTACCTAGCCTCTGTGCTGCTGAACTACTGTCCGCTGGTCCAACTCCAATGCTGCCACATGGGTGGCTATGGAGTGAAAGGTGTCCTGAGATGGCATGATCAGGGCCAGCCTCAGGTCGTCTTGTAGTCCTCGATAGAATCGAGAAGCTCTATCTTTGTCGGAGGCAGCCAGATTCCCGGCGAAGCATGCCAGGTGTATAAAATCTCTCTCATACTCTGCCACTGTGCGGTTTCCCTGTTGAATGAGCAAGAATCTCTCCTGCAGTGTGGCTCGATCTACATGCGTGATGAAGAACTCTAGTAGAGCCTTAGAGAACTCACCCTAATGGATCGCGCTCAACGACCGACCTCGAAAAGTAGAGCGACTAGCCGCTCTCCACCAATCCTTCGCATATCCCTCCAAAAGGGTCACCACCAAAGAGACTGTGGCCATAACTGGGCACATTATTCCCACTAATAGCTCCTCCACATGCTCCACCCGCTCCTCTGCCTGGATGGCAGTCTCTGTACCTCTAAAAGCGGCCAACCTCAATCCTCGAAAAATCGTCAGTAAATTGGTAGGTGTCGTCATCTCTCGTGGTGGCTGTGCCAAGTCTGTTCGAAAAGTGGCCAGAATGGCTGTCAATGTCTGCCCCAAGTCGGTCTCGGCAAATGATACAACTGTGAGAGAGACCGGGTTTATAGGTGGGGTAGTTGGAACATATCCTCTGGACTAGGGTCCCCCGTTATTGTACTCCGGTATCTAGAGAAGTAACAGAAAAGAGTGTCAGTATTTTGCAAAAGTAAGGGAAATTTGCAAAAAAACGACAGACAATGCGGAAACAATGGTGTATGGGCATACTATCGCACGGTCTAGAATTCTTAAGCCTCTACACTAGTGTCCACCAGGCTTTCGCTGCAAGGTTTATCCCGAACCCAGAACGAAGCGATGGACGGAGGGATCCTGAGACTGCTCCAGAAGGACGAATCGTGATTGCTCTGATCCATTTGTAGCACCCCCAACCTTTTGCTCGGGTCGGGCCAGAGGGGTACTACTGGCCCAAGACGTCCACCCAGTTCTCCTCAGGGGAAACGATCCACTCTATCTAAGCACTAGTTGGCCTCCTTACTCGGCTCAAATCACAACATTAACAACCCATCAGAGTATAGAGGAAGCATTAACAAGAAATCACTACAAATATATATATCATATCATATAATAATACAGGGGTTCTAGGGCCGAAGCCTAAGTATTTATATAATCCTGTGGGCTTTACAAGTACTACTAATAATCCTCACACTATCTCTCCCAAAGCTGCTCGGCGGTACTCACATCTGTGAACTCCGATGACGTCGGGGGTGCATCTGCTCGAGTAGTCCTAGCCGCTGGCGTAATCTCCTGTGGCGGCGGGTCACTATGATGCACCATTTACTGTGAATGGTTATTTAGATAACCGTTAGTCACAGAGCTAAGTGGAAACAAATCTCCTCCCCGGATCCATATCCTGGGGACGAGCACACACCCACCCAACAGAAGTAAATAGCCGAAGCAAAAGAGGGTTAGCACAACATTTCATATATATATAGCTAGGAGCAACTATAAAAGAGTGCGAGATAGTATAACCGAGAAAAGCAGCAGTAGTGTAAATCAGTTATAACAAGCCTCCACTAGCACAACAGCACATCAGGTTTTCATATCTTGTACTCTATTGTAGGCATTCACAGCTGTGCACACAAACCCTATGTCGATATAGTTTGGACCTCTTTTGTTCTAGCAGGGTAGCGAGCCCCGCGTGCCTCACCAATTATGCCGTCGGTGACAGTGGCCAGTCCTGCCACTTCTGCGGGTGGTCATACCACATAACCCCAGGCTCTAACGTGCAACCTTGTGTACTCTTAGATGTGAGCGACATTCGGCGAATCGTTTAGGCCGACCAGCGGAGGAAACCTGACGGGGAATAATATAACGGTCGGTCACCCGTGGTACCCATCTCCCTATCCCCTTGAGTCGTTGACCTTCCCGTACTAGTACAAACAGTCTACGAGAGGGACTGACCCGCCACTATTTCACTGCAAGCAATTTACAATCAATCAAACATAATACACCCTGGGTCTACGCTGGTCTGCCCTACCAGGTTTAAACTTTGGGCGGCAGCACTTAGCTCTACTTTTGACAAGGAGCATGGGAGCGCATTATTTGGGGCTAGACTTGGAGGAATACCTCAACTCCGGTTAGCCCCAACTAAGGCTCATCCTTAACAATGACTGCTCGTAAGAGTAGGGCCCGAGATTATAATAGTAAATAACAATAAGGACAAGTGTTGTGTTTATGCTGCTGATTTAAAGTGCTGGAATGAAACGTAATCAGTACGAAACTGGAGTAGTACTGAATTAAAAGTACTTCACCAGTACGAGACTGGAGTAGAGCTGAATTGAATGTACTTGACCAGTACGAGACTAGAGTAAAGTTGCATTGAAAGTACTTGACCAGTACGAGACTGGAGTAGTGCTGAATAAAAAGTACTTGACCAGTACGATACTGGAGTAGAGCTGAATTGAAAGTACTTGACCAGTATGAGACTGGAGTAGAGCTGAATTAAAAGTACTTGACCAGTACGAGACTAGAGTAGAGCTGAATTAAAAGTACTTGACCAGTACGAGACTGGAGGAGAGCTTAATTAAAAGTACTTGACTAGTACGAGACTGAAGTAGAGCTGAATTGAAAGTACTTGACAAGTATGAGACTGGAGATAAACATAAAGAAAAGGTTAGTAGTCCAATCACTCCAGTCACGAGGCTTCATTCCCATCTCTGTTCTTAGGAGGTTCCCTTGGGTTTCACCCATTATTAAGATCCGATTGAAATCTGGTTGCGCCTTTTAATCACGGCTTAATTGGATTAGGGTTTGTTAGGTGTCACACCCTTATTATTCGTCGAGAATAATTCCTAACTCATCACTCGTACTCGCACCTTCCGAGCGTGCTCAAATTACTCGAAAGTCGAGGCACTCGACGGTTTTATTAGATCTTGGAATTCCTGGAGTTTAGTCACTTGCCTTAGCCACTCTTGTCGATAAAATAGTTTGAATTACATGTATGATTTAAAAGGGGTGGTCGCGCGCTCCAATTTCCACTTTCGGAGGAAAACGCGCGTGATAATTACCGAGCGCGACCCTAGGGTTCTAAAATTTAGGAAAAGTATCAAAAACAGTCACCATGATCCCAAATTTTGATACAACATTTAAAAAAACTCAAAAAGAGCCTAGAAGTTTTTTCAAAATTTTCTGGGTAATTTTGGACCTTTAATTTTGCTAAATGAATTTTATTTAGGATTTTAAAAATACTAAATCAACCCAAAAAATTCTCAAA
Organism: Platanthera zijinensis; assembly: GCA_039513925.1. Classification (NCBI taxonomy): domain Eukaryota; kingdom Viridiplantae; phylum Streptophyta; class Magnoliopsida; order Asparagales; family Orchidaceae; genus Platanthera; species Platanthera zijinensis. Next base: position 36,148,904 of record CM077090.1, read on the forward strand.
ATTTTTGTGGAGCAAGCACTCATTATGGGGAACATTTTTCATGTTGATCACTTTTCCCCTAGAGGCCTAGGTTTGGACTAGAAATTTTCACAAATTTCTGCCCTTGATTTTGGTCTGCACATAGCAAATCAAGCTGATCCTGCAGCTAAGATTTAGCCGCATGACGCGATTTGACCTTCAGTCCCCATAGCTGATCGGTCGCGGATCCGTTGTGGGGTACGCTAATGTTGAGGCGGGGGCGGGGATTAAGGAAATCCCAGCCGCCCGATCTTCATCACTTGATCGGGTGGCTGCTGCTCCTTGCCAGCGGTGTAGAGGATGAGCAGCCTCCGCCATCACCGGCAGGCTATCGCAAGATGCCATCGCCTGCCCCAATCAACTCGTTGGGGGACGGCGACCCTCTGGGCGGTGGTCCGGCAGCTTGTCGTGGCCGGCCGCCAAAAAATTCCATCCCGAGAGCTTGGGGTGGCGGTGGCTATGCTCCCGGTGCACCCGTGCCACCCCCGCTCCTCGAGTGGTTGGCTGTCTACTGTACCACCCCCAACCAATGCGCCGGGTGTCAGACTTCTCATCGGCGGTGGCCCGACTTCCTTACGCCGCCGGCTGCCGCCGCTAGATTAAAACAGAGCCTCGCTCTGTTTTGCGGGAGCCGCTAGAGATGCGTCATTCGGCGGTACCGCCGCTCTCCACCGCTGGGGGTCGCCGCCTCCAATGGCCTAGCCTTCCCCCAGCGCCACCACCAGCACTGGGGGAGGAGTTTTCCTCCTTGGGCACCACCCGGCCTGGAGCATGGCTCGGGTGGCATCGGCGGCGCTCCGGCCGCTGGAGGCCGCATGCACGACATCCAAATAGGGAAGGGGGAGGAAGAGAGTATCCACTTAGGTCTGGTGGGCTCGGGAGGGGCCGGCCTAGTCAGCCATGCCAAAGGTGGCGGTGGTGGAGGGGAGGGTTGCCTTTTCCGGCCACCTGAGCTCCGACAGCGTTGGGCAGTGGTGGGGGGTTGCTCTGTGAGCATGTGAGGAGGATAATAGGGAGGGGGGTTTATATTGGCTAGAGGGGTAGGGCTTCAGCTCCCCTCTGAGATGTGGGATTAATCACTCCTTACAGAGGGATTAATCTCCACCCTCCAGGTGTCCAAGGACAGCTGGAGGCTCATACTCATTTCCCCATGTGGGAAATGAGGCCAGCCCACCCCCCATGAGCTTGGGCCTTTGTAGGTGGGGGAGGGGAAAGGGAGAGAAGGAGGGGGCCTCCACTTTCCCTAGGGTGGTCTTGCTGGTTGGGGGCCCAAAGAAGAGTGAGGGGAGGGCAAGGACCATCCACCCATGGGGAGGAGGTGGGCCCTTATTTGGAGAAAAAATAAAAAAGGTTTTTTAGTGGGAGTTTGACCAAGTCAACCCTAGGGTGGGTCCCCCCTTGCTGGTCAAAGTCAAAGTGGGTCCAAGTCATCGGGGTAGGGTCAAAGTTCGGGTGTCGTGTCATAATTGGTGTGCGCACGCTTTTCGGTTCACGACTATGCTTGACTTGACCACGGGCTGACCAATTGTCATCAAAATTGACCAGAACGACTTCTGTAGACTTTGTATTGACCAAATGAGTCCAACGCCACTGATTGGGATTAAGTCGGAGTTCGTTTGGTGAAAGCCTGAAATTTGCGCGTCGTAGTACGCTAAAACGGTCAAAATGTCTAAATCTGTCGTTAGATTTCAGATCAGGACGCGACGGGTTCCGATGCACCAGTCTAGGTTATATGAGGTCACAGGAATAGACAGAACTCAATTCGGAGTTCTCTAGCTCGATATCCAAAATCTTGCTCTCGTTGGGTTTTGCGAGGGATGGTCACATCCACTATATTACCTCGGGGTCCAACTGAACGAGCTTCGATGCACTCGTATTGATTATACGAGGCCACAAGAATTGACAAAACTCAATTCGAAGTTCTCTTGCTCTATTTCCTACCCATGGTTACCCCCCACCGGGTCATGGGTAGGGTCCGGGCCACTTTTATTGGGCCCACTAGGGCTCTGGTGGCCTAATAAAAGCCGAGATGTTACAACACCCTTGTGATTGTTGATGACTTTTCCAGATTTGCTTGGGTTTTCTTTCTTAAGAATAAGTCAGAAACCCTTTGTAACACCCCTATCCGTCGCATGGTATATAGCAGTAGGTCCGGCCGGGGCCCGACGCCATATACTATAGACAGATCGAAGGGTTACAGAATGAAACCATTCTCCCAATCACAATACGTCCTATATAGAGCAACTAGCGGAAGCTTTTAAATAGTTGAAAGAACCCAAATAATAGGTAGCATGAATCATGAATGTACACTAACCATAATAGGAATGAAATACCATAATACACAGAAGTACTTGGCCTTATGGCCTTACAAATGTTCACTTAACAACATAGTGTTTTACAGACATCGGCTCGCAGGCCGGCCACACATGATAGAAATAAAATAATAGTTCGCATTTGTCCTTCGAGGGCCAGCACAGCAGCTTGGGCTTCAACCCACTAATTGGTACTTGGTTCCGCAACACCTGCAAGCTACATTCCACCGTACGGTGGCAAACAAAGCAACGGTCAGCTAAAGCTGACCAAATTATAATGACCCCGCCCCTTATTCGGGACGGAGGTGCTCCTTCCCTGCATTTCATTAGCACATCCAAAAATCCTAGTGAAAGTACAACCTAGCACAATTCACCACAGGTGGAGGCTCGTACGACCGCCCACCCCGTGCACTCAGGGCACATTGATGGTGTACCGGACTTCCCGGATACCACCTCCGTTCAGAGGTCCTTGACTTGATGGTTACTTTGAGCATTTCAGTCTTTACGGCCCCTGGCCTGAGACTCTCATTATGCCACCGATGAGAGCCAATTTCCCTACTCTCATGTCATAGTCTACATAACGCAGGTACAGATCCACCATTTCCCGGTGCTCAAGTCGCCCTACTGTCTCCGAATACCGTAGTACTCATGGCCAAACCTGCAAGGCGCGGGTCAGTTTTGCCTTTCCTGTTCGGCTCCCTGGCCTAATAATTCTGAACCCCATGGGCTCACCGCTTTCCAAAGAACGTACTACATGTCTCCTTGAGACAGGCCTCGCACATATAATCCCAATTATATACAAGGTTGGCCCCAGGCCACCTAGTTGGCAGGAATGCGTTTCCGCCCAGTTTTCCGGGTGCACCTTGGAGTTAATCCCCAAGGCTCCCTATTGCAATCTACCGTGTAGAAAACCCGAAAAAAACAACACAATACGGAGTCTTCTCCGACAATCCATGCACAATGCAACATCACCAATCCAGACAAACACGTCCGGGTAGGCTTCACACACAATTCCTATGCCCGTACTTCGATTCCGAACTCTACATGCAACACAAGGGAGACTATTCACATCTACCCCAAGGGACACCGCGCACTCACCACATACTTTCGGGAGCGGGTTTCCCAAGCAAGAAGGAAGAGGACTTCACATGTCCAAGTTGAGAATCGTTACCCTTAAAGTCCGTTTTGGCGCCATGAAAAACTAGCCGGATGGAAAGCTTCGCAAAGAGAATTCCTCCGCGGATCCGGTCTCGGTTTTAGATTCGGTGCTCCGATGCTCTGCCGGCAGTTGGGATCCTCCTCCTCCTCCTTACTTGCTTTCTCCTCTCTCTAAGACTTTAGAAAGAGAAATGCCAAAAGAAAATGAGGAGTTTAACCCCCACTCCCGGCCTTAAGGAAGCAGGATTAATCCTAAGTCGTCAGATCTGGTTTAAAGAAAACGAACAGCTCGGATCCACCCAAAAAGTCACTAAAATAGGCCGAACACGGCTTTGAATATGGCCGTGTGCCTTGATCCAGTCACGATTGTCGAGTACAAAAAAGCACACGGGTTAGGGCACACCCGTGTCCCAACCTAACACGCCCGTGTCGGGTCATCGACACGCCCGTGACCAGGGGCGTGTCACGAATAACTGCCACGCCAACCATCACGTCCCTTGGTGGACACGGGTGGCAAGACGCCCGTGCCGAATCTGACATGCCCGTGTCAGACAGTACACGCCCGTGTTTGGGGCCGTGTCCCTCAGTCGACACAGGACCAAACTTTTAGAGGAGTACACGGCCATGCGACATGCCCGTGCCACATGCCCTGTGCCCTACACGCCCTGTGACACGCTCGTGTCACAGGCCGTGTTCGAGCACTCAAAGCCCGTCGACCTCAACTCGACTACCCGAGCACGACACGACCATATGACATGCCCGTGTCACAGGCCGTGTTCACCATACCAAGACCCGAACCTTGTTCGAACATCGCCTATTTCACTTTTAAGTTTCGGGGCGTTACAAATCTCCCCCCTTAAAGAATTTCGTCCACGAAATTATGTAAAGATACACAACCCTAGATTTACCCAAGCGAAATAACTCGGGGTATTGCTCCAATATAATCTACTCTCGTTCCCATGAAAGCTCTTCAGGACCGCAATTATTCTAACGGACTTTAACCATTCGGAACTCCTTATTGCGGAGTCGTTTGACTTCAAAGTCTTCAATGCATACGAGCTTGACCTTCATCATCATCCCACAATCAACCGGCACCTGATCGACCGCAACCACCTGCGAAGGCTCTTGCACCGCCTTCCGCAACCCCGATATGTGGAATACATCATGTATCCCACTTAACTCCACTGACAACTTCAGTCAATACATTGCTTCACCTCTCCGCTCCAGGAACTCAAACGGTCCAAGGTACCTCAGACTCAGCCTCCTCAGGCGTCGAGCTCGCGAGACACCATTGAACAGCTTGATTTTCAACTACACCCAATCGACAACAACGATCTCCACGTTCCAATGCTTTAGCGTTATAGTATTCTGGCTTCCTGTCGTGAGCGGTTTGCAAACGTTCCTCGAATAGTTCGTACCAATGACGTTGCATCATCCAGCTCTTGCTTCTTGAAAGGCTTTGTCTCACCCATTTCTAACTACGACAACAACGTGCGACATTTTCTACCATAAAGGGCCTCAAAGGGCGCCATTTGTATACTCGCCTGGTAGCGGTTGTTATACGTAAACTCCACCATGTACATGTGATCATCCCACTGCTTTCAGTAATCCAACACGCACATGTGAAGCATGTCCTCCATCATTTTGTTGACCCATTCGTTCTGACAATCCGTTTGCGGATGGAAGGCTGTACTGAAGCTTAGCTTAGTTCCCAACAATTTATGCACCAGCCTGGTATCATTCGACGTGAAGCGTTCATCTCAGTCACTTATAATATTGCGGGATTCACCATACAACCGAACAACGTTATCCATGTAGAGTTTGGCTAACTTTTCCACCAGATCATCCTTTTTTAGTCCTGGCCACCAGAACAACTTCTTTAAACCTCTAAACATTTTGTGCACCCGCAGTGAATTTAGTTTGGTATAATGAGCCTCGTATATCAACTCCTATCGCTGACTCTCCACACTTGGGGCGCACAGACGACTGTCCTTCCACAATAGTCTGTCTTCAAAACATATTGGTAATTTGATCTATCAAAAGCATCATCCATGATCTGCTTGTCCACGCAAGTGATCTCCAATATCTCTAAAACTTGCGCCAAAATGAATGTCGAAGGTGTTGTCCCCTAGTAACTCCATCCACCCCCGCTGCCACAAGTTTAAGTCCTTTTGATCCAATAAGTACTTCAGGCTCCTGTGATCGATTTAGATACCGACCTTCATGCTATTTAGGTAGCGCCTTTTAAAGCTTCAGGGCGAATATCACTGCCGCTAACTCCAAGTCATGGACCGGATAAATCTTCTCACATACCTCCAACTAACGCGAGCTATATGCTATTACACTCCCACGCTGGAGCAGAACACAATACAAGTCATTGCCCTAAGAAACGCTGTAAATCTCAACTCCTTCGGTCCTACTCGGTGAACATGGCATAGTTGCCGTGGTCAATCGAATTTTCAGCTCTTCGAAAGCTTGCGCACACTCCAGCGACCACACAAACTTTTGATCTTTCTTCGCCAAAGTTGTGAGTGGTAATGTTATCCGCTAGAGGTTCTCTATGAAGAGTTTGTATTAGCCGACCAGTCCTATAAACTTTGAACTTTTCGTCAATGCAGATAACACAAGCAACTCACGTATCACAAATATCTTTGACGGGTCCACCATGATACTTTCTCCACTCAAGATGTGACCAAGAAATGCTACTGAGGGTAACCAAAGCTCGCACATGGAGAATTTGGCATACATCTGATTTCTCCTTAACATCTCCAATACCGAATCCAGATGCTTGGAATGATCACCCTCATACTGAAAGTATACCAGTATGTCGTCGAAAAAGGTTATCACGAACTGGTTCAGGTACTCACTGAACGCCCTATACCTCAAATCCATAACACAGACGACACATTTGTCACCACAAGCGGCATAACGATGAACTCATAATGCCCATAGCGTGTGCTGAACGCCGTTTTGGGAATATCACGTTCCCTTAGTGACAAATAATAGTATCCAGACTCTAGATTCAACTTGAGTACACACTTGACCCATTGAGTTGATCGAATAGATAATTGCTACTTGGAATTGGTTACTTATTCTTTTCCCGTTAACTTAATCAACTTCTAGTAACCATTAAAGAGTTGTAAGCTTCCATCCTCTTTAACAAGAGTACCAGTGTGTTCCAAGGCAATAAACTTGGACGCACATAACCCTATTCCACCAGATCTTGAAGTAATACATTAGTTCATACATCTCACAACATATTGCTAGTACAAAACTGACCACCTTACGTTTGAAATTGATGTATGCACGCTGCTCCGAGAGCCAAACATACCAAAGATTACATCGAATTCTATAAACAGCGGTAGCGACGCTTGCGAGTCAAACTCCTGACTCACTATCTGTAACTTCAAACAATAAACATTATTCACGTGTATAGAGCATACGATAGGCAGCAGTACTATCGATTTGTCTCTTGCCATCAAAGAAGGAACTCCGATGCGCGATACACATCCTTCGGACAAAAAGGAATGAGAAGTTCCCATGACGAAAAGTTCTTTCACCGGACCCTCAGAAAATCAATACAAATCCTATCACAACCAAATATAGGCTAACATGCATAAGGCAACAAGTATCTAAAGCTGACATACCAAAAATTTAACAATACCTATCACCATGTCAGCATATTCCATAACCTCTGTTGAGTACATTGGAAAATGTATACTTGATTTGGAGAAGCCTCACTTAGCTCAATGATATACATCAAGGTGTATTTTATGTTATTTTGAGTTTATATGTGCAGGTTAAGTATTGGCTAAAATGCAGAAAAAGTTTCTAGGTCCTTGTGTTGACACTTAAGGAAGTCTGTGTCGACACTTGGAAAAACTGTGTCGACACCTGAAGCAACTGTGTCGACACACAGAATTTAGTAGTCTACATCAACTGTGTCGACACCGGGAGGCAGTGTCGACACACAAAAATAGTTAGTCGACATCAACTGTGTCGACACCGGGAGGCAGTGTTGACACACAGAAATAGTTAGTCGACATCAACTATGTTGACCCCGGGAGGCAGTGTCGACACACAGAAATTGTTAGTCGACATCAACTGTGTCGACACACAGAATAGTTAATCGACATCAACTGTGTCGACACCGGGAGGTAGTGTCGACACACAGAAGTAGAGTCGACATCAACTGTGTCGACACCTGGAGGCAGTGTCGACACACAAATTCTGAGTCTACAACAGCTGTGTCGACACACAGGACTTGTGTCGACACACAACAGAGTTTCAATATAGTTGATTGCTGTGGAGTGGAGAAGTGATTGTGTCGACACAAATAATCAGCGTCGACACATTCTCAAGATGCAGTGTCAATAAGCAGTGTCGACATCAAAGCAGCTATGTCGACACCACCAAAGTCTGTGTCGACACTTAAGTCACTTGTGTCGACACATATTGACAGATTGTCTCGACACTTTATGACAGTCAGTCTCGACGCTTTGCCGACAGAGACAAAGGCTCAAGAACTGTTTGAAGACTTGACAGCTGTGCATTCCAACAACTTTAATGATGCTGTCAGACTTATCAGAAGTTCGTTAGAAACCGGATCAGCCAGTTACCATGGGTGAAGCCTATATATAGACGGACTGTGTCAAATCAAAGGAGTGACAATACATACAACTAACACAACTATTGTGAGATTGATCTCTGATCAAGAAAGTGCAAGTCACAGAAGAAGATCTTCGTGAGAAGATCTAAGAAGACATTCTGAAGTGATCATCCACTCAGATTTTGTCTAAGTAGAATTCAATCTAGAATTCAGAAGAAACTTCAGAAGGTTTGGGGAGAGAGAGCTCTAGCTGTTTTGAGGTCAAGAAGGAGACAATCACAAGTCTCTTAAGAAGTAGATCCTGAACTATTCTACAAAGTAGATCCAGATCTATTTCTGGATTCCAAGAAAGAAGCTGCTAGTCAGTCAACTTCAAAGGAGATCAACCCTAATAAGTTCAGATTCAAGAAGCTTTGAAGAAAGCTAAGAACAGGTTGATTTCAGTCATCAGATTCATCAAGAAGCTGATCAAGAATCTTCTTATCATTTCTCTCTCAACAATGGTAAGAGTCCATCAAATTACTTATCAAATTCTGTAGGATCTTTTCAAAGATCTGAGTTATAAGCCTATGTTATAAAGGCTGAGTGTAGGAGATTTTGATCTCTGAGTGGTAAGGCTGATTGAGCCTAAGTGTAGGAGATTTAGATCTCTGAGTGGTAATGCTGTTTGAGCCTAAGTGTAGGAGAATTTGTTCTCTGAGTTGTAGGCCTTGTAGCAAGGCTGAGATAGGGCAGTTAGCCTAAGTTGTAGGAATCTTTCAGGGTTCTGAGCTGTAAGATCTGTGGATCTGAGAAGAAGGAAGAAGTTAGGCCGAATCTAGCACACTGCTAGTTAGGTGAAGGGGGAAAGTGGATGTACCCAGACCTTGGGGAACCACTATAAACCTATGTGCAATCTGTGATGCTTGTGTTATTTTAGATTTTGTGATTGTATATGTTGTGTTAGCTGTAGAGATTTGAGACTTATATCAAAGAACTGAAGCTATATTCTGCCTTAAGTTAAAACAAGGATAAGAACCTATTCACCCCCCTCTAGGTGTTTAGGTTGTCTTGAAGTTAAAACTATCAACCTCCTGATGGCCAAAGTTGTATCCTCGAGATTGGGATGGAGCATATTGAGATGTAGCTGCCTCCAACCCCTTTCCCTTCTCTTCGTAGGTCGCTCTAGGCTTCTTCTCAGACTCAAGACGTCCGCTTCGACACTCTCGGGCAAAGTGTCCTAGCTTTCCACAGCAAAAGCATGTGTCTGGGTCTCGGCCAATAGTTGTTCCAGACGCACCAAAAGAAGGAATTAGACCCGACCTCCTTGCCTTCTTACACCATCTACGGAAACCGGACTTCGAGGTGGGTATTGCCTTGAACTCTGTCTTCTCAGCACTGGAGTCTTTCTTCTCTTGGACTCCCTTCATAGATTTCTCTGTCCCCTGATTGTCTTTACGAAAATCTCGGACAAAGTGACCAAACCTTCCACATTTATAACAGTAATATGGAGTTTGACTAGCAGATACGTCAGGCCTCACTTTACTCCTCTTTTGGTGTACATACTTTACAGGACTTGGGGAGTTTGGTAAGTTGTACACTAACATCTGGTTGGTTCTGGCCCGATATGATTCCAAAGCTCTAGCCGACTCCACTAACGCTCGGAATCCAAGTAGCTTTCGTCCTACAAGTAGCAGTCGTAATTCATCACACAGACCGTTGTAGAATCTATTAACTATAGTCTGCTCGTTCTCCAAATCAAACCATGGTTAGCGCCTTATCATATGAAATGACTGCAAATACTCCTCAACTGATTGCGTACCCTGCACTAAAAGCATGTTCAACTGCTGATCCAAAGGTATTATACGTGCCAGTTGTTCCATCACACCACTCGGTGTTGAAGTCACCCCAGGGATAGGGGGCTGCACAGGCCCACCAAGTTGTGCTTTAGTTAGCGCAAACACCACTTCAACAATCCTTCTTATGGTTTTAACAGAAAGAAGGGTCTCAGGCACGCTGTTAAGTGCACTACTCTCCGTGGAGTGCTGACCTTGCGACTGCCCCGCACCACTCGTAGTCCCCTATATAGCATAACTATCGATTAGGAGACATAAAAATTGCTAAAAGCAATCATTGGAACACTCAGGTTCCTCAAAAACAAGTGTATTTTCGTTCATAAGTAGACATTCATGGGTTCTTTAATTTTTATGTTATAACGATGACGCACATACATGTGCTCACCACCCCTTAAAAGAATTTGCCCACGAATTCCAATAAGCAAGACCGGAACCGATAGTCTGATACCAAATTGTAACACCCCTATCCGTCGCATAGTATATAGCAGTAGGTCCGGCCGGGGCCCGACGCCATATACTACAGACAGATCAAAGGGTTACAGAATGAAACCATTCTCCCAATCACAATACGTCCTACACAGAGCAACTAGCGGAAGCTTTTAAATAGTTGAAAGAACCCAAATAATAGGTAGCATGAATCATGAATGCCCACTGACAACAATAAGAATGAAATACCACAATACACAGAAGTACTTGGCCTTATTGCCTTATAAATGTTCACTTAACAACATAGTGTTTTACAGACATCGGCTCGAAGGCCGGCCACACATGATAGAAATAAAATAATAGTTCGCTTTGGCCTTCGAGGGCCAGCACAACAGCTTGGGCTTCAGCCCGCTAATTGGTACTTTGTTTCACAGCACCTGCAAGCAACATTCCACTATACGATGGCAAACAAAGCAACGGTCAGCAAAAGCTGACCAAATTATAACGACCCCACCCCTTATTTGGGACGGCGGTGCTCCTTCCCTGCATTTCATTAGCACATCCAAAAATCCTAGTGAAAGTACAACCTAGCATAATTCACCACAGGTGGAGGCTTGCACGACCGCCCACCCCGTGCACTCAGGGCAAATTGACGGTGTACCGGACTTCCTGGATACCACCTCCGTTCAGAGGTCCTTCACTTGATGGTTACTTTGAGCATTTCAGTCTTTACGCCCCCTGGCCTGAGACTCTCATTATTCCACTGACGAGAGCCAATTTTCGCTACTCTCATGTCATAGTCTACATAACACAGGTACAACACCACCATTTCCCGTTGCTCAAGTCTCCCTACCGTCTCCGAATACCGTAGTACTCATGGCAGAACCTACAGGGCGCGGGTCGGTTTTGCCTTTCCTGTTCGGCTCCCTGGCCTAATATTTCTGAACCCCATGGGCTCATTGCTTTCCAAAGAATGGCCCTACATATCTCCTTGAGACAGGCCTCGCACATACAATTCCAATTATATACAAGGTTGGCCCCAGGCCACCTAGTTGGCAGGAATGCGTTTCCGCCCAGTTTTTCGGGTGCATCTTGGAGTTAATCCCCAAGTCTCCCTGTTGCAATCTACCGTGTAGAAAACCCGAAAAAAACAACACAATAGGGAGTCTTCTCCGACAATCCATGCACAATGCAACATCACCGATCTAGACAAACACGTCCGGGTAGGCTTCACACACAATTCCTATGCCCGTACTTCGATTTCGAACTCTACATGCAACACAAGGGTACTATTCACATCTACCCCAAGGGACACCGCGCACTCACCGCACACTTGCGGGAGCGGGTTTACCATGCAAGAAGGAAGAGGACTTCACATGTCCAAGTTGAGAATCGTTACCCTTGAAGTTCGTTTTGGCGCCATGAAAAACTAGCCAGATCGAAAGCTTCGCAACGATAATCCCTCCGCGGATCTGGTCTCGGTTTTCAATTCGGTGCTCTGATGCTCTGCCGGCGGCTGGGATCCTCCTCCTCCTTCTTCCTTGCTTTCTCCTCTATCTAAGAATTTAGAAAGAGAAAGGACAAAATAAAATGAGGAGTTTAACCCCCACTCCCGGCCTTAAGGAAGCAGGATTAATTCTAAGCCGTCAGATCTGGTTTAAAGAAAATGAATGGCTCGGATCCACCCAAAAAGTCACTAAAATAGGCCGAACACGGCTTTGCACATGGCCGTGTCCCAGGCCGTGTGCCTTGATCCAGACACGATTGTCGAGTACAAAAAAGCACACGGGTTAGGACACGTCCGTGTCCCAACCTAACACACCCGTGTCGGGTCATCGACCTGCCCGTTACCAGGGGCATGTCACGAATAACTGCCACGCCAACCGTCACGTCCCTTGGTGGATACGGGTGGTAACACTCCCGTGCCAAATCTGACACGCCCGTGTCAGACAGTACACGCCCGTATTCGGGGCCGTGTCCCTCAGTCGACACAGGAACAAACTTTCAGAGGAGTACACGGCCATGTGACACGCCCGTGTCACATGCCGTATGCCTGACACGCCCTCTAACACGCCTGTATCACAGGCCGTGTTCGAGCACTCAACGCTCGTCGACCTCGACTCGACTACCCGAGCACAACACGACCATGTGAAATGCCCATGTCACAGGCCGTGTTCACCCTACCAAGACCCAAAATTGGTTCGAACACCGCCTGTTTCACTTTTAAGTTTCATGGAGTTACACCCTTAATGTCTTCAAGACATTTGTCAAGCAAATTCAGAATGAATTGGACAGTACTGTGGTCAAAATTAAAAGTGACCATGTGACTGAATTTTAATTTGATAGCATGACAAGGTTCTGTGAAGAGCAAGAGATTCATCAAGAATTTTCTTCTCCAAGAACACCCCAACAAAATGGGATTGCTGAGACGAAAAATAGGACTCTCATAGAGGCTGGTAGGACTCTGCAAAGTGACAAATCTCTCCCAGAATATTTTTGGGTTGAGACAGTAAATACTATATGTCATGTCCTTAACAGGGTCGCTATCACCAAGAGCCCCAAGAAGACTCCCTATAAGATCTTGATGGGCAGAATACCAAACCTGTCCTATCTCAGGATCTTTGGTAGCAAGTGATATGTGCTAAACAAGTGTAAGTCCTATGTGACTAAGTTTGCTACCAAGTCCTATGAAGAGATCTTTGTTGGGTACAACAATTATAGTAAGACCTATAGGATCTACAACTTGGAAAGTTAAGTTGTAGAAGAGTCTATTAATATAGTTTTTGATGAGTCAACTATGATTAACTGTGAGCTGCCAAGTTCCTCTTCTAGTCTTCTAGGTACAGAGCTGATGATGGATAAGCTAACTATCAAGTAAGCTGCTCTAATAATCCAAGATAAAGCTGAAGGGATAAGCATTCCAGAGGAAGTACCAGGAACTAATGATGTAGATGAAAGTCAGTAAGATGCATACATTGATGTACATGATGCTAGAGTAAGATTCATTCCATCTATCAGGCATCTAAGTACTCATCCAAGAAACCAGATTATTGGTTAAGCTAGCCAAGGAGTAATGACCAGAAGCAGAAGTATTAACACAGCATTATACTCAAGCTTTCTATCACAAGTAGAGCCCAAAAGATTTGAATAGGCCAACATAGACTAGTTCTGGGTTATGGCTATGTAAGAGAAACTGAACCAGTTCAAGAGGTGTAAGGTTTGGAAGCTAATTCCTAAACCACAAGGATATAATGCCATTGAAGTCAAGTAGATTTATAGGAATAAACTTGATGAAAATGACATTATAATCAAGAACAAGGCTAGGTTGGTGGCTAAGTTATACTGATAAGAAGAAAGGATTGACTTTGATCAGATATTTGCTCTAGTATCCAGATTGGAATCCATCAGACTATTCCTTACATATGTTATACACAAGGGATTCAAAGTCTACCAGATGGATGTGAAGTCAGCCTTCCTGAATGGTGACTTAAAGGAAGAAGTCTATGTTGAGAAGGCTCCAAGTTTTGTTGTTCCTAACATATCTGATTCTGTCTATAGACTTAGGAAAGCTTTATATGAGCTGAAGCAAGCCCCTAGAGCATGGTATGAGACATTGTCTTGCTTCCTCTTTGAGAACAAATTCTCAAGGGGGAAGATAGACAAGACACTATTCCTAAGGAAATTTAAGGGCAAGATCATTTTAGTCTAGATTTATGTAGATGACATAATCTTTGGATCTACTGATGATAACCTTTGTAGGAAGTTTGCCAAACTATGCAAGGGATGTTTGAGATAAGCAGTATGGGTGAACTTAAGTTCTTATTGGGCCTCCAAGTAAGATAGATTGAAGATGGATTATCCATATCCCAATCTAAGTTCATTAGCGAGTTAATTAAAAGTTTGGAATGGAGAATGCCTCCACAATGGAAACTCCCATAGGGTCAAGTATGGTTATAGACAAAGATGAGACAGAGAAACCTATTGATGAAACTTTATATGGAGAGATAATTGGCTGCCTTCTATATCTTACTGCTAATAGGCCAGACATCTTGTATGCTACATGTCTTTGTGCTAGGTATCAGGCTAGCCCAAAAGAATCTCACTACTTTGCTACTAAGAGGATTTTGAGGTATCTTAAGGGCACATCAAATCTTGGCCTATGGTACCCTAGAAATAGGGATTTTGAACTAGCAGGCTATTCAGATGTAGATTTTGTAGGCTGTAAAGAGGACATGAAGAGCACATTAGGCACCTGTCAATTCTTGGGAGGGGGACTCGTATCTTGGAGCAGCAAGAAGCAAACCAGTGTTGCAATCTCAACTGCAGAGTATGAGTATATCTCACCAGGTAGCTGCTATGCACAGTTGCTATGGATCGAGCGTTAACTCATGGACTATGACCTCCAGATAAGTAGAACTCTCATGTATTGTGATTCAACTAATGTAATCTCAATTGCTAGGAATCCCGTCTCACATAATAAGACTAAGCACATTGAGATTAAGTATCATTTCATTAGGGAGCATGTGGAATGTGAAGATATCAGTCTTGAGTTTGTCCCTATAGACAAGCAAGAGGCTGACATCTTCACTAAGCCACTAGATGAAGCAAAGTTCAACACCTTCAAGTTTGAGTTGCGTATGTTAAACTTGGTATAGCTTTAGTTGATCCTTATGTTGTTTTTATTGCAGGTTGTACTACTTCTTATTGGTTAAAATACCTTCAGTGGTATCAAGATTCTCTAGTGGTTCAAGTGATATTAAGACGGGAAAATACTAAAGTGTCTATCAGAAAGGATGATAGAAGATGCTCCAGTTGAGGGGGCGCAAGTCCAGTACCTGAAGGGACAGATTCAGCTTCCTGTAAGCAGCTGCAATAATGATGTTCAAAAAGGGGGATAAGATAATCAGAGAAAGATGATCAGGAACATAGAGAAGGACAACACCTCCCTGACTATTCTACAGAAGTCAAAAGGGGGAGAAGGAAATGATCAAGGCTAAGTAGCAAAATAGGGGGAGCAAGAAGTGATGATCACCTTGCAGGCAATGAAAATGTGGTAACCTATAACGTATACTTTTTAGAATGTTTCCAATTTTCATTATTTTATCTGCTGCATATGTTGGTGTATATCATTGAATAAGAATTTTGTTTGAGGGTTTTGATTTCTTCAAATTGGGGAAGATAGTTTGGTCCATTGCTCACAATGTTCTGGATTTTTAGAAGTCAAACAAGTCAATAGTATACACATAGTTATATTTGATATATGTTCAAGTTCATGCATGCAGGTTGGTCCTTGTCACATTGATTGGACAGGTATTCCAAGTGACAATGATAGGTTGACACAAGGTAGAAAGGTGGAGAGACAGAAATCTGTCTAAGTCCACAAGCATTGAATGAAGCCAGTTCACTCAACGCCAGATATCAAGGATGGATGTTGGAGAGATAATATTTTGTCTAAGTCCACAGGCGTTGAGTAAAGGATGGACAGTCAAAGCCTAGTAATTTGCAAAGCAGTTCTATGGATGAGTCCACAGACATTAAGTGAAGGCAGTTGACTCAACTCCATATAACAAGAGGCATCGAGTAAAGCTCAGACAGTCAAGGTTTCAGTATTGGCAAGGACAAAATCTGGTTAAGTCCAGAAGCGTCGAGTGAGGATAGCTCACTCAATACCTGATGAGCAGAAGCATTGAAGAAAGTTTGGATAGTCAAAGCCTGACTATTTGCAAAGCAGAAAAGTGGCTAAGTCCAGAAGTGTTGAGTGAAGTCAGTTCACTCAACGCCCAGTAGCGCTGAGTAAAGCTTATATTGTCAAAGCCTCAACATTGGCAAGCAAGAAAATTGACTAAGTCTAGAATCGTTGAGTGAGGACAGCTCACTCAACCCCTGAAGACAAGGAATCATTGGCAAAGTAAAGATCAGTCAAAGCCACTAAAAAAGTAGACAGAAATATCCGTCTAAGTCCAAAAGCGTTGAGTGAAGCCAGTTCACTCAACGCCCAGACCAAGAAGCTTTGAGTCAAGCTGATGCAGTCATAGCCTAAGAAGAAAGAGACTAAAATTGTCTAAGTACAGAAGCATTGAGTGAAGCCAATTCACTCAACGCCTAATCAAGAAGGCAGGCAAAGGCAGAAAGCGTTGAGTAAGGATAGCTCACTCAACGCCTTCATACAGATGAAAGATTGGCCAAGTCCATAAGCGTTGAGTGAGGAAGGCTCACTCAACACACTCAATGCCTAAAAGCACAGAAAGATTTGCCAAGTCCAAATACATTGAGTGAAGAAGGCTCACTCAACGCTAAGTAGTTAAGACTAGAAAAGTCAAGAATTTGGCTAAGTCCAAATGCATTGAGTGAGGAAGGCTCACTCAACGCACTCAACGCATGGCGGTGCAGGTTATTTGACTAAGTGTTTCTATACTGAGTGAAGACAGTACACTCAACACACTCAATGCTTGGAGATGAACTATGAATTTAGCTAAGTCCATAATCGATGAGTCATGCTGACGTCAACAATATTTTGAAATGTTACGGGAAGACTACAAAACATGACAAACGGCTCTGATTGCCTTTAGTACTGTAGTTAATGTAAAAGCAAGTTCCAGCCAGCCCCAACAGTCGATTCCACAACTCAAGAAGATGTTGGACATCAGGAATAAAAGGGATTCAGATCAGTTTGAGGAACTTTAACTTTTTGATTATTTTGAAAAGCTGGAACTTCGTCTTCTTCCTCGTCATTGTTGTAGAGCATTGAAGAACAAGTTCAAATCAATCGATCTAAAAGTTCATCAAGTTAGCTGTTGAGATCAACACCGTCAATAGCAAGTGCAGAGATGTTTCTTTGATAAAGGAGGAGCAACCAAGGGAAAAAGCCTAGCTGTAGTTACTTCACAGTTCAAGCAGAGCAATTCCTGAAGATCATTTTCTGGCGCTGTGAAGAAGGAATCTAGATTGAGTTTACTCAGTATAGAAGGAGGAAGACATAGAGGTCATTTCTCTGGTATCTAAATCATCATCAATAACTTTTCATTTATATATGATTTATTCTTGGATCTGAGTGTAGGATCCTTTTGGATCTAAGTTGTAAGCCTGTTTTATAAAGGCTGTGTGTAGGATCATTAGTTGATCTGAGGTAGGATCCTTTGGATCTGAGTTGTAGGGCCTGTGTGCCTAAGGTAAGGCTATTTGCCTGAGGTAGGAGAGTCATTCTCTCTGAGTTGTATGGCCTTTGTGCCTAAGTGGTAGGATCCTCCTATGGATCTTAGGTAGGGTCATTGTGTCTGAGCTATAGGAGAGTCATTCTCTCTAAGTAATAGGGCTATCCTCCTAGCCTGAGTTGTAGGGCCTCTGGCCTGAGGTAGGTGATTTTTTGATCACTGAGTTGTAGGGCTTGGAGGAGACTGAGAGATCCTGCTGGATATGTGTTGTAAGCTCTTAGGAGCCGAGTTTGGAAAAGTTCTTTATCTAACACGCTGTTAGAAAGATGGGAAGGATAGTGGACGTACCCATAATATGGGGAACCACTATAAAATTCCTGTGTTTGTGTGTGTGATTGTCTTGAAAGCAAAAGTAACTAAATCACTACATACCCAAAATAGAAAAAGAATTAAAAAAACTGAAAAACCTATTCACCTGCCCTCTAGGTGTTTAGTTATCCTTAAAATTAAATACTTTCACATCCAACAAATATAACTAAGAAAGCATATATGGTCACTAGTTGAATAAAAGTTCCACTAGTGTGAAATAAAATGTTTACAGCTACGACGAAAGGAAAGGCATGGGTTTGAGTGCCTTCAAGGCTCCCCATGAAGAAATTCAGATGGCCCATCATGGGCCATTTGTTTTTGGGACTCCAGCCCCTGCACTCAAGAAAGTGGCAGCGACCAATAGTCAAGCCATTCCAGCAAAATCACAGACCAAAGGCAAGTCTATCAATATGTTTGGCTTGTCCATCCCTTATGCCATCAACAACATATCTACTATAAAGAAGATTGCTATTGGAAGTAATCAGAGCAAGCCAAGTTCATCTACTCGAAGACTTATTTTCAGTCAGATCTTTGCTAAAAGAAATATGAAGAGGGCTGCTGCTCTCCCTTCTGAACAGTCAGCTGCTTTCAGCTTGTCTACAAGGGTTATTTAGAAAAGGAGATATAATATTCATGAGTGTTAGTGATGTGACAAAGTGGGTCATTTTGCCATAGATTATTGGCACAACCCCAATGTGCCTAGTACAAGGGCATGTCTACCTGTTAGAAATGCTATAGGTAGATGGGCTAATTTTAAGACTAACAAGAACTTAGGACCCAAACCCTTTGGGGGTTCTAAGGTAAACTAAATTGTGATTGCAGGTTAGTCCAAGTACCCATGCACCAATATGGTACTTGGACAGTAGATGTTCCAGCACATGATTGGAATAAGATGTCACCTAAAGGACTACACTCCTGTGAAGAATGGACTTAATGTTATTGTTGGAGGTTCATACAGAGAAGTTACTAAGGAAAATGGTATGATTACCAATGCCATAGTCTCAATCTCAAAAGTGGCTTATGCGGAAGGGTTGCAACACAACCTTATAAGCATAAGCCAACTATGTGATTTTGGCTATGTCATTGTATTTCAAAAGGATGAGTGCCAAATTAAAAGGTCAAGTGACCAAGAGGTCATTTTGACAGGCACTAGGAGTGGGAATATTTATTGTTTAAACTTTTATGTTTAAGTTCAAACACCCCTGTCCGTCTTGTTGCTAATGAGAAAGTCTTATGCAATGTGCAATGGCACAAGAGACTAGCTCACTTAAACTACAAGTCCATTAGTAAGCTCTTTAGTGAAGAGCTAGTAAGAAATGCTCCCACCATAAGATGCACCACGGAGGGCATTTTCTCTGCATGCCAAAAGGGCAAGCAGACCAAAGCATCCTTAAAGAGCATTAGTGCAATGGATTCTGTGAGGTATTTATACCTCCTGTATATGGACTTTTTTGGTCCTATGCCAATTCATAGTCTAGGTAGGAAAGTCTACACTCTTGTGATAGTTGATGACTTTTCAAGGTTTTCTTGGGTTTTCTTTCTTTAAAAAAAGTATGAAACCCTTGACATATTCAGGACCTTTGTCAAGCAAATTCATAATGAATTGGAAAGTTCTGTGGTCAAAATCAGAAGTGACCATGATATTGAATTTCAATCTTATGGTATGATAAAGTTTTGTGAAGAATAAGAGATTCACCAAGAATTTTCTTCTCCAAGAACACTCTAGTAAAATAGGATAGCTGAGAGGAAAAATAGAACTCTCATAAAAGCTAGAAGGACACTACTGAGTGACACATCTCTCCCAGAATACATCTAGGCTGAGGTAGTAAATATTGCATGTCATGTCCTGAATAGGGCTTCTGTCAACAACTATCACAAGAAGACTCCCTATGAGATCATGAAGGGCAAAAAACCAAGCCTTGTCTATCTCAGGATCTTTGGTAGCAAATATTATATACTCAATAATGGAAAGTCATACCTTACTAAGTTTGCTGTCAAGTCCTACGAAGGAATATTTATTGGGTACAACAGCCAGAGAAAAGCATGTAGAGTGTATAACTTGAAAAATCAAGTTGTAGAAGAGTCTGTAAATGTTGTCTTTGATGAATCTTCAATGATTAATAGTGAGTTACCAAGCTCTTCAAAATCTACAGGTATAGAACAGGTGATGGACAAACTAACCATCAAGGATGCTCCTCCAGCTACCCAAAATGAAGATAATGGTGTGTGTGTTTCTGAAGAAGGACAAAGCTCACAGGACATGGGTGAATATCAACTAGATCCAACCATTGAAGTCAATGATACTGAAGAAAAGATTGCCTCCAATAGTTAGACATCTAAAGGATCATGCCAAACATCAGATCATTGGTGATGCTAGCCAAGGGATTATAACAAGGAGCAGAAGCCTAAACATAGCCATGTACTCTAGCTTTCTATCTCAGATTGTGCCCAAAAGGTTTGAAGATGCCAACATAGACCAATTTTGGATTGTGGCAATGCAAGAGGAACTGAATAAGTTCAAGAGATGTAAGGTCTGGAAGCTGTTTCCCAGACCTCAAGGATATAACTTCATTGGAACCAAGGGGATCTATAGGAATAAGTTAGATGAAAATGGTGTTATAATTAAGAACAAAGCTAGACTAGTGGATAAGGGATATAGACAAGAGGAAGGTATTGATTTTGATCAGATCTTTGCCCTAGTTGCTAGACTAGAATCCATAAGACTATTCCTTACATATGTTGTACACAAGGGATTCAAGGTCTAACAGATGGATATGAAGTCAGCCTTCCTAAATGGTGACCTAAGAGAGGAGGTCTATATTGAGCATCCATCAGGTTTTGTTAATCCTAACTCTCCTGATTATGTTTATAGGCTTAGGAAAGCATTTTATGGGTTGAAGCAAGCCCCCAGGGCATGGTATGAAATCCTATCTAGCTTTCTCATTGAGAACAAATTCTCAAGGGGAAAGATATACAAGACATTATTCCTAAGGGAATCCAATGATAAGATCATCCTTGTCCAAATTTATGTAGATGACATAATCTTTGGGTCTATTGATGATAACCTCTGTAAGAAGTTTGCCAAACTTATGCAATTGAAGTTTGAGATGAGTAGTATGGGTATTCTTAAGTACTTATTAGGCCTCCAAGTAAGACAGTGTAATGATGGATTGTCCATTTCTTAGTCTAAGTTCATTAGGGAGTTAATTAGAAAATTTGGTATGGAGAGTGCCTCCATAATGGAAACTCCCATAGGATCAAGTATGTCAATTGACAAGGACGAGACAGGGAAAAATGTTGATGAATCCTTATATATAGGAATAATTGGCTCCCTCCTTTATCTTACTGCTAGTAGGCCAGACATCATGTATGCTACATGTGTTTATGCTAGATACCAGGCTTGGCCAAAGGAGTCTCATTATTTTGCTACAAAAGAATTTTGAGATATCTTAAGGGCACACCGAATCTTGGCCTATGGTACCCTATGAATAGTGATTTTGAGCTAACTGGGTATTCAGATGTAGATTTTGCAGACTATAGAGAAGACAGGAAAAGCACATCTAGCTCCTGTCAATTCTTCGGAGGAAGACTTTTATCTTGGAGCAGCAAGAAGCAGACTAATGTTGCCATATCAATAGCTAAGTCAGAATATATATCAGTAGGAAGTTGGTGTGCTCAGCTGCTATGGATACAACATCAGCTCCAAGACTATAATCTTAAGATAAGTAGTACTCCTATGTATTGTGATTCTACTAGTGCTATCTCTATTGCTAGGAAATCTTGTGTCTCACAGCAGGACTAAGCATATAGAGATTAGATATCTCTTCATTATAGAGCATGTGGAATGTGAAGACATCAGTCTGGAATTTTTCCCTACAGACAAGCAAGTGGCTGATATCTTCACTAAGCCACTAGATGAAGCAAAATTTAACACCTTCAAATTTGAATAGGGTATGTTAAAATTAGTCTAGCTTCAGTAATAGTTAATATATTCTTGTTGTTAGTAGTATTAATCTATGCAGGATAACAAATAAGAAATGGACTAAGTGTCTAGGAGTCAAGTGTGCTGAGACAAGATCAGGCATCTAGTGTACAGAGTTTAAGTGCTTAGGCGTCGAGTGCGTTGAGAGAACTACAAGCATCAAAAGCGTTGAGTGCGTCGAGTCCACTCAACGCATGCTCCCAGGTTCCTCTGTTTGCAACTAACTATCGGGATTAATCACAGCCGTTGAGCACTTCATGATTATAAACAAAAGGTACATGCCTCTCCACATTCTCTAATTAGAGGCAAGTATAAATAGACCTAAGTGTGCTTAGAATAAGAAACACTCTTCCTGGCCCTTTGCGAATTGATATCTCCCTGCGACGAAAGCTCGTCAAATCTACAGAATTCAGCAAAATCCATGGCTCCAAAAGGAATGGACTTCTTATTCATAGGTTACGAGCTTGTTCGAAATGGATTCAAGGATGCTCCTGAGGAGATTATGCAGGTTCTACATTTACTAGAGGTCGCTGACCTAACTTTTGTTCTATCTGAGCCAGTACTGATTTGGAAAAGATGAGTTTTGGAATTATACTCCAATGCCAAAGTGGACTCATATTCAACCAAACTCAAATCCTCAATCAGTGGAAAGAAGATTAAAATCAGTCTTAAGAGATTATGCAAGGATTTGCATCTATCTAAGGTAAAGGAATCTGATGAAGATACATACCTATTTCAGAATAATGTTAAGACAGCCTGAAAAGGTGTGGGCTCTCCAAGCATTCTACGGGTCTGTGTTAAGGAAAGAGTTGAACAATAGAGGCAAGTTCCTAGCAGACATAGTGGGAAAGGCCCTGCTCTATGAAACTGGTTCTCATGATAAAATATCAAAGAAGGTGTTTGAATTAATGACCAGGATTATTCTATCAAAGAAAACAGACTGGGGCAAAGTGCTGTTTGATAGAATTGTAGAGTGCATCCAGAACCAAACCTGGGAAGAATTTTATCTCTCTACCTACTCAATACAATCCCAGGAATCCTCAACATGAGGCTAGGGACTAAGATACATCATATGAGGAAAATGGACTCCAAGATGTCTGATAGATGGGAAAGAGTTCTACAATCACACCAACATTCAGCTGAGAAGAAGAAGGTAGTTACAGTTCCAGATGACAGCACTGACGATAGTTCATCTTAAAAGAGTGAGGAAGAGCCTTATGATCCACATATTTCTCAATCTACTGAAGAGAACATGAGAGATACAAGTGCTCAGGTATCAATTTCCTCTAAACCTGCAGCAAGGATTTAGGTGAGTAGATCTCTATATGAAAAAATTCAAGCTGATGCTGTGGAAATACATCAAGTTGAGGTTGATGAAAGGGTTGCTGTGGAGATAGTGACCAAGATTTCTGAGGAGATGGAATGGGAGACTTTCACAACCCTAGCTCTTACTAAAACAGAAGCTGGACCTATGGATCAGGATCTATATGGTGGCTACAATCCTCAAAGTGAGGGGGAGAAACTCCTTGAGAAAATCATGGAAGATGCTCTTGCTGAGGGGGAGCAATCCCAGTTCTTGTAGGAAAATATCCAGATTCCTATTGAGATTGATCAACCTGCTAAAATAATAGAAGATGAACATCAAATCAACACTACTATAGATCTGAATGTCCATGTGGACATTGCAGAGGTTGAGGGGGGAGATTCACACTAAGCTCCCTACTCTAAAGAAGGTTTATAATATAGACTCTTCTGAATCAGAGATGGGCAATGTTGCTGATGAAAATGCAAATCCTGACTCAAATGCAAGAGAAGAACTCAAGCCAGTGCAATAACAAGACTGTGATGAAGGTACATCAAATCAAGCTTATTAGATGCCACCATTCTTTCTGGCCCAACTGAAAGGGTTGTTGGATGAAAAAAAGAGGCAACTAGAGAACTTTGTGGATGACTCTATCAAGAACCTCAAGAATGATTTGTTAAAGAGATTAAGTCTATCAGGTTTGAGATTAATCTGTTGAGAACCAACACTGTATCATTCTTCAAGAGGGCTTCTCCTGCAGTTACTTATACTAAAAGTAAGCTGACTGAAATCACTGATGTTCAGAATGGCATCCTGGAGAATCAGAATATCACTGCCGGCAACATGCTAGCAGTTCACAATACACAAAAGGAAGTGTTGGAAAAAGGAGAATGGATGCTTGCACCTAAGTATTAGATGATCACATGCTTCAACTGAAGAATCATGTCACCAAGGGTGTCAACTCTCTGGATATACAGTTGATAAAGGACAGCTCCTCCCTGACTAAATATATCTCTGAAGAAGTCAAAAAAGGGGAGAAGGAAGTGATAAAGGCCAATATTGAAAATGCAGTTTGGACTACAAATGCTATAAGAGGCTCAATGGGACTTGAGCAACTCACATGTATCAACATACCTATTATTCCTAAACATGTACAAGAAGCACTACATGATGGATTGCTGGGCCAATACAATGATCAGTATACAGAGCAATATGATACTCAGCAGTATGATATTCAAGAAGGTGCTCAACTGAAACTGTTGTTCTCTCTTTCAGTCCCACTGCTGACCAAGTTATGAAAGCTAAAGGAAAGTCTGTGCTGAGGAAGAGGAAGAAGTAAGGCTGACCAAGAAAAGGTTCAGAGAGAAAATGGAAATCAGGCCAGATTTTGAGCAGTGGATTCCTCAATCTAGGACTATAATATTGTCTGCTTGGGAACATATCAAGTCCAAGAAAACTGACAGGGGAAAGCCTTACTGCTCCCTAGAATAGGCCAAGTTGGAAAGAATGAGGAAGATAGGAGAAAGTTCAGAAAGGACAAAAGGTTGGGTACACTACTACCAGATGTCGTGGAGCCCAGCAAGTACTTTCCAAAGCCTTATAGCTATTTTGAGAGGCAGAAGGAAAAGAATGAAGAGAAAGCTAAGATAGCAAAGAAGACTAGCGGGGGAATTGTTATAAGAGAACCTAAAACATGAGTTGTTTTGTGTGTTTCATAAGGGCTGTAAGAATGTGAACAATATTTTAAGCACACTAGTTTATTAAAATTATTGCCTTTAAGAATATTCTTATGATTGTGTGTGTGCTTCATTTTTCATTCTAAATATTTCGTGTGTGTATTTCACTGTCCAAGGTTTTGAATTCTTCAAATAGGGGAGATTGTTGGGTCCATTGATCTCAATGTACAAGATTTGAAGAAGGCCCTACAAGATAATGTTATACACATTATTGTATCTGATGCATGCTCCAAGTTCTTTGTATGCAGGTTGCTCTTTGCTCACTATTTAAACAGGTTATCTAAACAATAAGGACAGGTGGACAGAATACATAGTAGTGATAAGGCAGAAATCTGTCTAAGTCCAGATGCGATGAGTGAACACAGTTCACTCAACGCCAGATGGCTTTAAGCGTTGAGTAAAGCCTAGGATGTCAAAGCCTCAGCATTTTCAAAGCAAAAATTTGGTTAAATCCAGAAGCATTGAGTGAAGACAGCTTACTCAATGCCTATTCAACACAAAATCTATCTAAGGACAGAAGTGTTGAGTGAGGGTTATTCACTCAACGACTCTTTAATAAAACAGGCACAGGCTGAAAGCGTCGAGTAAAGAAGCATCACTCGATGTCTTCATACATAGAAAATCGACTAAGTTCAGATCCATTGAGTGATGAAGGCTCACTCAATGCCTATTCAGTTAGACTACAAATGTCGATATTTATTGAGTGATGACTAATCACTCAACGCCCAATGATGCAGAAATCTGCCCAAGTGTTTTGGTGTTGAGTGATAAGTCTTCACTCAACGCCTATGTAGAATTGTCTGAAATTGGCTAAGTCCATAGGTGCTATGTCATGATGACATTAACAAAAATTCAAATATTGCGGAAACTGAACAGTAGATGACAAATGGCGTTGCTTGCTGGTTGTACAATAATTAATGCAAAAGAGAAGTAGCAACTACTAACTCTGGGTGGTCCCACCGTTGAAAGAGTCGTTGGATGGCGGGATAGAAAAGAAGAGATCAAGGAAGAAGAAATTAATCTTTTAGAAAATCAGAGCTTTATCTTCTTCCTCTCGACCTTGTTGTAGAGTTTGAAGAAGTTGTTCATTCTGTTGATCTAAAAGTTCAAGAAAGTTAGCTGTTAACCTACACATCTTCAATAGCAGCTTCAGAGTGCTTTCTCTCTCTGAGGTAGAAGAAGGAACAAAGCAAGCCCTAACTGCAGTGACTTCACGGCTCAAGCAGAACTAATCTTGAAGATCCATTCTTGGAGCTATGAAGAAGATGGGACTGAATCCTTTTAGTTCAAGGAAAGACAGACTAAGAGATTGCTTTTCTGTAGTCATTCATCAACACCAACCAATCTTTCATTTGTAGGATCTTTATTGATCTGAGTGTAAGCCTGATCTATAAAGACTAACGTAGGATCTTTCTATAGATCTGAGCTATAGGGCCTTTGTGCCTAAGTTGTAGGATTCTAGTTGGGAATCTGAGGTAGGATCCTGTGTGGATCTAAGTGTAGGGCTATCCTCCTAGCCTGAGTGTAGGACTTTGAGTTAAAGTCCGAGGTAGGGCCTTTGTGCCTGAGTGGTAGGAGAATATTTCTCTAAGTGTAGGGCCTTTGGCCTGAGGTAGGATAAGGAGGAGTCTGAGAGATCGTATGGGATCTGTGTTGTAAGCTCTTGGAGCCAAGTTAGGAGAAGTTGGCATTGCCTAACAAACTATTAGAAAGGTGGGAGGGACAGTGGATGTATCCATACTCTGGGGAACCACTATAAACAACTGCTGTGCTGATTGTGTGTTCTTGAAAGCAAACCAAAACTAACTCACCTATCACCAAAGTTAAAAGAAATCATTAAATGACAAAAAAACCTATTCACTCCCTCTAGGTGTTTAGATACTATTGAAACTAAAGACTTTCATTGATCTCATGTAGAACACAATAAGATTGAGTTTAGTTTTGAGAAGAACTTGAAATTGAAGTCCTCAAGGCCAGGGTTATGAAGGGGCTTTGGATTGCGAAGCAAAAACAAAATAAACAAAACTATCAAACTACCCTGCATGCCGCTATGCACTGATTTACTTTGCGAGATTGAGACTACACATGCTTTTATGCACTGCTTCGTGAGGCTGATGGGCAAGTAGGCAAACAGAATGAAAGAGTAGGATCATAGTAGGGAAGAGTAGTTAACCTGAATGGAATTGAGGGTGGTGGCGTAATCGGCATACTTCAAGCACAACTAAACTAGCATAAATTTCTATAAACATGAAATAAAATTACAAAACATAGTTTAGTGGCATACATCATCAAATCATGAAGATTACACTATCAACGACATTCCAAGAGAAGAAAAAGGCAAGAGTTACGACCGAATCCAGAGGCCTGTTATAGATTCACGGTAGGAATCATCGGGCCATCAATCTGTGTCCTAGCTCAGTCCCAACTATCGCCACGGGTATAGGAGGGCTGTCATTTCCTCCCAATAGACTTGTATTCTCTAGTAAACTACAATCCAGCAACGTCCGATGCGAAGATCTCCTTGCTTGGTGATGAAGATGAGCTGAAATCCACTCCTTGAAGCTCTTGGATGATGTGAAGTGGCCTAGGGCAAATCCCTCATGGAAGGTAGAAGAAAATGGAGTCGGAGCTCCTTCTGCGGTAGAAAATGGCGGACTGTTTTGAGTCTTCTAAAAACCTAAAATACACAGCTTAAATAGGAAAAATGCGTTATAATAATGATCACACACAGTCAAACACACTACCGTGCATGAATCGTGCGAAATTAACAGCACAAAAATCACCCAGTCATGTTCAGCAAGAGATCGTGTGTTTTTGATCACGCATTGGCAAAATAGCCCGTGCAAAAACAAATCGCATGGTTAGTGATAGAACACTAAAAATCCAGACAAATAATCTGATCGTGTGATTCCCTTTGCGCATGGTTGAACCCAACCGTGTGCGATGAAAATGCACGAGTGATAATAACATAACAATTAGACAAGAAAGACATGGTCGTGCGATTTGGTATTACACAGGCAAAATATCCCATGTGAGAGCAAATCGCACGGCTCGAAGCAGATTGCTAGTAACCAGAGCTGTTGGCATCGCACGATTGGACTCAACCGTGTGAGAATATCGTGTGATTCCTACAAGAAAGACCAGAGCAACAATGGGGATCTTCCCACCTGCACAACAACATCACAGCCTGACGCACACAACTAGCACACACAGAAAGTAAGAAAAGAAATACAAACAAGCATGGGGATTACCATGTGCTTACCCCCAACAGAGTAGTGCGCAATTGAACACCACAAAGGGACAAATTGTGCACTTCATGCTAAAATCGTGAACAAGTGAAATATAAGTAATAATGAACTAAAAGTGAAGTGCATGTGCATGAAAATGAGCCCAGATGAGTCTATAAAACCTTATAAATATTGGACTAATCACACCCCCAGACTTTACCATTTGCTGGTCCCGAGCAAATCATCCCTCAAGCAGACAAGAAATACACAAGCTGGCGGAGCAACTAAAAGTGTGGAGTATCATGCGTAGTCGCATACTCGCACACATAAAAATTTAGAAGAATGAGCTTTTAATTATGCGAACTAGATTATAAATTTCTACAATACGTATCTACATATTATTTTTATTTATAATAAGATTTGCAAAGAATCCTCCGGTCATACGTAAGGAGAAAGCAGGCTTATCATTGAGATGAGCATTGCCAAAGATTGGGGATCGGGACAACCTCCACAGAAATCCATCTACGTCGGTTGTAACACCCCAAAAAATGGAAAACAGAGTTCTCGGGTGGCTATCGCCTAGCGATAGTGAGTATCGCGTGGTGATAACACCCGACGCACTCAATGCCTTCAATGAAGCATTGAGTAAAATTGACAAATCGTTGAGTTGACTATCGTGGGGAGATAACACTCGACATACTCAACGCCTTCAATAATGCGTTGAGTACACTCAATGCACTTGATAATTTCAACGTAGCATTGAGTAGGACTATCGCGTGGTGACAGTTGGTATAGTTGGGTGATAATGCCACGTATACTAGACACGTGTCGGATGGACGGTCGGTGGCCGATGAGCGGTGGTTGACACAAGTCAATGCGGTTACTGGTGCTATCGCCAGGCAATAGCCGATATCGCATGGCGATATCGATTTGATTGACTGGTCAATTGGAATCATGGCCTTTGCTTTCTTATGTTGAAATAATATTGTGGCTGAGATTAATCCCGAGACCACTTAAGCAGAGGAGTGGAGAAAGGATAAGTCATTCTCTTCTTCTCTCTCTCTCTCTCATCCTTATCATTCAAGCACTTGAGAGATAAGAGTTAAGGAAGAAGAAGGCTGAGGCTGAGCGTAGCAAAGCTTGGCAAGGGAGACCTAGGAGTCGGAAGCAAGAACAGAGGCAAGATCCGTGAGGAGGAAAGAGAGGCGCTCCTTTCCAACTGGATAGAAAAGCTCGTTCATGGCTCCCAAAAGGACTACAAGGGCAAAGATCTTCCTTCTTAAACAAGTGAAGTCCTCCTTTTTGCATAGGCAAGGAATCCCCCACCAAAAGTTGGAAGAATCAAGGGAATTCTGTTGGGTTGATATGTGATATCCCCGGGTAGTTTTGCATATAGATCCGGAAATCGCAATACGGAATAGGCATATTGTGTGAAGCCTATTCGAATAGGTTATTCTGGATTGGTTATGTTTTATTTTGCGTGCTGGAGAAGACTCCGAGTATAAACGGGTCGTTTTAGGGTCTAATGGGTTATACATGTGAAGGGGGAGTAGTAGGAAGTCCTGGAGACGCTCTCCAGGAAAATACCCAAAATATACCACAGTTTGCATAACTGTTGGATCTCGCCAGGTAACAGCGAGTATCGCCAGCAATAGCTCATGATGAGCTCTGAATGATGTGAAAAACCAGTTTTTCTGGCACTACAGGATGCTGCAAGGTTTTTTGGACAAATGTTCCAATTACAGTTGATTCTGTAGATAGAAGAGAAATTCTGTCGCTAAGGCCAAATGATAGTGACTATCGCGGGCGATAACTTCCAGATATATTGTATGTCCTGTCTCTAGAAGACCTATGGACCATTGATTACGAAGACTCTTTCTAGGAGACCTGACTATATGAGTGAGGACTTAAAATGTTTTGCTTGGGCAAGGGGGATGCTGAACCCGCGTCATGTCACAGCCACGAGGGTTTCAGCTTTCAGTGCATGACGGTTTGAGCAACGGGCATTGGCTAAACTGTCCCCACCTTATGACGATCGAGTTGGAGTGAGTCACTTGATTGGATCTCAAAGTTATAGAACGCCCTAAACTTTGTAGACTTATAGGAAGAAAAGAGAGAAATGCTCATGTGTGAACCATCAAGTCTAGGACTGAAGATGGTGGTGGGGCCTGAAACCTCGGCACACTGATAATGTTCCCTTAGTGCACGGAATGTTTGGCAGTTGATGCAGACATTTGTGATATCTTGAATGGTACTTAAGTTGTACCTTCTTATGATATATAAATGCTATTCCTGCAGGGAAGGAATACTGCTGCCCCTGGAATGGGGTAGGGTCATTATAAATTGGTCAGCTGAATGCTGATCGTTGCCTTGTTTGCTACCCTTGTGATGGATTATCCCTGTGTAGGTGTTGGAGAGCCGAACGGGAAATAGCGGGTTGCAGCCCTGATGCTATGCCTCCCTCGAAGGCAAGCGAATTTTTATTACTTTCATGTGTGTCTGGCCTGCATTCTGATGTCTGTAATCTATACCTATAAAGAATAATTGTAAGGGCTTAAGGCCAGAACAGTTTTAAAGTACTGTTAACTATCGTTAGGCGACAGTGAGTATCGCCGGCGATAATGACTTTTGTGTATTATGTTATAACATTCCTGAGTTTTGATAAGTGGACATTCCTGTGATACTTGAGTTCAAAAGTTAACCCATGAAGCTTCCGCTAGAATGCTCTGAGTTAGGATTTGTTTAGTCTTTGATATTAACCTGTAGCCCCGCCGTCTGTCTGTGGAATATAGCGTGGGGCCCCGGCTAGACCCTTTATTATATTTCATGTGACTGACGGAGGTGTTATAATTTGGTATCAGAGGGAGGTGTTACAATTTGGTATCAACTTGTCTCAGTCTTCCTTCTGCAAATTCGTGGTCAAATTCCACATGTTTGAGGAACTTACACGTTCATGTTATTGCTTTTGGCAATATTATGCATTGCGTAATTGTGTGTTTCACGATTTTAGGCAACGAGAAATGATGCGGGGCAGCATGAATCCTTACACTCGTTGGAGAGTTATGCATCAGTTGAGGTGCCAACACTTCCTCTTTTTGCATCAATGGTTCAAATGATTATTGATGTGGTCTTCATAATGATCAATGCCCAACATGGAAGGCATGTGCAGCCCCCGGCCTTAGTGGTGGCTTCGGTGTCGGTTGGTGGAGTTGACCAGATTGCAAGGGAAAGGCCATCAACTCAGTCATTGAATATGGGTTTTATACAAGGATCGTACACGGTGGAGTAGTACTTGTATGCATTTGTTATGTTGAGACAACATGCAACTTTTCTATTTGAAACCGAGGAAACAAAAATCAATAGATTTTATAATGGTCTGTGCGTTGATCTTTGACTTTTGTTGATAGGTCCTAAGTTGATGGGATTCCAGTCATTGGTGGAGTCAGCTAGATCGTTGGAGATGGACTTGGAAAAAGTCCACCAGAAGCCAGAGTGTTCTTCAAAGTTTGGGTATCGACGATGGAATAAGAAGACTAAAAATTCTGCACCGACTCCTTCTTCTCTTATGTCTGGAGCAACATCTGGGCGAAGTACTCTTTCATGTTATACTTGTAGAAAGAAAGGACATCTCACTTGAGACTTTCATGGCGGTTCCCTGGTAGTAAAGAAGGCTAAGCTGGAGTAGCTGTAGGGCGAGCTCCACATACTTTCTACTCGTGTGGCAAAGAGGGACATATTGCCCGGGACTACCGAAGTGGCCCTTCGATGATAACAAACTGAAATAGAATTTCATGTGTATCTAAATAAATTATTGTAGTAGTGAACTCTAAGTTCTACTTTTTTGAAACAATGCATATTTATCATGTTCAAACCTATTGTGATGACTAATCAAGAAGTCTTTTGATTGGGCTTAATGTATTCTCTTTGTGATTATGTTTATATCATATATGAGATTGGAATGACATTGCTTTAAGAATAAAATGTGAACATGGGTAGAAAGTTTTGTGTTAAGATACAGTTAGGAAGTCATGATGTTGTATTAGAATCATCTATGCTGCCGATATCGGAGTTTGATGTAATCTTTGGTATGGACAGGATCTCAGAGCAGCGTGCCTGTATAGATTGCAACTCTATGGAAGTCATACTAGAGCAGAACACCGAACGAGAGACTAAGTTCACTAGGTATGCGAGGAGTGAGCAAGATATGGATGTCTGCTCTCTAAGTAGTCAAGGCGGTTTAGTAGGGCACGACGTTCCTATTGTGTCAGCTTATGCAGATGTGTTTCCTAACAATCTCCCTGGGTTACGTCCCAGCGAGAGATTGACTTTGCTATTGAGTTGGTGCCAGGTGCGAAACCGGTGGCCCGCTCACCGTACCAAGTATCGCTAAAAGAGATGGCGGAACTGAAAGTTCAACTGCAAGAATTGCTAGAGCAAGTCTCTATACGTCCAAGTATGTCACCTTGGAGTGCACCAGTCCTTTTTGTGAAGAAGGACGGAAGCTTGCGTCAATGCATAGATTATCAAGAGCTGAACAAGCAAACAGAGAAGAACAAGTATCTGATTCCACGAATTGATGACTTGTTCGATCAGATGGTTGTATCAACGGTATACTCAAAGCTAGATTTGAAGTCTGGCTATTACTAGTTGAGGATTCGGGAATGTGACATTCCCAAGATAGCATTTGGAACACGCTATAGTCATTATGAGTTCACTGTAATGCTATTTGATCTAACAAATGCACCATCGATATTCATGGACTTAATGCATCAAACCTTTAGGGAGTACTTGGACCTATTTGTGATCGTCATTATTGACGACATATTGGTGTACTCTCAGTCCGAAGAATACCATACAAATCATTTTTGGATGGTATTGCACACTCTGAGAAGAAACAAACTCTATGCCAAGTTCTCAAAGTATGAGTTTTGACTATCGTAGGTGGCTTTTTTGGGCCATGTGGTTAGTGGATAAGGCATTGCGATGGATTCGGCAAAAATAGTTGCAATACGGGAGTGGCCTGTTTTGTCTACTATAGCTGAAGTCCGGAGTTTCCTTAGACTTGCATGCTACTAGAAACACTTCGTAGAAAACTTTTTGTAGATAGCCTAAACTCTGACTACCCTAACGGAGGAAGGATCAGAAGTTTGTTTGGACACCAGAGTACGCACAAGATTTTAAAGAGTTGAAGAGCCATTTGACCACGGTGCCTATTTTGAGTTTGCCATGTAGTTCGAACAGCTATGAAGTATACAGTGATGCATCAGGGAGCGGCTTAGGCTATTTGCTTCTTCAGTTTGGAAAATTGATAGCTTATGACTTACGCCAGTTGAAAGTGCATGAGCGGAACTATCTAGCCCACAACTTAGAGTTGGAGGCTGTAATTTTTGCACTGAAGCTGTGGCGTCACAACTTATATGGCATGAATGTTAACATCTTCACGGACCATAAGAGACTTAAGTATCTGTTGGATTAGAAGGATCTAAATATACGATAATGGAGGTGGATGGAGTTCCTTGGGGACTAAACCTATGAGATTCATTACACTCCCTAGAAGGGAAATATGGTGGCAGATGACTTGAGTCATAGGACTCCGACAAGGGCTAGTTTGCTACAGACGCATGATGAGCGTCTGATCCAGGAGTTGGTGGACTTAGACATTTCTTGTTTTGATAAGGATGCCACTACAACTGCGTGTCTGAAATAGATAGAGGTAAAATATGACCTTGCAGACAGGGTTCGACGAGCAACAGAACTCGATGAGAGTCTAAAGCGCTATGTAGCGGATTGGTCAAATTCCCAATACTCCCTGGATGACGGGCATTTGTGAAAAGATGGTCGTTTGTGAGTCCCGGATGTGGGTAAGCTACGTGAGTAATTGATGTACGAAGCACACTTTACAAAGTATTCAATTCACCCTGGGAGCACAAAGATGTTCAAGAACATGAAGAAGGTGTTCTGGTGGCCAGTTTGAAGAAATATATAGCGCATTACGTGGCAAAGTGTCAAACTTGTGCCTTAGTGAAAGCAGAATGTTAGAAGCCTGGAGTTTTCTTGAAGTAATTGCCAATTCTGGTATGGAAGTTCGATGATATCTCTATGGATTTTGTGCACGGATTGTTGAGATCACAGAGCAGAAACGATGTCGTATGGGTGATCGTTGACCGGTTGACAAAAGTATCGCACTTCATACCAAACAAGAAGAACGATTCCATGGAAAAGTTGGCTAAGTTGTACGTGGAAAACATAGTATGATTTCATGAGGTGCCCCGTAGCATCGTCAGTGATCGAGATGGGCGCTTTACTTCTAATGATTAGAGACTAATCCACCAACTGTTGGGTACCAAGTTCAAATTCAATACGACCTTTCATCCTCAGACGGATGCTCAGATCGCGAGGACCAACAGAACTATGGAGGATATGCTCTGAATGTGCGCCTTGGATTTTGGGAAGAGGTGGGAGGACCATCTCTATATCATAGAGTTCACCTATAATAATAGCCATCAAGCTAGAATACAGATGGCGCCCTTTGAAGCTTTATACGGTAGGAAGTGCCGCACACCTTTAGCTTGGGCGAAAACAAGCGTGTCTAAGTTATATAAGAGTAAGGAAGTCGAAGATGCTAATTCGAAGATACGCACCATTCGGTAGAGGCTCTTGGTAGCCCAAGATAGGCAAGGGAAATATTACAACGGCAAGCACCGAAACATGGAGTTTGCGGTTAGCGATTGGATATATTTGAAGATCAAACCATTCAAAGGCGTATCCAGGATTCAGCGCTTAAAAAAGTTGAGTCTGAGGTATCTTGGTCCGTTTGAAGTGGTTGAACGAGTTGGAGAAGCTGTCTACCAGTTAGCTCTTTCGGCGGAGCTAAGTGACTTGTACGATGTGTTTCACATATCTGTACTGCAAAAGCTGTGAAAGAGCCAACTCAAGTGATTGCAGATGATTGAAAACCAGTCGATCATGGGCTGGAAACTAAGGTTAGGCCCATTCGGATTGAGGATATGGAGATTAAGCAACTGGGAAACAAAGCAATTGGGATGGTCAAAGTCTGTTGGGACAATTATGGCCGAGAAGAAGTGACATGGGAGCGTGAGCAAACCATGTGCGATGAGTTTCCTGAGTTGTTTGTAAATTGATGTTAGAACATATTTTTAATGTTGTAACATATTTGTTGCTGTTTTTCCCTATATAGATGAATAAAATTTCCGGACAAAATTTTTGTAAAGAGGGGAGGTTTATAACACCCCAAAAACTGGAAAACAGAGTTCTCGGGTGGCTATCACCTGGCGATAATGAGTATCGCGTGACGATAACACTCGACGCACTCAACACCTTCAATGAAATGTTAAGTAAACTCGACGAATCGTTGTGTTGACTATCGCGGGGCGATAGTGAGTATCACGTGGCGATAACACTCGATGGACTCAATGTCTTCAACAAAGCATTGAGTACACTAGACACTTTCAACGAAGCGTTGTGTAGGACTATCTCGTGGAGACAGTGGGTATCGTTGGGCGATACAACCATGTATACTAGACACATGTTGGATGGCTGGTCGACGGCCGATGAGCGGTGGTTGACTGAGGTCAAAGCGTTTACTGGCATTATCGCCAGGCGACAACCGATGTCGCGTGGAGATATCGTTTTGATTGACTGGTCAACTGGAATCGTGGCCTTTGCTTTCTTATGTTAAAATGATCCTGTGGCTTAGATTAATCTCGAGACCACTTAAGCAGAGGAGTGGATACAAGAGAATTCATTCTCTTCTTCTCACTCTCTCTCCTCTTTATCATCCAAGCTCTTGAGAGACAAGAGTTGTGAAAGAAGAAGCCTGAACCTGAGCATAGTAAAGCTTGGGAAGGGAGACCCAGGAGTCAGAAGCAAGAATAAAGGCAAGATCCGTGAGGAGGAAAGAGAGGCACTCCTTTCCAACTTGATAGAAAAGCTCATTCATGGATCCCAAACGGACTACAAGGGTAACGATCTTCCTTTTTGGACAAGTGAAGTCCTCCTTTTTGCATAGGCAAGGAATCCCCCACCAAAAGGTGGAAGAAACAAGGGAATTTTGTTGGTTTGATATGTTATATCCCCGGGTAGTTTTGCATATAGATGCAGAAATCACAGTAAGGAATAGACATACTGTGTGAAGCCTATCCAGACAGGTTAGTTTAGATTGGTGATGTTATATTTTGCGTGTCGGAGAAGACTCCGAGTATAAACGGGTCGTTTATGGGGTCTAATGGGTTATTCTTATGAAGGGGGAGTAGCAGGAAGTACTGGAGATGCTCTCTAGGAAAATACCCAGAAAATACCACAGTTTGCATAACTGTTGGATATCGCCAGGTGACAACGAGTATTGTAGGAGGTAGCTCATGATGAGCACTGATTGATGTGAAAAACTAGTTTTTCTGGCAATACATGATACTGCAAGGTTTTTTGGACAGATGTTCCAGTTACGGCTGAGTCTGGAGATAGAAGAGAAATTTTGTCACTAACGCCAGGCGATAGTGAATTTCGCTGGCGATAGCTTCCAAATATGTTGTGTGGCCTGTCTCTAGGACACTTATGGGCAATTGATTGCGAAGCCTGTCTCTAGGAGATCTGACTATATGAGAGAGGACTTTAAATATTTTTCTCTGGCAAGGGGGATGCAGAACCCGCATCTTGTCACGACCACAAGGGTTTTATCTTTCGGTGTATTATGGTTTGAGCAATGGGCATTGGCTAACCTGTACCTACCTTATGACAATCGAGTTGGAATGGGTCACTAGATTGGATCTCAAAGTAATAGAACCCCTTGACTTTGTCGACTCATAGGAAGAAAAGTGAGAAATGCTCATGTGTGAACCATCAAGTCTGGGACTGAGGATGGTGGTAGGGCCTGAAACCTCGGCACACCGATAATATGCCCTGAGTGCACGGAACGTTTAGTAGTTGTTTTAGATGTTTGTGATATCTTGAATGGTGCTTAAGTTGTACCTTCTTGTGATATATAAATGTTATGCCTGCAGGGAAGGAATACCGCTGCCTCGGGAATGGGGTAG
This sequence comes from Platanthera zijinensis, assembly GCA_039513925.1. Lineage (NCBI taxonomy): Eukaryota > Viridiplantae > Streptophyta > Magnoliopsida > Asparagales > Orchidaceae > Platanthera > Platanthera zijinensis. Next base: position 36,186,080 of record CM077090.1, read on the forward strand.
GATCATTATAAATTTATCAGCTCAATGCTAACTGTTGCCTTGTTTGCTGCCCTTGTGGAAGATTGTCCCTGTATAGTGCTGGAGAGCTGAGCGGGAAATAGCGGGTTGCAGCCCTGATGCTATGCCGTCCCTCGAAGGCCAAGAAAAGTTTTATTACTTTCATGTGTGGCCGACCTGCATGCCGATGTATGTAATCTACACCTATAAAGAATAATTGTAAGGCCTTATGGCCAGAAGAGTTTTAAAGTACTGTTAACTATCGTCGGGCGATAGTGAGTATCGCCGGTGATAGTGACTTTTGTGTATTATGCTATAACATTCCCTAGTTTTTATAAGTGGACATTCCTAAGATACTCGAGTTCAAAAGTTAACCCATGAATCTTCCGCTATAATGCTCTGAGTTAGGATTCGTTTAGTCTTTGATATTAACCTGTAGCCCCACTAACTGTCTATGGAATATGGCGTGGGGCCCCGGCTGGACCCTCTATTATATTTCCTGTGACGGATGGAGGTGTTACATCGGTGACCATAAGCTTGCCCATTCACACTCTCTCCACGACACTACTATAACTCAATGCACGAATCAGAAGGATTTTAGGTTTAGAATGGGGCTTGGGTTTAGGTAAGATAAATAATGATAAAATCTAAGGCTCATGCACCTAATCCCAAATGAGCTCGCACAAAATAAAATATCCACGCACAAAGCATACACGTGGGTGCACCACACCCCCGGACTTGGACTTGGTAACATAGTTGTGTGCACCTCCTAACTCCTAACAAAAACCATCTCATAAAGATTTTCAATTAAACTTTTGTTTATCTTTTCACAATTTTTTTCACAATTTTTGTTATCTTTTCTTTATTTCACTTTTTTTTTAAAAAAATCAGCATATATTATCAATAAAGCACTCCCACATTTCCATACATAATCAACACATCAACACCCCAATCAAAAAAATGAAGTACACTAAAGCTCAAATTTGGGTGTGCGGCTTTGATTAGCAATTTGGCTTTGGTAAGAAAATAGTGGAGCTGAATCAACAGAAGAGTAGACACAATGAGACTAACGAGGATAAGGCGGTAGTATGAGTACATAGCTCAACTCGGCCAAAATGATGGCCTACATCACACTCTCGCGCTTGACTAACCATGTACCCATGCTTTGGGAGTAGCTTGGGGCAAGTTCTTAGCCACCAAGAAAGACTATCTTTCCTCCCTACTCGAGAAATACGAGGCTAACAATTGCCTAACCACATCTTTTATGCTACCGTTGGATTATACTGGATTCATTAATTACAAGTAAAAAAACCGTGTCTACATAGTTAGAAAGACATAAAACTAATTGCATATGAAATGGCTAACTCTACATGGATTCCTACGCAAAATGCAAGCACTAGACTAGGAGCACTGCACGAGTCAACACTTTACTCCGTAACTTAATCCTAGGTCAGCAAAGTGAATTTCCAAATCACGCAAAAGAAATAAATTTAGTACGAGACGTGCAAACAACTAAGCAAACACTCATGTGGATGTTGTAATGTGCAATGAGAATGCTACAAAATTATATAAAACAAAATTAAAAATACTTCTAATATGCAAATGGAATGTGCACTGGAGTGGGTAACGAACAAAAATATTCCCCCAAACTTAATCTAAGCAACACTAAACACAATATAACAAGTAAGATTAGAAGAAGACTTGGGAAGAGATTCCCCAATGCTCAGTTAATGAGCATATCAAAAGACACATGAACATCCAGGGTATAGCTGCCATATATACAATCACAACCACCGTCTTCATAAATAGAAAATATCTACAGGGGTGAGCTCCTTGATAGTCACTGAAAAATAACAAACTAAACTAATTTGTTGGTAAATGTAAGATAACTACTGGGTTATTGTCCTCCTAACACGATATATTGATTATTCTAATAGTTCTAGCTGATGGGTCTATGGAAAGAAAAGTGAACAAGTAACTATTCAATTATCCGTTTCGGTAACTGGTACCGATACAGTGGTAGTACAGTTACCCCTCTACCTAAAAAAATCATACATGTGCCTCACAGGCAGAGGGAAAAGATTTTAAGAGGAGGAGGAATCCTCACTCATCTCACCAAAAACATCCTTGCCCAGCAAGGTGCTGTCAACAGGGAGAAGGTCCAAGTCCTCTTGGGGTACCTGTGAAAGCTCAACCTACACAAGATTGGATGGTGAAGGGTGATCAAGTAATAAATGAGAAGAAAAACTTAAATAATCATCAAAAGGGGGAGTGGTCCCGGTCTCACTCCCAATAGGTTGAGGTAGAGAAATAATGTCGGTATCATCGACAATGCAACAAGGTTCGACAGGATTTATAGTGTCCTCACCAATGATTTGAACTTCCTCCTCTGGTGCTGAGGAAGAATCCTCATTACCTAGAATGTAGTCCTCCTTTATAGGGATAGGCAGAACACCTAGATCACACACCTCAACTTGCGGTTCATCTTCAATGATGTCGTCAGAAATGAATGTAGTGGAATGCACAAAAGGGGGAGGAATAGTTCTTCGATAAAATTAAAGCACTGGTTCCTCGTAAAGAATCGAATCCACACAAGGAGATACATGCACAGGGGAGAGAGGCTCAGCCATGTCAGAGCCTAGACCAGCCACACATCTGGTGGTCTTGTCCATGTCATTCCCTTCAAAATATTAAGGTGGCATATGCACATAACCAGAGGTTGAATATGTGCTGGCATAGGTAGGAGTCGGGATGATTCGAAAAATTCGACTCATCATCCTCTTCCAATTGGCAAAGATACCTGGTACAGTCCTTCATGGTGTGATCTATGCTATGATAAAACAAACACCATTTTGTATTTCCCCTAGTCCTTGCGGGGCTGGAGAGGATTACTAAAACGGTACATGCGGTGAGGACGAGTAGCCGTAAAACTTGGGGAGTATGAAGGACCAGAAGAGACCAGTGCTCCATGCACTGAGCCACAAGAATTTTGCCCACTATCTCCCATAGGGCATTTATCACTAGCGTAAGAGGTAAATCCACAACAATAATATCAGATATTAAATGCAGCCCACATTATGTGAAGTTAGCAAGATTTAACAAATAAGAGCATTTGTGTAAAACACTATATCCAACAAAAATTCACTACAACTACCTATATTTAAATTAAGTAAAAACAAGGGAAAACAGAAATTAAACAAAATGAATGCAATTTACAAAGGAAAAGATTTCTATCTCACGACTCCCACTATAGAAACTCACACAAATGTGTTCCTCGATAATGACACCAAAAATTTGATGCGCGTTCGACAAGTGCTCTGGTTGCTCAAGTAATATAAAATGGGTGAATTTTACCAAGTATCGATCTCACGTGAAACACAATAAGGTGGAGTTTACTTTGGAGGAGGTCTTTAGATTGAAGTTCTCAAAGTCAGGGTTATGAAGGGGATTTGGATTGTGATGCAAAAACAAAATAAACTAAACTATCACGCAGGTCACTATGCACTGCTTCACTTGGCGGGATGGAGACTATGCAGGCCGCTATGCACTACTTCACGAGACGGATGGACGGGTAGTTAAATTGAATGGAAGAGTAGGATCACGGTATGGAAGAGTAGTTAAGAGGAATGGAATGGAGGGTGGTGGCAGAATCATCACACTTCAAGAACAACTAAACTAGAACAAATTTCCATAAACACGAAATAAAATTACAAAACATAGTTTAGTGGCATACAACATCAAATCATAAAGATTGTATTATCAACAACATTTCATGATAAGAAAAAGTCAAGAGAAATGACTGAATCTGGAGGCTTGTTGTGGATTCACAGTAGGAATCACCGGGTCATCATTTGCATCCTAGCTCGGTGATAGCAATCGTCTGGGGTAGTGGAGGGTTGTCACTTCCTTCCAATGGACCTGTCTTCTCTGGTAAACTACAATCCGGCCATGTCTGATGCGAAGAACTCCTTTCTTGGCGATGAGGATAAGTTTGGAATCCTCTCCTTGAAGCGCTTGGATGATGTGAAGCGACCTAGGGCAAAGACCTCATGGAAGGTGGAAGAAAACGGTGCCAGAGCTCCTTCTATGGCGGAAAATGGCGTACTGGTTTGTGGCTCTCGAAAATCTAAAATTTGCAACTTAAAAGGAAAACACGTTAGAATAATAGTCACGCACAATCGAACGCATGACCGTGCGTGAATCCTACGAAATTAACAGCATGGAAATCGCCCAGCCTAGTTCAACAAGAGAATGTACATTTTTTATTATGCATGGGCAAAATTTCCCCTGCGAGAACAAATCACACGGTTAGTGATAGAGCACAAAAAATCCTAACAAACAATCTGATCATGTGATTCCCTATGCACACGGTTGAACCCAACCGTGCGTGATGTAAATACACGAGCGATAATAACAAAAAAATTTAGACAAGAAAGACGAGGTCGTGCGATTTGGTCACACACGGGCAAAACAACTAGTGTGAGAGCAAATCACACGGCTCAGGGCAGAATGCCAGAAACATGAACTGTAGGCTTCACACGGTTGGACTCAACCGTGTGAGAAGAAAAATACACGGTCGTGCGATTCCTATAGGAAAGACCAGAGCAGCAATGGGGATCTGCCCACCTGCACAACAACATCACGACATTGAACACACCTCCAGCACGCACCAAAAGTAAGAAAAGAAATACAAACAAGCATGGGGAGCACTATGTGCTTACCCCCAGCAGAGTAGTACGCAATTGGACACAGCAAAATGCCAAAATGTGTACTTCATGCGAAAATCGTTAACAAGTGAAATATAAGCAATAATGACTTGAAAGTGAAGTGCATGTGCGTGAAAACGAGCCCAGATAAGACCGAAACACCCTATAAATATCGAACTCATCAACCACCAGAGTAAGGTTTGCTGCCTTCACAAATCTCTCTATGGGTTAAATTAGTCTCTCTGTTGTTAGTTTGTGAAATTAGCCACTACTCTTAAACCGTACAACTTTCAAAAATCATACTCTTACCATTCCTTATTTACCTTTTGTGCTCATAGAGTTCACTAACATATCTGCGTGTACGTTGATGATTTTGTCATCTACAAGAATGATGTAAAGTCCATTTGCGGATTACAAAGTTATTTGTATGATTGTTTCAATAAGAAAGATCTAGGGTCTTTAAAATTCTTTTTTGGATTTGAGGTGACGCATAGTCCACAAGGGTTGTTCTTTATGTCAACATAGATATACGTTAGACATCATTTAAGAGGTCGGGTGACTAGCTTGATGTTCGACCTGTAGTGGTTCCTCTTAATCAGAATCACAAATTGGCTCTTTCTGGTAGCGCTCCCCAACACAATCCTGAAGCATATCATCGCCTATTTGGGTGATTACTTTACTTGATTATTTTAAGAGCGGATCTCCGTTACTACAGGAATATCTTAGCTCAGCTTATGTAACAACCATAGATTGATCATTGAGATGTCACTCTCTGTGTTACTCATTATTTAAAATGTCACCCTAGTCAAGGAGTTTTAATTTTCTCCATGCCAATAGCAATCTTCATCTCACAGCCTATTGTGACTTGGAATGGGCTAATTGCTCATTTACTCGCAGGTCCCTAACTGAGTATTTTATTCTTCGTGGAAATTTTCCAATGTCATGGAAAACTAAGAAACAACAGACGGTATCTGGTTCCTCCCCAAAGTAGTGCACCGTTCTATGGCATCTACTTTTTATGACTGATCAAAATGGGAATCAAGACTATTATTCACACTTTGTGTTGATAATTCTACTCCAATGCTTATATTTTGCGATAGCTAAGCATACATACATATTGTTGCTAAGCTCGTGTTTCCTGAGCAAACTAAACACGTTGATGTTCATTGCCACCTTGTTAGAGAAGAGATTCATGCAGGAAATATTGTTACTGATCACGTGTCCTCATCCAATCAACTTGTTGATATCTTTACCAAATCATTGGGTAAGAACCAATTTGATCATCATCTTTGCATGTTGGGTATTTGAGATCTTCTTGCTATAACTTGAGGGGGCATATTACCGGCATATATTTTTTTATTCTTGCTGTGGCCACATATGTGACCTTGTGTGTGTGTGTAGTTTTATTAAAAAACAAAGCATGAGTCTTGTAAAAACCCTACATGTGTCTACCTTTCTAAAGGGAGTTTTTCCAGTTTCCTATTTAAAAGGAGGTTCCAGTTTCTTCTTTATTTTTAATGGTGAGAATCATCCTCTAAATCCACTTCCCTATACATTTTTATAAGTGAAGATGAAGAAAAGAGCGAGGAGATATATATTAAGAGTTGTTGCGGGTCACATAATTTTTCCCCAGTCTGGATAATCGGATCGCCTTAGCTTGGAGTCGAACCGGGCGCGCAAACAGTCAAAGAAAAACAACGACAAATGACAAAAGGCTTTTTTGACGTGGAATACCCAAAAATGTGAAAAACCACGTGGATGGATCTGTGTCGAGCCAAAATCCACTATTTCCTTTTATTTTATAAGTGTATGAAATGATCTCTCAAAGGATGATAGGCCACCTCTCCATTACAAATGCAAGGTACAGAGGTGATGAAAAATAACTAAGTCCTCAGGGTAACACCCCCATTTTTCCAGATCTTGAGCCACTGGAAGCTATCGCACGGCGATAAGTAGCTATCGCCCGATGATAGCCTTGTTTTGTCGAAACCAGGCATTGAGTAGAAAGCGATGAGAGCGTTAGTGCTAGTGCACGACGTTAGATAGATATCGCTCGGCAATAGCCTGACGTTGAGTGTGTTAAGTAGCAAGCGTTGAGTGGAGTCATTGAGTGGTAGGCTTTGAGTGAGATACCACACAACGTTATCCCTACTGCCGGCGATAGCGCGCCATTATTTTTGCCGAGGGCTCGGGAAGCTACCGTGGCACGGTAGGTAGTTACCGCCCAGCGATAGCGGTCGGGAGCTGTTTCATGACGGCTGAGTTTATATTGTCTGATACTTCTTGGATTTTGATCCTATGGCCCATAACACTCCGTCCAAGTGTCTTAAGTAGGGTTGAACGGTTGTTTTACCTTATTCTTCACTTATGGAGTGGGAGTTAGGGTTTGAGAGAGAGTTTGGAGAAGGAAGAAGAAGGCTTTTCTCCGCCACTGACGAAGCTTCAGGGCTCAGATCATCGACTTGAGGCTAGATTCGTGGAGAGAACTTGAAGGTGCACACTTTCATCTGTGCAAATCGAGTTTTCCATGGCTAGGAAGAGGAGTCGTAAGGTAATGCGACTTCTTCTCTCGGTCTTTAGGATGCATGCATGGCATCCTTTTTATTCTTGCTTTCTTTTAAGCATTTTAGGCACCAGATCTCTCAAATGAGAGGAGTTCGGGTTGCCATGGTTCAAAAGGAGCCACCAGGTCGATTGTGTCCATCCTCGGCATGGAGTTGCTCTAAACATCCGCTCCGCTAGTAGATTAGGCATTGTGGGTGAAGCCGTAGTAATGACCGTTAGTCCGACTCGGTGATGTTGCATAACGAGCCTTAAGGATTTTGCTAGAAATCCGGTTGTGGCAAGATGTCGTTTGTGATGTGGTTCCCCCTTATTTTTCATGTGAGTACGAATGGTGGATTAGGGTGGGAAAGGCTTTTGGTGATGATGTGCTAAGGCGCGGCTTTGTCTCTGTGGTCGACTGACTAGCCCGTGACGTGTAAGTCATGTGTGGATAGTATCCCGGTGGGACAAGTACCCTTCTATGAAACTAATGAGAATGCCAAGCTTTGGACAAGCCCGGGCGATGAAGCCCACGAGCGGGTGGGGTCAAGCAAGGATTCCTAGCATCGATTTGTTGTTTGTTAGATAAAATCCTGATGTGAGAAGTCAGAGCTTGCAGGCAAGCCCGGGTTTTGAGACCCATGAGCGAGTGGGGTCTTAGCAAGAGTTCTGTGTGGCGGCTTGAATGTCGTTAGGGGAAATTGGAAGTACCCGTATGTTTGCAGCTTGAACGTCGATGGGGAAATTGGAAGTACCCATTTGATGATGTGTGATGATGTATTAGATTCTTGCGCTATAGGGTTCCTTGGGTGAAGACCAGGTTTGCATACATGCGGCATTGTAGGCCCCTTTTACTAAATGCTAAATATAGAAACATGCTTGTTATATGAGACATCCAAACCTGTTTATTGTTTTATTAGTTTATGTACATTTGCATACAAAGTGCTGAATTTCAGGGTGGTGGAGTGCCCCCAGGGTCCACTAGGGATGGGCGGGAGTAGATGTGTTAATTACACAGCTGAGGTCAGCCTTTGCTGACCCGCGTTACCACAAATTTTTATAGGGCAAGGATTTCTAGCGGGAGCATGCTCGCCGGCCAAAAATGCCTGAGCCTCATGAAGTGAACTCTTTGCTTAGTAGCTTTGTTTTATCAAGTGTTATGCTTAGTGAACTATGATTCTGGCTTGCATGCTGAGGTGGCCAAGGAGTGCTAAAGCATGTTGCTATATTGTGTTTGTTATTCTAGTTTTTGTACTCATGATTGTTGTAAGGCCTTAAGGCCGTTTTGATACTCCTGTGATGGTGGATAACTTCTAGTGTTGTTATTTGTTTCCGTTGTTTATAGTCTGAGTTTTGTGTTGGGTAGTTTTTATATCATCTTATAATGCTTAAGCTGCAGAGTTTGTAAGTTATGGGGCCCTAGACGGACCCATATGATATGGTTATTACAGGGGAAGTGTTACAATTTGGTATTAGAGGGAGGTTAGTGTCCAAGTAAAGGTTTAGTGGTCGATTTGTCATAATCGAATCGCATTAAGAAGTTATCCACATAGGAGTATTACAGGACAGTGAGTGTCTTAGTGTCTATGTTTTGAGAATATAAGCTAATTCTTATTTTCCCTTGCTTTTGCTAAGGGTGTAAGCGATGAGGCGGGGACGTCGAGGCCATAAGAGGAGCCTACGATGAGTAGTGCTACTGCTTCAGGTCCGATGGGCATGGGTATAACCCCAGCTGATTTCTGTCGTGTGCTTACAGAAGCAATAATGACAGCCCAAACTACAGCGACAGTCCAAGTTGTGAGCCCTGTTGCATAGGTAATGACTCCCGTTATCCCGGATGCGACACCAATCATACCGGGCGAAGGAGCCAGGCAGGCAGAGCCGTTGGCTGAGAGATAGGTTGTTGGGTAGGGAGACCGACAGATAAAGTATTTTCTGAGTTTCCATCCTTTAACATCCAAGGGAGTCAGCACGCTGACCGATGCATAGGACTAGTGGGTGAGGATTCAGGAACTTCTGAGGGAGGTAGACATGCCAGAGGAGAAGCAGTCTAAGTTTGTAACCATCATGTTAGAAGTGACACTAAGTTGTGGTGGGTGAGCAATGGCGGCCACCAGTTTCCTGGACACACCTCGTCCATAAGAAAGTTCAGGAATGCCTTTTAAAGAAGTATATCCCTTCGTCGACAAGGTTAGCCCTTCAGAGGCAGTTTTTACACTTGGTACAATGCGACAAGACTGTAGATGAGTACGTTCAGGAGTTTACTCGATTCGGTCATTATGCTGGAACGACCATGACAGAAGATGAGGAAAGGGACAATCTCTTCTACCAAGGGTTGAGAGAGAACTTGAGGCAGACCCTAATAGCTATGAAGAATGCAGGTTTCAACGAGTTGATTGAGGCTGACAGGATGTTGGAAAGTGATATGGAATGAACCCAACATCCAAACGGACTTGCAGTCAAACAGGGAGAAGGAAAGCCTTCTCAATCGCATGGGAAGTCTGAAGGGAGTGAGTGGAAGAAGAAGCCTCATCCCTTCAAGTCATAGGAGAAGAGCAGTACGACGTCTGGGGGATCTCACTTTCAGGGACCACCATCATGCTACAAGTGTGGCAAGCCAGTCCACATAGCTCATTTTATTACTGAGGGTGTCGCTGAGCAAGAGCCAAGGTAGGAGCAGTCAGTGTGTTCCGATCCCAGCACCGCGAAGAAAGGGAAGATGGCAGAGTCGAGTGCTTCATGTTTCTAACTCGTGCAGCCATGGGGTTATAATATTCGCTAACAGAAAGCGATTCGACTACCCGATGTAGTGACGGGTATGGGAAAGTTTAAGTTTATTTATTTGCTTTAGACTTTCGAGACTTCTATGTGTGCCGTCAATGTTTTAGGCTTCGTGCTAGTTTCCGGTTACCCCGCTAGGGTATTGTTCAACACGGGAGCATCTCACTCCTTTTTAGTGGAAAGCTTTATCCAGAGAATTGGAGTCAAGCCATTTTCGGTGGATGAAGATCTTAGGGTGTGCATGCCCAATGGGTCTTTCATGACTGTCGGGACGAAAGGGCGCATTGGTTGGAGTTTAACTTCATATTGGTAGCAGCGATTCTACTGTTAGCCGAGTTTAATGTGATATTGGGGATGGAATGGCTTGCAGAGCAGCGCTCCAGTATTGACTGCCTATCTAAGGTGGTGACCCTGAGAAGCGAAGGAAAGGAAGAATTAAAATTTGAGGGCCTTAGTGGAGCTGTCTGTTCCCTAATTTTGTCCATATAGTTGGTGAGGGAAGTTAACCAGGGAGGAGTAGCTTTTGTGGCATTGTTGGAAGTTCACCTGTCCAATCTATCACTTGGAGAAGTGTCGATAGTGGCAGAATTTGAGGATGTGTTTCCTGAGGAGCTTCCTGGAGCACCCCCTCGGCAAGAGATCGATTTCTCGATTGAGTTAGTGCTAGAAGCTAGGTAGGTATCACATCCTCCGTTTAGGATGACACCTAAGGAGTTAGCTGAGCTCAAGGTACATTTGCAAGAACTATTATAGCAGGGGTATATCAGACCCAACTCATCTCTTTGGAGTGCCCCGGTGTTGTTTGTGAAGAAAAAAGCTGGTAGTATACGGTTGTTCATAGACTATCGGGAGTTGAATAAACTAACCATCAATAATAAGTATCTGATCCCACGGATAGATGACCTGTTTGATTAGTTGGTAGGGTCAGTGGTGTACTCTAAGTTGGACCTGAAGTCAGGGTACTACCAGTTGCCGATTTGAGACAAGGACATACCCTAGATAGCGTTTGGTACGAGGTATGGTGACTTCGAGTTCTTGGTGATGCCATTTGGGTTAACGAACACGCCATCGGTATTCATGGATCTTATGAACCGAAAATTCCGAGAGTACTTAGACTCTTTTGTGGTGATCTTCATCGACGATATCTTGGTGTACTCCAAATCGGAGGCAGAGCATGAGACTCATTTGAGAGTAGTCTTGCGACTTCAAGAGAGAACCAGTTATATGCAAAGTTCTCTAAATGCGAGTTATGGTTAGAGAAAGTGGCATTTTTGGGCAATGTGATTAGTGGTGATGGGGTGGCGGTGGATCCAACAAAAGTTGAGGCCATCGAGGATTGGCCAATTCTGAGCACCGTGGCAGAAGTCAGGAGTTTCCTTAGACTAGCCGGGTATTATAGAAGATTTGGAGAAAACTTTTCACATATAGCGCTGCCCCTCACTACTTTGATTGGTAAGGACCAGAAGTTTATGTGGACTCAAGAGTGAAATCAAGCGTTTGATACCTTTAAGGAAAGGTTGATGTCAACTCCAATCCTATGTCTTCCTAAAGGGACTAAAGGATTTCAGATTTTTAGTGACGCATCAAGTTGTAATTTGGGTTGCATATTAGTGCAATCTGGCAGTGTGATAGCCTTTGGATCTAAACAGTTGAAGCCTCATGAGAGGAATTACGCCTTCCAACTTGGAGTTGGCGGTGGTAATTTTTGCATTGAAGTTGTGGCGGCACTATGTGTACGGTGTGAAGGTAGAGATCTTCGCAGACCACAAAAGCCCGAAGTATCTTCTAGATCAAAAATATTTGAACATGTTGCAATGCAGGTGGGTCGAGTTCCTTGGTGAATATGATGTGGCGATTCAGTATACGTCAGACAAGGCCAACGTGGTGGTCGATGCCTTGAGTAGGAAATATTCTGGATAAGGGAATTGGATTGAAGCTCATGATGAGCGGTTGTTTTGAGACTTTGAGTCCCTCAACATTGATTGTGTAGCAAGAGCCGAGTCTAGCACGGCTCGGTTGAACTAGATGGAGTTGCAGAATGACTTATTCGATCGTATCTGGGAAGCGACCAATGTGGACGTGGAGTTTTAGCCATTTGTGGTGGAAGCTCAAAAAGGCGAGGGCAATGCCTGTGAGATGATTGAAAGAATCTTAAGGAAGGACGGAAGGGTATGTGTACCGTAGTTTGGCAAGCTCCGTGAGGAGTTGATATTTGAGGCTCATTTCACGAAGTACTCCATTCACTCGGGCAGTACAAAGATGTACTTAATATAAAGAAATCCTTTTGGTGGCTTGGTTTGAAGTGGGATGCAACTTTGTACGTGAGTCGGTGCCAAACTTGTGCCTTAATGAAGGATGAATGTTAGAAGCCGGGCGGGTTACTGAAGCCTCTTCCTATCCCCGAGTGGAAATTTGATGACATCTCCATGGATTTTGTGCATGGCTTACCTTGGTCGCAGCAGGGTAACAATGCGATTTGGGTGATCGTGGATCGATTGACCAAAGTGGCTCACTTCATCTCGAATTAGAAAGAGGATAGCGTGGAGAAGCTGGTAAAATTATATGTTCGTAATATTATGCGGTTACATGGAGTTCCAAAGAGTATCGTTAGTGATCGCGATGGAAAGTTCACGTCCAAAGACTGGAGGTTTATACAGAAGAGTCTGGGAACTAGGCTCAAGTTTAGTACGACATTCCATCCTCAAACCAATGGTCAAACGGAAAGGACAAACCGTACAATGGAGTATATTCTGATAATGTGTACCCTTGAATTTGGTAAGAGGTGGGACTTTTAATGATGGAGTTTTCCTACAATAACAGTTTTTAGGTAAGTATCATGATTGCGCCATATGAGGCTTTGTATGGAAGGCGGTGTCAAACACCGATGTCTTGGATAGAGGTGGGAGACACCACACTTTTGGGAAAAGAGGTGGTGGCCGATGCTTGTGTGTTGGTGCGACCAATTCAGGAGCACATGAAGGTTGCTCAGGATCGGCAAGCGGAGTATTTCAATGCACGCCAGAAGAACGTGGAGTTCGCGGTAGACGACTGGGTATATCTAAAGATTAAGCCGTTCAAAGGTGTTTCACGGATTCGTCGACTCAAGAAGTTGAGTCCGAGGTTTTTGGGGCCGTTCGAAGTCATGGAACGAATTTGAGAAGCAGCCTATCAGTTGGCGTTGTCCCCAGATCTGAGTGGATTACATAATGTCTTCCATGTTTCAGTTCTATGGAAAGCCTTGGTGGAGGCAAGTGTTGTGGTTGAATCAATGGTTGTGCCGGTAGAAGAGGACTTGAGGATGAAATTCTGTCCGGTTAGTATAGAGGTTTCAGAAGTTCGGCAGTTGTGGAATAAAGAGGTTAAGCTCGTTAAAGTGCACTAGGATAACTCTGGGCAAGACAAATTCTCATGGGAGCGTGAGCAAGCATTGCGGGAGAACTTCCCAGAACTTTTTTCTTCAGGTATGTTTTTTGTTTGAGTGCATGCTAATTGTCAAGGATGAAATCTTCTAAGGGGGGAGGAGTCGTAACACCCCAATTTTTCCATATTTTGAGCCTCTGGAAGCTATCACACGTCGATAAGTAGCAATCTCCCAGCGATAGCCTTATTTCGTCGAAACCAGGCATTGAGTAGAAAGCGCATAGAGCTTCGAGTGCTAGTGCATTGCATTAGCTAGATATCGCACGGCGGTAGCCTAGCATTGAGTGCGTTGAGTAAGAGGCTTTGAGTGGAGGAATTGAGTGGTAGGCATTGAGTGGTAGGCATTGAGTGAGCTACCACACAACGTTATCCCTACCGCCGGTGGTAGCAGGAGATTATTTTTGGCCGAGGGCCCGGGAAGCTACCGCGGCACGGTAGGTAATTACTGCCCGGCTATAGCGGTCAGGATCAATTTCGTGACGGTTGAGTTTAGACCGTCTGATCCTTCTTGTATTTTGATCCTATGGCCCAGGACATTTCGTCCAAGCGGCTTAAGTAGGGCTGAATGGTTGTTTTCCCTCATTCTTCACTTTTGGAGTGGGAGTTAGGGTTTTAGAGAAAGAGTTTGGAGGAGTAAGAAGAAGGCTTTTCTCTGCCATTGACGAAGCTTCGGGGCTCCGATCATTGATCCGAGGCCAAATCCATGGAGAAGACTTGAATGCGCACACTTTCATCCGTGCAAATAGTGTTTTTCATGGCTAAAAAGAGGAGTCGCAAGGTAATGACACTTCTTCTCTCGGTCTTTAGGATGCGTGCATGGCATTCATTTTATTCTTTCTTTCTTTTAAGCATTTTAGGCACTGGATCTCTCAAATGAGAGGGGTTCGAGTTGCCATGGTTCAAGAGGAGCCACCAGGTCGATTGTGTCTATCCCCGGCATGGAGTTAGACTATAAATCTGCTCCGCTAGTGGATTGGGCATTGTGGGGGAAGCCATTGTCGCGACCGTTAGTCCGACTCAGTGATGTTGCATAACGAGCCTTAAGGATTTTGCTATAAATTCGGTTGCGGCAAGATACCATTTGTGATGTGGTTCCCCCTTATTTTTCATATGAGTACGAATGGTGGATTAGGGCAGGAAAATATTTTGGTGGTGACGTGCTAAGGCGCGGCTTTGTCTCTGTGGTCGGCTGGCTAGCCCATGACGTGCAAGTCATGTATGGAGAGTAACCTGGCGAGACAAGTCCCCTTCTGTGAAACTGACGAGAACACCAAGTTTTGGACAAGCCCGAGCAATAAAGCCCACGAGCGGGTGGGGTCAAGCAAGGGTTCTTAGCATCGGTTTGCTGCTTGTGAGATGGAATCCTGATGTGAGACGTCAAATCTTGCAGGCATGCCCGGGTCTTGAGTCCTATTAGCAGGTGGGGCCTTGGCAAGAGTTTTGTGTGGCAGCTTGAATGCCATTAGGGGAAATTGGAAGTACCCGTGTGTTTGCAGCTTGAACGCCAATGGCGAAATTGGAAGTACCCGTTTGATGATGCATGGTGATGTGTTAGATTTATGTGATATAGGGTGCCTTGGGTGAAGCCCAGGTTTGCATACATGTTGTATTGTAGGCCCCTTTTACTAAAACCTAAACATAGAAATATATTTGAAGTATAAGACATCCAAACCTGCTTATTGTTTTATTAGTTTATGTACATTTGCATAAGAAGTGCTGACTTGCAGGGTGGTGGAGTGCCCCGGGGTTAGCTAGGGATGGCGGGAAGGAGATATGTTGGTTACACAGTTGAGGAAAGCCTTTGCTGACCCACGTTACCACAATTTTTTACAGGGAAAAGATCGCAAATGGGAGCATGATCGTCGGCCAAAAAGGCCTAATCCTCTTAAAGTGAACTCTTTGTTTAATAGCTTTGTTTCGTCAAGTGTTATGCTTAGTGCACTATGATTCTGGCTTGCATGCTGAGGTAGCGTAGGAGTGCTAAAGCACGTTGTTATGTTGTTATTTTTCTTATTTTTGGACTCATAATTATTGAAAGGCCTTAAAGACGTTTTGATACTCCTGTGATGGTGGATAACTTCTAGTGTTGTTATTTATTTTCGCTGTTTATAGTCTGAGTTTTGAGTTAGGTAGTTTTTATATCATCTTATAATGCCTTAGTTGTGGAGTCTGTATGTTGTGGGTGTTGGATCCCTAGTTGGATTTGAGCTAGGTTAACTAAGTTAGGATATGAACTAACATGTATAGCCAGGGTCATGATTGTGTCCTAGAGTGTAGGTCTAGTCCTTAGAGTCAACAATGCCAGGGACCAGCCTCCAACACTGCCAGAGACTCAAGACTTAGAGAAAATTCAAGACTTAGAAAAAGAGCTCTATATTCGTCGATCTCAGGTCGACGAAATTCGTGCCCAGCTCAACGAACTGAAAGACAATTCTCTGAGCTGAGCTCGACGAACTTGGTTCTTAGCTCGACGAACTCTGGACAAAGTGACAACACTTCTAAGTCAAACTTCAGTCGACAAACTTAGAACATCAGCTAGACGAACTCTGTTCTCTTGTCCAAGATCGACTAATTCTGGATCAGATGTTTCAACACTCAATGCCAGAGGACATCACACTCAATGCTAGAATGATGATTCAACACTCAACAATAGAGAACATCACACTCAACGCCAGAGGACATCACACTAAACGCCAGAATGATCATTAAACACTCAACGACAGAGAACATCACACTCAACGCCAAAATGATGTATCGACACTCAGCACCAGAAAACAGTCTAAGCCCAGAATCAAACTCAGGTCGACGATCTTGGACCTCAGCTATACGAACTTAGTTCTCAGGTCTCAGGTCGACGATCTTTGACATCAGCTCGACGAACTTGGTGCACAGAATAGGAAAGTCGTCAAGCAGCAGTCAGCCATTCAGAGGTCGACGATCTTGGACCTCAGCTCGACGAACAACTATTCTCAGCTCGACGAACTATGGACTCAGGTCGACGAATCCAGACTTGGCTGTTTCCCTCTTCTATTTCTATTATTTTGCAATGATTCCTGAGTAATTAATGCTCTAATATTCTCCGAATATTGCCGTTAGACAAGATCATTAATTATGGTCTTCATCAGGATTATTGCATGCCGTTTTCCAAAGGGATAGTTGGGGAAATCAATTAATGCAAAATATTCTCTGGCCGTCAGCATTGAATGCAGAAATGATTTTGAAATTCAAAAGGACGTTTACATAGAAAATATAAAAGATGGATTTTTCCTCTTCCAGAACACATAACTGATACAGACACACAGAAAACAAGTCAGAAAGAGTAGAACACCATCGTCTCGCAACAAGGATTCTCTCAGCTCTCGCTCTCTCTTGACAACAAAGTGCTAGAAAGAAAGAACTGCTAAACCAGAATAAGAATAGCTTTCAGAAGAAGAAGAAAAACTATTCAAATCAAGAGTCTTATTCTTCTGTCATCTCCTCAGGAACTTTCAAAGGACAACAACTACTGCATTAGTCAAAGAAGTTCCTGAAGATCTTTTGGTTGAAGTTGAAAGCTTGAAGGTCTATCACCCTGAAGTAAAGTTCCTTTCATCCTGAATAAATTCAGTATTTCAGGGGGAGCTTTTGTCACCATCAAATTCACAGAGTCTTCTCAGTTGAATACTTGAGAAAGATAAGACATCATCATTCTTTCACCCCTCTGTAAAAAGGGTTATCTACTCCCTTCAAAAGTGATTCCTGGTTGCAAGTCTCCTAACAAAAAGACTTGAGGTTTGGTTTATTGAGCACCTTACCAAAAGATCATTGGTGGCAGTCAACTGAACAAAAACCTGAGTGGATTCCTACCAGGGTGGTAGAAGAGTTGATGTACCTAGGTTGGGGAACCACTATAAAATTCTTGTGTTGTCTGGTTGTCTTTTCCTTTGTTCTTATTGTGGCTGTGATAGTTAGGATTATGTGATTTTTATTAGTTTTATCTGTTGTGCTGTGATATAGCATCTGAGTTTAGGAATAAGTTATATTATTCAGCAAAAGGTTTCAATTACTCAGATACACTCTATTCACCCCCTATAGAGTGTATTAGATCTAACCCTCACTTTCAATTGGTATCAGAGGGAAGTTCTTTTGGTTGTACAAGTTAAACCTTAAACCAAAGATCTTAAGTTTGATATCTTTATATAGCTCTATTAGATCCACATAGACAGCATGGCCCAGAACAACGATTATGCATGCACCAGACCTCCAGTGTGTAACCTGAACAAGTTTGCCATCTAGAAGGCAAGAATAACGTTATATATGAATTCTATTGATGAAGATATTTTTAACTCTATCTTAACAGGACCACCAACTCCAGTAGTTTCAACTCCATCTACATCAACTGACATGAGTGCAGTCCCACCCCCTAGATGGATAGATGCACAGAAAAAGGCAAAGGAAGCTGATGCCAGATCCATGAATATATTGGCTCAAATAATGTCTGATGAAATCTTTCAAAAGGTTGCTGAGTGCTCATCAACTAAGGCCATTTGGGACTCCTTGAACCAAATGGTGGACGGATCAGCAGAGAGAGGAAAGATAGAAGATCAAACCTCATTACTCAGTATGAAAATTTCAAGAAGGATGAAGCAGAGACAGTTGAGGCAATATACAATAGGCTTAGTTCCATCATCAGTGAACTAAGAACCTTGGACAAGGAGATTACTCTGACAGAGGTCAATAAAAAAATTCTGATGTGCTTCCCCAGCACATGGGATTCCGGAATATGGCCCATCAGAGAAGCAAGGAGCATGGCAGAGATATCAACTGAATCTCTGTTTGGTAAGCTCAAGTCCTATGAGCAGTTGGTGAAATCAAGAGAAGCAGCTGCAGAACCAAAAGCTCCAACACCAACAAGAAAGGAGCATTGCCTAGCATTCAAAGCTGCAGAAGAATCACCAAGTCTGCCAGTGAATGATGAACTCATGAGTCTCTTTGCTAAGAGATTCTACAAGATGGCTAGAAAGGATTTCAGGAAAAGGCGATCTAGAAGTGAAGACAAACCCAGGTATGACAAGACCCCTACTAAAGAGGCTGTCTGTTTTGGTTGCAGGAAACCAGGACACTTCATCTTTGAATGTCCAGAAGTGCAAAAGAAAGATAGGAGAAAAGAAAAGGACTCCAGAAGAAGTCATCACAACAAAGCCTCCTCCAGCAAATACAATTACAAGAAGAAGGAAAAGGGCTTTGTTGCTAAAACATGGAGTTACACTGAAGAGGAATCAACTTCCTCCAGCTCCAATGAAGATGAAGAGGAAAAGAAGGCAAAGGAAGTTTTGCCTTATGGCTATGGAAGATAGAAGCAGCAGATCTGACACAGAAGAATCAGATGATGAAGGACTCCTCTCTGAAGAGGATCAGGTAATAGCTTCTTATGATTTTCAATCAGAAGAATTTAAAGTAGAAATCAAAAGCTTGTGTTTAGACCTAATAGGATATGAGAAGGAAATCAAACTCCTTAGGGAAAAGCTGTTAGAGTAATACAAAATCATTGCTGAAAATGTCAAACTGTCTTAAGAACTAAAATCTGCTAACCATCAAATAACCTTTTTAAAATCTGAATTAAGTAAGGCTAAAGAATTAAAAGAAACTCTTAGAGTAAGAAGCTTAAAACTGTTAGACATAACTAGCACTATAAATGCCAGAATAAACAATAGTAAGCTAGGATTAGGTTCTTCCTCCAGTGAACCAATTCTAATTCAGAAGAATCACCTGTCAAAACCAGTAAATTTTATATTTGATAAAGACAAGAAAAATATTGAATAGGTTAACCTGGTTAATGAAGTTCTTAAGCAACTAGAACTTAAGAAAAAAAACCTTAACAAGGAGAGAAAAAGAAATCATAGAAATAACTATGTTCAGCAATTTTTGTCGAACTTAGAACGACGAAATGGGCACGATTCGTCGAACTCAGAATGACGAACTCTGAACGCAAATAATAGCCCAAATTATTCTACGAACTACGATCGACAAAATCAGTTTTGGACGTCCACTAGAGATTGACGTTTCAGGGGCTCTGAGAATGGATACTTCCATTCTTCGAGCAGAGATCGAAGAACTCAACCCAGAACGTCGAACTCAGATCGTCGAACTCACTTAACTTCGTCGAACCCAGTTCATAATCAGAGAAACATAAAAGATGACAAAAATTTTAATCCTTTTAGTCTGTGGATTATACCCCCTAGAAGGTATTATCCCCTAGGATATAAAGATCAGCCTGAATGTTCCTTTATTTCAAGTTATGGTTTTGTCAAACAAAAAGGACCCAAGATATCCTGGGTCAGAAACCTCTAATCTTTTTCTTTGCAGGTAGAAGAGATCCCTGTCATTCAAATCAAGTGGTACCTGGACAGTGGTTGCTCTAAACATATGACAGGTTGCAAGGAACGTCTTATCAACTATAAATCCAAGGCTGGCCCTAAAGTAATTTTTGGGGACTCAGGCTTTGGGTTGACAGAAGGCTGCGGAGATTTCAGATGTGGAGATGTTACATTCAAAAAGGTGACCTATATCAATGGTCTCAAGCATAACCTGATATCAGTAAGCCAACTATGTGATACAGGTTATCAAGTAAGCTTCACTAACTCCTTATGCACTATCTCCTTAAACAGCAAAACTGTTTTTACAGGAATTAGACAAGGCAACATTTATTTAGTCAATTTTGAATCTGCTATTTCTGAAATTTGTTAATTTAATTCTGTTAGCAGTCAAACTAGCTTATGGCATAAAAGATTAGGTCATATAAACCATAAGAATATAGCTAGGTTATCTAAGGACAACCTTGTTAGAGGTTTACCTTCTGGCCCCTACAAGAAGGAAGGCCTCTGTAGGGCTTGTCAACTAGGCAAGAAAACTAAATCTAGTTTTAAATCTATTAATAAGATTGATTCACCTAGGATATTATACTTGCTACATATGGACCTTTTTGGCCCCATTACTGTACAAAGCCTAGGAGGGAAATCTTATACCTTAGTGGTTGTAGATGACTTCTCAAGATTCACTTGGGTATTCTTTTTGAGATCTAAGTCAGATACCTTTAAGGTTCTTACAGATTTTCTCAGGACCATACAGATTGAGTACTCTACTCATGTTGCATTGATCAGCAGTGATCATGGTACAGAGTTTGAGTCTCTTCTTATGCATGAGTTCTGTGAGAAGGAAGGTATCAGGCAATGCTTCTCAGCTTATAGAACTGCTTAACAAAATGGGGTAGTTGAAAGAAAAAATAGAACACTCATTGAAGCTGCAGGTACATTGCTTGTAGATGCTTACATGTCTCTATCCTATTGGGCAGAGGCAGTAAGCACAGCAAACTATGTCCTGAATAGGAGTTTAATACATAAACTAAAGTTTAAGACTCCCTATGAACTACTCAAAGGGAAGAAACCAATAATCACCTATTTTAAAGTATTTGGATGTGTATGCTATATTCATAACAATGATAAGAAGTATCTTAGAAAATTTGAAGCAAAGGCTGAAATGAGAATTTTTCTAGGATATTCCCAAGTTAGCAAAGCTTATAGGGTGTTTAATAAATCATCTTTGAATATTGAAGAGTCTATGCATGTAACCTTTGATGAGACTAACATGTTTTACAAGGAGAGAAACATTTCTACCAATAGTACTTTGCAAGTATCAAATTTGTGTGAGAATTTGGATGATCTAGACCTTACCCCAAAGGCTGAATCACATCCTCCTCCATAATCAGTAGCAGAAGTTGATAGTGATGAAGAAACTGTGGAAGCAATTCAACTTCCCTCAACAGTTGATGCAATTCCATAGGAGGAATTAAATCCAATAACTGTTACTGAACCAACTCCACCTAATGATCTTGTCATACTTAAAGATCACCCTAGATCCCAAGTGATTGGAGACATAACAGCAGGTGTACAGACAAGGCATCAACTCAACCAAGACTTGATGCATGCCTATTTCCTCTCTCAAGTTGAACCTCAAACCATAAAAGATGCTGAGCAAGATCCCCACTGGATCATTGCTATGTAAGAGGAACTCAACCAGTTTGAGAGATGTAGAGTTTGGGATTTGGTTCCAAGACCCCAAGGCCACCCAGTTATTGGAACCAAATGGGTATACAGAAACAAACTGGATGCCCAAGGTGTAATTGTGAGAAATAAGGCTAGACTTGTTGCTTAAGGTTATAGGCAAGAAGAGGGAATAGACTATGACCAAACATTTGCACCAGTTGTAAGATTGGAGGCAATCAGAATATTTCTTGCCTATGCTTCCTACAAGAAGTTCAAAGTCTATCAGATGGATGTGAAGAATGCCTTTCTGAATGGAGTGCCAAAGGAAGAGGTTTATGTTGAACAACCTCCAGGTTTCATCTCTCCAACTCAACCTTATCAAGTTATTAAATTGCATAAAGCCCTCTATGGTCTAAAGCAAGCTCCAAGAGCTTGGTATGAGACTTTAGCTAGGTTTTTGATAGAGTATAAATTCATTAGAGGCATTGTAGATAAAACATTATTCACTAGACATCATAAGGATCAAACCTTGTTAGTACAAATATATGTGGATGACATTATATTTAGGTCTACTGATCCCAAATTATGCAAGAGGTTCTCTGACCTCATGCATTCAAAATTTGAGATGAGTAGCATGGGTGAGCTCTCCTACTTCCTTGGTCTCCAAGTAAAGCAGCTCCCTGATGGCATCTTCATTTCCCAGGCTAAATATGCTAAAGAGCTTATTAAGAAGTTTGGGATGGTTGATGCCTCAGCAAGGACAACACCTATGGCTATAATTGCTGTAATAGACTCTGATGCACATAGGAAACCTATGGATCAGAAATTATATAGGGGCATTGTTGGATCCCTACTATACCTTACAGCTAGCAGACCTGATATCATGTTTGCCACATACCTTTGTGCTAGGTTCCAGGTGAACCCTAAAGAATCTCATCTAATTTTTCTAAAAAGGATTTTAAGATATATAAAGGGTTGTCCTAATCTAGGTCTCTGGTATCATACTTAGTCAGAATTTTAGTTAACTGGATACTCAGATGCTGACTTTGTTGGATGCAGAGTGGACAGAAAGAGTATCTCAGGAACTTGCCAGTTCCTTGGTATGAGATTAGTGTCCTAGTTTTGCAAGAAGCAATCATCTGTATCCACATCAACTGCTGAAGCAGAATATATTGCAGCTGGCAGTTGTTGTTCCCAGATGCTGAGGATTCAAAACCAACTCCTGCACTATGGGTTCAACTTAAATAATTCAACTCTACTATGTGATAACACAAGTGCTATTGCTATAGCACAAAATCCAGTCCATCACAGTAGGACTAAGTTTATAGACATTAGAAATCATTTCATTAGAGAGTGTGTATACAAAAACAAAATTAAGCTTGTCTATATCTACACTAATTTATAAAGAGCTGACATATTCTCCAAACCCTTGGATGAAAGAAATGACTTGTTCGTTGTAAATCAGCCTGACATGATCAATGGAGAAGACTTAGTTTAGTTTCTGTCTACACTCGATGAATTTTTAGAGTTCGTCGAACGGAGGTCGACGAACTAGGAAAGGTTCTTGAGATATTCGTCGACCGGAGATCGACGAACTGTCTGTGAGTGAAGTGAGTTTCGTCGAACTGAGATCGACGAACTTACTTCAGAAAACTTTCGTCGACCAGAGATCGATGATATGTCTTCAAACCTTCAGACTGAGATCGACGAATTGTTTAACTTCAAATTATTTCGTCGACCTCAAATTGAAGATCAATTTCTTTTTCATGGAACGGAGTTTGACGATTCATATTCCGAAAAACCTTATATTTAGGTTTTCTTCAACCTCTGTCCTGCGCTTTCAGTTCTCTTGCTCTTGATCCTCGTTTTCTCTTGCAGGTGCTCTCATAGAGATTCCCGCAAGAACTCTAGCGACGATGAACTTTGACACTGGATTCGACTTGGACTTCGAATCTTTCCAATACTCAGATCCCATCTTCCTTAATATTCTACAATTACTTGAAGACTAACAGTTGAAGACTCTGCTCTCCACCTGCATCAAGATATTAGGAACAAAGATCAGGGAATGGGTTTACACAGCTTCTACAGAGGAAAATACGATGACTAGAATAATCATGGGTACTACTATTTATCTTACCCCCGATGTTTTAACTGAAATTTTTGGATTGAGTAATGGTGATGAAGAATTATAAATAAATTCAGAGGAATTTGATATGATGCTTAGCTTGATGGGGTATTCGGTACAAACCCCCAATAAATTGCTCAAGAAACATTTGTCTGTAGAATACAAGTTTCTTGCAGACATTGTGGAGAAGGTTCTACTAGGGAAGCACACTGCACATTACTATATCACTAGGCATCAGTTCCTGGTCATGTGTACTATAGTAAGTAAAAGGACAGTGAACTAGGCACAGATCTTCTTTGATTTGATTAGAAAGAAGAACAATAAAAAGGAGGTTTGATTTGGAAGGATCCTAGGGATCTTCCTCAAGGAGAAGACTGCTGAATCACTGGTCTCCCCGACCATATTCATTAATGCTAGCAAGAGACTCACTTGTGCTCTAGTTAGCAAGTGGGAGAGGACAATCACTAAGCCAACCAAGGCTTCCTCCTCTTCCACCAGAACTTCTGGAAGTACTAGGGCTATACCTGCCACTCCCCACCCCATTGAAGAGATCCCTTCCACCCCTCCACCACCTCCAGCTCCTCAGGTTCCATCCCAACCAGCAATACAACCAATCCCACCTTCCACTACCATTACAGTCCCTACCTCTACACCTCCAGCATTCCAACTTCCTTCCTCTCCAACAAACATTCCTTCTAATACTCCATCCCCCCAGCATGACACATCGGTACCCTCACCACCCCAATCTCCTCTTTCAAGACATTTAGCTGATATCCCCTTATCCAAACTTTCATCTATCCCATACTTCAACCTCTTGTCATCCCCACTAAATAGTCCCTCTCCTCCAAATGACTCTCCCCTAGAAACTCAAATCCCACCTCCACCTCTGACTCCCCCAGCACCTACCATATCCACTCAACCAACTACTGCCATAACAACTACCTCTTCACACTTGGTTCCCTCTCTTGTCTCCCCACTCATTACCATCCTCACACCCCTTCTAAAATCACTCATAGTAGAGGCTATCTCTTCTTTTGATGCCTCCATCTCCTCTCTTACTGCATAAATTACTACCTTAACTACTGCTCCCTCTTCAGTTGGGGGCCTGGCTTCAGTAACTCCTAAAACCAGGCAGGGGGAGATACTTGATGAAGAAGAAGCAGCAGTTGTAGCAGAAGCAGTAGCAGCAGAATCAGTTGAAAAGGATATGGACACAGTAGGAGTAGCAGAAGATGTAGCAACAGAAGTAAAAACAACAGAAGATGTACAAGAAGAATTTATAGCAGAAGATGTACAAGAAGAAGTTATAACAAAAGATGTACCAACAGACAGCACTACGCCATCTATGGCTATAATTCCATATACCACACCAATTTGTCTCAAGGCCACTTTTGCAGCTCCAGAGTATCTTCCCAGAGTTGCTTCCCCCATCATCTCATCCCCTATAGCACTAGTTTATGTTATGGATGATTCTCCAATGCCTGATCTAGATGCACTGGTCTTGGCTGATATTGAGAAAGAAACTAAATCAGCTGCTCAAAGAATTGATGTATACAGTTCTCCAGTTTTCTTTCTAGTTCCTTCAAAGATAGAGAAGACAACAACTTCTGATGACACAATAAGAGAGATTGATGCCATGTATGACAATCCTCAGTCTTCTGATGATAATGATGATGATTCTGATGAGGACCCAAAGAGGAAGAAAGTTTCAAAGAAAAGGAAAGCTCCTCCACCTCCTGCCCCAAAACCCAATCCAGCAAATGACACACCCAATTACATTCTGCAGAACATAACTCCATACATAGGTATGCCAGCTTGTATGTGGCTGACCAAAAATGAACAAAAGGCAAGGAAGAAGTGCAGAAGATGTTCTCCTCCCGCACAGAAATTCAAGAGAGGTCCTCCTCCTCCTCCTCCTATTGCTGGTGCCTCAGAAACTACTTCTCAAGGGACAGATGCACCTTCCGAGCCTACATCCTTCACCAAAACATATCAAAGACAGGAAAGTACATCTAGACATCATTCTCAAGGAAGCAGCCAGCAAAGGAATGTCAGTTCTACAGAGCAAATAAAGGAGGTAATTTATCAAAAACCAGAGTTCTCACCTCCCAAACAGCAAGCTCAACAAAGAAGGCACACAGAATCCCACAAGCCTAAAAGAAAATATAGTGAGACTTCTCCTCCAAAGTCTATGTATACTTAGAGTGATGAAAGCCAAAAAGTAACAAATTTCAAAGCTCAGTCCACTCAATTCAATCATGTTACCCTGCTACCCCCACAATATGATCAGTCATCTATTAGTCAGGATGTTGATCCCAACTTAAGGATGGCCAGGCTCCAAGATTTGATTGGTCTATAACAAATAAAGAAGGCTAGAGAAGAGAGTGAAGATCCAACAAAGTTCACAACTATGTCTTCATACAGAGAAAAAGAACTGGATAAACTTCAAGTGAGCAAGAAAGTGTTTAATCCTGTAGAGTACATGAAAATACACCCAGAGGTTGTAATACCAAGAACCTCCACCCTAACAGTGATTGGAGCAGCAGATATGTACATATTAAAGAAAGAAGCTGCTAATCCTAATAGGGAAATCATCTTTACTCAGCCTCGGGATAAGAGCAAAGAAACAGAAGAAATAGAACCTGAACTCTTATGTGTATGGTATACTTTTGAAAAACTGTGTTCTATGATACAAGGCTAACTGTGTAAATATATCTGCTGCATATATATTATTTCATTCTTTGCCATATATATATTTTCTTTCTTTGTATATTTATTTTTATCATTGAGTCTGTAATTAGTGACCTCACCCAAATAGGGGGAGATTGTTGGATCCCTAGTTGGATTTGGGCTAGGTTCACTAAGTTAGGATATGACCCAACATGTATAGACAGGGTCATGGTTGTGTCATAGAGTGTAGTTCTAGTCCTTAGAGTCAATAATGCTAGAGACCAGCCTCCAACATTGCTAGAGACTCAAGACTTAGAGAAAATTCAAGATTTAGAAAAAGAGCTTTATGTTCGTCGATCTCAGGTCGACGAAAGTCATGCTCAGCTCGACGAACTCAAAGAAAATTCTCCGAGCTGAGCTCGACGAACTTGGTTCTCAGCTCGATGAACTCTGGATAAAGTGACAACACTTCTAAGTCAAACTTCAGTCGACAAACTTAGAACATCAGCTAGACGAACTGTAACACCCCAAAAATCTCAAAACTGGATTTGAGGTGCAGGCTGTTTGACACGGCCTGGGACACGGGCGTGTCCCAGGGCGTGTCGGGGGTACACGGCCTGGGACACAGGCGTGTCCCAGGGCGTGTTCTGGATGGTCGACGATCGGTGGTCAACTATAGTCAAGCCTGGGACACGGCCTTGGACACGGGCGTGTCCCAGGGCGTGTCACTCAAGAAATGGCCGGACTGAGTCAGAGAAGTACACGGCCCGGAACCAAGCCTTGAACACGGTCGTGTCAGATTTGACACGGGCGTGTCGGAGGGCGTGTGCCTACCCATGTACTGCTCTGTTGGTTTTGGAGCTCGTTGAGGCAGGGGTGACACGGGCGTGTCACATGACTGACACGGGCATGTAAGGTTCGACACGGGCGTGTCGATGCCCGTGTTCTAGTAGATTTCAGTCGGTGCGAGTGCCGCGTGTGCCGCTTAAGGATACACGGCCTATGACACGGGCGTGTCACAGGACGTGTCAGCCAAAAAAATGGAATTTTGGGAAAATTGTGGCCGTTCCTTTTCTCTATTTGGATCCAAAGGCTCAGGTGATTCCTTGCTGGATTAAAACACCAGAGGCTTGATGAAGAGATCATTCTTCATTTGGCTAAGTGAAGAGAGAAAGAGAGAGGAGGAAGAAGAAGGAGGAGATCAAGCCACCGGCGGAGCTCCCGTGTTCCGATTCGAGATCCGAGGCCAGCGCTGTGAAGGCAAAGCTGCTGCGGTGCTTTCTCACCGGCTAGATTTCGATGGCTCCCAAGAGATCGTCAAGGGTAACGATCTCCCTTCTTGGACATGTGAAGTCCTTCTTTTCTGCATTGCATAGGGAAAACCCTTCCCCGCGAGTGTGCGGTGGGTTGTGGCATCCCTTGGGGTAGATATGTGAAGTCCCCCTTGTTAGAGTCCGGAATTGGAGTACGGATCTAGGCATGCTGTGTGAAGCCCATCTGGACATGTTAGTCTGGATTGGTGATGCTTGTTTGCATATCGGAGAAGTCTCCATGGTTATGGCTTGTTTGCCTTGTGCCTACCTGTTGCTTGGTGCAGCAGGAAGTACTGGATGAAGTCCAGGAAATGAAGAGGGTTGGATGCAACTCTTGTGGCCGTGCATTGCCACTTTGTGTGCGATTGAGCCGTTGGGCTGCAACTCGATGAAAAGGCAGATTACCGAACAGGAAAGGTGAAACCGACCCGCGCCTATAAATTGCCATGGATACTTCCGTATTCGAAGTGGCACGGCGACTTGAGCAATGGGGGGTGGCTGATCCGTACCTGCGTTATGTCCGTCCGACTGGTAAGCCTGGTTATTGGTTTCGTTGGAGCGCATAATGAGAGACTTAGGCCTGCGCGCCAAAAAGACTAGAATGCTCAATACCGTGTAAACGGTGGTGTTGACCCTAGTTTTCCGGTGCACCAAGAATGTGCCCTGAGTGCACGGACTGTTGGGCCGTGTGGCCGACGGTTGTGATGGCTTGAATGTGCCTGCGAGCACATAGTTGCTATAATTGATACCATGCTGTGCAGGGAAGGAATGCTACTGCCCCGAGAAAGGGGTAGGATTGTTATAATTGGGTCAGCTGAATGCTGACCATTGCCGTGTTTGGCACCGTTTGGGTGGATTGTCCCTATGCAGGTGCTGGAGAGCGAAGTGGTACATGAAGGGCTGAAGCCCCTACTGCTGTTGCTGCTGCTGCTGCGGCTAGCCCTTGAAGGCTACGCGAATGGTTTTGTTTGTTTTACTTTTACTCATGTATGGCCGGCCTGCGCGCCGATGTTTGTAATCCATGATGTGTGGAAAGAGGAACTGTAAGGCCTTAAGGCCAACCCTTCACCTTTGTTGTACATTCCGTGGCTGTATATATAACTGTGGTTTATATATTGGACATTCCTGGTTAGAGTTCAATTTACAACTTAAAGCTTCCGCTAGCATACTCTGAGTTAGGATACGTGTATGGTTTGGTATTATTCTGTGACCTCACCGTCTGTTTGTGGCATATCGTGTGGGGCCCCGGCCGGACCTTCTACGATACGTCATGTAACAGATGGGGTCGTTACACGAACTCTGTTCTCTTGTCCCAGATTGACTAATTCTGGATCAGATGTTTCAACACTCAACACCAGAGGACATCACACTCAACGCCAGAAAGATGATTCAACACTCAATAACAGAGAACATCACACTCAATGCCAGAGGACATCACACTCAATGCCAGAATGATGATTCAACACTCAACGATAGAGAACATCACACTCAAAGCCAAAATGATGTCTCGACACTCAGCACCAGAAAACAGTCTAAGTCTAGAATCAAAACTCAGGTCGACGATCTTGGACCTCAGCTAGACGAACTCAGTTCTCAGGTCTCAGGTCGACGATCTTGGACATCAGCTCGACGAACTTGGTGCACAGAATAGGAAAGTCGTCAAGCAGTAGTCAGCCATTCAGAGGTCGACGATCTTGAACCTCAGCTCGACGAACAGGTATTCTCATCTCGACAAACTATGGACTCAGGTCGACGAATCCAGACTTGGTTGTTTCCCTCTTCAGTTCCTATTATATTGCAATGATTCCTGAGTAATTAATTCTGTAATATTCTCTGAATATTATCGTTATACAAAAGCCTTAATTATGGTCTTCATCAGTATTATTGCCTGTCGTTTTCCAAAGGGAGAGTTTGGGAAATAAATCAATGCAAAATATTCTCTAGCCATCAGCATTGAATGCAGAAAGGATTTTGAAATTCAAAAGGATGTTTACATAGAAAATATAAAAGATGGATTTTTCCTCTTCCAGAACACACAACTGATACAGAAACACAGAAAACCAGTCAGGAAGAGTAGAACACCATCGTCTCGCAACAAGGATTCTCTTTGCTCTCGCTCTCTCTTGACAACAAAGTGCTAGAAAGAAAGAACTGTTAAACTAGAAGACGAATAGCTTTTTGAAGAAGAAGAACAACTAATCAAATCAAGAGTCTTATTCTTCTATCATCTCCTCAGGAACTTTCAAAGGAGAACAACTACTGCATCAGTCAAAGAAGTTCTGGAATATCTTTTGGTTGAAGTTGAAATCTTGAAGGCCTATCAACCTGAAGCAAAGTTCCTTTCATCCTGAATAAATTCAGTATTTTACGGGGAGCTTTTGCCACCATCAAATCCATAGAGTCTTCTCAGTTGAATACTTGAGAAAGAGAAGACATCATCATTCTCTCACCCCCTCTATAAAAAGGGTTCTCTACTCCCTTCAAAAGTGATTCCTTGTTGCAAGTATCCTAACCAAAATACTTGAGGTTTGGTTTTTTGAGCACCTTACCAAAAGCTCATTGGTGGCAGTCACCTGAACAAAAACCTGAGTGGATTCCTACCAGGGTGGTAGAAGAGTGGATGTACCCAGGTTGGAGAACAACTATAAAATTCTTGTGTTGTCTGGTTGTCTTTTCCTTTGTTCTTGTTTTGGCTGTGATAGTTAGGATTCTGTGATTTTCATTAGTTTTATCTGTTGTGCTGTGATATAGCATCTGAGTTTAGAAACAAGTTATATTATTCAGCAAAAGATTTCAATTACTCAGATACACTCTATTCACCCCCCCTCTAGAGTGTATTAGATCTAACCCTCACTTTCAGTGGGTCTCGACCGGACCCAAATTATACGATCATTACAGGGGAGGTGTTACACTTAGAGCCTCGATGATAATACTCTGGCCTGAAAAATTTGCCAAGTACATAAAACCTTAATGGAAGCGTTTTGGCAGGAAAAAATCTCTAAGTATACGGAGCCTTGAAGCCTGCTGCAGCCTTTACGCTAAAAGAGGAACAAAACAAATTTTTGAGTGGAGGATCGGCCCAAGTCCACGATCTTACCAAAAAAACCTCAGAGCTCCTTCAAGCCTCTAGACTTGCTTGTCTTCAAATGAAAGCTTAGGGACATATTTATAGTTTTTTGGAGGGATATGTTAGTAATTGTGTTGGAGAAGGATTGGTGTTGGTTAATGACGTTGATATGTTTCGGTCACGTATATTGCCAATTTAGCAAAATGAAGAAAGTTCCCCCAGGTGATTTTGGCATCCCGGGCGGGGTGCCTGGCATCGGCCAGAGGCAATGGTGGCGGCTGGTTCTCACGGGCCTTTCGATGGATGTTGGGAGGAGTTACGTCGTGCCGCTGGTGCGCATAAAGAAGAGGATACTGGATTTTTTGCACAGATTTGGAGGAGGTGGGCCATCTTATGCTGCCCCGAAGCTATTATTGAGGTCGCCAATGACTGCCGGATGATCTGGTTGATGACCCTCCGTCTGCAGAGACCGAGGATGCCCCATAGCTCCCCGCGGCTGAGATGACTTCTTGAGAGATTCCTGAGCCATCAATGGTGATGGCAAAGGGAAAGGTGAGTGAATGCTCCACTTGCCAAGCGCTTCTTCTGAAGTTATGTTTGTTTCCCCCGGTGCTTTTCACCTTTAGTTCGTGTCATGTATTGAAAAATTGTGTTTATAGTTATATGAGATACGTGACATTATGCTTTCCTGGAACAACAGTTATGTGACCATGAAAGATGATTTTTTTTCTCTGCAGACAAGGCTGGCCACATTTGAGGATTCTTTGTCGGATGCTCTGAGGAAGAAGAAATAAGTTGCCTCTTGGTTAGTTAATACATAATCTCAGTTGTCTGCTTCTTAGGCTGAGGTCGAGGTACTTCAGGAGAAGCATAGTACCGCCGATATAGAGATTGAAGCCCTTCGCAAGAGGTTGGTGTTTTTAGAGGTGGCCCTTGTAGATTCGATCCGTTGTACTGAGGCGGCTGAAGCTATGATGTCCTAGCAGGAGTGGAGGTTGAGTAGAGGAAGAAATAGAAGGCCCAGCTAATCGCGGAGCGAGAGGAGATCGAGGTTGTGCGGGCGGCCGCGGTGGCTGAGTATAAAGGCTCCCGTGACTTTGAGATGGAGTGATCTCGTGTTGCAGAGGAGGCTTGCTCTAAGATGATGGCGATCGAGATTGACTCACTTATGAAGGTGAGCATGAAGCGGCGTACTATTTGGGCTTTGTCAAGGGGATTTGGGCTGCTCAGAAGTTTTTGGAGTGTGACGATTTTGGCATG
The DNA here is from genome assembly GCA_039513925.1 of Platanthera zijinensis. Lineage (NCBI taxonomy): Eukaryota > Viridiplantae > Streptophyta > Magnoliopsida > Asparagales > Orchidaceae > Platanthera > Platanthera zijinensis. Next base: position 36,217,984 of record CM077090.1, read on the forward strand.
GAGGATGCCTTGGATTATAATGCTGATGTTGATACTGAGGGATGATCCTATGGACCACATTTTCCCTTATTTGTTTGTTTTGCTTGATTTTGCTTTTTAGATGTATCTTTGCACCACCGCATGTTTTGCTTCTCATGATGATGTAGCCTGGGGGACAACTTTTATGTGAGTGGAGACCCTTTTTGCTTTTGGATCTGCTGTGTTCTAGCAGCATTTTTCATGTGCGCGTTTGGTTCTTGGCGGAGTAGCACCTAGCTCCAGTGTCAGTATTTTGGACAGCTTCCTAGTGAGAGAGATATGTTCACTCGTGTTTTATGATGGTTGGAGGCCGCTCAAGAGTTAGAGGCGAGTAGCCCTTGTCTTCTTATGCCTTAGGATAAACAGGGTTCCCCCAAGTGGAGTAGCGAAGAACTTTTGTTCGTTCCTTAGGAGAAATGGGGTTCCTCCAAGTGGAGGTGGTAAAAAACTTTTGTTCATGCCTTGGGAGAATCGGGGTTCGTCCGAGTGGAGGTGGCGAGGAACTTTTGTCCATGCCTTTGAAGAACCAGGATTCATCTTGGTGGAGGTGGAAAAGAACCTTTGTTTGTGCCTTACGAGAACTAGGGTTTGTCCGAGTGGAGGTAGCGAAGAACCTTTATTTGTTCGCGCTTTAGAAGGACAGGGGTCTGTCCGGGTGGAGGTGGCAAAGAACCTTTTTTCTTTCACTGCTTCAAGGGACCAGGGTCCGTCCGGGTGGAGGTTGTGAAGAACTTTTGTTTGTTCACACCTCCTGAGAATCAGGGTTCGTCTAAGTAAATGTGCAGATGGAACTTTGTCCATCTTGCTTGGGAAGTACAGAAAAACCTTTGTCTGTCTCTCCTGGGAGGTGCAGAAGGGCTTTTGCCGATCTTTCCTGAGAGGTGTAGAAGGGCTTTTGCCGATCTCGCCTAGGAGGTATAGAAAGACTTTCGTCTATCTTGATTGGGAGGTGTAGAAAGACTTTCGTCTATCTTTCCTGAGAGGTGCTACATTTATCGCGAAAGGAAAATTAAATGTTTCATTATTGGAAAAAAAGATACACGTGGTTTGAAATTTTTTCAAGCGGCTTAAAAAGAAAAAAAGGGAAAGTAGTATATAGAGGGCATCCTGGCTTAAGCTGTGTCCAAACTTTCATGACTCGTATCCCATGGGAGATGCATCTTGCGAGTAGATTTTCTATGCGATGCCTTGATCTAGCACGTCAGCGCGGAGCGTCTTTATCAAGGGTCCCTTAAGGTTGGTACCATATGTTGAGGCGGCTTGGATGATGTTGAACTAAATGTCATACGTAACTAGCACTGGAGGGACTCCCAGAGTTACTGCAAGGATGATACTTCGCACGATGGAGATCGTCAGATGCCCCGTGACGTGTGCACCTCCCGAGCCAAGCTGGATGTCTCTCCCGATGATTATGAGTTGGAGTAGCGTTGACAAGAATAACACATTGGCGGATACGTCGTTATGGATTAATATTCTGGCCACCTTGATTGGTGGGCTTCCGAGGGTCGCCCAGATTTGTCGAGGAAAAGATCCTTGTGCACTAGGAATGGTTGGATGGACCGGCTATAGCTGCTTTTTGAGCATTGCCTCATTGTGGTACTGTCCTTTTGTGGGTTCGTCCAAGGCCGACGGTATGGTTGTCTTTATTCCATGAAATTCTCTAAGTAATCCGTGGCGTATGAGCTGTTTGACTTCCTCTTTCAGGCGCATGCATTCCTCTGTGTTGTGTCCACTCCATTTATGAAAGTAGCAATACTGGGACTGGTCGCCCCTGCCCTACGGGAGCAACTTAGGCCTCCAAAGTTGTGGGTGATTTCTCAGGGTATACAGACCCTCTGTTAGAGAGATATCAAGCTCGACAAAGTGTTGTTGCCGCTGGCTTGCGAGGTTCTGCCAGGGTGCCTATCATATTTTTAGGGGGTCGGGCCTCCTACAGATAGTGCTCCCCCCGAGTTTTCGTGAGGTGCATGGTGCCGGCCACCCTATTGAGCGATCAGTGTTTTGAGGGAAATAGCCTCTAGCTATTTTTAATGGGGTATGCCTCTGAGTTATGGGATGCTCCCAACTCCCTTGGCAAAGTAAGCGCTTGTGTATGGCATTCTTCCATCTGATGCATCCGTTCTTCCACTGATAATGCTAGTGCAGTAATTACTTACTCGAGGCATGACGTAAGGCTAGCGGGCAGGTCGTTGGATTCCTGGTCACTAGGCTCTTTATTAATCAGCTTGATGGCGGTGTGCGTGCTTCCCTTTGTCATAACTTCTAGTTGGGTGTGCTGGAACTTATCATAGTTTTTAGGAACACATTCCCACTTATGACACCAAACTATTGCAGATAACTCGGTTTTTCCCCTGTCCGCAGAATCGGACCGCCTTAGCTCGGAATCAGACCGGGCACACAAATAGTTAAAGGAAACATCACTGAAAGACAAAAGACTTTTTTACATGGAAAACACGTAAAGGGTGAAAAACTGTGTGGTTGAATCTGTGCCAAGCCATAATCTACTATTTCCTTAGAGTTTACAAGTGTATGAAATTGAAAGAGAAGGGATAGATACTACTCTAGAGGGGGGGTGAATAGAGTAATCAAAAATTGCACTAGCAAAGTTGACTTTCTACTCAACTCCCTTGGAGTTAAATGCGGAATGAAGGTTATAGATATTTGAGATTAAACCTTAAAGCCTAACACAAGTGTTGTGCACAAAAAGGCAGCCAACTGTAATTACAGTTAAGGCTAGGAATCCTAAACAGCAACTAGCAAACCTAGTTAAAATCTAATCACAGCCACAATGTAGTAATTAAATAAAGCAATCCAGACGACACAAGGAATTTATAGTGGTTCCCCAAACAACTTGGGTACGTCCACTCTTCTACCAACAAGGTAGGAATCCACTCAGGTTTTTGATCAGGTTCCCTGCCACCAACAAGATCTGCTTCAGGTAGATCAAGAAACCCTTTAGACTTTTGATCAGGTGTCTAAAAACCAACACAGGTTTTTGATCAGGTGCCCTGCCACCAAGGGATACTTTTGAAGGGAGTAATAACCCTGTACAGGAGGGGGAAAGGAGGTTAAGGTGTCTTCTCTATTATACAATAGATTAGAGAAGCACAATAACTTGCACTGAGCTAGAAAGCTCTAAAAGAATCAAGGCTCCCCCTGGCTAAAAGAACGTCCAGGTGAAGTCTTGCTTCAGTGCAGAAACACTTCAGAAATTACTGAAGGAAAAAGATACAAGAAGATAAATAAAATTAAATAGAATTTCTTCTTCAGGCAGCTATCTTCTTCTTCTTCTTCAAAAGGCTCTGAGTGAAGATATTCCTGTAAGCAGGAGAACTCAGGTTGAAGAAGAGTGAAGAACTAAAGCTTCTTCTCAGTTAGATGTGAATAAGCTGAGAGCAGTTGGAAACTGTAAGTTCTTAAGCTTGAATGTAGCTGATCGCTTTTTGGTATATGAGAGCTAGCTTATTTCTTTCTTCAAAGAAGTCTTTATATAGCAGTAGCAGCAACGGCTCTTACTTGAGTTTGAATTTTGTCTTCTACTGAACTCTGTAAGCTGGGCTGCAAAAAGCATAAAGCAAAACAAAAATACTGCAGACAGGTATCCTATAATAGGATAAAGCTTTCTAAGAAGCTGCAAATAATTCTGATGAAATAATATAAGAGAAAGTCACATCAGAAAAGACTCTTTACAGCCAAGGAAGACTTTTTGAGTCTAACGGCTATAAAGGACAGCCTGGCAGAAATCATATCTCAGCTATAAGACAAACAACTTTGTTAGAAAAGATTAGCTCATGCATAAAGAATAGAATAGATATTGCATGGAAATGTTATCACAATTTATTCAGATAATCTTTTATAAAATATGCCAAAATAATTATGAAATTAATCACATCACAGAAGACGACAAAACTATTTAAAACATACAGCAAAACGTCGAACGACCCTCGGAGATTGTCGACCGAAGCACGGAGATCGTCGACCTATCGGACAGATAGTCGAACGATCCAAATAGTCGAACTATCAAAGAAGATAGTCGAACTACCTCAGCAGATAGTCGACCTATCAGAACAGATAGTCGAGCTATCAGATAGTCGATCTATCAAGACAGATAGTCGAACTACCAAAGCAAAACAGATAGTAGACCTATCAAGCAGATAGTCGACCTATCACAGAAAACAGATAGTCGACCTATCAACAGATAGTCGAGCTATCAAACAAAACAGATAGTCGACCTATCAACAGATAGTCGAACTATCAGATAGTTGAACTATCCAAGCAGATAGTCGAACTATCAAAGCAGAACAGATAATCGACCTATCAAACAGATATTCGACCTATCAAAGCAACACAGATAGTCGACCTATCAACAGATAGTCGAACTATCAAAGCGGACAGATAGTCGACCTATCAACAGATAGTCGAGCTATCAGATTGTTGAGCTATCCAAGCAGATTGTCGAACTATCAAAGACAACAGATAGTCGACCTATCAACAGATAGTCGAGCTATCAGATAGTTGAGCTATCAGGACAGATAGTCGAACTACCAAAGCAAACAGATAGTCGACCTATCAACAGATAGTCAAGCTATCAACGCAGACAGAACGTCGACCAACTGATAGACGATCGTCGATCAGCCGATAGACAATAGTCGAGCGGCGTTCGACCATAGTCGAACGAAAAACTACTTAACCAAAAATTCATCTAGAAAAGCAATTCTACACAACTAGAGAATCTAACCTATCAACTAACCTTTGACCATAGATAAATCTTGGGTCAAGAGACAGAAAGAGAGGACTGAACTCAAATCAAAACCTAGGGTTCCAACAATCTCCCCCTATTTGAGTTAAGTCTCTCAACAATTAAAGCATACAAAACTAATTACTGAAAGTAAAATAAAATGCATAAAGGGAAATAACTAAGCAGATATCATCAATCAAACAGATAAGAAATTAACTGTCAATCAATGAAAAATTAAGGTGCTTCAGAGTTATGCTTAGGATCAGAAGAGCTAGAAACAAAAGTAATCTTTCTTGTGGGATCTAGAGCTTCTTTTTTCGATAACTTCAAGTCTTGTTCTCCAATAATTTTCAATTCTGTTGTTCTTGGGACCACTGCCTCAGGATGCTTTTCCATATACTTTGAAGGGTCAAATATCTCAGGTCTAACCTGAAACTTGTCTAGCTCCTTCATTCTGAATTTAGACATTGTGGTCAATCCTGTAGTGTCCTTTCCTTCTGCTTTTGCTTTCTTAATTTGCGCTGCTCCAACCAGTTCAAGAAAACGAGCCATCCTAAAGTTAGGATCAAGCTCTGGGCTTTCATAAACATTCTCAGAAGATGTGTCAACTGGTTCTTTATCCTGAATAACTAGATAAGAAAGGGGAGCAGACTTAGCAACTATCTTGCTAGAATTTTCAGATAAAACAATTTGCTTACCTTTTGAAACATCCTTCTCAGAGAGATCTGGCTTAGGAGGGGTAGATCTTTTAAGTTCTTTGGACTGAGGAGGAGAAAAAGTTGGTCTTTGATATACTACCTCCTTTACCTGTTCCTTAACAGCATCAGGTCTTTGATAGCCAGTTTGACTTTTACCTTGGAATCCTTGCGAACTTCTCCTTTGAGCAGACTAAGATGGATTTGATCTTTCGGACTGAGCAGCAGGTTTAGAAGATAAATTTCCTGAGGCTCCTGCACCGGGAGGTGGAGGAGGAGGACCTCTAGGATTCCATCTAGGGACAGGTGAGTCATACATCTTTGACTTTTTCCTTTGCTTTTGCTGGTTCTTAGAAAACAACATCCAATGCTGGAAGTCTTTTGACTTTGGATCAATCCCTTTCAATATATATAAGGTGTATCATTATCTGGATTAGCAGGAGGAGGAGCTACAACTTTTCTTTTCTTTTTAGCAATTCTTTTTCTTTTAGTCTTAGCAGACTCAACAGAATCGATTTCATCTTCAGAATTTGAGGAGATGGGTAGATCATATGGGTCAATAGCATCTTTCATAGCTCTTTCTTTTTCCTTTCGAGCAGCTCTTTCTAGCTCTTCTTCCATGGCATCCTGTGCCAATAGAGCATCTAAATCCAAGCCTGGGGAATCATCCCATACAGTAGATTTTTCAATCTGGGCATCTGCAGCTGATTCTTGATTCTCAGAAACTATCATAATGACCAGTTCTGCTTGCACTTCTGGCTGAGCAACTTCAGATATTTGAACCTCTGGTTCTGGTTGAACTTCTGGAGTAGGTGGGATAACAGGCTCTTGAACTTCTAAAATTTCTTCCAATTTATCTGTAGTTTTATGAATAAAATTGTTCTAAATGACATCTAATCATGCCTTCAAGATATTCCCAAACTAGCATATCAATTAACAAGTCTAAAAAGTAAGTAAAGGGAATACCTTCAGAATCGACCATAGCATGTCCTAACTCCCACAATTCATCTAGAAAGGAGGTGATAATTCCTTCTAGGTACAGGGCAACCAAGGGAGTAGAACTTTCTTCTAAATAAGCTTTAACAATGAATTCAGATTTCAATACTGCATCAGAAATTTCCTTTTCAGATAGAGGAGGAGGAGCTGAATCTTCCGTTGCTTTCTCTGCTACTGCATGATGATCTGCTGGAGGGGAGGCCAAAGGCTGCTCTGAGACATCTTCATCAAGCATCTCCCCCTGCCTGATTTTAGTAGAAACTGAAACCAGGCCCCTAGAAGAAGAGGGCTCAGCAGACTTTGAGAGTTTTTTAATAGCAGCAGTCAAGGAGGATATAGAAGAAGCAAGGGGAGCAATTGCCTCTTCAATCATAGTTTTGATTGAGGGGGTAATTAACTCCACATTGCTAGAAATAAAAGCTGGAGTTATTTCAAAAGAAGATGATGAAGATGATGGAGGAATTTCAGAGGATGGAAGAACAGCAGGGATGGTATATGCATGATGAACTCGAGAATGAGCTGGAGATGGAACTGGAGATGTATGAGTGGATGCATGGTGATCAATATGATCAGAAGAGGGAATTGGAGAATGAACTGGAGTAGAAATCTCAGACACCAACAAATCAAAACTGGGATGAGAGATCCCAGCAAGATGAGTCGAGAGGGGAGATGCGGGAGGAGATGCAAGAGGAGAAGCAGAATGTCGTACTTAAATTGAAGTTGAGGGAACTTCAACTGAAGTAGACGGAAAAACTGATGAAGAAGATGGAAGAGATGGATTTGCTGAGCCAGCTTCTAGAAGGGGGGGGGGAGTGACTGCGGCAGTCCTGGTGCTCTCAGATATAACTGGAGCAACCCCTGCAGGAGCGGGCTTCAAGAAGTTCCTTTTCCATTTGGCGAATAGCGATGGATCCATCTTCTTGCTTGCATTGATAGAGTTGGCGGCTGACACTAGTAGGTGGGGGTATTTCTCCTTCAGAAAAATCCCAACTACCCTTCCTAGGGTAACTTCTTTCTTTCCATTATTTTTCCTGATCAAGTCAAACATAACGCCTGCCCAATTGATCTGCTTCTTATTCACTATTGCACACATTAGTGCAAATTGCTGCCTTGTAATATTATCGTAGGAGGAGTGCTTTCCCAGTAGCACTTTCCTACTATTTCAGCAAGAAACTTGATCTTAAACGGAAAATTCACTTTGAGCAGCTTAGAGGGAATGCCTTCAGCATGTCCCAGCTCAGATAACATCCTTCCGAACTCAGGAGTATCTTGCTCATACTCTTCTTCACCATTAATCAATCCAAAAATTTCAATCAGAATAGCAGGAGTCAATATTACCTCTTCTCCTCTAATGGTTCCAGTCATCGAATCATCAGTTGAAGACGAAAAGAAAGCCCACTCTTTGATCTCTTGAGTGTTTATCTTTATTCTGTAGGACATGAGTTTCTCTAATCCTTGATCTTTGCACAGATTCAGAATCTCCACTATTCCTGGTTCGCAGCAGCTGAAGGCGTCGAAATCTACGCTGAAACCGACATCAAACTTCACTACTGCAAGAAGCACTGGAGCAATCGCCATCGAGAAAGTTGGAGAAGACGAGAGAGAGACGGCGAGGACGGAGCGCAAGACAAAGAGCAAGCGGGAAGACGGAATGCGAAAAGACGCTCTCCGTCGACGATAAGAGCAACTATCTCTTAACCTAGGTCGACCATCAGCTTTATATTAAAACAGCGATCGTGATCTATTTAAAAGATACTGGAGACGATGGTCGAACGGTCGTTCGACGATCGGTCCTGAAGCAGAGTAGTCGATCAATCGTTTGACTATTTCTGTCTTCACAAACAGCAAGCTGTCGTCAACCATAGATCGACGATAAGCTCGACCTGTTCGACTATCTTCGAACGCCGATTGACGATCTTCAAGCAGATAAGCTATCTTCAACCAAGGGTCGACGATAGGCTTGATCCGCTCGACTATCGTCGAACTTTGTTCGACTATCTTCGAACAAGTTTCAACAAGGCAGACGTCACACTTAGTCTCTTCCATTAATCATGCCTAGTTGAACTAAAAAGAACAGATGCTTCTGTTCATCTAAGGGCTTGGTGAATATATCACCTCTCTGAAGGTCTGTGGATATGAACTCAAGGCTGATCTTGTTCTTTTCCACACAATCTCTCAGGAAATGGTGTCTAATCTCAATGTGCTTCGTTCTAGAGTGGTGCACTGGATTTTGTGCAATGGAGATAACACTTGTACTGTCACACATGATTTTAGTGTTCTTGTGTGAGTACCCATAATCCAAAAGTTGATTTTGTATCCACAGAATCTGTGAACAACAACTAGCAACTGCTATATATTCAGCTTCTGCAGTTGAAGTTGAGACAGAGGCCTGCTTCTTACAGAACTAAGAGACCAATCTCTCTCCCAGGAACTGACAAGTTCCTGAGGTACTTTTCCTGTCAACTCGACAACCAGCATAATCAGAATCAGAATATCCAATTAATTCAAATTCTGACTCAGCTGGGTACCAAAGTCCTAGATTTGGACATCCCTTCAGGTATCTCAAGATTCTCTTGAGAAGAATCAGATGAGATTCCTTGGGGTTGACCTGGAATCTAGCACAAAGGCTTGTAGCAAACATTATGTTTTTCCTACTTGCAGTTAAATACAATAGGGAACCAACAATGGCCCTATAATTCTTTGATCAACAGGCTTTCCCTGATCATCATAATCAATAACTATATTAGTAGCCATAGGTGTATGCATTGCTGAAGCATCTGCCATCCCAAACTTCTTTACCAATTCCTTGGCATATTTGGATTGGGAGATGAAGATGCCATCAACATCTTGCTTTACTTGGAGACCAAGAAAGTAAGACAGCTCACCCATACTACTCATCTCAAACTTAGAATGCATTAAGTTGGAGAACTTTTTGCATATTTTGGGATCAGTGGAACCAAAAATAATGTCATCCACATACACTTGAACTAACAGGATTGTGTCCTTGTGGTGCTTGACGAAAAGGGTTCTATCAACTACTCTCCTAACAAAGTTGTGCTCTAACAGGAAACTAGCTAGAGTCTCATACCAGGCTCTTGGTGCTTGTTTTAGTCCATAAAGAGCTTTCTGCAACTTGAATACATGTGAGGTCTGAGTTGAAGAAACAAAACCGGGTGGCTGTTCAACAAAAACCTCTTCCTTTAGCTCACCATTAAGAAAGGCACTTTTGACATCCATCTGAAAAACCTTAAACTTCATATAGGCTGCATAGGCTAAGAAGATCCTTATTGCCTCTAGCCTTGCAACAGGAGCAAAGGTTTGGTCATAATCTATACCTTCCTCCTGCCTGTAGCCCTGAGCTACAAGCCTAGCTTTGTTCCTTACAATGATACCATTTGCATCCAACTTGTTTCTATACACCCACTTGGTGCCTATGATCAGTTAGCCTTTAGGTCTTGGAACCAAAGTCCAAAATTTACATCTCTCAAACTAATTGAGTTCCTCTTGCATAGCAATGATCCAGTGGGGATCTAGCTCAGCATCTTTAATGGTGAGAGGATCAATCTGTGAGAGGAAACAAGCATGCATCACATCCTGTCTTAACTGATGTCTTGTTTAACACCAGCTGATATGTCTCCTATCACTTGAGATGTAGGATGATCTCTAAGTGTGACAACATCAGCAGGTGGGATGTGATCTTCAGCAATAGTTGGGATTAATTCCTCAGGAGGAATTTGATCTACTATTGGTGGAACAAAAACAACTTCTGCAATGTCTTCATCACTGTCTGATTCAGTGATATGAAGAGTTGAAAGATGGAGGATATCTTGAGTGACATCTTTGGTATATTCTTGTACCTGTAATGAACTTGAGGAAGGTGAAGTTTCCTTCTCCTTGTAAAACATTTGGGATTCATCAAAGGACACATGAACAGACTCTTCAATTTTAGAAGATGATTTATTAAAAACCCTATAAGCTTTGCTTACATGGGAATGTCCAAGAAAAATTCCCATTGAAGCCTTTGCTTCAAACTTTCTAAGATATTCTTTATTGTTATTATGAATATAAACTATACAGCCAAAAACTCTAAAGTAATTTATTTTAGGTTTCTTTCCTTTAAGTAACTCATAAGGAGTTTTATACTTAAGCTTGTGTATCAGACTTCTATTCAAGACATAGTTGGCTGTGCTAACAGCTTCTGCCCAATAGGAAAGAGGCATATTAGCATCTGCCAACAATGTGCCAGCAGCTTCAATTAGTGTTCTGTTCTTCCTCTCAACTACCCCATTTTGTTGGGGAGTTCTAGGAGCTGAGAAGCTATGTTTGATACCTTCTCTCTCACAGAATTCTTGTATGAGAAGAGAGTCAAACTCAGTACCATGATCACTTCTGATCAATGCCACATGAGTAGAGTACTCAGTCTACACACATAATAGAAAATCTGTAAGGGCTTTGAAGTTATCAGCCTTAGTTCTCAAAAAGAACACCCAAGTGAACCTAGAGAAGTCATCTACAATGACTAGGGTGTAATACTTCCCTCCTAAACTCTGTACATTTATTGGGCCAAATAGGTTCAAATGTAATAAATACAGGATTCTAGGAGAATCGCTTTTATTTACTGATTTAAATGAGTTCTTGGTTTGCTTGCCTAGTTGACAAGCCTTGCATAGGCTCTCCTTCTTGTAGGGGCAAGAAGGTAAACCTCTAACAAGGTTGTGTTTAGATAACCTAGATATATTCTTGAGGTTAACATGGCTAAGCCTTTTATGCCATAAAGTATTGTTATTGGTTACTTCATTAAACAAGCAGATTTTAGAGTGAGTTGAATTAAAATCTACTAAATAAATGTTACCTTGTTTAATGCCTACTAATACAACACTATTATTTAAAGTAATATTACAAAGAGAGATAGAGAATGATACCTGGTATCCAGCATCACATAACTGACTTACTGAAATTAGATTATGCTTCAGTCCAGTCACATAAGCAACTCTCTTGAATGTAACAGCTCCAATTGTCATCCTGCCATAGCCTTCAGTTTGACCACAGCTTGAATCTCCAAAGATTACCTTTGGGCCAAGCTTTGCCTTGAACCTTGACAGATGTTCTTTATTTCCTGTCATGTGCTTGGAGCAACCACTATCCAAATACCACTTATTTTGAGTGATAGGATAGGTCTTCACCTGCAAATAAATCAATTTAAACATTGTGGACCCAGGTAACCTTGGGTCCCTTATTTTTCACATAAGAAAAACTGGAAATAAATGAATAAGCAGGCTGAGGGTGATAACCTAATGGGTAAGATCTCCTAGGTGGGATTCTCCATGCAGATGATGGGTCAATGAACCTAGGGTTTCTATTCATATTCGAGTTTCTAAAGTTCTGGTTGGAATTTTGAAATTCTTGTTGGAAGCGTCGATCGGCGTTCGACGATTGGTACCCAGATCGTCGATCTCCGTTCGACCATTGGGCCTGCGATCGTCGAGCTGCGTTCGATGCCTTTTGTAATTCCTTAAATTTCTGTTTTCTTTTCTCTCTTTTAGCTTTATTTAAAGCTCTATTTACTTGATTGACTTGCTCAGTGTTTTTTATTCCACTAGATGAAATAAAATTCACTGGAGTTGAAAGTTGATTTTTAAGAATGATTGGGGGCTCACTAGAAGATGCTCCTAAGCCTAATTTGTTATTGCCTGACCTAGTGTTAGACATGCTGGTTATTTCAAGCAACTTAAGGCTTCTACCATTTAGAGACTCTTCTAATCTTTTGGACTTAGCTAATTCATACTTAAGGAATTTTATTTCTTCACTAGAATTAGTGAGTTCTGTTGTTAACCTAATGTTTTCATTAGCAATCAATTCAGATTCAGCTAGTTTAATTCTAAGTTCTTATATTTCTTTTTCAGAACTAATTAAATCTAAACATAAGGATTTAAAATCAGATTTAAATTCAGCAGATGTAAAGTCATAAGAAGACAATACCTCATCTTCAGTTGGCATCTCTTCATCAGAATCTGAATTCTCTGCAGCTGAGTGATTGCTGTAGGCATCAATTGCCATAAGGCAAACTTCCTTTGCCTTCTTTTCTTCTTCATCCTCACTGGAGCTTGAGGAAGAGGATTCCTCATCAGAATCGCTCCAGGTTTCAGCAACAAAGCCTCTCTCCTTCTTTTTATTCTTGTAGGAGGATGGCTTGGAATGCTTCCTGTGCTGATCCTTGTCTTTTCTTTTATCTTTGTTCTTTTCCTCTGGACAATCTGGAAGAATATGTCCAGGCTTCCTGCAACCATAACAGATTATTTCTTTTGAAGGGGTACGATCATACCTTGGTTTATCTTCATACATTGAAGATTTCTTTCTGAATTCCTTCCTTCCCATCTTGAGAAACCTTTTGGCAAATAATGCCATCAGTTCCTCATTGGACTGGCATCCTTCAGAAGCTTCAGCAGCTTTGAGAGCAAGGGTTTGCTCTTTTCTTGTAGGAGTTGGGGTCTTTGCTTCAGCTTCAGCTTCCCTGGACTTCAGCACTTGCTCAAAAGACTTGAGCTTACCGAGAAGGGCTTCTGTTGAGATTTCATTTTTGCTTCTGGCCTCCTTGATAGGCCAGATCCTCAGATCCCATGTGCTAGGGAAGCACATAAGAATCTTATCATTGACCTCTGTCAATGAGATATCCTTGTCAAGGGTCCTCAGCTCATTGATGATTGAGCTGAGCCTTGTGTACATAGCTTCAACTGATTCAGCATCAGTTTTCTTGAAATTCTCATACTATGAGATAAGGTTGGACCTTCTGTCCTTCCTTTCATCAGCTGAACCAGCTACAATCTGGTTCAGTGTATCCCACATAGCTTTTGCTGAGGAGCAGTCAGTAACCTTCTGGAATACTTCATCAGACATTGTCTGAGCCAGAATGTTCATTGCCTTGGCATCTGCTATCTTTGCCTTTTTGTATTTATCATTATAGTCTGGAGGAGGCACTGCACTCATATCAGTTGATGATGAGGCAGTAGCTGCAGCAGGTGCTCTTGGTGGTCCTGTTAAAATAGAAGCAAAAATACTCTCATCAATAGAGTTCATATATAATTTAATCCTTGCCTTCCAGATGCCAAACTTAGCCAAGTTGCATGCTGGAGGTCTGGTGCTAGAATAATCCTTAGACTGGGCCATGATAGTGAAAGTGAATATCTATAAACTTTGGTATCTATCAGGATCTTGTGACTTAGGTGTTAGCCTATTCAATCAGTCAACCTCCCTCTGATACCAATTGAAAGAGAAGGGATAGATACTACTCTAGAGGGGGGGTGAATAGAGTAATCAAAAATTGCACTAGCAAAGTTGACTTTCTACTCAACTCCCTTGGAGTTAAATACGGAATGAAGGTTATAGATATTTGAGATTAAACCTTAATGCCTAACACAAGTGTTGTGCACAAAAAGGCAGCCAACTGTAATTACAGTTAAGGCTAGGAATCCTAAACAGCAACTAGCAAACCTAATTAAAATCTAATCACAGCCATAATGCAAGTAATTAAATAAAGCAATCCAGACGACACAAGGAATTTATAGTGGTTCCCCAAAAAACTTGGGTACGTCCACTCTTCTACCAACAAGGTAGGAATCCACTCAGGTTTTTGATCAGGTGCCCTGCCACCAACAAGATCTGCTTCAGGTAGATCAAGAAACCCTTTAGACTTTTGATCAGGTGTCTAAAAACCAACACAGGTTTTTGATCAGGTGCCCTGCCACCAAGGGATACTTTTGAAGGGAGTAATAACCCTGTACAGGAGGGGGAAAGGAGGTTAAGGTGTCTTCTCTATTTTACAATAGATTATAGAAGCACAATAACTTGCACTGAGCTAGAAAGCTCTAAAAGAATCAAGGCTCCCCCTGGCTAAAAGAATGTCCAAGTGAAGTCTTGCTTCAGTGCAGAAACACTTCAGAAATTACTGAAGGAAAAAGCTACAAGAAGATAAATAAAATTAAATAGAATTTCTTCTTCAGGCAGCTATCTTCTTCTTCTTCTTCAAAAGGCTCTGAGTGAAGATCTTCCTGTAAGCAGGAGAACTCAGGTTGAAGAAGAGTGAAGAAATAAAGCTTCTTCTCAGTTAGATGTGAATAAGCTGAGAGCAGTTGGAAACTGTAAGTTCTTAAGCTTGAATGTAGCTGATCGCTTTTTGGTATATGAGAGCTAGCTTATTTCTTTCTTCAAAGAAGTCTTTATATAGCAGTAGCAGCAACGACTCTTACTTGAGTTTGAATTTTGTCTTCTACTGAACTCTGCAAGTTGGGCTGCAAAAAGCATAAAGCAAAACAAAAATACTGCAGACAGGTATCCTATAATAGGAGAAAGCTTTCTAAGAAGCTGCAAATAATTCTGATGAAATAATATAAGAGAAAGTCACATCAGAAAAGACTCTTTACAGCCAAGGAAGACTTTTTGAGTCTAACGGCTATAAAGGATAGCCTGGTAGAAATCATATCTCAGCTATAAGACAAACAACTTTGTCAGAAAAGATTAGCTCATGCATAAAGAATAGAATAGATATTGCATGGAAATGTTATCACAATTTATTCAGATAATCTTTTATAAAATATGCCAAAATAATTATGAAATTAATCACATCATAGAAGATGACAAAACTATTTAAAACATGCAGCAAAACGTCAAACGTCCCTCGGAGATCGTCGACCGAAGCACGGAGATCGTCGACCTATCGGACAGATAGTCGAACGATCCAGATAGTCGAACTATCAAAGAAGATAGTCGAACTACCTCAGCAGATAGTCGACCTATCAAAACAGATAGTCGAGCTATCAGATAGTCGATCTATCAAGACAGATAGTCGAACTACCAAAGCAAAACAGATAGTCGACCTATCAAGCAGATAGTCGACCTATCACAGAAAACAGATAGTCGACCTATCAACAGATAATCGAGCTATCAAACAAAACAGATAGTCGACCTATCAACAGATAGTCGAACTATCAGATAGTTGAACTATCCAAGCAGATAGTCGAACTATCAAAGCAGAACAGATAGTCGACCTATCAAATAGATAGTCGACCTATCAAAGCAACACAGATAGTCGACCTATCAACATATAGTCGAACTATCAAAGCGGACAGATTGTCGACCTATCAACAGATAGTCGAGCTATCAGATAGTTGAGCTATCCAAGCAGATAGTCGAACTATCAAAGACAACAGATAGTCGACCTATCAACAGATAGTCGAGCTATCAGATAGTTGAGCTATCAGGACAGATAGTCGAACTACCAAAGCAAATAGATAGTCGACCTATCAACAGATAGTCGAGCTATCAACGCAGACAGAACGTCGACCAACTGATAGACGATCGTCGATCAGCCGATAGACGATAGTCGAGCGGCGTTCGACCATAGTCGAACGAAAAACTACTTAACTAAAAATTCATCTAGAAAAGCAATTCTACACAACTAGAGAATCTAACCTATCAACTAACCTTTGACCATAGATAAATCTTGGGTCAAGAGACAGAAAGAGAGGACTGAACTCAAATCAAAACCTAGGGTTCCAACAGAAATGATCTCTCAGAGGGTGATAGTCCACCTCTTTGTTATAAATGCAAGGTACAAAGGTGATGAAAAATAGCTAAGTCCTTAGAGCCTCAATGGAAATGCTCTGGCGTGGAAAATTGCTAGGTTATGCACGAGTGGTGCGAGCGCAGGCCGCATGCGCTCGGTGGGATTGCCCGCACATTTGTAGTGCAACCGCACAGGATGGCTACGCGCAGCCACGTGAGCGCAGGCTGCGTGCTCACGTAGGCTGCGCACGGGTGCGTGTAGGCCACATGTGCCCCCGGGATTGGTCGTGCGCGCGCAGGGGTGCTGATCATAAATGCGCGTGGGTTTTGCTTTATGCTTGGAGCTTTCGAGCTTTGGGGGAGTGCAGCACGTCGCACGCGACTTGTCTTGTCAAGTTGGCTCTCCCCGCGCATCCTCGGTCTTAGCTATTCTGGTTTGGCTCAGAAATTTTAGGGGGAACCCCATCAAGAACAATAGAGATTCAAGAAGAATGATGATGGAGATGGATGACGATAGGCTTAGTGTGTCATTATGTCTATTGGCTAACCAATCGAGTGACCACTGAATAGCAACTTAACCGATTCTTAATATATATTTTTAAATAAATATACTGATCATCTCAAGTTGGATGAGCTGAGTTGAATGCTACTTGTGATCTGTTCAAAGTTATCCAGCAACAAAAAACTAGGCTCGTGGTTAGGCTCAATGTGGTTGATCCGAGCCCGATCCAATCCAAAATTCTAGTCATTCTTTGATCCTCCATAAAAGTAGTATTCAAATAAAAACCAATCTATAATTCTCTAGTCAAAGTTAGTGACTCAAAATACACATGCCCACCTTCCATCTTAACTGAGTGTAAGATTTTAAGCATAGTTGACTATCATTATGCTTATTTTGATTCACATCCAAAGATATCTCAACTTTTGGATGTTTAGGGTAATATTTTCAATTATTTTCATATGCGATTGAGATATTTCATAGATGTTCCTTCTAGATGTGGATTTTGGATGGATTTTACATCAACCTTCTATCATTGTGGTGTGGGAATCATTACTTGACTTTGTAGCCAATTGAGTATTGCGGCTCGCTCAGCTCAATCACGCAAAAGGATCAAAGCATGTTGTCCTCATCATTTATATATCGTCTGATTAAGATTGATCGAAATGAAGATGACCCTTATGTACTTCCAAGATTGAGAATATTGAGATACATATTAGACATTATGGAATGAGCAATGGCGTTGAGTTTGTTCCACTTTTGAAATATGAGAGTAGTTGCTAAATACCTCAGAGTTTTCTTTAGGGGGGTGAGTAGAGAGTAAAATTTTGTTTCAAATACTAAGATTAATTCACAGAATTTGCATATACATTAGTTATCAACTATAAATAAGTGTAGATAAATAAAATCATAGCATAGTAACAAGATAACATAGATAAATGTCAAAATTACAGAAGACAAAAAAATTATAGTGGTTTCCCAAAATCTGGGTACATCCACTCTTCTATCCCCTCAGTAGGAATTCACTATCAGAGTGCCTCAGTCTTTTGATCAGGAGACTCTTTGAACCAAAAACTAGATCTTTTGATAAGTAGATCTTGAACTAATACAATCTGATTCTTTTCTCAAGGAGACTCTCAAAACTTCTTACTGAATCCTTTGAAGAGGAATTCTCAAAACTCTATTCACAAACTGAGAATGATAATAAAATCAAAAATAATTTTAAAGATCTGAGGATATAATGATCTTCTTGATAAGTCCTCTCAATTGAATCCTGAGCACTGCATGACACTCAGTGAATCTGAAATCTATAATCTAATGAATCTTTGAGTAAGATAATCTCAAAGATTATAAGCCCTTAATCCAGATTTCTCTTTTATCTCCACTGAATCGGATGCATCAAATGATTTGCACTTGAGAAGAAGAAAACTGATTTTCTGCAGATTCAACAACAAAATGATCGACTGATTCAAGGAAGAACTTCGATGATGATCTTTATATCTTTCTCTATCAAAAAACTATCCTCCAAAAATACGATCTGATTAAAGTTAAAATGATCATTCTGTAATTAATCAAACTATTCATGTGTATATATATATATATATATATATATATATATATATATATATATATATGAGAAGCCATGTCATCCATCGTCTATAAGAATCAGTTATAACAACCAAATATTTCTTGAAGCAATTCTAATTTGATCCTCAAAATAATTCTTGTTCAAAAGATTAATCAACATAGCGTTGAGTTCATATAGATGTAGCATCAAATTTTGACTTCATTTGGTCAATTGAGTTCTATTATCGACGTTGTATTGATTTCATATCAGAGTATTCGTCGACTTATCATATTTAGTTTCTCTGACTTGTTCTTGAAGTAGCGTCGACTTTTAATCAAAGTTACGTTGACCTCTAGTCAAAGTTATGTCAAATTCTAATCGAAGTTGTGTCGACTTCTAGTCGAAGTTGTGTTGACTTCTAATCGACGCATGTTAGCATTTCATAACTTTCCTCCTTAATCCAGTGTGTCTTTCTCATGTCCTTTATACCAATGTTATTCTAGGACTTTTCAGACCATATTACCCTCACTATATATCATGGGTAATAAACCTAGGATGTAAAATCACTTAAAGTAATTTGTTAAGGTAAATCATAAGGGTTTTTGTCAACAGTCTCCCCTATTTAACTTAATAAAATTTAACAAAATTTCAAAAGTGATTTTTCAAATATAAAGTAGTAAAATACAAAAAATTGACTTTCATGAACATGTACTGATCACAGATAAAAATATTATAAAGGACATACATAAGAGGCAAGTAAATATATGAGGCTTTCATACAGATCTCTTAAAACTGCCAACATAGTTTTTAAAAGTTATACCTTCAAAATATATTTGCATAAACATCTTTGACTGATTGTCAACATGTTTTGTTAGCAGATTCAGAGACAAATAACTCGAGTAGAAAATTATATAGTTTGTCTAGCAGCTTATCCTTTATCATTTCTGAGTATTCCTTTAGCAATTCTGAACAGAAATTAGCTTTTCTAGTCTTTCTGAGCATAGTGATATACCTCATTTAGATTTATCCTTTTTTTCACCAGCTCACCAATATTTCTCTTAATTTCTTCCATTTCACCTGTCAAATTTCCTACACTTTTACCTTTAATATACTTTATTGCAGCATTAAGCTTTTACTCCATTGATCTTCTGTCAGCTGGATATTTTAGTGATGGAATAGGAGGAATATTGCATATCCCCTGCCCATATAAAGTACATCTCTTCTAGGGGAACTGGGATGACTTGTGACATAAAGAATGATGTAATACTATAGCTTCCTATACAAGTTTTAATGACCTCTTCAATTGGGTGAATAGTAACTATAACATATTTCTTTCTTTTCTTTGAAGAATGTAATTGCTTAGCAGATTTCTTTCTTTTCTTTGAATACTATAATTGTTTTCCTTTTGGAGTGTATTTGACTTTTACTGCTCTTTTAGAAAATATTGGAGTATCTTTTTTCAGTTCATTAACACTGATCTTCCCTGATTGAGCACATACCTTCCCCCTAAGTTTATGTAGGCTTTTATTCTATGTTATCAAAAATTGATTCTTTGACCACCCTTGGCTTGATGCATACTCTAGTTCAAGCTGTGCTAATAAATTCTCATTTCTAGCAATTTTAAGTGGATCTGGTCCATGCAATGATGATGTAACTTCATTTAAGTCTTCTCTCTCATCCAAACTCTCCCCTTTCTTGACCTAACAAGCAAGAGAGGTTAAGAATGATCGGTAATGTTGGAAGAAGAATTTTTTGCTTGCAGAAACTGCACTGAAGCAGTAATCAAATCGAGCTGAGAATGTATATCATCAACTGTGATTTGTATATGAGAAAAATGTTCTTTAAGCATAAGAATAAGGTAGAAGTGACTAATTCTACTGCTTGAGTGATAGTTATTAAAGAGATAACTAAGTGTAAATTTATTATATTAATATTAGTAGGTTTTGAGTGTAATGTTAAGTCAATTTGAGTTTCTTAATCAATTGACTCTGGTAGCAATAAAGATTCCTTTGGAATGGATGGAATTGACTCATCATTATTGAATGGAAGAGTAACATTTTGTAGAGAAGATGAAGGTATGGACTCCTTTTGAGATTTAGGTTTAGCAATTTGTCTAGTCCATTTTGAGAAGAGGACTGTTGATAACTTCTTTCTTGGACGTATTGGTATTCCTTTTGGTACACACAGATATTAAAAATTGTACAACAGAACTTGACTCATTATAACCATGTAAACATTTTTTTCTTCTGATTATACTTATGTGCAATAAGTCTTATCAGCATTTCTACCTAGTTAATATTCTTCCCTAATACAAGAATTCCCATCAAATTAAGTTGAACCTTAGGTATTGTATCATGCACTATGGTTTTACATATCAATATTTTCCCAATAATGTCTACTAGAAACTGATGATCCTCTGATAGTTCTATTTTCTTTAGTTCACTGACTTTTTCCTTTGAAAAGTTCATTATTCTTAATATCTCTTTTATCTCTTCTTCAGATAGTTTGGTACAATCAGATCAAATATCTTTTGTATCATTTTTGCTGTTATATGTACCTTTTGTGTAGCAATGGTTTTGATTAATGATCTAATATCCTTGCACTGAACATTTGAAACAAACTCAGAAAGCTCTGTATCAAATAATCTGCATCGTGTTGAGATAAGTTTATTGATGCCAGAATTAGTGAATAATTTGAGAATTCTTTGAAACTTCTCATATACTATACTTAATGATTCTAGATCAACGCTAAATCCCGAATTCGTCTTTGGCGCCATTATAATTCTTGCAAGTGTTCTTGCAAAAAAAAACGTGAAAACAAAAATAGAGAGCCAGGAAGATAAAGAGTTTTGAAAGAAATACATATTATATAAACATAGACGAAACGTCGATAAATTAGGGCATCAATAATTTAGCGTGCCTTTCTGTAGTCGACGTTACATCAAGTTATATTTGACGTATTAAGACTTTATTCATAATTGATGCAAGCTTTGATATTTATATCGACGTTGCATCGATAAGATTATGAACACTTCATAGTCACAAACTCTTAGACGTTGCATTAAATATAATTTGACATTTCGTCAACTTCTATTCAACATTACGTCAAATACAGACTTAAATTTTAAGGCGTTTGCTGGTTTTTCCCAACAATAAATCCAATAAATAATGTATGTTTATATCATTCATATAAAAAGATTTTCAACTGTTTTCATAGATTAAGAGTTGATTGGAACCCAGATTATCTTAGGCACATTGCTCATTCTACCATTAAAAGGGGTAACAAAGGTATATGCAGGTTTATTAAAATATCCCATTGGATGATAACAGATAGGTCTATAAATGGAACAATTTTTTGTGTCATGACCTTTTCTTAGACAATTTGTACACATATTCTTATAGTTATGATAATCATAAATAATGTTTGTATTAGACCTATTTGATTAATATTTTTGATGTTTTCTTTGATATGATCTAAATCTAACCCTTTTGAATTGTGTTTTTGATAAATTTGATTGATGTTTAGATGGTTAATTTGATTGTTATAATGTTTATTCTCATAGTTATGATAATCATAAATTTGATTGTGTTTTTTATAGTAATTTGATTGATGTTTTCCAGATTTTATAGTGGTTCCCTAAGGTATGGGTACATCCACTTTTCCTCCCACCTTTCTAACAGTGTGTTAAATAAGGAAATCTTCTCCAACCTTAGTTCAAAGAGCTTACAACACTGATCCCTCGGGATCTCTCAGGCTTCCTCAAAGCCCTATCTCGGCCCATAACCCTACACACTCCGAGTAATCTTTACTCTTACAACTTAGTCACCATCCAGATCACCTACCTTAGGCTTATGAGGAAGCCCTACAACTTAGGCTAGGAGGATAACTCTACATTCAGAGATAATAAATCTCCTACCTCAGATCTTGACCAAGATCCTACCTCAGATATGCAGGCCCTACCTCAGATCCAAAAATGGATCCTACAACTCAGCCTTTATATTTTAGGCTTGCAACTCAGATCAATAATGATCCTACAGAAAGAGTAAATGTTTGATGATGATTGACTCCAAAGGGAATGTTCTCTGAGTCTTCTTCTTCTATAACTGAGAAAGCTCAGTCTTAACTTCTTCACAACAGCAAGATTAAAAATCTTCAAATTTAATCTGCTTATGCTGAGAAGCCAACTGCTGAGCTCTGTTTCTCCAAGCCTTTTGATGTACCAGTGTTGAGTTCAGTGTCCTTAAAGATGAATAGCCCCTTGAGATTTCTATGCTCCTCCTTCTTATTCAGAGAGCGAGTTTTCTGTTCTTGCTGTTGAAAACAGATTGATTTTTTAGTACTTTATTTCTTCAACATCCAGCTTCTCTCTGTATCTTACAGACCTTCTATAAATCACAGTATCAAGTATTTTCTTGCTTGATGGAGATGAAGAAGATGACCAAAAAGCTTTTTTTGATTTCTTGGAAGGATCTATTTATGACTCGTCGTCCAACGACTTTATGAGCTGTCTTGACCAGTCGAAATAGGTAACTGCAACATATCTTTAGCATTAATTGCTATACTAAAGGCATACAATGCCTTTTATCATCTAGCATCCAAGTCCCACAATATTTTAATTAATGATGTCATTAGCATGACAGTGCATGTGGACTTAGCAACTTTCTGTTAATATGCATAGGCGTTGAGTGCAGTCAAGTGACTCAGCGCAAAAATACTTAGAAGAAATTATATATCTTTAGGCGTTGAGTGAAACTTCAACACTCAACGCATTTGAATTTTACAGCTTAACTGATAAGGCGTTAAGTGAGACTTCATCATTCAATGCTTTTAGACTTAGTAGAATTTCCCTGTATAAAAGCGTTGAGTGAAGCTTCTACACTCACCACTTCTGGACTTTGCTGACTTCTTGATGCAATAATGTCCTTCCAGCCTCTATGAGAGTTCTATTCTTCCTCTCAACAATCCCATTTTGCTAGGGTATTCTAGGTGAAGAAAATTCTTGATAAATCTCATGCTCTTCACAGAACCTTATCATGCTATCAGACTGGAATTCAGTCTCATGGTCACTTCTGATTTTGACCACAGTACTATAAAACTCATTCTTAATTTGCTCGATAAACTTCATGAAGACATTAAGGGTTTCATTCTTTTTTCTAAGAAATAACACCCAAGTAAACTTATAATAGTCATCAACCACCATAAGGGTGTAGACTTTCCTGCCAAGACTATGAACTTGCATAGGACCAAACAAGTCCATATGCAAGAGATATAAACACCTCATAGAGTCTTTGGTCCCAATGCCCTTGATATAAGCTTTGGTCTTCTTTCCCTTTTGTCATGCTGAGCAAATGCCCTCCTTGGTACAATTTATAATAGCACCATTCCTAACTAGCTCTTGACTAAAGTGCTTGCCAATAGTCTTATAATTCAAAAGTGTTAGTCTCTTGTTCTATTGGACACAATATGAGACTTTCTTATTTTCTACTAGACAAATAGGATGTTAAAATTTCACAAGATTATCAAGTTGATAGCTCTGATACCAAGTAAAACTTTCAAAGCTATCAATATGACCCCTTGATTGAGCGAAAAATGGGAATCAGGCACAAGAACACTCCAACCACAACCAAGCTCAGTAAACTAGATGCAAGGAAAGTTACAAGCGAGTCATGTATAAATAATCTTATTTACAGCAAGAGATATACATGGCGAGACATTATTTCGCTAAGTAAAAATAAGGAAGTAGAGAACAACAAAAAATAGAAGATGGGCAGACAGAGGCCGAGACCGCCGAGACCACCGCCCTTGCCGCACTAAAGAGCGAAGTCCGCCGAGATGGAGAGGTTGCGCGGACTACCCGTTATTCAAGCTGAAGAAGAGCTGTCTACAAACTGTAAGCTGTCTAACCGCTTATGTCACCTAGACGCCAGTTAGACCGCGAACAATCCGCTGCCAAACTAAAGAACAGACCGCCCAGACTGGTGGACAGGTTTTTGAACAGGAATTGCTGAAGGAGAGAAGACCGGTTTGCCGCAACTGCGACCTTCTGCTAGCCGTTGATCGTAAACCGCAAGCTTCACTAATGCCTCACCATAGTCAGCACCAAAGTCTTGGATTCTAAGAACTAGCCGCACAACCTACAAACAATAAACCGGTTATCCTTCTCAAACCGTGCGGAGAAAAAATCCGAGGCTGCAGTAATAACCCAAGTCCAACTTACTGTTCATTCAGTTAATTATATTGTTACAGGGGCGGTCATATTTATAGGCATGGAGAGGAGTATGGTCACCGCACTAGTAGATAGAAACACCACCCTAGCTCGCAGCTAACACAAGGAAGCCCGTCTAGTCTGCATGGACAAAGCCGGACACAACCAATCCGCCAAGCATCAAGAAAAGGCAGGATAGACGCCAGTACGCATGGTGTAGTGGACACAGCAACAATCCGCACACCAGCGGACATTGCTCCAGCCCGCACCATCAAGTCCACGACCAAAGGAACAGACCGCCCGGTCAACCAGTGGACATTGCGGACTCCTGCGATCAAATTGGACTTATCACAGATCGTGACCAAGTCCAGCAACCTGTGTACCTCTGGCACGAGCTCCGCGAACATGAACTATCAGTCCACTCAGACTGCCAGATCTAAACCAGTTCTCCTAGATTCGAACTCTACGATTACCTCCTAACCGCACCACCTAAGATCAAGGGCACAAGCCAATACCGATCTCGCGAGCTCCAAGAACATTCTGCATAGAGCGAACTCCGTGGACTCCAAACCAGTCTACCCAAGCCGCGGATAATAAACCTATCCGTACGGCTTTCGCCAAGGACAAACCTCCAGGCTGCAAACATCAGAACATTCAGTCAGCACATCAGTCTGCCAGACTGTCCGCCCAGGCCGCGCGGTCTGCCCAATCAACCCCCACTTTCACTTCAATAATTTCAACACTCACTCTTGAGGTGAGAAGTGGTGACCAAACCCAGCAGCCCTCGTAGCCGTTCAAATAGCCCCTTCGACAATGACTTAGTGAAGATATCTGCGATGTTGTCCTCGCTCCGCATATGCTAAACCATAAGAGACCCCTCCAACACCTTCTCTCGAATGAAGTGGTGCTCAATCTCTATATGCTTGGTCTGTACATGACAAACTAGATTATTAACCAGTTTCAGAGCAAACTCGTTGTCACCGCAAAGTAGAGTTGGACCTTGCACTTCTTTGTGGACGTCTTCTGCTAGTCTCCTCATCCAGATGGCTTCCCGAGCTGCCAAGGCCGAAACCTTGTACTCCACTTCCGTAGTAGTGACAGACACCGAGTCATACTTCTTACTACACCATGAAATACCCACTGATCCACATGTGAAAACAGAACCATATGTCGACTTTTGATCATCTGAGTCTCCCCCATAATCAACATCAGTATAGCCATGCAGAGACAAACCCGTGTCCCTCCAATACAAGAGTCCCATATCAGAAGCAGTCTTCACATACTTCAGAATATTCCTCGTCGTTACAAGGTGAGGTTTCCCTGGTTCCGCCATATAACGACTAACCTAGCCTACAGTATAGGCAATGTCTGGCCTGGTAATCATCAGGTAAATCAAGCTCCAAACCAGATCCCATAACACCAAGGGATTAGGAAGAATCCTCCCCACATTTCATCGAAGCTTCAGGCCACAATCCAAAGGAGTAGAGCTACTCTTTCCCTCCCTCAAGCTAAATCGATGAACAATCCGCTCAGCATAGCCCTTTTGAGAGATGAGTATCCCACTCTTCTTCCTCTCAACCTCGAGTCTAAGGAAGTGATGGAGCTCACCCAAATCCTTCATCTTGAACCATATAGCTAGCTCGGCCCTGAGCCTAGCTATCTCCTCCTCAGAGTTCCCTGTGATAATCATGTCGTCCATGTATAACAACACCAAGACATGAAGCTCCTCTCTACTTCTTCATGAACAAGCTTGAATCTGAATAAGAGGCAAAGTATCTGCAGAACTGGAGGTATTCTACAATCTTCCCATACCATGCACATGGAGCCTGCTTCAACCCATAAAGAGCCTTCCGAAGCTTGCAGATGTAGTCCGAATGGTCTTCAGATACGTAACCTGTTCATTGAACCATAAAGATGTCTTTATCTATATCCCCATAATGAAAAGCATTCTTTACATCAAGTTGCCACATCTTCCACCCTTGGCAAGCAGCCAAAGCGATCACCACCCGCACCGAAGTCATTTTGGCAACTGGACTAAACATTTCTTTATAGTCTTTGCCGTACTGTTAGGAGAACCCCTCGAGCAACAAGACAATCTTTATAACTTTCGATACTCCTATCAGCCTTCTTTTTCAGTTTGTATACCCACTTACACGTCACAGGAGTAACGCCAATGAACTTAGGCACAAGGTCCCAAGTCTCGTTCCTTCTGAGGGCTGCCATCTCCTCATCCATAGCGTCATCCCACTCCTTGACTCCAGTGGCATCATCAAACTTTGAAGGCTCCAGCTCATCCAGGAAGCCTGCGAAGAAATAGGAGACAAATCTCACCATGTTTCCATCGTTGTACTGAGCTGGTGGTTTATTGGTGCTCTTCGATCTTCGAAGGGCCTGACCATTACTGGCCACCTCCATGGCTTCTTCTTCACTAGCTCCATTCTCGAGCAAACGTGAAGCAATGCCCCCTACTTCCTGAACCAGAAGCTATCGCCCTAGAGCTTGAAACACCTAGAGCTCTAGGTGACACCGACAGCTCCACCAGAAGATCCTTAAAAATTTCCACCCGCCCACCATCATACCTGCTCTCCTGCAGATCAAAAGAGCTACCTCCGTATGATGTCAGTTCATCAAAGACAACGTCTCTTGATACAACAAACTTCTTCGTCGCAAGATCCATACACTTCCATCCCTTCTTCCGCTCATCATACCCTACAAAGACAATCTTCCTCGCCTTTACATCAAACTTAGTCCTCAGAGCGTCTGGGACGTGTACGTAGCAGGTTGATTCAAACACTCGAAGGTGTTCGACACTAGGCTTCTCCTTGAACATCAGCTCATGAGGAGACTTCATGTTGATCGGACTCAGAGGCATCCGATTGATGATATAAGTTGCGCAAGCCATTCCTTCCGCCCAGAAGGACCTCAGAATGCCCTTTGCATGAAGCCATCATTTGTAGGTTTTCGTCAAATGATGGATCTTTCTTTCCGCTACTCCATTTTGTTGTGGAGTATGTGAACAAGTAAGCTCCCTCCGGATGCCTTGCTTCCTGCTGAAGTTAGAGAACTCAGTTGAAACAAACTCACCTCCATTATCCATTCTCAACTTCTTGATCTGTAGGACAAGTCGGCCCTCCACCAGCTCCTTGAACTCCACGAATAACGGGAAAACATCTGACTTCTCCTTCATGAAGTACATCCACATATACCTCAAATAGTCATCAATCAGCACGAGCATAAACCTGCTCTCTCCAAGACTGATAGTGACAGTTGGTCCCATCAGGTCATCATGAACACACTCCAATGGTGATTTAGACCTGGTTTGTGACTTATTAAATGGAAGGCGATGTGCCTTTCCATATTAACATCCAACACAAACATGACCATCGCTGTAGGACGACAACTTAGGCAAGCCTTTCACAAGGATTCTCACTGCCATGGCTTTCATCTTGTCCATCTCTACGTAACCCAGCCTTTCATGCCAGATAGCTATGCTATCATTTTCCCTCATCTGATCAACATAGGAGCTTGTTAATAGAACAAATAAGTCCTTTACTCTCTTTCCAAAGTGAGCAACATCAGCCTTTACTGCTGATACATTCCGAAGAAATTTTCCTCATATTGGGCAAAACAGAACGTGATAGCCTGCATCTACCTCATTGGTCACTGAGAAGAGGTTCTTCTTCATGCCCGGTACGTGATAAACACTCCTTAATGTGAGTGGCTCCTTATCACTACCCAAAGATACAACTCCCTCCCTCTCGACTACATGCACAGAATCATTAGTAGTAATAATAACTTCATTACCTGAGTAAGCCTGTAGCGAAGAGAACTTTGACTCATCACAAGTGAGGTGCTGACCATACCCAGAGTCGATGATACATTCATCTTGGTTGTTGATGGAAGACATTGCACGGACATAAATGCCCGTCAAGAAAGCATTCCCCCATCTAGCACCCTCAGCACTAGAACCAGCCTCCTCCTTGCCTATGACATGACCTAGCTGAAGCTTCACCTTACAGTCTCGCCTGAAGTTACCCGTCATATTACGCCTATAGCACCTTGGTCCTTCTTTCTTCTTCTCACCATGCTTAGAAGAGTGACTCTTCTCTAGCTGATATGAAGTTGATGGATCATCCCAAGCAGGTTTCTTCTTCTTGTCCTATTTTTTCTTCTTCCCTGAGAAGAGAGCCTCACTGTCTCCTCCAGAAATAGTCAAACAAGCCATCTGCCTTACTAAGCTCTCTTGTAAAGGCAGTAAGTTCTCTAGCTCTAGCAATGATGGTTGAGTGGCCCACCCTTGAACAGAGGTCATAAAGGCCACATACTCCTTCCGCAAGCCACGGATGATGTGCCTCTTGAGAATTGCCTCCGAGATTGGCTAATCAGGGTCCAACGCTAATATCTCAGCACACAGGTTCTTCATTTTTAGGAAGAAGGTTGAGATAGACAAGTCTCCCTGAGTGGCTTTCACTAACTCATTCTCCAAGAACTATAGCAGAGCTACATTCTTCTTGTTGAACAACCCTTCAAGGGAAGTCCAAATCTCAGCAGCAGATGAACATCCTAGGATGTGATCAAAGAGCTCTAGCGAGATAGCCCGCTTTAGAGTAAACTCAACCTTTGCATTCATTTTCCACCAAGCTCTCACCTCTTCAGCAGACCCAGTTGCAGAAGTAACCTCTATTATGTTGTCTCCACACACAACTTTCGACAAGTCCTCTCCAAGAAGATAGCTTTCCATGCACGACCTCCACTTCTTAAAGTTGGTCAGTGTTAAAAGCTCAATACCCAGACCTCTTGCAAACCCACTATCCATTGCACTATCACTAATTTAACAAACTTCTAGAGAAGAGCAAACTTGGTGGCTGAACACTGCTCAAGCCTCTATTCTCTCTGATACCATATTAAAATTTCACAAGATGATCAAGGTCATTATTCTAATACCAAGTAATACTTTCAAAGCTATCAAGATGACCCCTTGATTGAGCGGAAAGAGGGAACTAGGCACAGGAACACTCCAACCACAACCAAGCTCAGTAAACTAGATGCAAGGAAAGTAACAAGAAGGTCTTGTATAAACAATCTTCTTTACAACAAGAGGTATACATGACGAGACATGATTTCGCCAAGTATAAACAAGGAAGCAGAGAATAACAAAAATATAATACGGGTGGACAGAGGTCGAGACCATCGCCCTTGCCACACTGAACAGCGAAGTACGCCGAGATCGCTAGGTCGCACTGACTACCCGTTATTCAAGCTAAAGAAGAGCAGTCTACAAACTGCAAGCACCTAACCGCTGAGGTCTCCTATCCACAAGTTAGACCGCAAACAAGCCGTTGCCGAACTGAAGAATAGACTGCCCAGACCGCCCAAATTAGAGGATAGGTTATTGAACTGTAATTGCTAAAGGAGAGAAGACCGGCTAGCCACAACTGTGACCTACTGTTAACTGTTGATTGTAAACAACAAGCTTCACTGATCCCTGACCACAGTCAGCACCAAAGTCTTGGCTTTTCAGTGTTAGGCGCACAACCTGTAAATAGCAAACTAGTTATGCTTCTCAAACCACACAGACAAAAAATCTGAGGCCACAGCAATAACCCAAGTCCAACTTATTGTTCATTTAATTAATTATGTTGTCACAGGGGGGTCCTATTTATAGGCATGGAGAGGAGTGTGGTCATTGCCCTTGTAGATAGAAACACCACCCCAGCTCATAGATAACACAAGACACTCCGCCCAGTCCGCATGGACAAAGCCGGACACCAACCAATCCACCAAGCATCAAGAAAAGGCAGGATAGACGCCAGACCGCATGCTGTAGCAGACACAGCAACAGTCCGCACACCCACAGACACCTCTCCAGCCCGCACCAACAAGTCCACGACCAAAGGCACAGACCGCCCGATTAACCAGTGGACATTGCAGACTCTTGCGATCAAATTGGACTTGTCACAGATCATAACCAAGTCTAGCAACAAGTGTACCTATGGCGCGAGCTTCTCAGATATGAACTATCAGTCTGCTCAGACCACTAGATCCAAACCATTTCGCGTAGGTGTGAACTCCGCGATTACCTCCCAACCGTACCACCTAAGATCAAGGGCATAGGCCAATGCCAATCTCATGAGCTCCAATAATAGTTCGCATAGAGCGAACTCCACGGATTCCAAACTAGTCTGCCTAAGCCGCGGATAATTAACCTATCCGCATGGCTTTCACCAAGGATAAACTACCAGGCCACAAACATCAGACCGCTCAGGCCACACACCAGCCTGCCAGACTGTATGCCCAAGCTGCGCAATCTGCCCAATCAACCCCCACTTTCACTTCAATAATTTCAATATAGGAGAGTCTGTATCTAGACACAGAAAGTTTAAACAATAAACATTTCCACTCCTAGTGCCTATCAAGATGACCTCTTGGTCACTTGACCTCTTAATCCGGCACTCATCCTTATGGAAGACAGTAGCATAACTAAGATTAGAGAGTTAGCTTATGCTTACAAGGTTGTGTTGCAACCCTTCAACATAAGATACTTTTGTGATGGTGACTATGTCATTGGTAATCTTACCACATCCTTTTGTCACTCCTCTATCTAAACCACCAAAAATAACCTTGGGTGCATCTTTCACTAGAGTGTACTCCTTTAATTTGCTCCTTGTCCCAGTCATGTGCCTAGAACAACCACTGTACAAGTACCATATAGGGGTATGGGCACTTGGACTAACCTGCATCACATAATTTATTTTACCTTAGGACCCCAATATCTATTGGGTCTTAGGTGCATATTAGTCTTAAAATGGACTTGTCTACCAGCAGCTTTTTTGACTTAAGGACTAATAGCTTCTCTCGGCAAACTTGGATTGGGCTAGCAGTCTATAGCATAGTGGCCCACTTTGCCACAGAACCAACATTCATGAATGTTGTATCTTCTTTTCTATGTAGGCCTTGCAGTTTGGTTAACTGCAGACTGAATAGTAGGAAGAGCAGCAACTGACTTCTTCAGGTTCCTTTCAGCAAGGATCTGACTAAAGGTAAGTCTTCTAGCTAGTTTATTTGACCTTTTTTGAATGCCATTAGCAACAGCCTTCTTTGCAGAAGACATGCTCTTGATAGCCTTAGAAATACCCAAATCAGACTTGCTGAAAGACTGACCCTTGGTCTGAGTATTTGCTAAAAGATTTTGAAACTTGGCTACAACCACATTCTTCAGAGTGGGGGCTGGAGAACCAAAGACAAATGGTCTATGATGGGATATTTGAATTTCTTCTTGGGCGGCCTTAAAGGTACTCACACCCTTGCTATATCTTCCACCATTGTTATGAACATCTTTGTATACACCAGTGGATTTACCGTTCATCCAGTGACTATGGATGCTCTCTTTGTCATACCTATTAGAAGGTTATAGAACTTTCCTAAAAGGAATAGGAGGTTGTGAAGAAAGTGGCCGAGCTGGAGTTGGAGCTTTGTCCTTCCCTATAAAAGGGGAAACTCATGTGCTTCTCTTGAATTCCAACCCCTTCTTAACCTTCTGATTGGAGAAGGATTCAATCAACGGGAGTACAGTACTTGGCTTAGAATAGCTAGACACTATTCTTTTCTCCCTCCCTAGCCTCTCTTCAAGATCCTTGATGAGACTGTTCTTGTGCTTGATGGTGCCAATCTGGATGAGAGTAATGTTCTTGAGTTGGCTAACTTCCCTAGCTTTTTGATCCAGTAGTGTTGTTATCTCTGTCTGCTGGGTAGCAGCTCGCTGAAGAGATACAATCTCCTTAGCTTGCTTCTTAGATAACTTCTTGCACCTCTTAAAGACATCCAGAAGTTCACCATACCTATCAATCAATTCATTGACATCACCTTCTGGTTAAGAGTCATCTTCACCACAGGATGAAGAAGCTTCTGTACAAGGACTGGTCTCATACCCAGACTCAGAAGAAGAACTAGATATAGAAAGTGCCTTGCTTTGACCAGGCTGATCATGGCTGGATTCCTCACCAGTCATTGCCATCAGCCCATAGCAGCTGTAGGCATCTTCATCCTCATCCTCCTCCTCTGAGTCACTATCTAACAGTTTCAGAGGGACCCTGATGCCTATCCTTACTGGAGGATAGTCTTCATCTACTATTACAGCTTCTCTTTCAGCAGCAGCAACAACCTACCCAATATAGGCTTCTTCTTCATACTCTAATGAAGATGAGTCTGTCCAGCCCTTCTCTTTCTTAGCAATGAAGGACTTATCCTTCTTGCCCTTATGTTGGTGTTGTTTCTTCTCACCAACCTCCTTTCTCTTCACTGGGCAGTCAGCTTTCATATACCCTAGTTTGCTGCAACAGTAACAATAACTTTAGAGGAAATAAATTTACTGGGTTTTGAATCATACCTATCAGCTCTGGAGTGATTCTTCCTGTGATGAGAAGAGGTGTAAGGTCTACTCTTCCACTATTTCTTCTTCATCAGCTTCTGAAGATGCTGGAGAAGGCAATAAAGTCCTCATCATACATACTGTAGTCTGATGTATCTGACTCTGAGATGTCTACATCCGCTGGCCTTCTTGGAGGAGAGGTAATCCTCTCCTTACTCTTCTTGTTGCTCTTTACTCTGAAGGCCAAGGATTTTTCCTTGGCATGGGATTTGCTGGTAGCCTCCTCCTCTTTCCTGGCAGCCAGCTGTATCTCATAAGAGAGAAGCTTTTTAAACAATGTTTGGGGAGGAGTATCTGCAAGCTTGGCCACCTCTCTTATGGCACATATCTTAGTATCCCAGTATCTAGTGAGAGTCCTTAGGAACTTGTCATTAATCTCATAATGACTGAAGACCCTCCCATAGGTCCTCAGTTCATTTATAATCCTGAAAAATCTTTTATACCAAGTAGCTATGTTCTCATTCTAGGATTGCCTGAAAGCCTCATACTCCTGGTTGAGCATGGACTTCTTATCATCTCTTACCTCTTCAGTACCCTCCATATAGACCATAAGAGTGTTCCACATCTCTTTGAAGGTCAGGAAATGAACCAAATTTTGAAAGGTTGAATCATCTATGGCACTAATAATAATGTTTTGTGCCTTCTTGTCCAATGTAGCTAAGATGACTTCATCCTTTGTCATTTCTGAATATGTCTTAGGTGTCTGGATATTGGCATCTAGAATTTAGACCTTTATAGGGATAAAGGGTCCCTCCTTGACTATCATAAAGATCCTTGGGTCATAGGATTCCATAAATA
The DNA here is from genome assembly GCA_039513925.1 of Platanthera zijinensis. NCBI lineage: Eukaryota > Viridiplantae > Streptophyta > Magnoliopsida > Asparagales > Orchidaceae > Platanthera > Platanthera zijinensis. The sequence continues at coordinate 36,251,486 of CM077090.1, forward strand.
GCCTTACCCGATGTTTCCAGATTCCAAAACTCTTCTTTTTACAGATGGGGAGTTTCATAGAACCTGGCTCCTTATGGTTCTGTCCAGAACCCATAAGTATAGAACTGTAGCTATCCTTGGAGATCAATCAGACTGATAAATCTTTTTTGAGCAACTTCCCTTTGATACCAATTGAAAGTCTTGAATTTCAAGGTAGCTACCAACCTAGAGGGGGGCGGGGGGTGAATTTGTTTTCTGGTTTATTATTATTATCTTTTGCTTAATGTGTTATGAGTTAGTTGTTTTTAAGCTTTTAAGACAAAACACAAAGATCACAACGAATTTATAGTGGTTCCCCAGATTATGGGTATACCCACTCTCCTCCCACCTTTCTAACTTTTTGTTAGACAAGGCACTTCTCCAAAAACTCAGCTCCTTAGAGCTTACACCTTAGATCCTACAGGATCTATCAGTCTCCTCCAAGACTTACAACTCAGGACAAAGGCCCTACCTTAAAGAAAACTTGCTCCTATAACTAAGTGATTAAATGATCACCTACCTCAGACTTGAACTCAAGTCCTACAGCTCAGGCTATGGAGGATAGCCCTACTTCAGAGAGAATGATTCTCCTATAGCTTAGGCACAAGGCCGTACCTCAGATCAAAATCTAGATCCTACACTTAGACCGAAAGGTCCTACACTCAGAGAGTATGACTCTCCTACCTCAGGCCCAAAAGCCCTACAACTCAAATCCAAAAGGATTCTACCTCAGACCCTAAGGTCCTACACTGAGAGTATGACTCTCCTACCTCAGGCTTAAAATCCCTACAGCTCATTTCCAAAAGGATCCTACCTCAGACCCAAAGGTCCTACATCAGAGAGTATGACCCTCCTACCTCAGGCTCAAAAGCCCTACAACTCAGATCTAAAAGGATCCTACCTTAGACCTAAAGGTCCTACAACTCAGATCCAAAACTGGATCCTACACTCAGGAAAATATGCCCTACCTTAGGCACAAAGGCCTTACAACTTAGATCTAAAAGGATCTAATAAAAATGAAATTGATTTGTGTTAATCTGACACAGAGATATTTCTCAATGTCAGCTTCCTGAGCAAAGTTATCTCAGCCCTAACTACCTTCACAGCAGCAAAAAATATTCTTCATTGAATGGCTGCCTCTACTGGAAGTAACTCAGAAATATGTTTATGAACTTTCTATAGAAGACTGAAGACTTGACTGATCTTGAGTTCTTCAAACAGCTAACCTGAACCTGAAGAAAACCTGAAGGATTGATGATTATTTTCACATAACATGGTAATAACTTGATGCGGAATCATTCTATAATTTAATAATAACTATGTAGACAGACATAAGCTAAATTGATTTAACATTTCAGGCAAGTGCACATATCAATCATAGTGTTGGAACACCCTATTACTAATTTGGGTAAGGATCTCTATGTTTGTCTTAGGAAACCAGGTTGACCTAGTTATATAGTTGTAAAGGTCAACATTAGAATGAGTCTAGGGCTTAGAACATAGGTTTGAAGCTGCCCCCAGGACCATTCCAAGATCAAGGATATAGAGCCAAGTCTAAGGCAATTTTCGTCGAACTCCGGTCGACGAAACGTCGAACTCGGTTCGACGCTCTCTGAGCTCAACTTCGATAAATCGTCGAACTCCGGTCGACGTTCTTCGAGCTCAGGTCGACGATCTCTCTTCAGTTATTCTTCAGGTCGCTGAGCTCGGTTCGACGATCTTTGAGTTCAGTTCGATGTTTTCTGTCTGTTGATCTTATTCCATCTCTGAGCTCAGTTCGACGATCGTAGAGCTCAGATCGACGATCTTTTTGAGAGATCAACGACTCTAAGGATTCAAATGCTGCCAGTCTTTGGAATGTTTTTGAATTCTCTCAGCATTTATGTCAAGGAGATCTGCCAGCCGTTTGTCTTTATTCTGGAGCAAGTTTCAAGGAATTATTTGGGGAATGTTTTATTGGACCTTCCTCTAGAAGACAAGACTTTCTATGGAAGACATTTATGACTGCCAATGGCTATCTTTGACAAGAATTTTTTTAGAGAATAAGATCCTCCTTTTTGTCTTCAGAAAAACATATAGGGAACACACAGAGACAACAACAACAAGAATTAAGCTGTGACAGATAACAAGTGATCAATTCTGAAGAATCAGAATAACAATCTTTTTGCTTACAGAAAAGTGATCACAACTGCATCTCAAGAACTCCAGACACCTCATCTTTCAGCCTCCTTTTGCTGAAACAATCTTTTGCTGGAGATCTAAACTTCTGAAGACCTATCACCCTAGAGCAAAGCTTCCATTCCTGAACTTGTCTACATCTCAGGGGGAGCTTTGACAACAAAAGATCCACTAGTCTTCTCTCATTTGATTTGAGAACAGAGAAGACAACTTCACCTCTTTATCTTTTCTTTTTCTGCTGTAAAAGGGTTCTTGAACTCCCTTCAAAAGTTCTGTCTGGTTCTGAGAGCCTTGTCAAAACTCAGTGGTGGCAAGACACCTTATCAAAAAATCCAGTTTTGGTTTTTGAGCACCTTATCAAAAGCTCATTGGTGTCAGGACACCTGATCAACTCATCCTGAGTGGATTCCTACCAAGGGTGGTAGAAGAGTGGATGTACCCAGGTTTTTGGGGAACCACTATATTTCCTTGTGTCTTCTGGCTTGTTTGTGTGATTGATTTGCTGTGTGCTATGCTCTTTACTTCTTTGTTTTTAACTCTTTACTAGCACTCTACACTATACTATAAATTGAATTTTATATGTGCTGATTATTTCAAAACTGTGAAATTAATTTAAATAAACTCTATTCACCCCCCCCCCACTCTAGAGTTGAGATAGATCTTACTCTCCACTTTCAATTGGTATCAGAGGGAGGTTGGTTGCTCATACAGGCTAACACCTGAACCAAAAGATCCTTGATAAGATCAATCTCTTAAGAGGGTTATTTTCACTATATCTATCTATTTAAATAGACATGGCACAGAACAAAGATTATGCAAGCACCAGACCTCCAGTGTGCAACCTTTCCAAGTTTGCACTCTGGAAGGCAAGGATTAAACTTTATATGAATTCTATTGATGAGGATATATTTAATTCTGTTTTGACAGTGTGTCCAACACCTCCAAAAACCACAAGCACAAGTACTGTTCCACCTCCCTCAGGAACAGATACAGACATAAAGAAATGGAAAACTGCAGATGCAAAGGCCATGAACATCTTAGCTCAGACAATGTCTGATGAGATATTTCAGAAGGTAGCTGACTGCAACTCAGCCAAAGGAATTTGGGACAAGCTCTCTGAAATTGTCTCAGGGTCTGCTGATGAGAGGAAAGACAGAAGATCTCACCTCATAACCCAATATGAGAACTTCAAGAAAGGAGAAGCTGAGTCAGTTGCAAACATGTACAACAGATTAAGTCTGATTGTCAATGAGCTGAAGACCTTGGATAAAGAAATCTCATTGACTGAGCTTAATGACAAAATTCTAATGTGCTTCCCCAGCACTTGGGATTCAAGAATCTGGCCAATCAAAGATGCCAGAAGTCTAAATGAGATTACCACTGAAGCTCTCCTGGGCAAGCTCAAATCCTATGCGCTGCTCATTAAAAATAGAGAAGAAGAACAAAAGGCTACTTCTCCAATCACAAGGAAAGAAAAGACCATAGCCTTCAAAGCTGCAGAAGAGGAGCCTGAAGATAAAGCTATAGGAAATGATGAGCTCCTAAGTCTACTGGCCAAAAGATTCTACAAGATGGCCAGAAAAGACTTCAGAAAGAGATCATACAAGGGTCATGATAAACCAAGGTATGATAAATCAAATAACAATAAAGAAATCATATGTTTTGGTTGCAGGAAACCAGGCCATATTGTGCCTGACTGTCCAGAAAATAAGAACAAGGACAAGAAAGATAGAAGAGAAAGAAGAAAAGAAAAAGACTTCAGAAAGAACAGCTCAGACAAACCCTCCTTCAGCAAGAACAAACATACAAGGAAGAGATTTGTTGCTGAGACATGGAGTGAAACTGAAGAGGACTCTAAAGACTCATCCAGCTCCAGTGATGATGAGGATGATGCTGATGAAAAGGAATTCTGCATGATGGCTATCAATGCCTCTCAAATAGACTCAGAAGCAGAAGAGTCAGAATCAGATTCAGAAGCTCAACTAGAAGAAGATCAGGTAATCAACTCATTTGATTTCAGTTCTGAGGATTTTAAACATGAGTTTAAGGTACTATGCCTAGATCTGTTGGAGTCTGAGAAGGAAATCACTTCCCTCAGAAAACAACTATCTGAGTATAGCACAATAAAATCAGAGAACCTCAAACTCTTTGAGGAGTTGGAATGCTGTAGGGAAGAGATAGCTTCACTGAAAAGTGAACTATCAAAAGCCAAAAAGTTTGAAGAATCCCTAAATGAGAGAAGTATCAGACTGATGGACATTACAAGCACAGTGAACTCTAGACTTAATAGTACACTGGGCTTGGGTGCTTCATCCAGCCAACCTATAATATTAACAACTCCAATCAAATTTATCTCTGATAAAGGAAAGGGAGTAGTAGAAGTAGCTAGGAAGAATGCAGATCTGCCAGAGAAAATTTCAGTTCAACAGATTGCGTCGAGCAGAGCTCGACGATCGTCGAACAGAGCTCGACGATCTAACCCAAGATCGTCGAACTCAGCTCGACGATATCCAAACTCTGAACTCCAGAATAATCGATCTTCGAACAGAGATCGACGATCTGACCCAAGATCGTCGACCTCAGCTCGACGATCGTCGAACAGAGATCAGGTTTGTGAACAATCCTTCAATGGCACATCTATATTCAATCCCAGGAGCCCCACATCCCAAGGCTTTAATCCCTATACTGAATGGATAGTACCTCCTAGGAGATATCATCCTGAAGGTTATAAGAGTCAACCTGGGATGTCTTTCATTTCTGAATTCAAGGGATATCAACCTAGGCCCAAGGTTAACTGGGTCAAAAACATATAAGCTATTTTTGTGCAGGTGAAGACCTATCCAACATCAAACCAGTTATGGTATCTGGATAGTGGGTGCTCAAAACACATGACAGGGAACAGGGAGAACCTATCATCCTTCATAACCAAACTTGGACCCAAAGTGATTTTTGGTGATTCAAATTTTGGCCAAACCAAAGGATATGGTGCTGCTTAGATAGGCTCAGTCACTTTCAAGAAGGTGGCATATGTAGAAGGACTGAAGCACAATCTGATAAGTATCAGTCAGCTATGTGATGAAGGATACAAGGTGACTTTCAACAAATCCCTGTGCAAGATCAAGTCAGAGGATAACACAACTGTGTTAACAGGTAAAAGGATAGGTAACATTTACTTAGTAAATTTTCTTTCATCTAAAGTAGATATCTGTTTATTCAATTCCATATCTAAGCCAAATGTTTTATGGTATAAGAGATTAGGACATCTAAACCTTAGAACCATTGCTAGGCTATCCAAGGACAACCTTGTTAGAGGACTACCTTCTGGCCCCTACAAGAAGGAAGGACTTTGCAAGGCTTGTCAATTAGGCAAGCAAACTAAAAATAGCTTTAAGTCACTTAATAAGAGTGATTCACCTAGGATTCTGTATTTGTTGCACATGGATCTTTTTGGACCCATTATAGTACAAAGCTTAGGAGGGAAATCTTATGCTTTAGTGATTGTAGATGACTTCTCTAGATTCACATGGGTATTCTTTCTGAGGAAGAAGTCTGATAACTTTAAGTGTTTGACAGAGTTTCTCAAATGTATACAGATTGAGTTCAACACTCACATTGCCCTGATCAGAAGTGATCATGGGACAGAGTTTGATTCTCTTCTTATGCAAGAGTTCGGTCAAAGTGAAGGGATCAGGCACACTTTCTCAGCTCCTAGAACTCCTCAACAAAATGGGGTAGCTGAAAGGAAAAATAGAACCCTAATTGAATCTGCTACTACATTGTTGACAGATGCTCACCTACCTCTATCCTTTTGGGCTGAGGCAGTGAACACCTCCAACTATGTGCTAAACAGAAGCCTGATACATAAACTAAAGGGCAAGACTCCCTATGAATTGCTCAAAGGGAAGAAACCTAAAATAGATTATTTTAAAATTTTTGGGTGTACTTGTTATATTCATAATAATGACAAGAAGTATCTAGCAAAATTCCACTCTAAAGCTGATGATGGAGTGTTTTTGGGATACTCCATGATCAGCAAGGCCTATAGGGTATATAATAAATCTTCCTGTAAAATTGAAGAATCTGTTCATGTCACTTTTGATGAGACTAACATGTGTTATAAGGAGAAGTCTACTTCTACCATAGAACCTTTGCAGGTACACTCTATTTCAAAAAGTATGGACAGATTACAAGTTAAAGAAGAGGATACAGCCACTCAACCTATTCTGCAAAAGAATGAGAGCAGTGATGATGAAGAAGAAGTTCAACCTCTTGAAGAAAATCATCCTGAAGAGCCAGTTGTTATTCCACAAGAGGAAACAATAACACAGGTTGGTGAACAATCAACATCCCCTGTTAATCTAGTAACAACAAGAGATCATCCAATCACCCAAGTAATTGGAGACATCTCAGCTGGTGTGCAAACCAGAAATCAGGTCTACCAAAACCTGATGCACACCTGCTTCCTATCTCAAGTTGAGCCTCAATCCATTCAAGATGCAGAGCAAGATCCACACTGGATCAATACAATGCAAGAGAAGTTGCATCAATTTGAAAGGAATAAAGTTTGGGAACTAGTGCCTAAGCCAAAGGATCACTCCATTGTTGGAACAAAGTGGGTGTTCAGAAACAAGCTGGATGATCAAGGAGTTATTGTCAGAAACAAGGCAAGGCTAGTTGCTCAAGGCTACTCTCAACAAGAAGGAATAGACCATGACCAGACCTTTGCACCAGTTGCAAGGTTAGAGGCCATTATAATATTCCTAGCTTATGCTGCTCACAAGGGATTCAAGGTCTACCAGATGGATGTGAAGAGTGCATTTCTCAATGGGGACATCAAAGAGGAAGTCTATGTTAGACAACCTCCAGGTTTTATCTCTCTAACTCACCCTGATTATGTTTTCAAATTGCATAAAGCATTATATGGTCTCAAGCAAGCTCCTAGAGCATGGTATGAGACCCTAGCATGCTTTCTCCTGGAAAATGATTTTGTTAGGGGGAGAGTAGACCAAACTCTTTTTATTAGAACCCATAAGTCCCATACCCTACTAGTACAAATTTATGTAGATGATATCATATTTGGATCTACTGATTCAAACTTGTGCAGAAGGTTCTCCAACCTGATGCATTCCAAATTTGAAATGAGTAGCATGGGTGAGCTCTCCTTCTTCTTAGGATTGCAAGTAAAAAAGCATGCTGAGGGCATATTTATTTCCCAAACCAAGTATGCTAAAGAATTGGTTAAGAGATTTGGTATGTCTGAGGCATCTTGTATGAAAACACCCATGCCTACCAATGCTGTATTGGATGCTGATGAACATGGGAAACCAGTTGATCAGACAACATATAGAGCAATGATTGGCTCTCTATTGTACCTTACAGCTAGTAGACCAGATATAATGTTTGCTACATGCATATGTGCTAGATTCCAAGTAAGCCCGAGAGAGTCACACTGTTGGTACCCTAGTTTGATTTGAGTTTAGTCTTGTCCTTTTAGTCCCTTGACCCAAGAATTATCTATGGTCATTGGTTAGTGGTCTAGCTGTAGAGTCCTCACTTTTCCAGATTGAGAATTTGGTTAAGTAGTTTTTCGTTCGACTATAGTCGAACGCCGCTCGACTATCGTCTATCGGCTGATCGACGATCGTCTATCAGTTGGTCGACGCTCTGTCTGCGTTGATAGTTCGACTATCTGTTGATAGGTCGACTATCTGCTTGGCGTAGTAGATCGACTATCTGTCCTGATAGATCGACTATCTGATAGTTCGACTATCTGTTGATAGGTCGACTATCTGTTCTGCTTTGATAGGTCGACTATCTTTTGATAGGTCAACTATCTGGTCTGTTTTGATAGGTCGACTATCTGTTGATAGGTCGACTATCTGTTTTCTGAGGTAGGTCGACTATCTGCTTGATAGGTTGACTATCTGTTTGTGCTTGATAGTTCGACTATCTGTCCTGATAGATCGACTATCTGATAGTTCGACTATCTGCTCTGATAGGTCGACTATCTGCCGAGGTAGTTCGACTATCTTCTTCGATAGGTCGACTATCTGGATCGTTCGACTATCTGCCCGATAGTTCGACGATCTCCGTGCGTCGATCGACGATCTCCGAGGGTCGTTCGATGCTTTCTGTCTACCTTTATATTTTGTATTTATTTATTATATTTAATTAATTAATATATTTTCTGGCAAGTTGTTTCAGTTGATTTATGATAATATTTCCAGGCAATATCTGCTCTATTCTTTTTGCTTGAGTAAAATCGTTTTAGATAAAGTTGTTTGTCTTATTAGCTGTCTTTGTATTTTACTTTATCTGCTGACAGTCCTTTATAGCCGTTAGACTAAAAAGTCTTCCTTCTGCTATAAAGAGTATTTCTCTGATGTGACTTTATTTAGTCCTTCTGTTATTTGATTTGATCCTGCAGCTTCATAGAAAGAGGTTCATTCCTTTTATAGGATATCCTGCTGCAGAGTTTGTTTTGCTGTGTGTTATTTACAGCCCAGGTCTCAAGTTTCAGAAGAAGACAAGTAATTCAAATTGAAGAGAGCCGTTGCTTGCTGATGTTATAAAAAGGACTCTTTGAAGAAGGATTCAAGCTAGTTAAGCTAGTTAATAGCTAATAGCTAACCAGTTGTTCACTTAAGCTTTCAAGCCTTCATCAAGATCAAGTCTTCTGCTCTCAGCAATACTCATCTAACTGAGAAGTGTTAAGATCTTCTACTCCTCTTCAACCTGAGTTCTCCTGCTTTCAGGAAGTTCAAACTCAGAGTTCTCTTGAAGAAGAAGAAGAAGATAGCTGCTTAAAGATCTTTAATTTTATTACTTATTATCTTCTTGTAGTTTTTCCTTCAGAGTTTTCTGAAGAGTTTTTCTGCACTGAAGCAAGACTTCACCTGGACATCTTTGAGCCAGGGGGAGCCTTGATTCTTTAGAGCTTTCTCTAGCTCAGTGCAAGTTTTTGTGCTTCTCTAATCTTTGTAAAATAGAGAAGACATCTTAACCTTCTTCCCCCTCCTGTACAGGGTTATTACTCCCTTCAAAAGTATCCCTTGGTGGCAGGGCACCTGATCAAAAACCTGTGCTTGGTTTTTAGACACCTGATCAAAAGTCTAAAGGGTTTCTGGATCTACCTGAAGCAGATCTTGTTGGTGGCAGGGCACCTGATCAAAAACCTGAGTGGATTCCTACCTTGTGGGTAGAAGAGTGGACGTACCCAAGTTGTTTGGGGAACCACTATAAATTTCCTTGTGTCGTCTGGATTCACTTGTTTAATTCCTGCATTGTGGATGTGAATAGATATAACTAGGATTGCTAGTTGCTGATTAGGTTTTCCAAGCCTTAACTGTAATTACAGTTAGCTTGAGTTTGTGCACATCACTTGTGTTAGGCTATAGGGTTAAATCTATATCTATAATCTTTTCATTCCGCACTTCACTCCAAGGGAGTTGGGTAGACCATTAAGTTTTGTCTTGTGCAAAATTTGATAACTCTATTCACCCCCCCTCTAGAGTAGTATCTATCCCTTCACTTTCAATTGGTATCAGAGGGAGGTTGACTGACTGAATAGGCTAACACCTAAGTCACAAGATCCTGATAGATACCAAAGCTTATAGATATTCACTATCATGGCCCAGTCCAAGGATTATTCTAGCACCAGACCTCCAGCATGCAACTTAGCTAAGTTTGGCATCTGGAAGGCAAGGATAAAATTATATATGAATTCTATTGATGAAAGCATCTTTGCTTCTATTTTGTTAGGACCCCCAAGAGCACCTGCTGCTGCTACTGCCTCATCATCTGATATGAGTGCAGTGCCTCCTCCAGATTACAATGATGAGTATAAGAAGGCCAAAATAGCAGATGCCAAGGCGATGAACATACTGGCTCAGACAATGTCTGATGAGGTATTCCAGAAGGTTTCTGACTGCTCCTCAGCAAAAGCTATGTGGGATACACTGAACCAGATTGTAGCTGGTTCAGCTGATGAAAGGAAGGACAGAAGGTCCAACCTGATCTCACAGTATGAGAACTTCAAGAAAACTGATGCTGAATCAGTTGAAGCCATGTACACCAGGCTCAGCTCAATCATTAATGAGCTGTGGACCCTGGACAAGGACATATCATTGACAGAGGTCAATGATAAGATTCTTATGTGCTTCCCTAGCACATGGGATCTAAGGATCTGGCCCATCAAGGAAGCCAGAAGTACAAATGAGATCTCCACTGAAGCCCTTCTCGGCAAGCTCAAGTCTTTTGAGCAAGTGCTGAAGACAAGGGAAGCTGAAGCTGAAGCAAAGACCCCCACTCCAATAAGAAAAGAGCAATCTCTAGCTCTTAAGGCTGCTGATGTTTCTGAAGGCAGCCAATCTAATGATGAACTAATGGCATTGTATGCCAAAAGGTTTCTCAAGATGGGGAGAAAGGAGTTCAGAAAGAAGTCTTCACGCTATGAAGACAAACCAAGGTATGATCGTTCTCCTGCTAAAGAAATTATTTGTTATGGATGCAGGAAGCCTGGACATATCTTGCCAGAGTGTCCAGAGGAGAAAAACAAAGACAAGAGGAAAGAAAAAGAACAACAAAGGAAGCACTCCAAGCCATCCTCCTACAAAAACAAGAAGAAGGAGAGAGGTTTCATTGCTGAAACCTGGAGTGATTCTGATGAAGAATCCTCCTCATCAAGCTCCAGTGAGGATGAGGAAGAGAAGAAGGCAAAAGAAGTTTGCCTCATGGCAATAGATGCCTGCAACAACCACTCAGCTGCAGAGAGTTCAGATTCAGATAAAGAGATGCCAACAGAAGATGAGGTACTCTCTTCTTATGATTTTACTTCTGAAGAATTTAAATTAGATTTTAAATCTTTATGCTTAGATTTGATTAGCTCAGAAAAGGAGATAAAAGAACTTAGAAATAAGTTAGCTGACTCAGAAGTAATTGCTACAGAAAACATTAGGTTAAAGGAAGATCTCACTACTTGTAGTGAAGAAATTAAATTTCTTAAAATAGAGTTAGCTAAGTCTAAGAGGTTAGAAGAATCACTTAATGGTAGAAGCCTTAAGTTGTTAGAAATTACCAGCATGACTAACACTAGGTCAGGTAATGACAAACTAGGCTTAAGAGCTTCTCCCAGTGAACCCCCAGTTCTTCTTAAAAACAATCTTTCAACTCCAGTGAACTTCATTTCAGCTAGTGGAAAGAAGAACACTGAGCAACTAAATCTAGTTAATAAAACCCTAAATAAAGCTAAGAGAGAAAAGAGAAAGAAATTTTTCAAAGAAATGCAAAGAGCGTCGAACGCCGCTCGACGATCGGAAGCTCAATGGTCGAACGAAGGTCGACGATCTGAGCACCCATCGTCGAACGTCGATCGACGTTTTCAACATGATTTTCAAAATCATAATCAGTACCATAGAAACCTAAATGAAAATAGAAACCCTAGGTTTGTTGACCCATCATCTGCATGGAGAATCCCACCTAGGAGATCTCACCCACTAGGTTATCACCCTCAGCCTGCATTTTCATATATTTCCAGTTTTTCTTATGTGAAAAACAAGGGACCCAAGGTTACCTGGGTCCACACTGTCTAAATAAATGTCTTGCAGGTGAAGGCCTATCCAATCACTCAAAATAAGTGGTATTTGGATAGTGGATGTTCCAAGCATATGACAGGAAATAAAGATCATCTGTCAAAATTCAAAGCTAAGCTCGGCCCAAAGGTTATCTTTGGAGATTCCAGCTGTGGTCAGACAGAAGGCTATGGCAGGATTACTATTGGAGATGTTACCTTCAAGAGAGTTGCATATGTGATAGGACTGAAGCACAATTTGATTTCAGTCAGCCAGCTATGTGATGCTGGCTACCAGGTTTCATTTTCTAACTCTTCTTGTAATATTACTTTAAATAATAATATTATTTTAGTAGGCATTAGAATAGGTAATATTTATTTAGTAGATTTCAATTCATCTCATTCTGAAATCTGCCTGTTTAATGAAGTAACACTTAATAATAATTCTTTGTGTCATAAGAGGCTTAGTCATGTTAACCTTAAAAATATATCTAGGTTATCTAAGCACAACCTTGTTAGAGGATTACCTTCTTGCCCCTACAAGAAGGAGAGCCTATGCAAGGCTTGTCAGCTAAGCGAGCAAACCAAAAACTCTTTTAAATCTGTAAATAAGAGTGATTCTCCTAGAATCCTGTATCTATTACACTTGGACCTTTTTGGCCCAATAAATGTACAGAGTTTAGGAGGGAAGTATTACACCTTAGTAATTGTAGATGACTTCTCTAGGTTCAGTTGGGTTTTCTTTTTGAGAACTAAGTCTGATAACTTCAAAGCCCTTACAGACTTTCTACTGTGTGTGCAGACTGAGTACTCTACTCATGTGGCCTTGATCAGAAGTGATCATGGTACTGAGTTTGACTCTCTTCTCATGCAAGAATTCTATGAGAGAGAAGGTATCAAACATAGCTTCTCAGCTCCTAGAACTCCTCAACAAAATGGGGTAGTTGAAAGGAAGAATAGAACACTTATTGAAGCTGCTAGTACATTGTTGGCAGATGCTAACATGCCTCTCTCCTTTTGGGCAGAAGCTGTTAGTACAGCCAATTATGTCTTGAATAGAAGTTTGATACACAAGCTTAAGTGTAAAACTTCTTATGAGTTGCTTAAGGGAAAGAAACCTAAAATTAATTATTTTAGAGTATTTGGTTGTATTGTTTATATTCATAATAATAATAAAGAATATATTAGAAAATTTGAAGCAAAAGCTTCAATGGGAATCATGCTTGGATATTCCCAAGTAAGCAAAGCTTATAGGGTTTATAACAAATCTACCTGTAAAATTGAAGAATCTGTGCATGTGTCTTTTGATGAGTCTCAGATGTTTTACAAGGAGAAGGAAAATTCTCCTTCCTCAAGTTCTTTGCAGGTACCTGATGCCCCTCAAGAAATTCTTCAACTATCAACTCTTCAGATCACTGAATCAGACAGTGATGAAGACTTTGCTGAAGCTGTTGAAGCTGTTGTTGTACCACCAACAGTAGATCAAATTCCTCCTGAGGAATTAATCCCAACTGTTGCTGAAGATCACATCCCACCTGCTGATATTGTCACACTTAGAGATCACCCGACATCTCAAGTGATTGGAGACATATCAGCTGGTGTGCAAACTGTTGGAGTTGAGACCGGGCGGTCTGTCGGTCTGGCTTGGCGGGTTATTGACCGGGCGGTCTGGCGGTTTGCCTTCAGCGGGTTGGTTGCTGTGTTGAGGTCTGAGGTCCAAGCGGTCTAGTGGTCTGTTACTGGCGACTAGGAGACCGGGCGGTCTAACGGTCTCACTTGGCGGCTTGTCTCTCTCTCTGGCAGTGGTCGAGCGGTTAGCCCTTCTGTCTAACTGCGCGGCTTGTTCCGGTCTGTTGTTCTAGCCGCCCAGATTCTTTTGTATAGTTTTAGTCCCACATCTCTTATTTGTATTCTCTCTTCTCTCCTCCATTCTATATAAGGGAGGCCATACCTTTGTAATAGATACCTTTTTCTGATAATAAAATTTCAGTTATACCATTTCCGGCTTGTTTTAGTTCGCTTCTAACATGGTATCAGAGGGATCGATCCTTTCCTCCTGATTCTGTGCTTCTCTCTGTCCGCGCGGCTTGCTTCTCCGGCTTGCGCCCTGTCCGCGCGGTCTCCTTGTCGTTGCCCTCTGTGTGCGCGACCTGTTACCTTGTTCACTGCGACCTGTCGCCTTGTTCGCCGTGACCTATCGCCGTGTGCCTTGCCTCCTCCTGTTTGCTCTTGCTCTGGTCGTCGCGACCTGTTGCCTAGTTCGCCGCGACCTGTTGCCTAGTTCGCCGCGACCTATTGCCGTGTGCCTTGCCCTCTCTCGTGCTTCTGTTCGAGCGGACTGTCTGCTTGCCGCTCGACTTCTTCCCCTTTGCTTGTTACTGCGGCTTGGTCGTGGTCTCTCTGGCCGCTGGTGTCTGACATCCTGACCGCTGCAGTTCCTCTTCTGCCTATCCGCGCGGCTTGTTTTCTAACCGCGCGGCTTCCTGTTGTTTGCTCTTATGGCTCTTTCTGATGCTTCTACTGCCACCACTCCTGCCGCCACCCCTGTAGCCAAACCGGCTCCTCCTACTCCTTCCGGGAACCTTGGCACCGTTTCCAAGCTTGTCGGCTCCAACTACCCGGATTGGAGCGTCTCTTTCACCTTTCTCCTTCGCTCGCAATGCAAATGCCACCATCTCGTTGATGACCCTCCTCCTACCACATCCCCTCTCTTTGATGACTGGGATGCGAGTGACGCTCTTGTGCGTACTTGGCTCACTAACAGTCTATCCGATGAATGCCTTCCCGTCATCCGTCATGATGAGACGGTGAAGGCCACTTGGCTTCATCTTGCTGCTTTGTATTCCAAAGGGGCTCAGACGTCCCGCATCTATACGTTGTATGCGGACCTCTTTGCCCGGCCTACCTTGTCTCCTGCTGCTGCCTACCAACAAGTTCAAGCTCTTGGGGCTGAGATTCTTCAAAATCGCCCCTTTTCTGCGGATCTGGCTCAACAACACAAGCACTTCCAGGAGCTTCTGGTTGTGTGTTATCTGCTTCGTCTTCCTGACACTTATGACATGATCCGCCAACAAATTCTGGGTGAGGCGGAATCCCCTACCTTAGATGCCACCGCTGCTCGCATCGCCGCTGTCACCTCTCTCCTTCAGCGCCCGCTTCTACCCGCTCCTTCTCCTCCGGATAACTATGCTCATCAAACTCAGCGGAGTGGCTCTGGTAGCCGCAGTCATCAGTCTGGCGGACGTCCTTCTTCCCGCTATCTCTGCTCTCACTGCGGCCGCACCGGACACACTCTTGACCGCTGCTGGACAAAGCATCCCCATCTTCGCCCCTCGGGTGACTCTTCCGCCTCTTCTTCCAAACCGTCTGCTTCCGTGGTCACATCATCAGGTAGTGCCCATATAGTCACTCAAGGTAAATGGCTTATCGACTCCGGTGCTACTAATCATATGACGGGCAATCCTCAGTGCTTCTCTCTCCTCGAACAGCATGATCGGTTGCCCCCGGTCCTCATTGCAGACGGTTCTCCCTCCCCGGTTCATGGGTCGGGAGTGGTTCATGTTACTTCGTCCCTTCGGCTAGAGAACACTCTCTATGTGCCCAAGTTTCCGTGCAATCTCTTGTCGGTTACTTCTTTGTGCAAGCAGATTCAATGTTCTGTAACGTTTACTCCATCTTCTTGCTCTTTTCAGGATCCGAGCTCCCAGCGGACGATTGCTACTGGGACTGAGAGCGGCGGCCTCTACTTCCTCGACAACGTTTCCGCTTTGTCCGCCTTCTCTTCTTCTTGTACGGATCTTCTCCAGTGGCATCTCCGTCTCGGTCATCCTCCACCACGGCTTCTGCATCAGCTTCTGCCCCACCTCCCTCCCTCCACTACTCCTCTCCACTGCGAAGCATGTCAACTTGGCAAGCATCATCGTTCCTCCTTCCCGCCAAAGCAAGGTCGGGGCTCTACCCGTCCGTTTGATCTAGTCCACTCCGATATCTGGGGACCTGCTCCTACCCTTACTATTGGTCGGGGTAGTTCTTATTTTGTAACTTTTATTGATGATTTTTCTAGATGTACTTGGGTGTATCTCTTACGAGATCGCTCTGAACTTTTTAATGTATGGACCTCCTTTTATCATTTAATCAAAAATCAGTTTGGTGTTAGTGTTAAAACTTTTCGCTCTGATAATGCAAAAGAATACTTAAGTCATGCTTTTACCTCTTTCTGTGTACAACATGGTGTTATTCATCAGACAAGTTGTGTCTATACATCCCAACAAAATGGGGTGGCGGAACGTAAAAACCGTCACCTCCTCGATGTTGCTCGCACGTTAATGACTCAAATGCATGTCCCTCGCTCATATTGGGGCTATGCTGTTCTTCTTGCTTGCTATCTCATCAATCGCATTCCCTCCTCCGTTCTCCAGGGAAAAACCCCTTTTTCCATCCTTTATCCTTGCAAGGAGCCTTTTCCTCTCCCTCTCCGAATCTTTCGGTGCACTGCTTTTGTGCATGTCCCATCTGCCACCCGTGATAAGCTCTCCCCTCGCTCCACCAAATGTGTTTTTCTGGGGTACTCGGCCACTCAGAAGGGCTACTGCTGCTTTGATCCTGTTCTTCGTAAACAGGTTGTCTCCGCTGACGTTACCTTCTTCGAGAATGCCTCCTACTTCTCGAATGACTCCTCTTCTCTTCCTCCCACCTCGGATTCTCCTGTTATTCCGTTCGTTCCCTCGTCTCCTACTGCGATATCCGCTCCTCCTCCGTCTCCGCCCACTCCTCTCCCTCCGCCTCTCTCTCCGCCTCCATCTCCCTCAACTCCGCTGTCGTCGCTCTCTCCTCCCGGGCCAGCTCTCTCTGCCACGGATGCTCTAGATGCCGAGGAGCACGCCGACCTGGATCTTCCTGTAGCTCTTCGCAAAGGGGTGCGGACGTGTACCCTACACCCCCTTGCTGCTGTTGTTTCATATGATCGTCTTACCCCTTCTCGCAGGGCCTTTGCACTGGCTATCTCTGCTACTACCACACCTCGTTCCTACCAGGAGGCCCTGGCCATTCCTCACTGGAAGCTGGCCATGGATGAGGAAATGGCGACCCTCACAGAGCGGGGTACCTGGACTCTTGTCCCTCCTCCCCTTGATACAGATGTTGTTGGCTGTCGATGGGTCTTTGTAGTCAAGTTTGGCCCAGATGGCACTGTAAACCGTTACAAAGCTCGTCTGGTGGCTAAGGGCTTTACTCAAACCTATGGGGTTGATTACTTTGACACCTTCTCTCCCGTGGCTCGTCTTAGCACTATACGGGTCCTTCTCTCTGTGGCAGTCAACAAAGACTGGCCCCTTTCCTAGCTGGATATCAAGAATGCCTTCCTTTATGGTGATCTTCAGGAGGCCGTCTACATGGAGCAACCTCCAGGGTATGTTGCTCAGGGGGAGACACGAGTCTGCCGGCTACAGAAGGCAATCTATGGCCTCAAGCAGAGCCCTCGAGCTTGGTTTGACAAATTCAGCGGCATCGTGGCGGCCGTTGGTTTTATGCGCAGTGCTGCTGATCACTCTCTATTTATTCGCAAAACCTCTTCGGGACTGGTGGTTCTTGCAGTATATGTGGATGATATTCTTCTCACTGGTGATGACCAGGAAGGGGTAGCCTTGACAAAGCGGCATCTTCGCCAACATCTAGTCACGAAAGATATGGGTTCTCCGAAGTACTTTTTGGGGATCGAAATCTCTAGGAAGCCCAACTCTTTAGTCCTCTCTCAGCGTAAGTATGCTCTTGATATTTTAAAAGAAGCAGGATTGACTGGGGCCAAACCTGCCCGATGTCCCATGGCTGTTGGAGAAGACAAAACCTGGACAGATGATTCGCCTCTTCTTTCAGATGCTTCGCGGTACAGGCGTCTAGTTGGTAAGCTCATATACCTCACCGTGACTAGGCCCGACATCTCCTATGCTGTGGGCAAGGTGAGTCAATTCATGCAAGCTCCCAGGGAGTGCCATCTACAGTCCGCCTTGCGGATCTTGGAGTACGTCAAAGCAGCCCCTGGGAAAGGATTGCTCTTTCAGAAGAATGATCATCTGAGGGTTGAAGCTTACTCAGATGCGAGTTACGCTGATGACAAAGGGGACCGCAAGTCTACCTCCGGTTTCTGTACCTTTGTTGGGGGCAATCTGGTAAGTTGGAAGAGCAAGAAGCAATCTGTTGTCTCCAGGTCCAGTGCTGAAGCTGAGTATCGGAGTATGGCATCGACCACTTGCGAGCTAAAGTGGCTACGGGCTCTCATGTTGGATTTAGGAGAGGTCTACAACCATCCTCTACCTATGTTCTGTGACAACAAGGCTGCTATATATATCTCCAAAAATCCAGTCTTCCATGAGAGAACCAAACACATTGAGGTCGACTGTCATTTCATTCGTGAAGAGATTCTGAAGGAACAAATTTGCACTCCCTTCGTCACGTCTGAAAAAGAGCTGGCTGACATCTTCACCAAGCCAGTATCCGCCTCATTTCTTCATATATGTGACAAGCTGGGCATGATCGACATATATGCTCCAGCTTGAGGGGGAGTGTTGGAGTTGAGACCGGGCGGTCTGTCGGTCTGGCTTGGCGGGTTATTGACCTGGCGGTCTGGCGGTTTGCCTTCAGCGGGTTGGTTGCTGTGTTGAGGTCTGAGGTCCAAGCGGTCTAGCGGTCTATTACTGGCGACTAGGAGACCGGGCGGTCTAACGGTCTCACTTGGCGGCTTGTCTCTCTCTCTGGCAGTGGCCGAGCGGTTAGCCCTTCTGTCTAACCGTGCGGCTTGTTCCGGTCTGTTGTTCTAGCTGCCCAGATTCTTTTGTATAGTTTTAGTCCCACATCTCTTATTTGTATTCTCTCTTCTCTCCTCCATTCTATATAAGGGAGGCCATACCTTTGTAATAGATACCTTTTTCTGATAATAAAATTTCAGTTATACCATTTCCGGCATGTTTTAGTTCGCTTCTAACACAAACAAGACATCAATTAAGACAGGATGTGATGCACGCTTGTTCCCTCTCACAGGTTGAGCCCCTCACCTTTAAAGATGCAGAGCTAGATCCCCACTGGATCATTGCAATGCAAGAGGAACTCAATCAGTTTGAGAGATGTAAAGTTTGGACTTTGGTTCCAAGACCTAAAGGCCAACTGATCATAGTCACCAAGTGGGTGTATAGAAACAAGTTGGATGCAAATGGAATTATAGTAAGGAATAAAGCTAGGCTTGTAGCTCAGGGCTACAGACAGGAGGAAGGTATAGACTATGACCAAACCTTTGCTCCTGTTGCAAGGCTAGAAGCAATAAGGATCTTCTTGGCCTATGCAGCCTTCATGAAGTTTAAGGTGTTCCAAATGGATGTCAAAAGTGCATTCCTAAATGGTGAGCTTAAGGAAGAGGTGTTTGTTGAACAACCACCAGGGTTTGTTTCTTCAACTCAGCCTTCTCATGTGTTTAAGTTGCAGAAAGCTCTTTATGGACTAAAGCAAGCTCCTAGGGCCTGGTATGAGACCTTAGCTAGTTTCCTGTTAGAGCACAACTTTACTAGGGGAGTAGTTGATAGAACCCTTTTCGTCAAGCATCACAAGGACACAATCCTGTTAGTTCAGGTGTATGTAGATGATATTATTTTTGGCTCCACTGATCCCAAACTGTGCAAAAAGTTTTCCAACTTAATGCATTCCAAGTTTGAGATGAGTAGTATGGGTGTGCTGTCTTACTTTCTTGGTCTCCAAGTCAAGTAAGATACTGATGGTATCTTCATCTCCCAATCCAAATATGCCAAGGAATTGGTAAAGAAATTTGGGATGGCTGATGCTTCAGCAATGCCTACACCCATGGCTACTAATGTAGTTATTAATTCTGATGATCACGGCAAGCCAGTTGATCAAAAGAATTATAGGGCCATTGTTGGTTCCCTATTATATCTAACTGCAAGTAGGCCAGATATAATGTTTGCTACATGCCTTTGTGCTAGATTCCAGGTCAACCCCAAGGAATCTCATCTGATTCTTCTAAAGAGAATCCTGAGATACCTGAAGGGATGCCCAAATCTAGGACTTTGGTACCCAGCTGAGTCAGAATTTGAATTAATTGGATATTCTGATTCTGATTATGCTGGTTGCAGAGTTGACAGGAAGAGCACCTCAGGAACTTGCCAGTTCCTGGGAGAGAGATTAGTCTCTTGGTTCTGTAAGAAGCAGGCTTCTGTCTCAACTTCAACTGCAGAGGCTGAATATATAGCAGCTGCCAGTTGTTGTTCATAGATCCTGTGGATTCAAAACCAGCTTGTGGATTATGGTTACTCACACAAGAACACCAAAATCATGTGTGATAGTACCAGTGCTATCTCAATTGCACAAAATCCAGTACACCACTCTAGAACGAAGCACATTGAGATTCGGCACCATTTCCTGAGAGATTGTGTGGAAAAGAACAAGATTTGTCTTGAGTTCATATCCACTGAGTTTCAGAGAGGTGATATATTCACCAAGCCCTTAGATGAACAGAAGCATCTGTTCTTTTTAGTTCAACTAGGCATGATCAATGGACGAGACTAAGTGTGACTATATCTGCCCATGTTGAAACTTGTTTGAAGATAGTCGAACGACGTTCGAAGATAGTCGATCGGGTCAAGCCCATCGTCGACCTATGGTTGATGAAAGTTTGTCTGATTGAAGATCGTCGACCGGCGTTCGACCATAGTCGAACAAGTCGGGCTCATCGTCGATCTCTGGATGACGATAGCCTGTTGTTTGAGAAGCCAGAAATAGTCGAACGATTGTCCGACTACTCTGCTTCTGAGCCGATCGTCGAACGGCTATTCGACCATCGGGTCTAGTATCTTTTTAATAGACCGACTATATCCGGTCTGATATAAAGCCGATAGTCGATCTAGGTTAAAAGATCCTTTGCTTTATCGTCGACGGAGCGTGTCTTTTCGCATTCTGTCTTCCCGCTTGCGATTTTCTGCCGCTTCGTCCCCTTCGTCTTCTTCGTCCTTCTCGCGCTCTCTCCAGTAATCAATGGCGATTTCTTCCGCAGTTCTAGCAGTTGTAAAGTTTGATGCAGGCTTCAGTGTTGATTTTGACGCCTTCAGTAGCTGCGAAGCAGGGATCGTGGAAGTTCTGCAGCTGTGCCGGGATCAAGGACTAGAGAGATTAATGTCATCAAGGATTAAGTTAAATATACCTGAGATCAAGGAATGGGCTTTCACGTCGTCCTCCAACGACGATTCGATGACTGGCACCATCGGCGGAGAAGAGGTAATCTTAACTCCGGCCGTTTTGACTGATATTTTTGGTTTGATAAATGGTGAAGAGGATTATGAGCAAGATGCTCAGGAATTTGGAAGAATGTTAGTTGAGCTGGGACATGCAGAGGGCATTCCCACCAAGCTGATCAAAGTAAATTTCCCTTTCAAGATTAAGTTTTTTGCTGAGTTGGTCGGAAAAATGCTCCTCGGTAAGCACTCTGCTCACGACAATATCACAAGGCAACAATTTGCACTAATGTGTGCAATTGTTAATCGGAAAAGGATTGATTGGGCAGGAGTTGTGTTTGATTTGATAAGGAAAAAGAATGGTAAGAAGGAAGTTACCCTAGGAAGGGTCATTGGAATTTTCCTGAATGAAAAATATCCCCATCTGCTGGTCTCCGCCGCAACAACAATCAATGCAAGCAAGAAGATGGATCCAAACCTGTTCTCTAAGTGGAAGAGAACCTTTGTGAAACCCACTCCAGCGACATCAGAGAGCACCAGGACCGATTCGGTCGCTCCTCACCCTGTTGAAGCTGGCTCAGCTCCTTCCCTTCCCTCTTCTTCTGCTTTGCTGTCTGCTTCAGTTGAAGTTCCATCAACTTCAGCTGAAGTACGACTTTCCCCTTCTCCTGTTAGAGAAACAACTACGGTTGTTCTCCCTTCCCCTCCTGCTTCTCCTCTTCCTGCTCATCAGGCTAGGATATCTGCTCCTAGCTTTGATTTGTTAGGTTCTGAGAGGATTCCATCTCCCCCTCCGTCTCCCATTCATTCTCCAGTTAACACTCCTGTTAACTCCCCAGCTCCATCTCCATTTCAATCTCCAGCCCACACCATTCTTCATCCCAGCACTACAACCATATCTGCTGCAGCTCCATCCACTACACTTCCATCATCTTTTGAGATCACCCCAGCACTCATCTCCGGCATTCTGGAGTTGATTACCCCTTCAATCAAAGTTATGATTGAAGAGGCAATCGCTCCACTTGTCTCCTCCATTGCCTCCTTAACCGCTACCATCAAATCACTTTCCAAATCTGCTGAGCCCTCTTCCTCAAGGGGCCTGGTTTCAGTTTCCACTGAAATCAGGCAGGGGGAGATGTTCTGTGAAGATGTCTCAGAGCTTCCTGCCTCCCTTCCAGCAGTAACAGATACTGAGATGACAGTTCAAGTAGTGTCTGCTCCAGCTGAAAAAGAATCAGTCTCTGTGTTATCGGAAAAGGAAATATCTGATGCTATCATGTTATCTGAGTTTGTTGTGAAAGTCTGCTTAGAAGATCTTACCACTCCCGTGGTTGCAAATTTCCTAGAAGGGATTATTACATCCTACCTAGATGAGTCTTGGGAGTTGGTAAAATATGAAGGTAATTCATTCATTCGCTTTGTTGATGAGTCAATTAATTTGATAGTTTGTGAATTCCTGGAAGGAATGATTTCTGTTTATTTAGCAGATCTGTGTTCATAATTTCTACAGATTATATTAGAGAAGATTTAGCTGCTCAGATTATAGCAGTTGTTTCTGAAGCTGATCCAGTTGTTCCTAATATTCAAGTAGATCCAGAATTGGATTCCTTTTTAGATGATAGAGAAGATGAGTCTGAAAACCAGGATGAAATCAAAGCTGACACTCCTATTCTGAGTGTGGAAGAAGAAAAAGCAAGAGCTGCTTGGAATCAAAGAGTACAAGATTCTTTGAAAGAGAAAGAAAAAGAGTTGCAAGTTGAAAAGTCTACTATTTGGGATGATTCCCCCGGTCTTGATTTAGACCTCCTTCTTGCTCAGGATGCCATTGAAGAAGAAAGAGAGAAATCTGAACTGAAGTTAAAAGAAAAGGCTGTTTCTGAAGCTTATGATCCTTATGATAATCCTCCATCATCTCATTCTGATGATGAAGATGATTCTGATATGTCTGAGAATGCTAAGAAAAGGAAAGCTGCTCAAAAGAAAAGGAAAGCAATTGCTCCTCCTCCTCCCAGCCGAGATAATGATACTCCATACTATATTCTTAAAGGGATTGACCCCAAATCGAAAGAATTTCAGCATTGGATGTGGTTCTCCAAGAACCAGCAGAAAGAAAGAAAGAGAACTAAGAGATATGACTCTCCTGCTCCTAGATGGACACCCAGAGGTCCTCCTCCACCTCCCAGTGCAGGAGCCTCTGGCAACCTCTCTGCGAATCCTTCTGTCTCCTCTGAATAATCTGCTTCTTTTCAACCTCAGCCAAGGAAAAGTTATCAAAGTTCGCAAGGCAGATCGTATTCTGGCTCTCAAAGACAAGTGAAGGAGGTTGTGTCTCAAAGACCAACTTTTTCCCCCCCTCCTTCTCCAAAGAAAAGAATTCCATCTCCTATGCCAGTACAGTCTGAGAAAGCTGTTTCAAAAGGTAAGTAGTTCATTTTGTTTTAAAAATTCTAGCAAGATCCTTTTGCTAAGTCTGCTCCCATATCTCATCTAGATAATCAAGATAAAGAATCAGTTGCTGCTCCTCCTAAGTCTGTTTATGAAAGTCCTGAGCTTGATCCTAACTATAGGATGGCTCATTTTCACGAACTGGTTGGAGCAGCTCAAATAAGAAAAGCAAAGGCAGAAGGAAAAGATACTACTGGTTTAACCACCATGTCTGCTTTCAGAAAGAAAGAGTTTGAAAAGTTCCAGGTTAATCCTGATGTTTTTGACCCCTCAAAATACATGGAAAGACACCCTGAAGCAGTCGTTCCTAGGGCTGCAGAATTAAAGATCATTGGTGTGCAAGACTTAAAGCTATCAAAGAAAGAAGCTGATGATCCTCTAAGGAAAATCTCTTTTGTTTCTAGCTCTTCTGTATCTAAGCCTGACTCTGTTGATCCTTAGTTTTTATTTGTCTATTTGTCTATCTGTTTGATAACTGCTAGTTAATTGTTAACTATGTCCTGTATTAATTTTATCGCTCTTTAGCTAGCTGTATGTTTTTTTTGTTTTGGAGAGACTTAACTCAAATAGGGGGAGATTGTTGGTACCCTAGTTTGATTTGAGTTTAGTCTTGTCCTTTTAGTCCCTTGACCTAAGAATTATCTATGGTCATTGGTTAGTGGTCTAGCTGTAGAGTCCTCACTTTTCCAGATTGAGAATTTGGTTAAGTAGTTTTTCGTTCGACTATAGTCGAACGCCGCTCGACTATCGTCTATCGGCTGATCGACGATCGTCTATCAGTTGGTCGACACTCTGTCTGCGTTGATAGTTCGACTATCTGTTGATAGGTCGACTATCTGCTTGGCGTGGTAGATCGACTATCTGTCCTGATAGATCGACTATCTGATAGTTCGACTATCTGTTGATAGGTCGACTATCTGTTCTGCTTTGATAGGTCGACTAACTTTTGATAGGTCGACTATCTGGTCTGTTTTGATAGGTCGACTATCTGTTGATAGGTCGACTATCTGTTTTCTGAGGTAGGTCGACTATCTGCTTGATAGGTCGACTATCTATTTGTGCTTGATAGTTCGACTATCTGTCCTGATAGATCGACTATCTGATAGTTCGACTATCTGCTCTGATAGGTCGACTATCTGCCGAGGTAGTTCGACTATCTTCTTCGATAGGTCGACTATCTGGATCGTTCGACTATCTGCCCGATAGTTCGACGATCTCCGTGCGTCGATCGACGATCTCCGTGCGTCGATCGACGATCTCCGAGGGTCGTTCGATGCTTTCTGTCTGCCTTTATATTTTGTATTTATTTATTATATTTAATTAATTAATACATTTTCTGGCAAGTTGTTTCAGTTGATTTATGATAATATTTCCAGGCAATATCTGCTCTATTCTTTTTGCCTGAGTAAAATCTTTTTAGATAAAGTTGTTTATCTTATTAGCTGTCTTTGTATTTTACTTTATCTGCTGACAGTCCTTTATAGCCGTTAGACTAAAAAGTCTTCCTTCTGCTATAAAGAGTATTTTTCTGATGTGACTTTATTTAGTCCTTCTGTTATTTGATTTGATCCTGCAGCTTCTTAGAAAGAGGTTCATTCCTTTTATAGGATATCCTGCTGCAGAGTTTGTTTTGCTGTGTGTTATTTACAGCCCAGGTCTCAAGTTTCAGAAGAAGACAAGTAATTCAAATTGAAGAGAGCCGTTGCTTGCTGATGTTATAAAAAAGACCCTTTGAAGAAGGATTCAAGCTAGTTAAGCTAGTTAATAGCTAATAGCTAACCAGTTGTTCACTTAAGCTTTCAAGCCTTCATCAAGATCAAGTCTTCTGCTCTCAGCAATACTCATCTAACTGAGAAGTGTTAAGATCTTCTACTCCTCTTCAACCTGAGTTCTCCTACTTTCAGGAAGTTCAAACTCAGAGTTCTCTTGAAGAAGAAGAAGAAGAAGATAGCTGCTTGAAGATCTTTAATTTTATTACTTATTATCTTCTTGTAGTTTTTCCTTCAGAGCTTTCTGAAGAGTTTTTCTGCACTAAAGCAAGACTTCACCTGGACATCTTTGAGCTAGGGGAGCCTTGATTCTTTAGAGCTTTCTCTTGCTCAGTGCAAGTTTTTGTGCTTCTCTAATCTTTGTAAAATAGAGAAGACATTTTAACCTTCTTCCCCCTCCTGTACAGGGTTATTACTCCCTTCAAAAGTATCCCTTGGTGGCAGGGCACCTGATCAAAAACCTGTGCTTGGTTTTTAGACACCTGATCAAAAGTCTAAAGGGTTTCTAGATCTACCTGAAGCAGATCTTGTTGGTGGCAGGGCACCTGATCAAAAACCTGAGTGGATTCCTACCGTGTGGGTAGAAGAGTGGATGTACCCAAGTTGTTTGGGGAACCACTATAAATTTCCTTGTGTCGTCTGGATTCACTTGTTTAATTCCTGCATTGTGGCTGTGAATAGATATAACTAGGATTGCTAGTTGCTGATTAGGTTTTCCAAGCCTTAACTGTAATTACAGTTAGCTTGAGTTTGTGCACATCACTTGTGTTAGGCTATAGGGTTAAATCTATATCTATAATCTTTTCATTCCGCACTTCACTCCAAGGGAGTTGGGTAGACCATTAAGTTTTGTCTTGTGCAAAATTTGATAACTCTATTCACCCCCCCTCTAGAGTAGTATCTATCCCTTCACTTTCAATTGGTATCAGAGGGAGGTTGACTGACTGAATAGGCTAACACCTAAGTCACAAGATCCTGATAGATACCAAAGCTTATAGATATTCACTATCATGGCCCAGTCCAAGGATTATTCTAGCACCAGACCTCCAGCATGCAACTTAGCTAAGTTTGGCATCTGGAAGGCAAGGATAAAATTATATATGAATTCTATTGATGAAAGCATCTTTGCTTCTATTTTGTCAGGACCCCCAAGAGCACCTGCTGCTGCTACTGCCTCATCATCAGATATGAGTGCAGTGCCTCCTCCAGATTACAATGATGAGTACAAGAAGGCCAAAATAGCAGATGCCAAGGCGATGAACATACTGGCTCAGACAATATCTGATGAGGTATTCCAGAAGGTTGCTGACTGCTCCTCAGCAAAAGCCATGTGGGATACACTGAACCAGATTGTAGCTGGTTCAGCTGATGAAAGGAAGGACAGAAGGTCCAACCTGATCTCACAGTATGAGAACTTCAAGAAAACTGATGCTGAATCAGTTGAAGCCATGTACACCAGGCTCAGCTCAATCATTAATGAGCCGTGGACCCTGGACAAGGACATATCATTGACAGAGGTCAATGATAAGATTCTTATGTGCTTCCCTAGCACATGGGAACTAAGGATCTGGCCCATCAAGGAAGCCAGAAGTACAAATGAGATCTCCACTAAAGCCCTTCTCGGCAAGCTCAAGTCTTTTGAGCAAGTGCTGAAGACAAGGGAAGCTGAAGCTGAAGCAAAGACCCCCACTCCAACAAGAAAAGAGCAATCTCTAGCTCTTAAGGCTGCTGATGTTTCTGAAGGCAGCCAATCTAATGAGGAACTAATGGCATTGTTTGCCAAGAGGTTTCTCAAGATGGGGAGAAAGGAGTTCAGAAAGAAGTCTTCACGCTATGAAGACAAACCAAGGTATGATCGTTCTCCTGCTAAAGAAATTATTTGTTATGGATGCAGAAAGCCTGGACATATCTTGCCAGAGTGTCCAAAGGAGAAAAACAAAGACAAGAGGAAAGAAAAAGAACAACAAAGGAAGCACTCCAAGCCATCCTCCTACAAAAACAAGAAGAAGGAGAGAGGTTTCATTGCTGAAACCTGGAGTGATTCTGATGAAGAATCCTCCTCATCAAGCTCCAGTGAGGATGAGGAAGAGAAGAAGGCAAAAGAAGTTTGCCTCATGGTAATAGATGCCTGCAGCAACCACTCAGCTGCAGAGAGTTCAGATTCAGATGAAGAGATGCCAACAGAAGATGAGGTACTCTCTTCTTATGATTTTACTTCTGAAGAATTTAAATTAGATTTTAAATCTTTATGCTTAGATTTGATTAGCTCAGAAAAGGAGATAAAAGAACTTAGAAATAAGTTAGCTGACTCAGAAGTAATTGCTACAGAAAACATTAGGTTAAAGGAAGATCTCACTACTTGTAGTGAAGAAATTAAATTTCTTAAAATAGAGTTAGCTAAGTCTAAGAGGTTAGAAGAATCACTTAATGGTATAAGCCTTAAGTTGTTAGAAATTACCAGCATGACTAACACTAGGTCAGGTAATGACAAACTAGGCTTAGGAGCTTCTCCCAGTGAACCCCCAGTTCTTCTTAAAAACAATCTTTCAACTCCAGTGAACTTCATTTCAGCTAGTGGAAAGAAGAACACTGAGCAAGTAAATCTAGTTAATAAAACCCTAAATAAAGCTAAGAGAGAAAAGAGAAAGAAATTTTTCAAAGAAATGCAAAGAGCGTCGAACGCCGCTCCACGATCGGAAGCTCAATGGTCGAACGAAGGTCGACGATCTGAGCACCCATCGTCGAACGTCGATCGATGTTTTAAACATGATTTTCAAAATCATAATCAGTACCATAGAAACCTAAATGAAAATAGAAACCCTAGGTTTGTTGACCCATCATCTGCATGGAGAATCCCACCTAGGAGATCTCACCCACTAGGTTATCACCCTCAGCCTGCATTTTCATATATTTCCAGTTTTTCTTATGTGAAAAACAAGGGACCCAAGGTTACCTGGGTCCACACTGTCTAAATAAATGTCTTGCAGGTGAAGGCCTATCCAATCACTCAAAATAAGTGGTATTTGGATAGTGGATGTTCCAAGCATATAACAGGAAATAAAGATCATCTGTCAAAGTTCAAAGCTAAGCTCGGCCCAAAGGTTATCTTTGGAGATTCCAGCTGTGGTCAGACAGAAGGCTATAACAGGATTACTATTGGAGATGTTACCTTCAAGAGAGTTGCATATGTGACAGGACTGAAGCACAATTTGATTTCAGTCAGCCAGCTATGTGATGCTGGCTACCAGGTTTCATTTTCTAACTCTTCTTGTAATATTACTTTAAATAATAATATTGTTTTAGTAGGCATTAGAATAGGTAATATTTATTTAGTAGATTTCAATTCATCTCATTCTGAAATCTGTCTGTTTAATGAAGTAACACTTAATAATAATTCTTTGTGGCATAAGAGGCTTAGTCATGTTAACCTTAAAAATATATCTAGGTTATCTAAGCACAACCTTGTTAGAGGATTACCTTCTTGCCCATACAAGAAGGAGAGCCTATGCAAGGCTTGTCAGCTAAGCAAGCAAACCAAAAACTCTTTTAAATCTGTAAATAAGAGTGATTCTCCTAGAATCTTGTATCTATTACACTTGGACCTTTTTGGCCCAATAAATGTACAGAGTTTAGGAGGGAAGTATTACACCTTAGTAATTGTAGATGACTTCTCTATGTTCAGTTGGGTTTTCTTTTTGAGAACTAAGTCTGATAACTTCAAAGCCCTTACAGACTTTCTACTATGTGTGCAGACTGAGTACTCTACTCATGTGGCCTTGATCAGAAGTGATCATGGTACTGAGTTTGAATCTCTTCTCATGCAAGAATTCTGTGAGAGAGAAGGTATCAAACATAGCTTCTCAGCTCCTAGAACTCCTCAACAAAATGGGGTAGTTAAAAGGAAGAATAGAACACTTATTGAAGCTGCTAGTACATTGTTGGCAGATGCTAATATGCCTCTCTCCTTTTGGGTAGAAGCTGTTAGTACAGCCAATTATGTCTTGAATAGAAGTTTGATACACAAGCTTAAGTGTAAAACTCCTTATGAGTTGCTTAAGGGAAAGAAACCTAAAATTAATTATTTTAGAGTATTTGGTTGTATTGTTTATATTCATAATAATAATAAAGAATATATTAGAAAATTTGAAGCAAAAGCTTCAATGGGAATCATGCTTGGATATTCCCAAGTAAGCAAAGCTTATAGGGTTTATAACAAATCTACCTGTAAAATTGAAGAATCTGTGCATGTGTCTTTTGATGAGTCTCAGATGTTTTACAAGGAGAAGGAAAATTCTCCTTCCTCAAGTTCTTTGCAGGTACCTGATGCCCCTCAAGAAATTCTTCAACTATCAACTCTTCAGATCACTGAATCAGACAGTGATGAAGACTTTGCTGAAGCTTTTGAAGCTGTTGTTGTACCACCAACAGTAGATCAAATTCCTCCTGAGGAATTAATCCCAACTATTGCTGAAGATCACATCCCACCTGCTGATATTATCACACTTAGAGATCACCCGACATCTCAAGTGATTGGAGACATATCAGCTGGTGTGTAAACAAGACATCAATTAAGACAGGATGTGATGCACGCTTGTTTCCTCTCACAGGTTGAGCCCCTCACCTTTAAAGATGCAGAGCTAGATCCCCACTGGATCATTGCAATGCAAGAGGAACTCAATCAGTTTGAGAGATGTAAAGTTTGGACTTTAGTTCCAAGACCTAAAGGCCAACTGATCATAGGCACCAAGTGGGTGTATAGAAACAAGTTGGATGCAAATGGAATTATAGTAAGGAATAAAGCTAGGCTTGTAGCTCAGGGCTACAGACAGGAGGAAGGTATAGACTATGACCAAACCTTTGCTCCTGTTGCAAGGCTAGAAGCAATAAGGATCTTCTTGGCCTATGCAGCCTTCATGAAGTTTAAGGTGTTCCAAATGGATGTCAAAAGTGCATTCCTAAATGGTGAGCTTAAGGAAGAGGTGTTTGTTGAACAACCACCAGGGTTTGTTTCTTCAACTCAGCCTACTCATGTGTTTAAGTTGCAGAAAGCTCTTTATGGACTAAAGCAAGCTCCTAGGGCCTGGTATGAGACCTTAGCTAGTTTCCTGTTAGAGCACAACTTTACTAGGGGAGTAGTTGATAGAACCCTTTTCGTCAAGCATCACAAGGACACAATCCTGTTAGTTCAGGTGTATGTAGATGATATTATTTTTGGCTCCACTGATCCCAAACTGTGCAAAAAGTTTTCCAACTTAATGCATTCCAAGTTTGAGATGAGTAGTATGGGTGTGCTGTCTTACTTTCTTGGTCTCCAAGTCAAGCAAGATGCTGATGGTATCTTCATCTCCCAATCCAAATATGCCAAGGAATTGGTAAAGAAATTTGGGATGCCTGATGCTTCAGCAATGCCTACACCCATGGCTACTAATGTAGTTATTGATTCTGATGATCACGGCAAGCCAGTTGATCAAAAGAATTATAGGGCCATTGTTGGTTCCCTATTATATCTAACTGCAAGTAGGCCAGATATAATGTTTGCTACATGCCTTTGTGCTAGATTCCAGGTCAACCCCAAGGAATCTCATCTGATTCTTCTAAAGAGAATCCTGAGATACCTGAAGGGATGCCCAAATCTAGGACTTTGGTACCCAGCTGAGTCAGAATTTGAATTAATTGGATATTCTGATTCTGATTATGCTGGTTGCAGAGTTGACAGGAAGAGCACCTCAGGAACTTGCTAGTTCCTGGGAGAGAGATTGGTCTCTTGGTTCTGTAAGAAGCAGGCTTCTGTCTCAACTTCAACTGCAGAGGCTGAATATATAGCAGCTGCCAGTTGTTGTTCACAGATCCTGTGGATTCAAAACTAGCTTGTGGATTATGGTTACTCACACAAGAACACCAAAATCATGTGTGATAGTACCAGTGCTATCTCAATTGCACAAAATCCAGTGCACCACTCTAGAACGAAGCACATTGAGATTCGGCACCATTTCCTGAGAGATTGTGTGGAAAAGAACAAGATTTGTCTTGAGTTCATATCCACTGAGTTTCAGAGAGGTGATATATTCACCAAGCCCTTAGATGAACAGAAGCATCTGTTCTTTTTAGTTCAACTAGGCATGATCAATGGACGAGACTAAGTGTGACTATATCTGCCCATGTTGAAACTTTTTTGAAGATAGTCGAACGACGTTTGAAGATAGTCGATCGGGTCAAGCCCATCGTCGACCTATGGTTGATGAAAGTTTGTCTGATTGAAGATCGTCGACCGGCGTTCGACCATAGTCGAACAAGTCGGGCTCATCGTCGATCTCTGGATGACGATAGCCTGTTGTTTGAGAAGCCAGAAATAGTCGAACGATTGTCCGACTACTCTGCTTCTGAGCCGATCGTCGAACGGCCGTTCGACCATCGGGTCTAGTATCTTTTTAATAGACCGACTATATCCGGTCTGATATAAAGCCGATAGTCGATCTAGGTTAAAAGATCCTTTGCTTTATCGTCGACGGAGCGTGTCTTTTCGCATTCTGTCTTCCCGCTTGCGATTTTCTGCCGCTTCGTCCCCTTCGTCTTCTTCGTCCTTCTCGCGCTCTCTCCAGTAATCAATGGCGATTTCTCCCGCAGTTCTAGCAGTTGTAAAGTTTGATGCAGGCTTCAGTGTTGATTTTGACGCCTTCAGTAGCTGCGAAGCAGGGATCGTGGAAGTTCTGCAGCTGTGCCGGGATCAAGGACTAGAGAGATTAATGTCATCAAGGATTAAGTTAAATATACCTGAGATCAAGGAATGGGCTTTCACGTCATCCTCCAACGACGATTCGATGACTGGCACCATCGGCGGAGAAGAGGTAATCTTAACTCCGGCCGTTTTGACTGATATTTTTGGTTTGATAAATGGTGAAGAGGATTATGAGCAAGATGCTCAGGAATTTGGAAGAATGTTAGTTGAGCTGGGACATGCAGAGGGCATTCCCACCAAGCTGCTCAAAGTAAATTTCCCTTTCAAGATTAAGTTTCTTGCTGAGTTGGTCGGAAAAGTGCTCCTCGGTAAGCACTCTGCTCACGACAATATCACAAGGCAACAATTTGCACTAATGTGTGCAATTGTTAATCGGAAAAGGATTGATTGGGCAGGAGTTGTGTTTGATTTGATAAGGAAAAAGAATGGTAAGAAGGAAGTTACCCTAGGAAGGGTCATTGGAATTTTCCTGAAGGAAAAATATCCCTATCTGCTGGTCTCCGCCGCAACAACAATCAATGCAAGCAAGAAGATGGATCCAAACCTGTTCTCTAAGTGGAAGAGAACCTTTGTGAAACCCGCTCCAGCGACATCAGAGAGCACCAGGACCAATTCGGTCGCTCCTCACCCTGTTGAAGCTGGCTCAGCTCCTTCCCTTCCCTCTTCTTCTGCTTTGCTGTCTGCTTCAGTTGAAGTTCCATCAACTTCAACTGAAGTACGACTTTCCCCTTCTCCTGTTAGAGAAACAACTACGGTTGTTCTCCCTTCCCCTCCTGCTTCTCCTCTTCCTGCTCATCAGGCTAGGATATCTGCTCCTAGCTTTGATTTGTTAGGTTCTGAGAGGATTCCATCTCCCCCTCCGTCTCCCATTCATTCTCCAGTTAACACTCCTGTTAACTCCCCAGCTCCATCTCCATTTCAATCTCCAGCCCACACCATTCTTCATCCCAGCACTACAACCATATCTGCTGCAGCTCCATCCACTACACTTCCATCATCTTTTGAGATCACCCCAGCACTCATCTCCGGCATTCTGGAGTTGATTACCCCTTCAATCAAAGTTATGATTGAAGAGTCAATCGCTCCACTTGTCTCCTCCATTGCCTCCTTAACCGCTACCATCAAATCACTTTCCAAATTTGCTGAGCCCTCTTCCTCAAGGGGCCTGGTTTCAGTTTCCACTGAAATCAGGCAGGGGGAGATGTTCTGTGAAGATGTCTCAGAGCTTCCTGCCTCCCTTCCAGCAGTAACAGATACTGAGATGACAGTTCAAGTAGTGTCTGCTCCAGCTGAAAAAGAATCAGTCTCTGTGTTATCGGAAAAGGAAATATCTGATGCTATCATGTTATCTGAGTTTGTTGTGAAAGTCTGCTTAGAAGATCTTACCACTCCCGTGGTTGCAAATTTCCTAGAAGGGATTATTACATCCTACCTAGATGAGTCTTGGGAGTTGGTAAAATATGAAGGTAATTCATTCATTCACTTTGTTGATGAGTCAATTAATTTGATAGTTTGTGAATTCCTGGAAGGAATGATTTCTGTTTATTTAGCAGATCTGTGTTCATAATTTCTACAGATTATATTAGAGAAGATTTAGCTGCTCAGATTATAACAGTTGTTTCTGAAGCAGATCCAGTTGTTCCTAATATTCAAGTAGATCCAGAATTGGATTCCTTTTTAGATGATAGAGAAGATGAGTCTGAAAACCAGGATGAAATCAAAGCTGACACTCCTATTTTGAGTGTGGAAGAAGAAAAAGCAAGAGCTGCCTGTGATAGTTTAACTTTCAAGACAACCTAAACACCTAGAGGGGGGGGGGGGTGAATAGGTTCTACTTGTTTATAAAAACTTCTAGACAGAATTCAATTTAATGGCTAACACAATAATCACAGCAATCACAGAAAATAAAACATCACAGATTGCACAATGTTTTATAGTGGTTCCCCAAGGTCTGGGTACATCCACTTTCCCCCTTCACCTATCTAGCAGTATGCTAGATTCGGCCAAACTTCCACTAATCTCAGATCAACAGATCCTACAACTCAGAACCCAACTGGTTCCTACAACTCAGGCACAACAGCCCTACCTCAGCCTTGCCCCAAGGCCTACAACTCAGAGAAGACTCTTCTCCTACACTCAGGCACACAGCCCTACCACTCAGAGTATAACACTCCTACACTCAGCCTTTATAACATAGGCTTACAACTCAGATCTGTGTAAACAGATCCTACAGAAATATAGAAAAGATTATCTAACTGTCTTGCCTAAATTGAGAGAGAGAAGGCCAAGACAATTCTTGATTAGCTGATGAAATCAACTGTATCTGAGCTTTCTTCAAAGCTTCTTGAATATGAACTTAGCTGAGTTGATTTCCAAACAGCTTCTTGAGAATCCACTGGTGGTTTCTTTCTTCTTCTTCAAATTCTGGCTTGATCTCTCTCTATCCAGCACTTTGAATGATTCTTCTGAATTCTGATTAGAACTCTTCTTTGATCTATCCTTAGATAGTCTTCTTAGATCTTTCGGAGAAGATCTTCTTAAGTGCCTAGCACTTTCTTGAAATGAATTGGATTGTAATCCTTCTCAACTTTTTGATTCTCAACAATGTATTTCAAAAGGTTACTTTCTCCTTCTGAATCTGTCTATTTATAGACTTCCTTCATGGTAACCGGCTGATCCGGTTTCTAACCGTTTTCTGACAAGTCTGACAGTTTCAGTTAACTGGTGGCAACCCACAGCTGTCAAGTCTTCAAACAAGTCCTGTGCCTTAGTCTTGAACCACAAGTTGTCGAGACAGTCTGTCAGAAAGTGTCGAGACCATCTGTCTATCTGTGTCGACACAATTGACTTTGGTGTCGACACAGTCTTCAGTGATGTCGACTAAGTTGCCTTTGAGTCGACACAGCTTCTTCTGAAAATAACTTGGTCTTGACCCTTCAGTGTGTCGACACAAGTCCTGTGTGTCGACACACTTGTTGTAGAATCATAACTTAGTAAGTGTCAACTTAGCCTTCAGGTGTCGACACAGTCTTCTTTTAACTCTGCTGTAATGTGTCGACTTAATCACAATGTGTCGACACATTCTGCTGGTGTAGAAAAACTTGAGGTCGACTATATTCTTCTGAGTCGACACATCCTGCTGGTGTCGACAAACCTGAGGTCGACTATATTCTTCTGTGTCGACACATTTTCCCAATGTTGAGGTCGACGCTTTTCTTCTGTGTCGACACAAATTCCCAGTGTTGTGTCGACTTACTTCTTCTGTGTCGACACACTTTCCCAGTATTGTTGTAGACTAACTGCTATGTGTCAACATACTTCCTCTGTGTCGACACTTTTTCCCAGTGTAGTTGTAGACTAACTGCTATGTGTCGACACTGCTTCCCAGTGTTGTGTCGACTAATTTCTTCTATGTGTCGACACATCCTTCTCTGTGTCGTCACTTGGACTTAGAATTTTTTCTGCATACTTTATCAATTCTTCACCTGCACATGTCAACTCAAAACAACATCAAATACACCTTGATGTATATCACTGAGCTAGTTTGGGCTTCTTCAAATCAGGTACACATTTTCCAATGTACCCAACAGCCTGGAATCAAAGAGTACAAGATTCTTTTAAAGAGAAAGAAAAAGAGTTGCAAGTTGAAAAGTCTACTATTTGGGATGATTCCCCAGGTCTTGATTTAGACCTCCTTCTGGCTCAGGATGCCATTGAAGAAGAAAGAGAGAAATCTGAACTGAAGTTAAAAGAAAAGGCTGTTTCTGAAGCTTATGATCCTTATGATAATCCTCCATCATCTCATTCTGATGATGAAGATGATTCTGATATGTCTGAGAATGCTAAGAAAAGGAAAGCTGCTCAAAAGAAAAGGAAAGCAATTGCTCCTCCTCCTCCCAGCCGAGATAATGATACTCCATACTATATTCTTAAAGGGATTGACCCCAAATCGAAAGAATTTCAGCATTGGATGTGGTTCTCCAAGAACCAGCAGAAAGAAAGAAAGAGAACTAAGAGATATGACTCTCCTGCTCCCAGATGGACACCCAGAGGTCCTCCTCCACCTCCCAGTACAGGAGCCTCTGGCAACCTCTCTGCGAATCCTTCTGTCTCCTCTGAAAAATCTGCTTCTTTTCAACCTCAGCCAAGGAAAAGTTATCAAAGTTCGCAAGGCAGATCGTATTCTGGCTCTCAAAGACAAGTGAAGGAGGTTGTGTCTCAAAGACCAACTTTTTCCCCCCCTCCTTCTCCAAAGAAAAGAATTCCATCTCCTATGCCAGTACAGTCTGAGAAAGCTGTTTCAAAAGGTAAGTAGTTCATTTTGTTTTAAAAATTCTAGCAAGATCCTTTTGCTAAGTCTGCTCCCATATCTCATCTAGATAATCAAGATAAAGAATCAGTTGCTGCTCCTCCTGAGTCTGTTTATGAAAGTCCTGAGCTTGATCCTAACTATAGGATGGCTCGTTTTCACGAACTGGTTGGAGCAGCTCAAATTAGAAAAGCAAAGGCAGATGGAAAAGATACTACTGGTTTAACCACCATGTCTGCTTTCAGAAAGAAAGAGTTTGAAAAGTTCCAAGTTAATCCTGATGTTTTTGACCCCTCAAAATACATGGAAAGACACCCTGAAGCAGTCATTCCTAGGGCTGCAGAATTAAAGATCATTGGTGTGCAAGACTTAAAGCTATCAAAGAAAGAAGCTGATGATCCTCTAAGGAAAATCTCTTTTGTTTCTAGCTCTTCTGTATCTAAGCCTGACTCTGTTGATCCTTAGTTTTTATTTGTCTATCTGTTTGATAACTGCTAGTTAATTATTAACTATGTCCTGTATTAATTTTATCTCTCTTTAGCTAGCTGTATGTTTTTTTTGTTTTGGAGAGACTTAACTCAAATAGGGGGAGATTGTTGTTACCCTAGTTTGATTTGAGTTTAGTCTTGTCCTTTTAGTCCCTTGACCCAAGAATTATCTATGGTCATTGGTTAGTGGTCTAGCTGTAGAGTCCTCACTTTTCCAGATTGAGAATTTGGTTAAGTAGTTTTTCGTTCCACTATAGTCGAACGCCGCTCGACTATCGTCTATCGGCTGATCGACGATCGTCTATCAGTTGGTCGACGCTCTGTCTGCGTTGATAGTTCGACTATCTGTTGATAGGTCGACTATCTGCTTGGCGTGGTAGATCGACTATCTGTCCTGATAGATCGACTATCTGATAGTTCGACTATCTGTTGATAGGTCGACTATCTGTTCTGCTTTGATAGGTCGACTATCTTTTGATAGGTCGACTATCTGGTCTGTTTTGATAGGTCAACTATCTGTTGATAGGTCGACTATCTGTTTTCTGAGGTAGGTCGACTATCTGCTTGATAGGTCGACTATCTGTTTGTGCTTGATAGTTCGACTATCTGTCCTGATAGATCGACTATCTGATAGTTCGACTATATGCTCTGATAGGTCGACTATCTGCCGAGGTAGTTCGACTATCTTCTTCAATAGGTCGACTATCTGGATCGTTCGACTATCTGCCCGATAGTTCGACGATCTCCGTGCGTCGATCGACGATCTCCGAGGGTCGTTCGACGCTTTCTGTCTGCCTTTATATTTTGTATTTATTTATTATATTTAATTAATTAATACATTTTTTGGCAAGTTGTTTCAGTTGATTTATGATAATATTTCCAGGCAATATCTGCTCTATTCTTTTTGCCTGAGTAAAATCTTTTTAGATAAAGTTGTTTGTCTTATTAGCTGTCTTTGTATTTTACTTTATCTGCTGACAGTCCTTTATAGCCGTTAGACTAAAAAGTCTTCCTTCTGCTATAAAGAGTATTTCTCTGATGTGACTTTATTTAGTCCTTCTATTATTTGATTTGATCCTGCAGCTTCTTAGAAAGAGGTTCATTCCTTTTATAGGATATCCTGCTGCAGAGTTTGTTTTGTTGTGTGTTATTTACATCCCAGGTCTCAAGTTTCAGAAGAAGACAAGCAATTCAAATTGAAGAGAGCCGTTGCTTGCTGATGTTATAAAAAAGACCCTTTGAAGAAGGATTCAAGCTAGTTAAGCTAGTTAATAGCTAATAGCTAACCAGTTGTTCACTTAAGCTTTCAAGCCTTCATCAAGATCAAGTCTTCTGCTCTCAGCAATACTCATCTAACTGAGAAGTGTTAAGATCTTCTACTCCTCTTCAACCTGAGTTCTCCTGCTTTCAGGAAGTTCAAACTCAGAGTTCTCTTGAAGAAGAAGAAGAAGAAGATAGCTGCTTGAAGATCTTTAATTTTATTACTTATTATCTTCTTGTAGTTTTTCCTTCAGAGCTTTCTGAAGAGTTTTTTTGCACTGAAGCAAGACTTCACCTGGACATCTTTGAGCCAGGGGGAGCCTTGATTCTTTAGAGCTTTCTCTAGCTCAGTGCAAGTTTTTGTGCTTCTCTAATCTTTGTAAAATAGAGAAGACATCTTAACCTTCTTCCCTACACAACCCGCATTTTTCTCACTATTTATAAAATCAGAGTAAGAGAAAATCTACGCGCTGTGATGCCACGTCGAGCAGGGGATAACTGCCGACGTTCAGGCGACACTCCAAATCCTTTCAAATCATGAATTAATTGATTAGGAAAACTTGATTTATTTATTGGCCGTATCCCTCGGCTCAGTGGACCAAAGAGTCCACGGTTTCAAAACTGATTTTTTATACGTAGCGGAAGATACTTCATTTATGACCACATCCTAAATGAGCGCATAAGTGATCCCGAAGGACCCTTACGCTGAACCAAAACTCTAGTTTTAATTTATACATATATAGGAAAATCATTTGTTATACGTAATTAAGAAAGTACGTTGAGTGAGTTCTTTTTAGAAATCATGCTGATCATATGCTTATACATAATATAGTTTTACTTTTAGCTTTTAAAGTAACTAGCAACCTAGCATAAAACTTCCCAGAGCAAATAGACTATCTCCCAGAAAGGGTAGCAGTAAGAAGAAAACATATCTAGTACAAAAAGGTAAAACTACCAGGGGCGCCAACAGCTGACACGAACCCACTGGCAAGTATGTATGTCTGTAAGAAAACAGTAAAACTACCTCACTAAGACTCAAGAGAGTCTCAACAGTCAACAGAAGGACCTCCACAGCACCACAGCAACAGCCACCTACTGGCTACTGTCCAGAACCTGAGGCGTTCAGAAGAAAAATAGAACACCTCAGAGCAAGGAATGCAAGTGCTAAAAAGGAGTAAGGTAAAAGCAGGTAAAGTAAGGTAAAGAGAGTACAAGGTAGAGTAAAAAAACAACAATGCCCAAGGAAGGGCGAAAGCAAACCTGCACCAAGTGCGGGAAAACAGCAACTACTCTGCCTAAAAACCTGCAGAGTCAACATGGCCATGATGCCAAAAAAATGCTGCAACACCTACGGAAGAAACGCCTAACATCCTAAACTGTGAGAGGCGGCAGTAGCAAAAACAAGAAACTTGGCATCAGGTTGAAAGCGTTCCAAACGCCCAACCACTAATTCCGAGTCAACAAATTGCTCAAGGGTTGACACGTGAAGGCACAAAAGACCCATCACTCACTTGCCCAGAAACTACTCGGGTCAAGGTAAAGAGTGTGGTCAAGGCTACATCACGCCACACAACCCCTAAAAGAGCCATCCACCACCACTACTGACCACAACCCACGATTCGGCCTTCGAAAGGTAACAGCCGACAAGGGACTCTCGATACACGAGCAAAACACTCGGGGAGAAATCAACGCTAAGGGATTGGTCGTTGCGATTACGCAACGCCGCAGCGAGTGAGTACACTCACTCGATTCTAAGCCTAGCGTACGAGCACCGACATCGGGTCGCACGATTACTAGACGCACGACCACAGGCCGTGCGTGCACAATCACACCTAAACGCCTCAAATAGGCAAGCTAGGCAAAAAAAATCCCAAAACCTAGACCTACACCTAGGCCTAACATAAACTCAACCCGACGCTAACCCATATCTACGCGACACACCTACCGCGACGCCGTCCTAAATCGGAAGCTACTAGCGGGAGGGTAGAAATCCTAATTTTTCTAGCGCGATTCAAAAGGGATTAGGGTTAGGATAATTTCAATTAAAAATTTCTAAATTGCACGAATAACAGAAATTATCAAGGAATTTAACAAAAAGGGAGGCCAAACGGCGAAAAGAGGGGAAGCACTTGCC
Source organism: Platanthera zijinensis (assembly GCA_039513925.1). Classification (NCBI taxonomy): domain Eukaryota; kingdom Viridiplantae; phylum Streptophyta; class Magnoliopsida; order Asparagales; family Orchidaceae; genus Platanthera; species Platanthera zijinensis. The sequence continues at coordinate 36,291,618 of CM077090.1, forward strand.
TCGCTAAATCACCAAAAAATTTCGCCAGCACAACGGCGCTATGGCGGACGCCCAAAAATTCCGGAAAGCTTCCAATCACTCCAACCAACCTAAGATTGCATTCTATCAACACAAGGAGCGAAAAAACAAACCACATCCATTCCAAATCACGAAAAAATCTACGGTGAAACTCAAAATAAATTACCTCGGAACGAAGATCTCGCCTAGGGGATCACGGATCCGGGCTCGGATCGGGGAGGGGAGGCCTGGGCTGCCGGCGGCGGGCGGCGGAAGGTGCGGCTAGGGCTCCGCCTTTTTTTTCTTCCGCTCGGCTCGGGCTCGCACAGGAGAACAAACAAAACAAAAAATAAAGATAAAAGGGGGGGGGGGGGCGGCTTGTTCACGGGAGAGAGGGGGGGTTTTGATTAATTTTATAAGGGGGAGCCGGCTGTAGCTTTTAATTAGAAGAGGGGGAGGGTGTTATTATAAAACTTTACTTTATTATAAAAAATTGTAATTAATATAATTAATAATTATTATCACTTAATTATGCATTATAATTACTAACTAATATAACTAAATTACACACTAACACACACATGTATATACATACAAACACCCATATATATATATATATATACATACTACACAAACGCCGACACGCACGCGCAAACGTACTCAACCCCGCGCGCACGCACACGCGCGCACGCATACGCAAACATTATTAACCTCACACGTACAACACGCACACCAAACAATAAACCACACCGGCTCGCACGAGTCGCGCGCCACACGACACATGCGCCAAGAGACATGCCGTCACATAGAAAAATGACGACTCGCACAAATTAACTACCGCCAAAACGACGCGAAAACGCGACGTCTTCGGATTTCGACCAAAATCGCACCGTAGCTAAATACCCGGGCTACGAGAACAACGGCGAAGTCAAAAACGACTTCCGACGAACAAAACTCGAGCTAACCTCGCCCGAAGCCAAACACGGGAATTCCCTGAAAGGCTCAACCGGGTCTCCAAAACAGACACCGGCTAGCTGGGGAAACCCGCAAACAGGCTAAACCTCCAAGAACACCTAACGAGGTACTCTAACAACGGCTCGAGACGGGAAACGTCAACGTAACGCCGAAAAAGGATTTAAAATAAATCATCGAAAATTCGGGGGCGTTACAGTCACTCCCCCTAACAAAAAGTTTCGACCCGAAACTTTGCGAAAACTACTCCTACAACAGAAGGAAAGAAACCAACTACTAGAGAGGAAACGTACCCGACAACTCAGGGGAACAAATGAGGGTGAGCCTCCCTCATAGCCGACTCTAGCTCCCAAGTCGCGCTCTCCAAATCCTGATTCTTCCAAAGAACCTTCACCATAGGAATAGACTTCGTCCGCAACACTCGAGCTTGAGCTTCCAAAATGCGGACCGGCACCTCGACATACGAGAGATTTGGCTCTAACTGGGGCACAGCGTCCAAGACTTGTCCACTGCTCCGCACGCACTTCCGCAGTTGGCTCACATGAAAGACATTATGAACCCCCGGGAAGCTAGCTGGCAGATCCGGCCTATAAGCAGCCACACCAATACGCTCCAAAATCCTGAACGGGCCCACAAATCTCGGATCCAACTTCCGATTCTTGCCAAACCTCTTCACTCCTACCATCGGAGACACCTTCAAGAAGACCAAATCATCCACCGAAAACTCCAAATCGGACCTACGCCGATTGGCGTTCTTCTCATACCTCTCCTGGGCAACTCGAAGCTTCTCCCGAATGAGCTTCACGGAAACCTCCATCTCTTCGAGTGCATCAGGACCCAAAACAGGCCTCTCACCGGCCTCGGCCCAAAACAAAGGGGTTCTGCAGCGCCTTCCATACAACGCCTCGAAGGGAGCCATCTGTAGACTCTCTTGATAGCTGTTGTTGTAGGCAAATTCCATGAGCCGCAAACGCTCATCCCACGCACCTCCATGATCGAGAATATAGCACCGGATCATATCCTCCACAATCTGATTCACACGCTCGGTCTGCCCGTTGGTCTGCGGATGGTAAGCTGTGGAATACCTCAAATCAGTGCCCAAACCCTCCTGCAAACTCCTCCAGAAACGAGATGTAAACCGAGTGTCTCGATCTGAAACGATGCTAACTGGAACGCCGTGCAATCTGACGACCTCATCCAAGTACAACTCAGCAATCTTCTTCATCGAGTAATCGATCTTATAAGGTACGAAGTGCGCACACTTCGTCAATCGGTCCACGATCACCCAAACAGAATCAAACCCTCTCGGAGATCTCGGTAAGCCTGTAATGAAATCCATCGAGATGCTTTCCCACTTCCAAGTCGGGATCTCCAAAGGTGCCAATTTGCCACCAGGCCTCCCATGGTCGGCCTTCACCCGCCTGCAAGTGTAACACTCCGAGACAAAACGAGCTATATCACCCTTCATCCCATACCACCAGGCGATCTGCTTCAGATCATGGTACATCTTCGTAGATCCCGGGTGGTAGGAAACACTGGATCCGTGAGCCTCTTTGCATACCATAACTCTGATGTCTCCAACTGCGGGGATGCAAAACCTGCCGCGGTACTTCAAAGTACCCGCCTCGTCGATGGAGAAATCTGGCAACTCTCCCCTCTCAGCTCTGAGGTACAAGTGCAACAAATCCGGATCCTCTTTCTGATGCAATCTGGTGAGAGAAATCCATGACGGCTCTGCCACTACCAAACTGCTCTGCAACTCACAGCGTCCTGCGGTGATATCCATCAATAGAAACTCCTCCACTAAGCGATCTGCGGTGAGATTGAAGACTTTCCCCGTCTTCCGGCTCAAGGCGTCGGCCACCACATTGGCCTTGCCCGGATGGTACTGAATCTCAACATCATAATCAGCAACATACTCAAGCCACCGCCGCTGGCGCAAATTCAGCTCCTTCTGAGTGAACACGTACTTCAGGCTCTTATGATCGGTAAAGATCCTGCACTGGGCCCCATAAAGTAAGTGTCTCCACAGCTTCAAGGCAAAAATCACCGCTGCGAACTCGAGGTCGTGCGTAGGATAGTTCCGCTCATGAACCTTCAACTGACGAGACCCATAAGCGATCACCTTCCCTTCCTGCATCAACACGCCACCGAGTCCAACGTGCGAGGCATCCACATAAACGTCATAGTCCTGTCCCTCCGCCGGCAAGGTCAACACAGGGGCAGAACATAACCTGCTCTTTAGCTCCAGAAAGGCCTCCTCGCACTTATCACTCCAAACGAACGCCGCATGCTTCTGCGTCAGCTTTGTCAAGGGCGCTGCCAAGGTAGAAAAACCCTCGACGAATCTTCTATAATAGCCGGCCAACCCCAAGAAGCTCCTGATCTCCTTGGGTGTGCTCGGCCTACTCCAATCCATCACTGCTGAGATCTTCTCCGGGTCCACTGAAATACCATCTTTGTTCACCACATGACCTAGGAAGGAAACCTGGGGCAACCAGAACTCGCATTTGCTCAGCTTGGCATACAACTGATGATCCCTCAAGGCGGATAACACCAACCGCAAATGCTGATCATGCTCCGCCGCATTTCGAGAATAAATCAGAACGTCGTCAATGAACACGACGACAAACTTGTCCAGAAAGTCCTTGAACACCCGGTTCATCATGTCCATAAATGCTGAAGGCGCATTGGTCAGCCCAAAAGACATGACCAGGAACTCGAAATGACCATGCCTCGATCGGAAAGCCGTCCGTGGAACATCCGACTCTCGGATCCTAAGCTGATGGTAACCCGAACGGAGGTCTATCTTCGAAAATACTGAACTGCCACGCAACTGATCAAATAAGTCGTCGATCCTGGGCAGTGGATACCTGTTCTTGATGGTGACTTTGTTCAACTCTCTATAGTCGATACAAAGGCGCATCGAACCATCCTTCTTCTTTACAAAGAGAACCGGAGCACCCCAGGGCGACGAGCTTTGCCTTATGAAGCCCTTCTCCAATAACTCATCAAGCTGAGTACGAAGCTCCTCCAGCTCTCGCGGGGCCATCCGATACGGCGCCTTGGCAATCGGACGCGTACCAGGCTCCAAATCAATCACGAACTCCACATCCCTGTCTGGAGGAAGACCGGGAAGATCGCTAGGGAACACGTCAGGAAACTCTCGCGCAACCGGAATCTCATCCAAAAGCGGCACACTGCTAACAGTCCCCAACACTGAGACTAGACAAGCAAAACAGCTAGCGGGAAAAACCCTCTGAGCACATACCGCAGAAATCGCCGGAGAGTCCCGACGCGAATCACCGAAAACACTCCCGGGCTGACCGCTGTCCTTCCTGAAATCCAAGCGCTTTCCCCTGCACTGAATCACTGCATCATAACGGGACAACCAGTCCATACCCAGGATGACATCGAAATCCTCTAAGTCCAACACCTTCAGATCAGCCTTGGCCAGATAATCCCCCAACAAAATAGGGCAGTCCAGAATGCCCTGATCTGATATCACGGATTCACCCGAGGGGAACTTGATGCTAAAGGCACCACCCACACGATCAAGAACCCACTGGCACCGCTCGACAAAGGCCCTAGCCACAAAGGAGTGGGTAGCACCTGAGTCAAACAGAACGCGGGCCCAGCGGTTCCTTACCTTAAATTTCCCTATACACAAACAAAACCATAAACGCACAAGCAATAAACAAAACAATAGCAACACTAAAACTGCTACAAAAGAGAAAGTCAAGCGAGGGGGGGGGGGGTTACCTGAAATAACCTGCGTCGAAGCCTCAGCCTCCGCTGAAGATACCACATTCAGCTTCCCTTTACCCTTGTCCACCGGCTGAGGCGGAGGTAAAGCCTGAAGCGGAACGGCATGTAGAGCGGACTGAACCTGAGGGCACCTCGACTTAATATGGCCCTTCTGGCCACACTGGTAGCACACACGATCCTTGGACCAGCACTGAGCAGCCTCGTGACCGGGTCGCTTGCAGACAGGACAAGGAACATCCCTCCTCGGAGCACTCTGGATAGCATGCACATGCTCCTTCTTCTGGACCCTTGCCCTCTTGAAGCACCTCTCAGCTGGGTGGCCCGGATGGCCACAGAAACTGCACACTACCTTGCTCTTCTTCTCAGAAGCAGCACCAATAACCTGGGGGCCCTTTTCCTCAACTGACCTCCTCTTCTCGTTTCTCGCCTGCTGTCCACGCTGCTTCGCGTTCTCGATAGCCTCTACCTTCAAAGCGGCCTCAACTGCTCCCGCATAAGTAACTGCGCCGTGAGCAACCGCAAGCTGCTGGACATCGCTCCTGAGGCCACCAAGAAACCGCTTCACCCTGTCCTCCTCGGAGCTCACCAAGCTAGGACCAAAGCGACTGAGTTTGCTAAACTCAATCTCGTAGTCGCTGACGGATAGCTGCCTCTGCTTCAAATGAATAAAGTCATTCATCAGCCTGTCTCGCTCTACTGATGGTAGAAACTTCCTCATCAGGATCTCTTTGAAGGATGCCCAAGTACATCCTCCCACCATGCCTTCCTTCTCTCGCAACCACCAGCTCTTCGCTAGCCCCTTCAGCTGGTAGGCGGCTAACATCACCTTCTGGTCTTCAGTCACCCCTGAGTAGAGAAACATCTCCTCCATAGTGATCAGCCAGTCGTCCAATACCATGAAATCCGCCTTCCCATCGTACGTGGGAGGGCTCAGCCTCTGGAACTGGGAGATGAACGCCATCCCGGGGGGCACCACCACTGGAGGCACAAGAGGAGCAGGAGGGGCAGGGGGGGCTAGGACAGCTGTACCCACGGCGGGGTCCTGAACTCCCGGAGTCTGACCCGCCGCTCCGGATAAAAAGGACTGCATCTGGGCCTGCAACTCCACCACCTGCCTTGATAAGGCCTCGTTACTCTGCCTCAGGCTTTCCACCAACGCATCACTTTGAGCACCGGAGGACTCACCCTCAGACTGGGGAGTCGACCTCGCCACTCTACGCTTCGGCGGCATACTATAAGGAAAATTAAAACATAACAAACGATTAGAACTTAGCTAAACTCCTAGGATTAGACAAAAGGTACAGACAATACATACATAAATATGATCTTCTACTGCTATATTTGCTCTGAGATTTTATTTTATTTAATACAAAAGGAATGATATGCTTAGCCTAAGATGGTTCACCACCATCACACTAACTCTTGTGCCTAGATCGGGAATGCATGAATTTATATTATTTTGACTCAAAAACTATGTGTGTACACATGTCATCCTGCACGTCTTTAGCTTGGCGCGTTGTGCTTATGCGATGTTATGCTATGCATGATTATGCTATGCATTCTAAAAAGGCCCTAGTGCATGCCATGGCGGAGTACACATGAAAATGTTATGCATCCCATACTACATAACATTCCCATGCGACTAAAAAGAAAACGTGCTAGTCGCAGTCATGTGGTGAGGTTATGCATCCCATACTACATAACCCTCACATGTAGCCCCTATGGTGGATCCATATACGAACACATATTATGCATCCCATACTACATAATATGCCCCGTATACTTCATGTTATGCTTATGCGTGTAGTGCAGTGTTCGTGCTTCAGCCAAAACGTGCCGATGACATGTCGGTGTGTGTATGATATGACTCTAAACATCTAACACAAACAAAGGAAGGTTGCCCGACCAATTGTCAAGCAACCTCCCTCTGATACCAACTGTCACAACCCGCATTTTTCTCACTATTTATAAAATCAGAGTAAGAGAAAATCTACGCGCTGTGATGCCACGTCGAGCAGGGGATAACTGCCGACGTTCAGGCGACACTCCAAATCCTTTCAAATCATGAATTAATTGATTAGGAAAACTTGATTTATTTATTGGCCGTATCCCTCGGCTCAGTGGACCAAAGAGTCCACGGTTTCAAAACTGATTTTTTATACGTAGCGGAAGATACTTCATTTATGACCACATCCTAAATGAGCGCATAAGTGATCCCGAAGGACCCTTACGCTGAACCAAAACTCTAGTTTTAATTTATACATATATAGGAAAATCATTTGTTATACGTAATTAAGAAAGTACGTTGAGTGAGTTCTTTTTAGAAATCATGCTGATCATATGCTTATACATAATATAGTTTTACTTTTAGCTTTTAAAGTAACTAGCAACCTAGCATAAAACTTCCCAGAGCAAATAGACTATCTCCCAGAAAGGGTAGCAGTAAGAAGAAAACATATCTAGTACAAAAAGGTAAAACTACCAGGGGCGCCAACAGCTGACACGAACCCACTGGCAAGTATGTATGTCTGTAAGAAAACAGTAAAACTACCTCACTAAGACTCAAGAGAGTCTCAACAGTCAACAGAAGGACCTCCACAGCACCACAGCAACAGCCACCTACTGGCTACTGTCCAGAACCTGAGGCGTTCAGAAGAAAAATAGAACACCTCAGAGCAAGGAATGCAAGTGCTAAAAAGGAGTAAGGTAAAAGCAGGTAAAGTAAGGTAAAGAGAGTACAAGGTAGAGTAAAAAAACAACAATGCCCAAGGAAGGGCGAAAGCAAACCTGCACCAAGTGCGGGAAAACAGCAACTACTCTGCCTAAAAACCTGCAGAGTCAACATGGCCATGATGCCAAAAAAATGCTGCAACACCTACGGAAGAAACGCCTAACATCCTAAACTGTGAGAGGCGGCAGTAGCAAAAACAAGAAACTTGGCATCAGGTTGAAAGCGTTCCAAACGCCCAACCACTAATTCCGAGTCAACAAATTGCTCAAGGGTTGACACGTGAAGGCACAAAAGACCCATCACTCACTTGCCCAGAAACTACTCGGGTCAAGGTAAAGAGTGTGGTCAAGGCTACATCACGCCACACAACCCCTAAAAGAGCCATCCACCACCACTACTGACCACAACCCACGATTCGGCCTTCGAAAGGTAACAGCCGACAAGGGACTCTCGATACACGAGCAAAACACTCGGGGAGAAATCAACGCTAAGGGATTGGTCGTTGCGATTACGCAACGCCGCAGCGAGTGAGTACACTCACTCGATTCTAAGCCTAGCGTACGAGCACCGACATCGGGTCGCACGATTACTAGACGCACGACCACAGGCCGTGCGTGCACAATCACACCTAAACGCCTCAAATAGGCAAGCTAGGCAAAAAAAATCCCAAAACCTAGACCTACACCTAGGCCTAACATAAACTCAACCCGACGCTAACCCATATCTACGCGACACACCTACCGCGACGCCGTCCTAAATCGGAAGCTACTAGCGGGAGGGTAGAAATCCTAATTTTTCTAGCGCGATTCAAAAGGGATTAGGGTTAGGATAATTTCAATTAAAAATTTCTAAATTGCACGAATAACAGAAATTATCAAGGAATTTAACAAAAAGGGAGGCCAAACGGCGAAAAGAGGGGAAGCACTTGCCTCGCTAAATCACCAAAAAATTTCGCCAGCACAACGGCGCTATGGCGGACGCCCAAAAATTCCGGAAAGCTTCCAATCACTCCAACCAACCTAAGATTGCATTCTATCAACACAAGGAGCGAAAAAACAAACCACATCCATTCCAAATCACGAAAAAATCTACGGTGAAACTCAAAATAAATTACCTCGGAACGAAGATCTCGCCTAGGGGATCACGGATCCGGGCTCGGATCGGGGAGGGGAGGCCTGGGCTGCCGGCGGCGGGCGGCGGAAGGTGCGGCTAGGGCTCCGCCTTTTTTTTCTTCCGCTCGGCTCGGGCTCGCACAGGAGAACAAACAAAACAAAAAATAAAGATAAAAGGGGGGGGGGGGCGGCTTGTTCACGGGAGAGAGGGGGGGTTTTGATTAATTTTATAAGGGGGAGCCGGCTGTAGCTTTTAATTAGAAGAGGGGGAGGGTGTTATTATAAAACTTTACTTTATTATAAAAAATTGTAATTAATATAATTAATAATTATTATCACTTAATTATGCATTATAATTACTAACTAATATAACTAAATTACACACTAACACACACATGTATATACATACAAACACCCATATATATATATATATATACATACTACACAAACGCCGACACGCACGCGCAAACGTACTCAACCCCGCGCGCACGCACACGCGCGCACGCATACGCAAACATTATTAACCTCACACGTACAACACGCACACCAAACAATAAACCACACCGGCTCGCACGAGTCGCGCGCCACACGACACATGCGCCAAGAGACATGCCGTCACATAGAAAAATGACGACTCGCACAAATTAACTACCGCCAAAACGACGCGAAAACGCGACGTCTTCGGATTTCGACCAAAATCGCACCGTAGCTAAATACCCGGGCTACGAGAACAACGGCGAAGTCAAAAATGACTTCCGACGAACAAAACTCGAGCTAACCTCGCCCGAAGCCAAACACGGGAATTCCCTGAAAGGCTCAACCGGGTCTCCAAAACAGACACCGGCTAGCTGGGGAAACCCGCAAACAGGCTAAACCTCCAAGAACACCTAACGAGGTACTCTAACAACGGCTCGAGACGGGAAACGTCAACGTAACGCCGAAAAAGGATTTAAAATAAATCATCGAAAATTCGGGGGCGTTACATTCCCCCTCCTGTACAGGGTTATTAATCCCTTCAAAAGTATCCCTTGGTGGCAGGGCACCTGATCAAAAACCTGTGCTTGGTTTTTAGACACCTGATCAAAAGTCTAAAGGGTTTCTGGATCTACCTGAAGCAGATCTTGTTGGTGGCAGGGCACCTGATCAAAAACCTGAGTGGATTCCTACCGTGTGGGTAGAAGAGTGGACGTACCCAAGTTGTTTGGGGAACCACTATAAATTTCCTTGTGTCGTCTGGATTCACTTGTTTAATTCCTGCATTGTGGCTGTGAATAGATATAACTAGGATTGCTAGTTGCTGATTAGGTTTTCCAAGCCTTAACTGTAATTACAGTTAGCTTGAGTTTGTGCACATCACTTGTGTTAGGCTATAGGGTTAAATCTATATCTATAATCTTTTCATTCCGCACTTCACTCCAAGGGAGTTGGGTAGACCATTAAGTTTTGTCTTGTGCAAAATTTGATAACTCTATTCACCCCCCCTCTAGAGTAGTATCTATCCCTTCACTTTCACACACCTAACTCTAGTTAAAAGGATTCTTAGATATGTAAAAAGTTGTCCAAATCTAGGACTCTGGTATCCAAAAGACTCAGGATTTGAACTAAATGGATTTTCAGATGCTGATTATGCTGGATGCAGAGTAGACAGGAAAAGCACTAGTGGAACTTGTCAGTTCCTTGGTGACAGACTTGTCTCCTGGTTTTGTAAGAAGCAAACATCTGTGTCAACCTCAACTGCTGAAGCTGAATATATGGCTGCAGGCAGTTGCTGTTCACAAATATTGTGGATACAAAATCAGCTCATAGACTATGGCTACAACATAGAGAAGTCTAAAATTTTTTGTGATAATACTAGTGCTATCTCTATAGCACAAAATCCAGTCCTCCATAGTAGGACAAAACATATAGAGATTAGGCATCATTTTCTAAGGGATAATGTAGAGAAAAACAAAATAGAACTTCAATATATCCCAACTGATTTGCTAAGGGGAGATATTTTCACCAAGCCCTTGGATGAAAAGAAGCATAATTTCTTCCTAAATCAGTTAGGCATGTTAGATGGAGGAAGCCTAAACTAATTTACAAGATTTTTGAAAAGTTAAAACACACCAAGACTAGGCAAAAAAAAATTCAATTCTTTTTGTGTCTGTAGAATAGGCTTTGTCTCTGAACTGCGCTCGACGCTTTCCCAGAAATCGTCAAACGTAGATCGACATTTTTCTAAAAAACGTCGACCAGAGATCGACATTTCCGAAATCGTCGATCTGAGTTCAGCGCCTCCGTTAGCTCCAGGTTTTCTCTCTTTCTGTTCAGAGGTCGTCGAGCGGAACTCGATGCTTTTCAACATCGTCGAACGGAGATCGACGATATTGAAGTCTCTTCAGATTCCTTCTGTATTCCAAATCGTCGAGCTGAGATCGACGCCTTGTCGAACCGAGCTCCACGATTTTCCGTTTCGCCGTCGAACCCTAATATAAAATCATTTCCTCGGCCATCGTTCATCTTTGCGCTTTCATACTCTCTGCAACTTTCTTCTTTTTCCCTCCAAATCTTCTACGCTTGGTCGTGTTTGGTTCTTTGTTACAGGTACAAATGGCTGGATCCAGTGCTGCGATTTCCAAAATGAAATTCGACACCGGCTTTGATATCGACATGAACTCATTTGATGGAAGCGATCAGCGCTTCAAAGACATTCTCAATCTATTCAGAGAACAGGAGTTATCCCAAATAATGACTACCAGAATGAAGATTGCATCAGAAGAAATAAAAGAATGGTATTATACAGCGACATATGAGAATGAGAACTCTGTCGTCGGCTTCATAAAAGGGACTCAGGTACAATTGTCCCCGGCTCTTTTAACTGAAGTTTTTCATCTTAGTTATGGATAAGATTCCATAGAGTTATCTAGAGAGGAATACGACTCCATGCTTGATAGAATGGGTCACAATGTTGTGCACCCTAACAAATTGCTGAAGAAAAATCTGTCTCTAGAATATCAATTTTTGGCCGATATAGTTGGCAAAGTGCTTCTAGCGAAGCATTCAGCCCATGATACTATTTCAAGATATCAATTTTGTTTAATGGGAGCTCTGCTTGATAAGAAAAATCTAGACTGGGGATCAATTTTCTTCAACCTGATTAAGAAGAAGATGAATAAGACTGCTGTCAGCTTTGGGAGAATTCTAGGGGTCTATCTGCATTCCAGATGCCCTGAGCTGCTAACCTCTTCTGGGATGTTCATTAATGCATCCAAGAGGCTCTCCTGTGCCCTTTTCAGCAAATGGGACAGGCAGATTGTTAACCCTACCATAGCTGCTGCACCACTGACTTCAGGCACCAGGACTGCCTCAGTGACTCCACCACTGGTCTCTGCCCCAGCAGAAGTGTTGCCTGCTTCTCCTCCCCCAGCTGTCTCTACCCCAGCCATTTCATCCTCACCTCCAATCACCACCATAGCCATATCTTCCCCCATTACCAGTTCTTCACCAATTTCACCCCCTCCAGCATCTACCTCAGAGGAATTCCATCCTCTTTTCTCTTATCCAATCTTCACCTCACCATCATTTTCCCTTGTAGATGATTCCTTTATGGATGATTCACCTTCCTCTTCTCCTGAGCCTCCCTCTACCTCCTCATTCCAACAAATGCTGCACGAAATTCTCTCCCAACCATCCTTCACACCTTCTCTTGCCTCACCTATCTCCACCTCAACATCTTCAATCTCCTCCATTCCACTCTCAGAGCCATCCATTCCCTCACCTCCTATCTCCACATTCTCCATGCCACCAACTCCAGCCAACATCCTTCCAACAACCTTCTCTCCTACCTCTGCTTAAGCCCCTCTTGAGCATGTAGATCTATCAGCCCTGGCAGACAGGTTATATGAGCTGTTAGCTCCTAAGCTAACCTCATTACTGGAGACCACTCTGGATCCACTCCTGACCCATATCAAGGCGCTGTCTTCCCAGCTCTCCTCCTTCATTCCCTTTCAGGCAATTACCTCTTCTGGGTGCCTTGATTCAGTTCTCCCCGAATCCAGGCAGGGGGAGATGCCTTCTGAAGTAGTGGTTGTGCCTGAGTCTGATCCAGCTCTTGCTCCTGCTCCTGCTTTTGCAATGGATCTCCAGAGACTTCTCTCTGAGTTTGATACAGTTTACTTCAGATCTTTGCCAGTTCCACATATTGAATACTTGTCTAAGGACATTGTGCCCATTTCTGTCTGTGATCCCAGCCAAATTGAAGCATATGTAAATTCCTAGAAGGCTGTGGATGTTTATGTTTCCATCTCTGATGCTGCTACTAAGGCCATTGTGCCTCTTGTTGATGAAGCTGCTGCTGCTGTTACTGAAGATACTGAAATGATTCCTGTAATTGAAGATACATCTGTTGCTGAAGAACTTGCTTCTTACCTGGAAGAACCTGCACCTGCTGTTATTTCTGCTCCTATTGCTGCTGCTGCTGCTGCTGCTCCATCTCCTGATGTTGTTTCTGCTTCAAAAGTTCTTTCTGCTCAAATTTCTGTTGCTGCTGCTGCTCCTGCCCTGACTCCTGATCAGTTGAAGTTACAAGAGAAATACATAAAAAGCATTGATGATTTGTATGACAGACCTCAAAGTTCAGAGAGTGATCAATTTCAAACTAAATCAGATGACTCTGCAAATACAATTGCCCAGAAAAGGAAGGCCAGAAGCAAGGCCATGATGACAGTCCCCCCAGCTCAGGCAAAGGATTCTAATGACATTCCCTACTATATTCTGCATGACTGCCCCATATCTGAGCCTTGGATGCAGTATTCCAAGAACCAACAAAAGGCTATGAAGAAGAGAAGGAAGCTGGATAAGTATGAAAAAGGATCTTCTCAGTATCAGCCTCCTCCTCCTCCTCCAGATCTGGTTCAGGCTCAGCCTCTCAAGCTCTAGCTTCCAGTCAAAGCTCCTCCCAGTCTTATCAGAGATACTATCAAAGAGGGCAACATCAAAGGGGATATCAATCTAGAAGGGGTCAATATAGAGGAAGCCAGATAGGGCACAGATTTCATCAAAGGGAAGGACAAGGCCATACTGATTCTACTTCAGGTCCTTTCCCTTATAAGCTAAAAGATTCAGTTGTCTCCAGGACTCCTCCTACTGATTCTGAATCCATCAACAGATATGAACCTCCTGTTCCATTTGAGGATCCTGAGAACAACCCCTTGTCAAGGACAGCTAGAATGAAAGAATTGGCTGCTCTTGATCAAATGAAAAAGGCCAGAGAGCAAGGCAAGGACACTTCCAACATAACAACTCTATCAGATCAGAGAAAGAAAGAACTGGAGAGATATGCCTCAAGAAAATTCTTTAATCCAGAAGATTATATGAAGCTGTACCCTGAGGCTGTAGTTCCAAGGCCCAGATCTCAAACTTCCTTTGGTGCAGAAGATGATAGAAGATCCAAGAAAGAAGCCCTCAATCCCAACAGAGAAATTATATTTAAAAAGGGAACTGAGAAGAAGTGAATTATGTAAGCTGAATAATCATCCTCCTCTGGATATTTGCTGACTTTTTATCTGTGATCTGCGTTGCTGCTATATCTTTCCTACTGTCTTGTTGATTTAGCTTCTGTTTTGAATGTATGCTTATTTATTTCCTAATTCTGTCTGTAAATAGTAATCCTAACCCAAATAGGGGGAGATTGTTGGAACACCCTATTACTAATTTGGGTAAGGATCACTATGTTTGTCTTAGGAAACCAGGTTGACCTAGTTATATAGTTGTAAAGGTCAACATTAGAATGAGTCTAGGGCTTGGAACTTAGGTTTGAAGCTGCCCCCAGGACCATTCCAAGATCAAGGATATAGAGCCAAGTCTAAGGCAATTTTCGTCGAACTCCGGTCGACAAAACGTCGAACTCGGTTCGACGCTCTCTGAGCTCAACTTTGATAAATCATCGAACTCCGGTCGACGTTCTTCGAGCTCAGGTCGACGATCTCTCTTCAGCTATTCTTCAGGTCGCTGAGCTCGGTTCGACGATCTTCGAGCTCAGTTCGACGTTTTCTGTCTGTTGATCTTATTCCATCTCTGAGCTCAGTTCGACGATCGTAGAGCTCAGATCGACGATCTTTCTAAGAGATCAACGACTCTAAGGATTCAAATGCTGCCAGTCTTTGGAATGTTTTTGAATTCTCTCAGCATTTATGTCAAGGAGATCTGCCAGCCGTTTGTCTTTATTCTGGAGAAAGTTTCAAGGAATTATTTGGGGAATGTTTTATTGAACCTTCCTCTAGAAGACAAGACTTTCTATGGAAGACATTTATGACTGCCAACGGCTATCTTTGACAAGAATTTTTTTAGAGAATAAGATCCTCCTTTTTGTCTTCAGAAAAACATATAGGGAACACACAGAGACAACAACAACAAGAATTAAGCTGTGACAGATAACAAGTGATCAATTCTGAAGAATCAGAATAACAATCTTTTTGCTTACAGAAAAGTGATCACAGCTGCATCTCAAGAACTCCAGACACCTCATCTTTCAGCCTCCTTTTGCTGAAACAATCTTTTGCTGGAGATCTAAACTTCTGAAGACCTATCACCCTAGAGCAAAGCTTCCATTCCTGAACTTGTCTACATCTCAGGGGGAGCTTTGACAAAAAAAGATCCACTAGTCTTCTCTCATTTGATTTGAGAACAGAGAAGACAACTTCACCTCTTTATCTTTTCTTTTTCTGCTGTAAAAGGGTTCTTGAACTCCCTTCAAAAGTTCTGTCTGGTTCTGAGAGCCTTGTCAAAACTCAGTGGTGGAAAGACACCTTATCAATAAATCCAGTTTCGGTTTTTGAGCACCTTATCAAAAGCTCATTGGTGTCAGGACACCTGATCAACTCATCCTGAGTGGATTCCTACCAAGGGTGGTAGAAGAGTGGATGTACCCAGGTTTTTGGGGAACCAATATATTTCCTTGTGTCTTCTGGCTTGTTTGTGTGATTGATTTGCTGTGTGCTGTGCTCTTTACTTCTTTGTTTTTAACTCTTTACTAGCACTCTACACTATACTATAAATTGAATTTTATATGTGTTGATTATTTCAAAACTGTGAAATTAATTTAAATAAACTCTATTCACCCCCCCCCCTCTAGAGTTGAGATAGATCTTAGTGATCACAGCTAAATTGATTTAACATTTCAAGCAAGTGCACCTATCAATCATAGTATGGGAGAATTCTACATCTCGTGTCATATTCCACATGGTCTTTTAAAATACTCGTACTCACCCTCACTCTATTATCATAGCGATAATTAAAATTGAATTCTAACCTACATTAATCTAACTATGACTATTTAGATGAAGATACATTGGAGTGTTAAGTTGATGAAAAGATGAAAGTTAAGAGCATTCACATGAAACTACTTTTGCATTGAGTCAAATCTATTTAATCATGTAATAGCAACATTATCAAATCCATTGTAATGTAAGGGCAAAACATTCATTAAATTCTCTCTCGAGCAATTCAAAATCTAACCTAAGTGAGTAAATTTTCTCTCGAACAATTTACAATACTCAAATTTGCATTAAGTACGTTACCCTATTTACTACACAAACTTATGAAAGGCTATCTCTAACATATCATAAATTCATTTATACGTATCAAAATTATACAATTAACATATCTCTCGATCATGAAAATTGCAGTGTAAATAAAAATAACTCCTAATTATGAAATTATTAACATCATTGCAAACATCCAATTTCTCAATCTAGAGGTTTGAAATTTATGAATAACAAAAGTTAAATTCATATTTAGGATAATCATTTTTGTTCCAAGAATTATATATGCATAAACTACCACAAATTTGAGGAAAACAATGCGATGCATGATTAAACAAATTGTTCAAATACAAAATTCATGTGAAATATAAAACAGGGAAAGTTGAATCACCAAGATAAGATCAAAAGTAAGAAGAAATATGAAAAATTAAAGGCATACAAAAATCATCTTAAATTATCCTTCTCTTGGGTGCTCCACTTTCGACCTCCAGAAAAGCTCCAATGCAAATTAATCCAAAAGTCCAGAATAAAGTTTTCTCCAGGTTTTTATAGTCTCATAGCAAACATGGTCGAACACGGGTTCCAACACGGCCATGTTGCAGGCCGTATTGGCAATTCCAGGGCAGTTCCACACGAGTAGACGTGTTTGGTCGTGGGCCATGTTAGATGACACGGGTACTAACACGGCCGTGTTGGAGAACACGGTCGTGTTGTTCTTCATGTTCTTCAGACACTGGTAGGCTGGCTTTAATTCTTCAGTTTGAACCGAAAAGGACACGGGCTGGGAACACGGGCGTGTTCCCACCCATGTGGTACTCTGACTCTTCCTTCATTAAATCGGATTCAGCTAAACTAGAACACGGGTAGGAAAACGGGTGTGTTCCTACCCGTGTTTGACCAATTCTTCTCCTGTGATCAGCCATGTTGGTCCCGTCAACTCCCCTGTTTGCTCCAAGACTTTTAGTTCCACTAGTTCGTTGTACCTGTATTAGAGAAATGAAGTAGTAAGTAGAGAGCTCAATACATGAAATAGTAAAAACTCTAAACTATACTCAACTATTCATGATAATACCAATTCTTAACTATTCTGCGCAATTACTTGGTAAAGAGGTAGAAAACAGTGGACATGATTACAATTATGATAGTAAAAAAAGTCTATCATAATTGTACTCATCAAATACCCCCAGACTTGAGTGCTTGCTTGTCCCTAAGCAAACTAATTCAAACAATTGGGTTACCGATACATAATTCTTCATCCGCACACTGATTGTTTTGAATTCAAATAGAAATTTGATGCTGCAATTGTATAGAAAATAGTACAACAGACTTTTCTAAATATAACTTTATCTTAAAAATTCCTCCAATACATATCTTAACTACTTTTTGCTCTTTCTTAGAATTAGGATTAGAGTTATCCATAATTATTGTAAGGAGAAAATAATAATCTTAATAACATATGCATTAGTCTTTCAAAACTTAAAAATACCCATATTGATAGTCATACACTTTCCTTTACACACCCTCTCCACAGCACTAATGAGAATTAGTAAAGTTGGATCCTTAGGACTTATATGGTGATGTAACCTTTTTGGCTTAGGATAGGTGATTATAGGTGGGGTAAGCAAAGATAACTCGATGGTTTTTTTTCATCACACCTAGATCACAATTGAGCCCTTTGCATGGTCAATACCTTAACATACATCGATATTCTACGAACACCCCCAGACTTTGCACGTATTATACTTCACATATTTTTTTGGAAGATGGATACTCTATATTTTTTTCCTAGTAGGGATCATTCTGAGTGGGTGCAAGTGTACACGCACTCAGGCCACGTATCACTATGTTTTTCTTTTATGGGTTTCATAGTAGGGATCATTCCAAGTGGGTGCAAGTGTACATGCACTCAGGCCACATATCACTATGAATCAACTCATTTCATGAAGATCTCAATGATAAGTGTGCTACTATGCAAGGATTGGCCTTGGTGAATTTTAGAGGTGGAGTATCAAATGATATAGGGATTAGGTCCAAATTGGGTGTGCAATGGTGTAATGTTTACGGTTTTGGGATTGAAAGGCTCAAGCTATCCAAAAGGAGGCCTAAGTCATTTCCACCCTTACTAATTAACATGTGAGAAAGGTTTGAGGATCGCTAGTAAGTTCGAGACACCAATAGAGAAATTTTTTGTTATTTTTGATCTCCTAATACAAAATTATCAAAATATTACACTCATCGACTCACTATAGTATAGATAAATATATATTCTAAAATGGAGTGATTATTAGTTAATAATATAAAGAACAATCTTTTTAAAATAAATTATATGGAGAAAAGTAGGCTAATGAATTTATATACGTAGTTACTAAACAATAAATTTGAACACGAATTCGTTTTAATCAGCGTACGAAAGTAAATTAGATAGTTATATTCCCAAATGAGTGAAGTAATGAAAGCTTAAAGAGAAGTAAAGAAATTTTTGAGGGGGGTGTATAACAGCATTGAGTACTATGAAAGATAAAATATAAGTAATTATAAGCATGCATCCACCCTCAGACTTAAATGTTGCAATGTCCTCATTGCAATGTAAAAAAAAATTGAGATAGAAATTGCACCATGATATAAAGAACTGACGATCATGAATATAAAGGAGCACAGAAAGGGACAAGGGAAAATTATATAATAGATTCTAAAAATGATAATACAGGATCATAATAAAAAAAAATACAGCACTACTAGCCAAATAGACAATGATATGAATCAAAAGTACATAGGATCGCCATCCTGATCATCCTGGGGCGGAGGTTGGCAAGGAGTTGGCCTAGGTGGGCTGGTAATCCCGAAGTGCTGCCGGATCTGATATATGACGTCCTCAGTCCGCTGCTGCGTCTCCTCGATACACTGAATGCGCGGCGATAACTAAGTGTCATAGAAGTGCTGGAGCTCCTGTGCATAACGAGACTGTCGCGGAGGCTGGGCAGTAGAGGACTCCCCCTGAGTATACGTCGAGCGTGCTGGTGGGATGAGAGGCTCATCGAGGTCAGGATCGACCTCATCGTTATCGACAGCGGTAGGTACGTGTCGTCCACGGCTTGCAATGTTATATGTAATCCCACCCCGGCCATGACGGGCGGTGACGAGGCGGATAGATCGAAGACTGGCCATGGTGATGGGCACAGTCTTTGCTACCACCGTCATCGTGGGAAGAGGCAAGAATATGCCCATATTCCTCGCCAGGTGCGTGATGTAGGGGGCTACACAAATAGACCCGACGTGAGAGTTCTCCACCTAATGAAGAATAAACTGGGCAAGCATATAGTCCAGGGGGATAGGATAACGGGATGTCATGCTATGAAAATATAGGATGTCCTGATGACTAACAATGTCGGAGCTTTCACCCCGTCCGCTCAAGGTATGGCTGAGGAGATGGTGGATGTAATGTAGGGCGGGGGAGTCCAGCTTTGAGGCCTTCGACCTCTTGGCTTCATAGGGATCGATATCAAAGGATAGATGGCACCAAATATCGCCCGCCTGGTCGCGATTGGGGAGATCAAGATGCAGATCAGAGTAGGCGGCACTAAAGAGAAATGCCTCCTCATATACTCCTAAATGTTGTGTGAATTGGAGGAGGGATAGTGTATAGAAGGTGCCTCCTACCCGAAAGGAGATAATTCCCTCAGTTGGTCTTCCATTCTCGGTCACGGAGGGTCGAAGGTTCAAATAGAAAGTGGACAAGAACTTGAGCGTGAGTTCTCGAAAACCTAACTCCTCTATGGCAAAAAACCCTTGCCACCCTACTACAAAAATTAGTTCCCGTACGTTATCCGCAAGATTTATTGATTCCAGGACGACCCAGTCTATTATATGTATATCCTGGAATTTCTTGGACTGCAGGAGATTATAGTGATTTGTATGGAGTGTTTCTGTGAAGACTAGCAGTTGAGCGGTGTCGTGCCTCTCCGTAGATAACGCTTGAAGTTCCGACCAACGTCGGCGACCGCCTTGGCTATGTGATGACGACATGATCTGAAAATAAAGGAAAAATTCTAAAGAAAATGGGGAAAAAGAGCAAAATAAGAAGAGATTTGAAGAATGTGAACCCAGGAATTGTACCGATAACAATTGATTGCAAAGAGAAGAGGAGAATCCGCGAATTTGGAGAAGATGGTGTTGTATTCGGCTGGAATAGGTGTAGGGGTTGGAAGTTGAGAAGGCTGAGATTATGGTGAGAAATGAAAGATTTGGCCCCTATAAAAAGAAGATGAACACGGGTGGACACACGGCAGTGTGTGCACCCGTATTAGGGAATAGGCGAGCACGGGAAACACGGCCCTCAAGGAAACGTATGGTCAATTCACGATAAAGTGCACGTGTCAGTTGGACACGGTCATCAACACGGCCGTGTGGTCAACCCGTGTGGTCAAACTGTCAGGTGATGGGCGCGAACACGGTCCATAACACGATTGTGTGTGGACCCGTGTCCTTCTCTGGACGAAAAAAATTAATCGACACATGCGACACAGATGTGCACATGGCTTGGTGTACAGCTATGTACTTCAAAACACGGCCGAGAACACGGCCGGGTAGATACCCGTGTCCTGCTCTGGCTTTTTTTAATGGAAAATGTGTTGAATGACACGACAACACACACGGGCGTATCGTTACCCATATGGTGCTCTGGAAATATGCCGCCTTTCCCAGGTTTGTATCGGACATGGCTGGGTGAATGGGTGTGTGCTAGACATGGCTCGGCACACGGCCATGTGTGCTGCCGTGTCCTTCTCGGAAAAAATTTTTTCCTCTTGCTCATTTTTCTACAGAACACGGCTATGTCCAAGGGTGTATGCTAGACACGGCCAGGCACACGGGCGTGTGCTTGGCCGTGTACTCCTCTGATTTAGCAATTTCTCCTACGTGATTTATTTGCTCTGTTTTGGGTAAAAATTTAACTAAAGTTTTCATTAAAAATTCTATAAACTATATAAACGATTTACTATACTATTCTATACAGCCTCCTAGTCTAGATGGAGGCAGGATTCTAGACGAGTAAAGTCTTGGGGGAGAGCACCGTAATAAAGTTTTAACCGGTGCCCGTTGACTTTAAAATCTCCCTTTTCAGGGTGGGTTAGCTCGACGGTGCCATAGGGAAAGACTTCTTTAACCTGGAATGGTCCGGACCACTTAGACCTTATCTTCCCTGGGAATAGATGCAGTCTAGAATTAAAAATGAGTACCTTGTCACCCTTTTTGAATGTTTTGGGTTTTCAGAGGTGACGGTCATGAAATAGTTTGGTCTTCTCCTTATAAATTCTGGAGTTCTCATATGTCATTGTCCTCCATTCATCTAGTTCATTAAGTTGAAGTTTACGTTTCTCCCCTATAGAAATAGTATCAAAATTTAGAGAGCGTATTGCCCAATATGACTTGTGCTCTAACTCTATAGGTAATTGACAAGATTTACCATAGACTAATCTAAATGGGGTGGTCCCTATAGGTGTTTTAAATGCGGTCCTATAAGACCATAAACAATCGTGTAGTTTCCTAGACCATTATTTCCTATTCCCTTCTATAGATTTTTCTAGGATTCGCTTAAGTTCTCTATTGGATACCTCAACATGACCACTAGTTTGTGGATGATATGGTGTAGCTATCCTATGTGTGACTCCATATTTCTACAATACCTTATCTAGCTGTAGATTACAAAAGTGAGAACCCCTATCACTAATAAGTGCACGTGGGGTGCCAAATCGTGCAAATAGAGATTTCAGAAATTGGATTACTCTTCTACTATCATTAGTAGGCAAAACTTGCGCCTCAACCCACTTTGATACGTAATCTACCGCTACCAAAATATACTTATTCCTGAATGAAACTAGAAATGGACCCATGAAATCTATCCCCCACACATCAAATACTTCATATTCAAGAATAATGTTTTGCGGCATTTCATGTAATTTAGAAATATTACCTGATTTCTGACAAGAATCACACGAAAGCACATACCTTTGGGTATCCCTGAATAGAAGGGGCCAATAAAAACCCGAATCAAGAACCTTTTTTGCAGAGCGATTTGCTCCATAGTGACTACCAGTAGGACCTGAATGACACTGCTCCAGGATTCTCCACCCTTCCTCTGCTGATACACACCTTCGGATCACGGAATCTTCACATATCCAAAAAAGAAAAGGGTCCTCCCAAAAGTAATATTTTAAATCAGAGAAAAATTTCTTTTTCTGCTGATATGAAAAATCCTTTGGAAGGACCTTAGCAACAAGATAGTTTGCATAATCTGCAAACCATGGATAATCATGATTTACATTCGAAGATAAGGCAAATAACGATTTCTCAGGGAATGTATCAGAAATTTCAGATTCATCTAACATTGCTCGTAGTGGATTTTATAAACGTGAAAGATGGTTTGCCGCTAAGTTTTCTGCTCCTCGTTTATCCCTAATGTCCAAATCAAATTCTTGCAATAGAAGAACCCAACGGATTAAACGAGGCTTTGCTTCCGCCTTGGCTAGCAAAAATCTAAGGGCAGAGTGATCCGTGTAAACTACCACCTTGGACAATGTTAAATATGATCTAAATTTATCAAAGGCAAAAACCACTACTAGAAGTTCTTTTTCAGTAGTAGTATAATTCTCTTGTGCATTATTAAGTGTTTTACTAGCATAAAATATAGGATGAAAATGTTTGTTTTGGCGTTGTCCTAAAATAGCTCCTATCGTAAAACTTCTAGCGTCACACATGATCTCAAACGACTGAGTAAAATCAGGCGCTATCATAATAGGAGAATTAATTAATCCCTCTTTTAAGAACTCAAAAGCATGTAGACACTCTTGATCAAAGATAAAGGGTGTGTCGTTTTCTAAAAGTCTCGTAAGTGGTTTAGCAATTTGGAAAATTCTTTAATAAACCGGCGGTAAAATCCGGCGTGGCCTAAAAAACTTCTCACTGCCTTAACAGATGTGGGTGGTGGTAACTTTTCTATTGTCTCTATCTTCGCTCTATCTACTTGAATTCCCTGATTGGAGATTTTATGACCTAGTACTAACCCTTCTTGTACCATAAAATGGCACTTCTCCCAACTAAGCACTAAGTTTGTCTCCTCACACCTCCTCAGAACTTTCTCTAAATTATTCAAACATAAATCAAAGGAATCTCCAAAGACGGAGAAATCATCCATAAACACTTCCATGATATCCTCAACATACTCGTTGAAGATGGCTAACATGCATCTTTGGAAAGTGGCGGGGGCATTACAAAGACCGAATTGCATATGCCTATAGGCAAAGGTACCGAATTGGCAGGTGAACGTTGTTTTCTCCTGGTCTTCTGGGGCTATAGGGATTTGGAAATACCCAAAAAGTCCATCTAGAAAACAATAATATGAATGTCCTGACAAGCGTTCTAATATTTGGTCAATAAAGGGTAAAGGTAAGTGGTCTTTCCTAGTGGCATCGTTTAGTTTCCTATAATCTATGCAGACACGCCAACCTGTGATTGTTTGCGTTGGAATTAATTCATTTTTTTCGTTTTCTACCACAGTTAAACCACCCTTCTTAGAAACGACTTGGACAGGACTAACCCATGAACTATCGGAGATAGGGTATATCATACATGCATCTAACAATTTAACAATTTCAGCCTTAACTACCTCTTTCATATTAGGATTAAGCCTACGTTGTGGTTGAATAGATGACTTATAGTTTTCTTCCAAAAGGATTTTATGAGTGCAAAAACTAGGATTAATACCTTTGATATCAGATATTTGCCATGCTATTGTACTTCTACATTTCTTTAACACAGTTATTAATTTAGCTTTTTCAATTTCAGAAAGATTAGAAGAAATAATAACTGGGTAAGAAGAATTAGTTCCTAAGAATGCATACTCATGATGATCCGGTAATTTTTTTAATTTGACTACAGGTGGATTCTTAGTATTATTCTTATGAATTACATGATCTCCTTCTGTAATTAAGCCATATTCAGGACTTCCATTCATCGAAACATAGTTATCTAGAAAAAGTAAATGCTCAATAATATCTTCACTAATTTCATCTTCTAGATAACAACTAGTAATGCAAATTTCTAAAGGATCTTTATAATAAAAACTAGAATTAATAGAAGTCAAAAAAGTATCAACACCATGGGAAAAATAGCAATAATCATCATTATCTAAAGATTGTTTCATAGTATTGCCTATTTGGAAAGTGACTTCATCTTCCCCTACTCTCAAAACTAATTTACCATCAAAAACATCTATAAGAGCTCTAGAAGTGGCTAGAAATGGACGACCAAGTATAAGTGGCATTTCGATATTTTTGTCCATATCCAGAATAACAAAATCGGCAGGAAATATTAATTTATCTACCTTAACTAATACATCCTCCACTATGCCTCTAGGATACTTAACCGATCAATCCGCTAATTGAATACTCATTCTAGTCGGACTAAGTTCTCCTAGGCCTAGTTTCAAATATAATTTGTAAGGCATTAAATTTATACTAGCTCCTAAATCCGCTAAAGCTTTATTAACATGGAGATCACCGATTAAACATGGAATTGAGAATGAACCAGGATCCTTATGTTTTTGTGGTAATTTATTTTGTAGAATAGTGGAACATTCTTCACTAAGTGTGACTAAAGATAATTCTTCTATTTTTCTTTTATTAGAAATTAAATCCTTCAAAAATTTTGCATACTTCGGCATTTGAATAATATCAGAAAAAGGTAAATTAACATGCAATTGTTTAATCATAGATAAAAAACTTACCATATTACGCATCCATGCGCTCCTTGTTCAAGTTTGCTGGATATGGTATTATAGGTTGATATTCCATCGGTATCACGTTCGGTGCTTCGCAATTAGACTCTGCTTGAGGTGGTTCCTTTGCAAGCCTTGGATCTTGTAACTCTTTCCTGCTCCTCAATTGAACTGCTTTAGCATGCTCCTTCGGGTTTGTCTCAGTATTTCCTTGAAGTGTCCCTTGTTGTCTTTCAGATACCATCCTAGCCAACTGCCCAATCTGATTCTCCAAATTTCAAATAGAACCCTCTTGATTACGGAAAGCAACATCAGTAGTTTGCATGAACTTTGTAAGGACATCTTCCAATGTCGGCTTCCTTGGCTCCACTTGTTGTTGTTGTTGTCCAAACATGGGCGGCTTGCCTTGGTTGCCTTGCCCTCCCAAAGAGAAATTGGGGTGGTTCCTCCATCCTTGATTGTATGTAAAACTATATGGGTTATTTCCAGGATTGAAAGATGGTCTGGGATTATTACCCATATAGTCTACATGTTCTTGCACTTGAGGTTCACCACTAGGCATTCCAACAAGGGAAGGGTCCCATTATTGAGGTACCATGGAGGGTGTCGCTAAAGAAAGGTTGTCCATTTTTTGGTGGAGCTTATCCACTTGAATTGTTAAGGCTGTAATGACATCCACTTCATACATTCCGGCAGGCTTATTAGGCTTTGGCCGCACAGTAGTCCATTGGTAGCTATTCATTGTCATTTCCTCTATCAACTGCTGGGCCGCCTCAGGTGTCTTATTATTCAAGGTCCCTCCACTAGCCGCACCGATCATCTGTCTGGTGGCTGGATTGAGACCATTATAGAAGGTCTAAATATGAAGCCAAGAAGGTAAGGCATGATGGGGGCATCTCCTTAATAACTCCTTGAATCGTTCCCATGTATAGTATAATGATTCAGCTTCCAATTGAACATACGTAGAGATGTCGTTCCTTAACTTTTCAGTCTTTGCCAGTGGGAAATACTTCATCAAAAACTTCTCAACCATCGTGTCCCAAGTTGTAATGGACCCTCTAGGTAACGAATTAAGCCACTGCTTTGCCTTATGCCTTAATGAAAATGGGAACAAACTCAATCGAATGGCATCGTTGGAGACACCATTGATCTTGAAAGTATAACATATCTCTAGCAATCCGCCTAAGTGTGTATTAGGGTCCTCATCTTATAGGCCATCAAATTGGACATAATGTTGGACCATTTGTATCACACTCAGTTTCAGTTCGAAGTTATTGGTTGGAATGGGTGGTCTAACGATGCTTGACCCAGTTCCTTGGAGATTAGGTCTAGCAAAGTAAGACATGGTTTGATCATTTTGGTTTGCCATGGTATCTAAATCTTCTGGATGGTGTTCTCCTTGATTCACTGTTTCTTCTTCTAATAGTTCGTTTATAATATTTGTGGTGTTGATACCAACGTCTCTTTGATTGGTGTTGTGAATAATTCGTTCTGGATCAGAATGAAATGGTTCTAGCCAAGAATTTCTTCCCCTGGTCATAGACTAACAGACTACAAAACAGAGATTAAGTAATATAATTATACTATAAACTAAGTTACAAATATTTATTAGTAAACAAAAATGGTAGATTAATAGAGTTAAAGCTTTCAAAATATTGAAAAGGGTTCCCCGGCAACGGCGCCAAAAACTTGATGTTTATTTTCACATAACATGGTAATAACTTGATGCAGAATCATTCTATAATTTAATAATAACTATGTAGACAGGCATAAGCTAAATTGATTTAACATTTCAGGCAAGTGCACCTATTAATCATAGTATGGAAGAATTCTACATCTCGTGTCGTATTCCACAGGGTATTTTCAAATACTCGTACTCACCCTCACTCTATTATCGTACCGATAATTAAAATTGAATTCTAACCTACATTAATCTAACTATGACTATTTAGATGAAGAAACATTGGAGTGTTAAGTTGATGAAAAGATGAAAGTTAAGAGCATTCACATGAAACTACTTTTGCATTGAGTCAAATCTATTTAATCATGTAATAGCAACATTATCAAATCCATTGTAATGTAAGGGTAAAACATTCATTAAATTCTCTCTCAAGCAATTCAAAATCTAACCTAAGTGAGTAAATTTTCTCTCAAACAATTTACAATACTCAAATTTGCATTAAGTACGTTACCCTATTTACTACACAAACTTATGAAAGGCTATCTCTAACATATCATAAATTCATTTATACGTATCAAAATTATACAATTAACATATCTCTCGATCATGAAAATTGCAGTGTAAATAAAAATAACTCCTAATTATGAAATTATTAACATCATTGCAAACATCCAATTTCTCAATCTAGAGGTTTGAAATTCATGAATAACAAAAGTTAAATTCATATTTAGGATAATCATTTTTGTTCCAAGAATTATATACGCATAAACTACCAATAATTTGAGGAAAACAATGCGATGCATGATTAAACAAATTGTTCAAATACAAAATTCATGTGAAATATAAAATAGGGAAAGTTGAATCACAAAGATAAGATCAAAAGTAAGAAGATATATGAAAAATTAAAGGCATGCAAAAATCCTCTTAAATTATCCTTCTCTTGGGTGCTCCACTTTCGTCCTCCAGAAAAGCTCCAATGCAAATTCATCCAAAAGTCAAGAATAAAATTTTCTATAGGTTTTTATAGTCTCATAGCAAACATGGTCGAACACGGGTTCCAACACGGCCATGTTGCAGGCCGTGTTAGCAGTTCTAGGGCGGTTCCACACGAGTAGACGTGTTTGGTCGTGGGTCGTGTTAGATGACATGGGTACTGACACGACCATTTTGGAGAACACAGCCGTGTTGTTCTTCATGTTCTTCAGACACGGGTAGGCTGGCTTTAATTCTTCAGTTTGAACCGAAAAGGACACGGGCTGGGAACACGGGCGTGTTCCCACCCGTGTGGTGCTCTGACTCTTCCTTCATTAAATCGGATTCAGCTAGACTAGAACACGGGTAGGAATACGGGCGTGTACCTACCCGTGTTTGACCAATTCTTCTCCTGTGATCAACCATGTTGGTCCCATCAACTCCCCTGTTTTCTCCAAGACTTTTAGTTCCACTGGTTCGCCGTACCTGTATTAGAGAAATGATGTAGTAAGTGGAGAGCTCAATACATGAAATAGTAAAAACTCTAAACTATACTCAACTATTCATGATAATACCAATTATTAACTATTCTGCGCAATTACTTGGTAAAGAGGTAGAAAACAGTGGACATGATTACAATTATGATAGTAAAAAGTCTATCATATTTGTACTCATCAAGGATCTTCTTCTTTTTCATTATTAGAAGCTAATCTGAACTTGCTGTAGCAAAAGAAATTTGTTACAGCTATATGGAATGAACTTTTTGTTCAGCTGTAACAACTTCAAGCTTTTATCTCGGCAGCAATGACGAGGAAGTTGAAGTCCAACCGCAATTATTGTGAAAGTAAAGAAACTCTAAAAGTTCTTGTTCTTCCATCTGAAGCTATCCCTTTTACATTCCGCCGATTAACGGCTCCAAGAAGCAGTGGGGACCACCTGTATCTATTGACTTTAGCTTGCTTTAACGGAAGAAGATGTACAGTAGACATCCGACACTATTTGGCGTGTTCTATAGCTTTCCCGCAAGTAACTTGAGCTTGGTTGACTTTGGCTGACGTCATCAGTTATGGACTTAGCCAATTTCTCAGATCAACTCTAGGCATTGAGTGCGTTGAGTGAATTGGCTTCACTCAATGCCTCGGGATATGGTCAATCTTTCTGCACTGCCAGGCGTTCAGTGCGTTGACATCACTTAACGCCCCTGGATTTGGCTGCAATATTTTTATCTACTTGGAGTTAATAGCATTGAGTGGACTGGCTTCACTCAACGCCTCTGGACTTGGTCAAACTTTCTGCAATGTCGTGCGTTGAGTGCGTTAAAATCACTCAATACTTTTGTACTTAGCTGCTCCTTTGGACTACCTGCTGTTGAGGCATTAAGAGCATTGAGTAATCTATTATCACTCAACGCCCTTGTACTTACATAGATTTTATGTCTATCTCTTTGAGCTTTAGCTTTATACGACGCCTCTTGCTTTGGCGTTGAATGAGTTTTCCTCACTCAATGATTATGGACTTAGCCAAATCTTCCCTTGACAGAACTTCACCTGCTTGCGCTTGTCTCAATGCTACTTGGTATATGGCATCAAGAGCTGTAACAACACGACGCCTGTGGACTTAGTTAAATATTTAGCACGCCAATACTGAGGCTTTGATAGATTCAGCTATACTCGACGTGATAAGTAAAGTTTGTTTTAAAGAAGATAGATTTGGTTTTATATAATCTTTTACGTATATAAGTCTATCTCTTTTTTTTACTTACTTATATCCTGTGGATTAAGGCAAGAGTACCTATCGCATAGGAGTATAGTATTTTATAGAAAATATCAAGGTCGTATTTTTCCTGGGATCGGTGTTAATTATTCTACTTTTTAGAACTGACTATTATTTTATCGAAAGAACGGAGTTGGGTTTATTTTAAAATTAAAAGATAAAAATAAATTATATATGTGATTTTATTAAGAGAGGGACTTAGAGGTTAGTCCTCGATTTCAGAATAACTTTGAGAGAATATTAATTCAGCTATTAAAGAACAACTTTATTTCTTAATTATCTAACTTCACGAGAGGGTTCCTATGGTAGCATCACTGACTCGAAAGTACGACCGGGAAGGCTTGCGTTTAAACGGGTTAACGTAAACGTAGTGTCTCGTCACCTGGTATATGATCAATTAAGAAAACCCTAGTTAGAATAACTAGAAAGTAGAGTTGAAATAGTTGAAAATAGTATCCAGCCCAAAGCTCATCTTGACCAAGTGCTAAGGGTTCTTAGCCTCTTCTCAGGATGGGGGCGGTATAAAGTACAGAAAATAATATCTACCTATCTATCTCAATCCAGGATTTAAGCTTTCGCTTCACCTTTGTTGTTGAGATAGGGTAGTAAAATTTTGCAGCGCTTCCGCACTATCTGAATTCAGGACTTAGGCTTTCGCCTCGCCTTTCATTCGGAATAGTATGAAAGAATAGGGTTTTGAAAATAGATTTGAAAGCAGTTTTACACTATCTTAATCCAGGACATAAGCAGAGCTTCGCCTTTCATTCGGGATAGTATAAAGAAAATAAAATAAAAGAAAGCAGTAAAGTACTCAGAATTGAAATTGAAAGAGCCTATTTTATAAAGTCCGAAAATATTACAACTTTCTAAAAAGCTGAAAATAAAGCTGAAAAAATTACAACTTACAGAACTTTAGAATACTTGAAAGCTACTACCAGTTCCTTGTCAGAGAGCTGGGGAGTCCTAACAGTTCTTAAGGAATCTGCTGGAGTTCAATTGAATTTACAAATCCCTGCCGGCCTATTTATAGAAAAAATTTTCAGGTGACACGCCCCCTGACACGGGCGTGTCGGGTAGGGCGTGACAGGGTCACGGGCGTGACATACAGGCTGTCGGGACAGGTGGCAAGCCAGCTGGAGATTTGGATAGACTTGAACTGGTCACGGGCGTGTCGAAATAGGTCACGGGCGTGTCCTGCATGTCATTTCAACAGGCGGCACGGGGCGTGGCGACAGCGCGTCAGCTTGCTGGACTTCTGGATAGAACTTGGTTAGGTCACGGGCGTGTCGCCTTTGGCACGGGCGTGTTCAGCAGGCGTGACCAACGATTTCCTGAGTTTGAGCTGTCCAGCAAAATAGCAGAAAACGGGATTAAAAAGAGCTGTCACGCCCTAGGTCACGGGCGTGACCTAGGGGCGTGACCTAAGAAAAAAATACAAAATTTCAGAAAAAAACTTAGAATTTAATTTTAAAACAAAAAAAATACAATATAATAAAAATGGTTAGTTTTATATAATAAAAACTAAGGTTTTTATTTATAAATATGTATATTTAATATGAAATAAAATTGTATATTTTTATACTCATCAAATACCCCCATACTTAGATTTTGCTATTCCAGAGCAATAATAGAGTTGAGTATATTTACAAGGTTAATAAATTTTCTATTTACTATCAATTTAATTCTTCAAGATAAAACAGGTATAATCATCCGGTGAATAAAGATTTTGAATGTTATCGTACATATCATTGATATCAGAGTTAGAATTTATAGCCATAAAAGTTTTTGAAAACAAATAGTAAGCATATATTAAAATCAGATATAACAAGGATAGATTGGCTTTATGATTACTATATCTTTATACGAGATATATTGGAAATATACATTCTATTATTTATGCTCTCTCAAAATTTTAAACAAAAATAGAATATCAACTTTGGAAGGGTGGAATTTTACCTATACAATAGGTTTTTGTAGAAGTGATAGATTTTTGTATTCTATCATCTTTTTATCTAAGTTATGCGTTGTTATAACTACTAAGGAATGTAATTCCAAAGTGGCAAAAAAATTACAAAGCATACTTGAGTTTTTAATTGAATCCAATGTATATTTAGAGGAGCACATACTCCTTTCCATATAATCTTTTCATATTTATTGGATGCCTATGTGTACGGAATGAAATCTTATTCCCATTGACATAAGATCTTTTCTTTTACTAGGAGCACATACTCCTAGATACTTGCTTGCGTAAGAAAACATGCCAAGTAAAAATAAATAAATATTCAAGAGTTGGATAAAAAATTTTGAGAGCAACTATAATAGTTTGTATTTCTTATATTTCGTTAAGAATGGAGTAAGGATAATTACAGTCTACAATTGTTTGGTGAACATAATATGTTTGCTTCTATTGTATATATATGTATTTCTTTTGATATTGAAAGCAGGCTTGCTAAAATAATAACTCTGATTGTAATGAAATTTACAAGATAAGATTTTACAAATTTATTCCGGATATTTATATCTATCTAGTTATGAGAAGGAGTAGTAAAATTGAAAATTGAATAATTTGCATTTTCGATCAACTCAGATTTTTGGAATATATTTACATAGTATGGTTTTGAAAATTTGGAATTGTTTTGGTGAGTACTAAAATAAACAATACTTTTATTGAAAACATGAGAGATATTATAAAAGTGAAAATAACTTGCAGCTAAAAAGCACCCCCATACTTATGTTAGGCATATGTATGAAGTGAAAAATATGTACAGAATATACAAAAGCATAAAAGATGGAAATATACAAAGGAATTTATATTTCGAGGTTATGGAGTAGTGTTAGGGTTTCAGGTTCTTTTTGAAAAGGGTCCCCAGTAAAATATAGTTTTAAACGGTGCCCGTTTACTTTGAAAGTTCCTAGTTCAGGGTGAGAAATAAGAACAGTCCCATATGGCCAGGTTTGTTTAACAGTATAGGGTCCGGTCCATCGGGATTTTAATTTTCCTGGGAATAATTTAAGGCGTGAGTTATATAGTAGGACAAGATCACCTGGTGAAAAAGATTTTGGAAATTTAATTTTCCTATCATGATAAAACTTAGATCGCTCTTTATAAAATTTATTATTTTCATAGGCGTTTGCACGCCATTCCTCAAGTTCATTGAGTTGAAATTTACGTTGTTTGGCGGCTAAGTTTGTATCTAAGTTAAGAAATTTTAGCGCCCAGTGTGCGCGATGTTCTAATTCTACAGGTAGGTGACATGCTTTTCCATATACTAAACGATAAGGTGTACAACCGATCGCAGTTTTGAATGCTGTACGGTAGGCCCAAAGTGCATCATCTAATTTGAGGGACCAATCTTTTCGATTGGTATCTACAGTTTTTTCTAATATGCGCTTTAGTTCTCTATTGACTACCTCCACTTGGCCGCTTGTTTGGGGGTGATAAGCGGTAGCGAGTTTATGAGTAACTCCATATTTGGCTAATACTTTAGCCATCTGGGTGTTACAAAAATGAGTACCTCGGTCGCTAACTATTGCCCTAGGCGTGCCAAAACGTGAAAATAAGGTTTTCAGAAATTTAACGACGACTCTCGAGTCAGCGGTGGGTAAAGCTTGCGCTTCAGCCCATCGTGAAACGTAATCGACCGCTACTAAAATATAACGATTTTTAAAAGAAGGAGGTAAAGGGCCTACAAAATCTATGCCCCACAGATCAAAAATTTCACATTCTAAGTAAAAGTTTTGGGGCATTTCGTCCCGACGGGAAATGTTACCTGACCGTTGGCAGCGGTTGCAAACACTTACCAATTTTTGAGCGTCCTTGAATAAAGTAGGCCAAAAGAAACCTGCTTCAAGGGCTTTACGTGCAGTCCGGTTGGATTGATAATGTCCGCCGGTTGGTCCTTCGTGGCAGTGCCGTAGTATTTTTAGTCCTTCCTCGTTCGAAATACATCTTCGAATTACTTGGTCGGCACAGACTCGGAATAAATACGGGTCTTCCCAAAAGTAGTTTTTCAAGTCAGAAAAGAATTTCTTCTTTTCTTGAAATGAAAAAGCTTTTGGAAGGACTCGGGCTACTAAATAGTTAGCCAAGTCTGCGAACCAAGGAGTAGAAGAGTTTGTTACCTTTTCGAGGGCGAGGAGACTTTCTTCAGGGAATTTATCTTCGATGTCGGCTTCCACGAGTGTATCTGTTGCAGCATTCTCTAGTCGAGAAAGATGATCGGCTGCTAAATTCTCTGCGCCTTTCTTATCTCGGTTCTCTAAATCAAATTCTTGTAATAAGAGAATCCAACGTAATAAACGGGGTTTGGCATCTGCCTTTGTTAGTAAATATTTTAAAGCAGAATGATCCGTAAAAACTATAACTTTCGATAGTGTAATATAAGATCTAAACTTATCAAATGCAAATACAATCGCCAGTAGCTCCTTTTCCGTGGTCGTGTAATTGGTTTGTGTAGATGTGAGAGTTTTACTTGCATAATAGATAGGATGAAAATATTTGTCTACTCATTGTCCTAAGACAGCTCCTACCGCATAATCACTCGCATCACACATGATCTCAAAAGGGAAGGACCAGTCTGGGGCTACTAAAATAGGAGAGTTGATAAGTTTGTCCTTAATAATATTGAATGCTACTAAGCATTCACTATCGAATATAAATGGGGCTTCTTTTTCTAATAAATGAGTTAACGGTTTTGTTATTTTAGAGAAATTTTGAATGAACCGTCTATAGAAACCTGCATGGCCTAAGAAACTTCGAATAGATTTTACATTTGTTGGAGGAGGAAGTTTTTCAATTATTTCTATTTTGGCCTTATCGACCTCGAGTCCCTGGGAAGAAATTTTATGACCGAGAACTAAACCTTCGCGGACCATAAAATGGCATTTCTCCCAGTTCAACACTAAATTCGTGTCTTCACAGCGTTGAAGAACACGAGCGAGGTTATCTAAACACGTATGGAATGAGTCTCCAAATACGGAGAAATCATCCATAAATACTTCCATAACGTCCTCTACTAACTTGCCAAAAATAGCTAGCATACATCTTTGAAATGTAGCTGGCGCATTACAAAGTCCAAATGGCATTCGCCTATAGGCGAAAGTACCAAAGGGGCAAGTGAACGTAGTTTTCTCTTGGTCTTCAGGGGCTATTGGAATTTGTAAATACCCTGAATAACCATCAAGAAAACAATAATATGAGTGACCCGAGAGTCGCTCTAATATTTGATCTATAAACGGTAGTGGAAAGTGATCTTTACGGGTGGCATCATTTAATTTTCGATAATCGATGCACATCCTCCAACCCGTAACAGTACGTGTTGGAATTAGTTCATTATTAGCGTTTGGCACTACCGTTATACCGCCCTTCTTAGGGACGACTTGTACGGGACTAACCCATGTGCTATCTGAGATTGGATAGATAATTCCTGCGTCTAATAATTTCATTACTTCAGCTTTTACGACATCCTTCATATTAGGATTTAAACGTCGTTGGGGCTGGATAGATTTACGAGGGTTATCTTCCAAAAATATTTTATGTGTACAAAAAGATGGGTTGAGTCCTTGGATATCAGAAATTTGCCATGCTAATGCACGGCGATGTTGTTTTAACACTTCTATTAATTCTGACGTTTTCTTATCATTTAATTCGGCAGAAATGATAACAGGGAGTTTAGATTCGGCTTCAAGGAAAACGTATTTTAAATGTGCAGGAAGTGTTTTCAGCTCGAGGGTTGGTGGTTTTTCATATGAAGTTGGAGTTTTTAAAGTTGTAGAAGTTAAAGATACAAAAGGTTCTAAAGGGTCATCGGTAGGCATTTCATTTGAAATGGGTAAATCTGCCAAGTCCGATTCTTCTACAGTTATTAAAAATAAATCAGAATAGGGAAAACCATTTTCCTCAAAAGAGGCTTCCGCAAGATAGCAGGAATCGTCATTTATTAAAGAGTTTTTCATAGAGGGATCTATATCGATAGTAACTTCGTCATCTCCTACTCGTAAGAGAAGTCTACCGTTACTTACGTCTATTATCGCGCGAGAGGTTGCGAGAAAAGGACGACCGAGAATTATGGGAACATCGGCGTCTTCCTCTATGTCAAGAATAACAAAGTCTACCGGGAAGATAAACTTGTCTATTTTGACCAGAACATCCTCTACTATCCCTACTGGATATTTAATAGAACGATCTGCTAATTGGATGCTCATTTTAGTTGGGCTGGGGTTACCTAATCCTAGTTTTTGAAAGAGCGAGTAGGGCATTAAATTTATGCTAGCACCTAAATCTGCTAACGCATCTTTTATTAATAGATTACCGAAAAGACACGGGATAGAAAATCGTCCCGGATCGTTTAATTTTGGGGGTAATTTATGTAATAAAACGGCTGAACATTCGGCGTTAAGAAAAACTCTCGAAATATCTTCGAGTTTCTTTTTATTTGAAAATAACGCTTTTAAATATTTTGCGTATTTAGGCATTTGTACAATTGCCTCGCAGAAAGGTATATTGATTTGAATTTGTTTTAGCATTTTTAGAAAATTTTTATATTGTTCATCTTCTCGCTCATCTTTTAATTTAGATGGATAAGGTAAAACAACATGTGTGGAAGAAATTCGCGGGGGTTGAGGAGGCAGAGTCGTAACAGGAAGTGGTGTAGGAAGGCTAACCTTAGCTTCTTTTTCTACCCTAACGGGTGGTGGTAGCTCCCTGCCACTTCGTAGTTGAACGGCTTGTCAACTTGGGTTACTGGAATGGCCAGTATCCCGCGGATTTGGTTCCGTATTTCCTGGCAAATTACCAGGTTGGCGTTCCGATAGCATTTTTGATATTTGTCCAATTTGTGTTTCTAAGTTTTTAATTGATCCGGTCAGGTTCCGGATATTGGACTCATTAATACTGACATATTTTGTGAATATGTCTTCTATCGGGGTTGGCCTGAATTGGTTCGGTGGTGGTGGTGGTGTTTGTGGTTGTGGGGGTTGCGGTGCAAATCCAATTGGATTTGCAGTCGGTGGGCGTTGAGCATTATTGGGGTTGCTCCACGAAAAATTAGGATGGTTCCTATATCCTGGATTATAAGAATTATTATTTAAGTTCATATTAGGATTATAGGAAGGTCTATAAGAGTTCCCCATATAATCGATTTCTTCAATTATATTATTATTCGGATTCCAAGTAGTGGCGGAGGAAGCAGATATTCCAGCCAATTGTTTAGTTAGGTTTTCTACTTGGAGTGCTAAAGTAGAAGAAGTGTCGAGCTCATAAATCCCAGCTTGTTTAGGGTGTGACCTTGGCACATTCCACTGGTACGCATTCATGGCCATTTCCTCAAAGAGGGTTTGAGCGGCCTCGGGGGTTTTGTTATTGAGCGTGCCCCCAGCGGCAGCATCAATGGCTTGTCTGGTTTGAATATTCAAACCATTATAAAATATTTGTACCTGGAGCCAAGTTGGCAGTGCGTGATGTGGACACCGACGTAGATATTCCTTAAAACGTTCCCAAGTCTCATAAAGAGACTCAGACTCGCCTTGCACAAAGGAAGAAATATCCGCACGCAGACTTGCGGTTTTTGCAGGTGGAAAATACTTTGTTAGAAATTTTTCGGTCATTTCGGCCCAAGTGGTAATAGATCCTCTGGGGAGAGAACCTAGCCACTGTTTGGCTTTCGTTCGTAGCGAAAAAGGAAATAAGCGAAGACGGATGGCATCATCAGTGACGCCATTTATCTTAAATGTGTCGCATATTTCTAAGAAGTTGGACAAATGCGTATTTGGATCTTCGTCGGGCAATCCATCGAATTGAACAGAATTTTGAATCAATTGGATTATACTCGATTTAATCTCGAAGTTATTATTAGCAATTGGTGGACGAACGATACTAGACCCGGTGTCATCTAAATTAGGTCGTGCATAATAAGACATGGTCCTTTGGGGGACCACCTCTGGCATTTGTTGTTGCTCTGCTGCCATTTCTTGAACGTGTGCGGTGCCTACGGACTCTTCCAGATTTAATACGAGCTCTTGATTCAGAGATCGGAGGCGCCTGCGAAAGGTGCGTTCGATTTCAGGATCAAGTCCAAGAATTAAATCAGATGGAGTTCCACGGGTCATACACTAAAAAAGACTTTTTGTATATATATAAAAAAAAAGTAAGTAAAAAAAAAACTAAGTAAAAACAAATACAAATACAAACACACAAAATGACGTAAAACGGAAAATAACTAAAAACAGGTTATTTTTATTTTTTATAAAACAAGTTTTTTTATAAAAGAAGTTTTATAATAAAAGCAGGTTTTTTATTATAAACTACTTTTTATTTTATTTTTTCAAGTTTTATATAAAATACGTTAAATAGTAGGTTAGGTTTTTTTGTTAGAATTCGTTAGTGGTTAATAAACTTGTTAATAAAAAATTAGTTTTTATAAAAACAAACTTTTAAATTCGGGAAATTTTATGTTTGTTTTATTTTTATAAAAACTAAAGTTTTTAAATAACAAGAAAAAGAAAAGATAAAATTAATAGCGTTCTTTTATTTTCAAATATTAACACAAATAAACTAATCCCCGGCAACGGCGCCAAAAAGCTTGATAAGTAAAGTTTGTTTTAAAGAAGATAGATTTGGTTTTATATAATCTTTTACGTATATAAGTCTATCTCTTTTTTTTACTTACTTATATCCTGTGGATTAAGGCAAGAGTACCTATCGCATAGGAGTATAGTATTTTATAGAAAATATCAAGGTCGTATTTTTCCTGGGATCGGTGTTAATTATTCTACTTTTTAGAACTGACTATTATTTTATCGAAAGAACGGAGTTGGGTTTATTTTAAAATTAAAAGATAAAAATAAATTATATATGTGATTTTATTAAGAGAGGGACTTAGAGGTTAGTCCTCGATTTCAGAATAACTTTGAGAGAATATTAATTCAGCTATTAAAGAACAACTTTATTTCTTAATTATCTAACTTCACGAGAGGGTTCCTATGGTAGCATCACTGACTCGAAAGTATGACCGGGAAGGCTTGCGTTTAAACGGGTTAACGTAAACGTAGTGTCTCGTCACCTGGTATATGATCAATTAAGAAAACCCTAGTTAGAATAACTAGAAAGTAGAGTTGAAATAGTTGAAAATAGTATCCAGCCCAGAGCTCATCTTGACCAAGTGCTAAGGGTTCTTAGCCTCTTCTCAGGATGGGGGCGGTATAAAGTACAGAAAATAATATCTACCTATCTATCTCAATCCAGGATTTAAGCTTTCGCTTCACCTTTGTTGTTGAGATAGGGTAGTAAAATTTTGCAGCGCTTCCGCACTATCTGAATTCAGGACTTAGGCTTTCGCCTCGCCTTTCATTCGGAATAGTATGAAAGAATAGGGTTTTGAAAATAGATTTGAAAGCAGTTTTACACTATCTTAATCCAGGACATAAGCAGAGCTTCGCCTTTCATTCGGGATAGTATAAAGAAAATAAAATAAAAGAAAGCAGTAAAGTACTCAGAATTGAAATTGAAAGAGCCTATTTTATAAAGTCCGAAAATATTACAACTTTCTAAAAAGCTGAAAATAAAGCTGAAAAAATTACAACTTACAGAACTTTAGAATACTTGAAAGCTACTACCAGTTCCTTGTCAGAGAGCTGGGGAGTCCTAACAGTTCTTAAGGAATCTGCTGGAGTTCAATTGAATTTACAAATCCCTGCCGGCCTATTTATAGAAAAAATTTTCAGGTGACACGCCCCCTGACACGGGCGTGTCGGGTAGGGCGTGACAGGGTCACGGGCGTGACATACA
Source organism: Platanthera zijinensis (assembly GCA_039513925.1). Classification (NCBI taxonomy): domain Eukaryota; kingdom Viridiplantae; phylum Streptophyta; class Magnoliopsida; order Asparagales; family Orchidaceae; genus Platanthera; species Platanthera zijinensis. The sequence goes on from CM077090.1 coordinate 36,330,701, forward strand.
GGCTGTCGGGACAGGTGGCAAGCCAGCTGGAGATTTGGATAGACTTGAACTGGTCACGGGCGTGTCGAAATAGGTCACGGGCGTGTCCTGCATGTCATTTCAACAGGCGGCACGGGGCGTGGCGACAGCGCGTCAGCTTGCTGGACTTCTGGATAGAACTTGGTTAGGTCACGGGCGTGTCGCCTTTGGCACGGGCGTGTTCAGCAGGCGTGACCAACGATTTCCTGAGTTTGAGCTGTCCAGCAAAATAGCAGAAAACGGGATTAAAAAGAGCTGTCACGCCCTAGGTCACGGGCGTGACCTAGGGGCGTGACCTAAGAAAAAAATACAAAATTTCAGAAAAAAACTTAGAATTTAATTTTAAAACAAAAAAAATACAATATAATAAAAATAGTTAGTTTTATATAATAAAAACTAAGGTTTTTATTTATAAATATGTATATTTAATATGAAATAAAATTGTATATTTTTATACTCATCACGACGATTCTTGATATATGACATTGAGTGAACTGTAATCACTCAATGCCTGTGGACTTAGCCGTAGAATTGCTTTGCTGACTCTATGGCTTTGACTATCCACAACTTCATTCAGCGCTTTTGTCATCTGGCATTGAGTGAACAGGCTTCACTCAACGCTTGTAGACTTAGGAAATTTTCAGCCTCCCCACTAACATTCCATTGCATCTGGCGTTGAGTGAACTGGCTTCACTCAACGCCTGTGGACTTAGACAGATTTTTGTCTCTCCCCTTCTTTACTTTGTGACCACCTATCACACCACTTAGAATACCTGTCCTATCAATGTTACAAGGACTAACCTGCATGCATAAACTTAAACAAACATCAAATACAACTTTGTGTATATTATTAACATATTTGACTTCTACAAGTCTGGTACATTGTGGGCAATGGACCCAATATTAATCAACTAATTGATAAGTATGGTGTTATTCTGGATATTCTGAAGAAGAGCAAGAAGCTTGTCAAAAGACAGGCTGAGGAGATTGCTTCTCTTCAGCAAACTACTTCCCTACAGTCTGAGCTAGCTCCTTTGCTAGCTCAGATGAGGAGGGAAGTCAGTAAGCTGAAAAAAAGCTCATTCATCCAAATTAGCACCATTAGCCAGAAGAACAATATCATCAAGGATCTTGAAGAGGAGCTCCTCAAAGAGAGGATGCTAGTGGTTGAGTTTTCTAAGCCCAAAATAGTGTTGCCAATAATTGACTCCTTCACCTCTCAAAAGGATAAGAGAGGTTTGGGGTTCAAGTGGAATACTAGAGCTGTCCATTCCAAAGGGAAAGACAAGGCTCCAGTTGTGCCTCAGACCACCTTTCAGAATGTAATTTTCCCTTCTAACAGGTATGAACATGACATTATGTATGATCACTGGAAGAATAGTTTCTCTTCTTGTAAGGAAACAAGTGTATCTTATAATGGAAGAAGAAAGGGCATGGGATTGAGTGCACTGAATGCTCCCAGTGAGGAAATCCAAATGGCCAATCATACACCATTTGTGTTTGGTTCTCCAGCTCCCACTCTCAAGGACTAGGCTGTAGACAATCACCATGTTCCTCCAGCAAATAGCAAGACTATGAGAATGTCAGTCAGTAAGCCCCACTTGGCTGCTTCTGCTGTCATAAACACCATGTCAGCTGCAAAGATGACATCTGTTGGTGTAATTCAGAATAAGCCTTGTATACCTACAAACAAACTTACTTTCAGTCAAATACTTGATGAAAGAAATAGGAAAAAGGCTGCTGCTCTCTGCTCTGAATAGATAAAAACTTATAGCTTGCATACTTCAAAGGCTGTTCAGAAGAGGAGATACAACATCCATGAGTGTTGGTATTGTGGCAAGGTGGGTCACTTTGTCATAAACTGTTGGCACAACCCAAGTGTGCCAAGGTCAAGGGTGAGTCTTCCTTTCAGGGATGTAGTAGGTAGACATAGTTATTCTCAAGCTAACATGAACTAAGGACCCAAACCTTTTTGGGTTCCTAAAATAAATTCATCTGTGATTGCAGGATAGTCTAAGTGCCCATAAAATTCCAATATGGTACTTGGACAGTGGTTGTTCCAAACATATGACTGGAATAAAGTGCCATCTAAAGGATTATACTCCAGTGAAGGATGGACCTAAAGTCATCTTTGGTCATTCAGACAAAGGAGTTACCAAATGCTATGGTATGATTACCAATGACATAGTATCCATTACAAAAGTAGCTTGTGTGGAAGGATTGCAACACAATCTAATTAGCATAAGCCAACTATGTGATATTGGCCATGCCATTGTTTTCTACAAGGATAAGTGTCTGATCAAAGGTCAAGTGATAAAGAGGTCATTTTGACAGGCACTAGGAGTGGAAATATTTACTGTTTAAATTTCTTATGTATAAGTACAGACTCTCTTGTATGTCTTATTGCAAATGATAAAGTCACTTATTGTGTGCAATGGCACAAGAGGCTTGCTCACTTGAATTACAAGGCAATCAACAAGCTCTTCAATGAAGGGCTAGTCAGAAATGGACCTAATCTTAGATGCACCAAGGAGGGCATTTGCTCTGCATGCCAAAAGGGCAAACAGACAAAGGAATCCTTTAAGTGCATTGGGGCCAAGGATTCTGAGAGGTGTTTATACCTCTTGCATATGGACTTATTTGGTCCTATGACAGTTCATAGTCTAGGTAGGAAAGTCTACACACTTCTGATAGTTGATGACTATTTCATATTTGCTTGGGTATTCTTTCTTAAGAAAAGTCTGAAACCTTTACATATTTGTGACCTTTGTTAAGCAAGTTCAAAATGAAAAGAACAGTTCTGTGGTCAAAATCAAAAGTTACCATAGTACTAAATTTCAGTCTGAAGGCATGACAAAGTTCTGTGGTGAAAGTCATTATTTTCAAGAGTAGCTATATACCTAGAAGGGGGGTGAATAGGTTTCTTTGTCTTTTTAACTACCTTTTGATTTTAGTGTGATGAGTGTTTAGTTATTAAGTTAGCTTTCAAGAATGAGATACAACACACTAGGATTTATAGTGGTTCCCCAAGGTATGAGTACATGAACTTTCCCTCCCACCTTTCTAATAGTGTGTTAGACAAGGCAATCTTCTCTGTTCTCAGCTCAACGCGCTTATAACACAGATCCCTCAGGGTCTCTCGGACTTCCTCTAAGTCCTACCTTAGGCCAAAGCCCTACAACTCAGAGATGATATCTCCTATAGCTCAGTAATCTGCACCATATCACCTACTACAGTCATAATAAGATGCCCTACACCTCAGGCCAGGAGGATAGCACTAAACTCAGAGAGTATAACTCTCCTACAACTCAGATCTGAACCAGATCCGACCTCAAGACAAAATCCCTACCTCAGATTCACAATTGAATCCTACCTCAGGCACACAGGTCTTACCTCAGATCGACAATAGGATCCTACACCTCAGCTTTTATAATTTAGGCTTACAACTCAGATAAGTTAAGATCTTATAGATGGTGTATGTTATTGTTGATGATTGACTCTTGAGAGAATTTTCTCTAAGTATTCCTTTCTGGACTGAGTAAACTCATCCCTACCTTCTCCATAACACCAAGTATTAGATCTTCAGTAGTTTAGCTTGTACTGAGAAGACATTGTAGAGCCATGTACCTTCAAGCCTTTGATGTAATAGTGGAATGTATTGTCCTTGAAGATGAACATCAACCTGAAGTAGCTTTACAAATTGTTCTTATTCAGAAGACAAGACTTCTGATCTTGCTGTTGAAGACAAATTAAGTCTTCAGAGCTTTTGTTTCTTCAACAGCTAACTTCTGTCTGCTGATCACAGACTTACTATAAAAGCAAGTTCTTCGCAATATTTTCCATAGTCGAGAGGAAAAAGTTGACCAGAAAAGCTCTGTTCTCATTAAAAGCTCTCTTTTTCTTTCTCAGAACTCTGCTTTTGTATCCCGCCGATCAACCGCTCTTTGTGCAGTACGACCATCCGGAGTTGGTAACTACAACCTTCCTTTTGCATTAAATGTTACACTAAAGGTATGCGACGCCTTTTGTCATCTAGCGTGCAAATCCTGGGACTTTTGAATTCTTGATGACGTCAGCATGACTCAGTGCTTGGGGACTTGGTAATTTTTAAACAATCTGCATAGGCATTGAGTGAAGCCTTGTCACTCAACACAGAAACACTTAGCAGAATTCTACATCTTGAGGTGTCGAGGGAATCTTCAACACTCAACGCTTTTGCAATTTACAGTCTAACTGTTAAGGCATTGAGTGATCCTTCATCACTCAACGCTTCTGGACTTGGTAGAAATTTCCCAACATGAAGGCGTTGAGTGTAGCTTCTATAATCAACGATTCTGACTTTTCCTGTCTTCTTGATTGAGACATTGAGTAGCCAGTCTTCGCTCAGCGCTTCTATATTTAGAAAAAATTTCTGTTGAGTAGGCGTTGAGTGAACTATCTTCACTCGACGCTTTTGTCTTTGGCCAGATTTCTAGTCATCAATACTGCAACTTTGACTGCACCGTGTTCTGTCAACGGTTTAACTCTTCTGGCGTTGAGTGAAGCCTTGTCACTCGATACTTCGACTTAGCTAGTTTTTTGCTTGTTCAGCAACCTGTCTTAAGTATAACTATTATTATGAGCCTGACAACCTGTCAAATCAATGTAACAGAATGCAACTTGCATACAATGAACTTAGAGCATATGTTAAATGCATCCATGTGTATACTATTGATTTGTGGGCCTTCTTCAAATCTAGGACATTGTGATCAATGGACCTAACATGTGAAGAGAATGATATTTTTTAGGAGTTTTCTTCTCCTAGAACACCCCAGCATAATAGGATAGCTGAGAGGAAGAACAAGAATCCCATAGAGGCTGGCAGGGCATTACTTAGTGATACTTCTCTCCCAAAATACTTCTAGGCTGGGGCAGTAAACATTGCTTGTCATGTCCTAAATATAGCATTTATTAACAAGTATCACAAGAAGACTCCCTATGAGATTATTAAAGGCAGAAAACCAAATCTTGTCCATCTTAGGATCTTTGGAAGTAAATATTATGTGCTCAATAATAGGAAGTCCTACTTGATAAAGTTTGCTGTCAAATCCTATGAGGGAATTTTTGTTGGGTACAAAAACCACAGTAAAGACCATAGAGTCTACAACTTGAAGAACTAAGTTGTAGAAGAGTCTGTCAATGTAGTATTTGATGAGTCTTCCATGATTCACAGTTAGCTGCCAAGCTCCTCTAGATCTGCAAGTGCAGAATTAAAGTTAGACAAGCTGAGCATCAATGACACTACTCTTACTATATAAGAGGAAAGTGATGGTATGATCATTCCTGAAGAAGGTCCAAGTACACTAAACATTAATGAAGATCATCAGGATCTTATAACTGAAGTTCAAGGTGCTGAGGACAATATGCCAGCTATTGTCAGACACTTGAGAGATCATCCCAGAGATCTAATCATAGGAGATGCAAATCAAGGAGTTTCAACAAGGAGCAGAAGCCTCAACATTGCCATGTATTCAAGCTTTCTTTCTCAAGTTAAACCAAAGAAGTTTGAAGATGCTAATATAGATCCATTTTGGATTATGGCTATGCAAGAAGAATTGAACTCGTTTAAGAGATGCAATGTCTGGAAGTTGGTTCCCAGACCACATGGAAATAACATCATTAGAACCAAATGGATTTATGGAAATAAACTTGATGGGAATGGTGTTATCATCAAAAATAAAGATACACTGGTTATCAAGGGATACAGGAAAGAGGAAGGTGTTGATTTTTATCAAACCTTTGCACCAGTTGCTAGACTAGAGATAATCATACTATTCCTTGCATATGTTGCAAACAAGGGATTTAAGGTCTACCAAATGGTTGTTATGTCAGCTTTCCTTAATGGTGACCTAAAAAAGGAGGTCTATATTGTGCAACCCTAAGGTTTTGTTAATCCTTAATTTCCTGAATATGTGTTTCAACAAAGAAAGGCTTTGTATGGGTTGAAACAAGCCCCTAGGGCATGGTATAAAATCCTATCTAGCTTTCTCATTGAGAACAAATTCTCAAGGGGAAAGATAGACAAAATATTATTCCTAAGGGAAGTCAAGGGTAAGATCATTCTTATCCAAATTTATGTAGATGACATAATTTTTGGGTCTACTAATGATGTCCTTTACAAGAAGTTTGCTAAACTTATGCAAGGGATATTTGAAATGAGTAGTATGGGTGAACTCAAGTACTTCTTGGGCCTTCAAGTTAGACAATCAGAGGATGAGTTATTCATCTCTCAGTCTAAGTTCACCATGAAGTTAATCAAAAAGTTTGGAATGGAGAGTGCCTCCATAATGAAAACTCCAATGGGGTCAAGTGTGTCAATTGACGAGGATGAGAATGGAAAACCTGTTGATGAAACCTTATATAGAGGCATAATTGACTCTCTCTCCTCTACTTGACTGCTAGTAGGTCAGGCATTATGTATGCTACATGTGTTTGTGCTAAGTACCAGACATGCCCTAAACAGTCTCATTATTTTTCAGCTAAAATAATTCTAAGATATCTCAAGGGCACACCTGATTTGGTTCGAGAGTACCCTAGGAATAATGATTTTGAACCAATTGGGTATTCCGTTGTAGATTTTGCAGGTTATAGAGGAGACAGGAAAAGCGCATCAGGAACCTGTCAGTTTGTAGGGAGAGACGGGTATCATGGAGCAGCAAGAAGCAGACTAGTGTAGCCATCTCCACTACAAAATCAGAATATATTTCAACTGGAAGCTACTGTGCACAGCTACTATGGATTTAACATCAACTCCAAGACTATAATCTTCAGCTAAGTAAAACTCCCATTTATTGTGATTCATCTAGTGTAATCTCTATTGCAAGAAATCTTGTGTCTCATAGAAGGACTAAGCACATAGAGATTAGAAATCAATTCATTAGAGAGCATGTAGAAAGGGAAGACATCAGTCTTGTGTTTGTCCCCTCAAACAAACAAGTGACTGATATCTTCACTAAGCCACTAGATGAAGCCAAGTTCAACACCTTCAAATTTGAATTGGGTATGTTGAACTTAGTGTAGCTTCATGGTCATTACATTAATATGTGCATTAGGCAGGATTAACCTTTGCAGGTAATCAAGAAAGATCTGAACTAACTGTCTAGGTGTCGAGTGCATTGAGACAACTCCAGGCATCGAATGCGTCGAGTGCGTCGAGTTCACTCAATGAATTTATTCTGGAAGTTCTGATTATGGCTATCTTGTAGGATTAATTTTATCCGTTGATCAAATCGTGTTGATCACGACATGTACGCTCCTCTCGCTTAAAATAAATAAAATAGTTCCTTGCCCTATTCGACTGTCAGCATCCATGTGAAGTTTTATCGAGCAAGCTCTTCAACCCTCAAGAAATTCAAAGTTCTAATGGCACCCAAAGGAGTGAATTTTTTATTCGAGGGATCTAAACTTGTTAGGAATGCGTTCAAGGATGTATCTGAAGAAGTTCAACTGGTTCTTGATGCGTAAAAATTGTTTCACGGACTATAATCCAAATAGGCAAGTGTACCTATCGTTTTATAGTATAGTGATAAACATATATCAAGATCGTATAAAAACTCGGGGTAGGCAAGTACTATTACTCACAATGACTCTATTATCCTACCGAATGATTGATTGGGTGATTTTGAGAAATTAAAATTAAACTAGAGATGAAATTAAGACGAAAACCAAGGATAAAAAGATAGCATTCGATCAATGATTCACCATGAAATGAATGAGAAGGATAAAAATATAATTTTATAATTGCAAATTAAACTCGACCGTGACGGATCCGATTATAAGAAATAATCTCGATAGAGCATTAAATCCCCTGACTTATAGACGTTTTGACTGAAATCTCTTGACAAGTCAAAATGGCCTAAAGTCACATTATCGAAGTGACCCGCACTATTGGATTTGACTCAAATCCGGAGGATTTACGTCATCCTATCTCTAGGATTGCGTTCAACTCCTTCCTTTTTTGAGTGATATTTCACATCAACGAGTCTCTCAACTTCTATGAAATGAGATCAAATGCCTACTACCGTATACCCGAAATACGGAGTTGACACGAGAAAAATCAAAGAAGGATCGATAATAATTTAGACAAAAACAAAACTAAGAAAAAAGAAAAACCTCATCTCACTTCATGGATCCTCACGATCGAATGCTAAAAGGAATTAGCTACGCATGTTTGAGAGAGAAACCACAATAAGAGAAAAGAAATCCATTTTCATTAATAGTTAAAAGGAGGTTCACAATGAAAAGAACAAGGCAATATTATTCTACTAAAGAAACAATTACAACAAGGAAAGAAAATTACAACAAGAAAGAAAAATTACGCAAGAACAAAACCTTAACTAACTTAAACAAAATTTAACTCACAAAAACTTCTCTAACAAAAAATTTCTAAATCTTCAATCTTAACCATTCAACATGAGGCATGGGCTTCCTTTTATAGGAGTGGAGGAAGATTCTTGATGAAGATAAATATGAGGGGACAAGGGGGGTGGCCGACCATACATGGTGAGGAGGGTTCATGCATGGAATTAATGAAGGGAGAGAGAAAAATGGGGGGGTTCATTGTATTTTATTTATGGGAATGATAAAAGAGAATGTAAAGTAGATAGGGGGTGAATATAGAATAAAGAGGGGAAAAGAGAAAGGGGTCGGCCATGCATAATGGGGAGGTGAATGCATGTGGAAATTAATGAGGATAGAGAGAGAGGTGGCCGGCCAACATGGAGAAAAATGCATGAATGAGAAGGTGCATGCATGCAAAGCAAGGGCCTCACATGGGCTTGATGAAGTGGGCTTTGAAGAGGGCTCGAGTAGGGGTCAAGGGAAGGGGTCGGGCTGCTCTTGGACTGCATGAGTAGTGGGCTCGGGCTGCTTGGTGAGCTGCTCCAAATGGAAAGCTCGGGTTGCATGGTGGGCTGCTCTAAATGGAAGACTCGAGCTAGCTTTATGTGGGGTGGCCGAGTTGCTAATGAATGCATGTTGCATGAACTAGAGGCTTCAAGGTGGGGCTCGGGTTGGTCTTCATGTAGGCTTGAATGGTTGCATCAAATGGAGGCTAGACATGAGCTTGGGCTTGAACCTATAAATAAAGCAAAACAAACATTAGTCAATTTTTTTATGACATAACATAGATAAACATAAGACGTAGAACATAAAATAATAAAAAGTGAAAATACATAAAACATATAAATAAAACTACGAATTTTATTATTATAATATAACAAAACATTTAAAAAAAATAACAACATAACAAGCATAATAATACATAAAACTATAATAAAACCTAAGAATTATGAATACTAAACTACCCCCAAAAGGGATGACTAAAACTAGTCATCAAATTCTCCCATGCTAGAGTATTTGCTTGCCCTCAAGCAAATGAAAATAAAAACTAGGGGAGAGTAATAAAAGTAAACAAGCAATTTAGATTTCATAGATTAAGAAAACCAAAACATGAAAAACTAAACTATCCTAATTTCTATGTTAACAACTAATGGGGTGAGAAGTGCACAATAGAAAACTTGAAAATGGAGATCTAAAAATATTATTAGAACATAAGGAAGAATTACACATTCCTAAATCCCTAAAACAAGGCATTCAAAATTTAGGAAAATAAGAAAAACAAAAGTAGAAGTTCTAAATAAACGGCGCATTGACGAACTACTAGGTTGCTAGAATAACGATTAACCCTAAATCACCTCAAGATAACCTCCAAAGAAATCCATCAATGATGGTGGCCATAGGCTTGTCTATTCACACTCTCTCCACTATGCGAATTCACGTCTAAAGATCAAAAGGACTTAAAATAGGCGTTAAGACTTGGCTTAGGTAAATAATTAGGAATTGAAAATCAAGGATAAACGTGATGGTTAAAACACACTAAACCAAGGGTGAGCTCTAAATAAACATAAAAATGAGAAAAATGAGAAATGACAAGTATGTCATTTCTCCAATTCAAACTACAAAACAAGGCCATAAAAATTTTTTTCTTTTCAAAATTTGGCCACAAATAAGCTTTTTCTCTCTTTTTTTCTTTTTCTTTTTTTTGATAACATTTTTATAATAACTTTTTTCCTTCATAAAAGAGAGCTCCAAATGCAAACTTTAAATATTCCTTTTCATTTTAAAAGATAACCCAACACAATAATATTTAAAGCTCATAGTCTAGTGTGGAATTAGGAAGGGCATTTTGGCTTTGGTGAAATAATGAAATGAAAGGTGGAGCTAAAAACAAAGAAACATGGAAAAAGGCACAAAAATTATTTTGTAACGGTGAAATTGTTTGGTGGGCAAAAAGGCTCAAACGGGTCAAAGGGTGGCCTAATTCATTTCTAAAGTACGTGAAAATGACGCAAATGTTTCGAGAGTAGCTAGGGACAAGTTCTAGACACCAAGAAAGTATTACCCCACGAATGAAAAAGTGATAACATTACCTAGCAACCATTCGTATGCAACTAACCGAATAAAAAGAAAAAAACTATAAATTGCCAACTTACAACGTTAAAAATCGATTCCTATATTTAAGAACAAGAAATTAGTAAAACTAAGCTATGTTAAATGATAAATTTAGAAAACCGTTTCAAAGAAATCTACATAGAACTACAAAACCGCACGGGCCTACACATCACTAGAAGAAACATAAAAATAAAGATAGAAAATAATTTTTGATTTTGATTTTCAAATAGATTTTAGCATTTGTTTAGGATTTTTTTTTTTTTGGGTTTTTTTGTATTTCTAGATAAAGTTAAAGAAAAAATAAAAACTTCTAAAAAGCTTAAAATAACTATAATAATTTTTGGATTTTTGTTTTAAAGAATTTTTTTTTGAAAGAAACGGAGAAAGAAAATAACTAAATCCTCCCCCATGCTTGGATTTTTCATTGCCCTCAATGAAAGAAAATGAGAAAGAAAAGGAGGAGAAAAAAAAGAAAAAAATGCAATAAAGTAAATAAATAAAAAAACAAGACTTCCCCGGGTTTGTGAGGCGAAGGCGGATGTCGCTCCCATATGCTAGGTTTTTAATGTATTTGATCATCAGCAGGTTTGATTCGATCCATCTTGATATCAGCAATGTTGGAGCAGCAGGATCCTAGCTCATGCTCTCCCAAAGAGAGAGGCGAGTCGCGAGAGCCAGGCCGCACCTCTAGGATTAGTACTTTGTGGGATCTTCAGGAGAAAATGGGTTTAAGGAGGCGAGTGAGATCTTCGCCTAGTTTACCATCAGACCTAGCTCATCGGTCTGCCTCTAATTAAGGGGCAGGAGAGCCGCGGGAGCCCCGACCCGCACTCTCCTAAAGAGGAAGGCAAGTCGCGAGGGCTAGGCCGCGTCTGCTCAGCCTAGTGGCGAGCCGGTCCCGGTGTCCTCCTATGAGTGGGGTGCAAATGTTATATGGTTAACTTAATTTGGTCTGCTAAACAAAATTTGGTCTGCATTTAGCTCCTCAGAATAGCGGAATTTTGTTGTTAGCAGACCTCCTTTTAGCTGTACATAACTGTTCAGAATAATAGAGTTACTCTATTTGCAGGCCAAGTCTTAAAAACTATAAATAGACCCAAGGGGGTACCTCAGAAGGCTTGCTTATTTGTTCTATGGTCTTCTAACACTTTCTGAGGTATCCTAAGCTCAGCATTTGGCTAAGGAGTGGAAGCACTCTAAGATCTTCCGGGTGTGTGGTGGGACCTCTGAGCTGGAGTCTCTAGTCAGTTTCTGGTTCAAAGTCTTCGGTCAGTCAGGCTTGTCAGGCAAAGTAAGTGTGCGATCACCCCTTCCCCAAGGGTTCGGACTCTATAGAAGCCAGTTCACGGTTTAAACATTTTGGTGAGGTGAGCGTGGAGAGTGATCATCACCAAAAACCCTATATAAGCTCAATGGCTGGGGGTGAAGGACAGGGATTTGGCATGACCGACTTGCGACCCCTCCTCTTCTCGCCACCCTCGGGATGTTTGAGAATTTCTGGCAAGAGATGCGGAACCTCGTCATGTGTGCACTCAGCACTCGTATCGAGTGATCGACACCAGCTGTCGCAGTTATCGTATCCCCAGTCCTGGGCGAGAATTCCCCTGTCAGGCAAGCTGGGAAGGAGGTAGAATAGAAAGGCAGCAAGCGGAGTCCGTCGGGGCAAGTTCTGTTTCCCAGCTCGGCAAGTGCGTGCCGGACTTGCGAGGCGGAGGTGCGAGATCACTCGGCTCGCTTAGTAGGGGATGACAGCCCCTTTAGTGAGTTGGTCTCATCCACCTTAATTCCAGAGGGGTTTTGCGAGCTGCAGATGTCCTACTACACCAGAAAGGATAATCCGGCTCAACACATCCAGTGGTTCGAGGATGTGGTTTCAATCCAATAGATGTCGGATGTATTCAAGTGCAGTCACTTTGCCATCACCCTCAAGGAGAAGGCGAGAGATTGGTTTTACCAGCTTCCAACCAGCTCCATCTACTGCTTCGAGGACCTGCGTCGGGGGTTCATGCTGAGGTTCACTACATCCAAGAAGAGGAAGAAGGAGTCAGAGTCTTTGTTCCTCATCAAGCAGGGAGTGAGCGAGACCCTAGTGAGCTATGTGGATCGGTTCCAGGAGGAGGTCCTCCAAGTTCAGGATATGCTGAGTCATACCCTTATGATGGCCTTTTCTCTGGGGCTACAGTAAGGGTTATTCAGGATGGAATTGAAGAGGGTGCCTCCAGTGTCCTTTGAGGAGCTGATGGAGACGGTGACTAGGGAGGTCGACGGGGAAGCGTTGAACCCGGAGATTGCGAGGAAGTTGGCTAGATGGGCCACAGAGGAGGAGAAGGTGTTAGGAGGTGGCCGAGGATAGAAAGTGCAGAGGGCTGACCCCAGGCAGAGGTAAAAGCAGCAGCCAAGGTGGTGCTACCAGGAGCTGAAAAATCGGCTAGGCTGGAGGTAGCAGGAGTGGCATGACCAAGGCTAGAGGGGAGGTTTCCACAAAGGGGATAAACACCAATGAGGTCAGGGTCAGTTCAACTATCCAGGTTGGAGGCAGGTCCAGAGGCATCCTCTCCCCGATCACCACCAGGCTATGGCGATAGCCCTGGAGAGGAGGAGGAGAGGCCAGAGAAGGAGACTAGGAGGCAGAGGGGAGCTGCCCTACTATGACTTCCACCAAGAGGAGGGGCACGTGACGGCCACGTGCCCCTTAGTTCCTCGAGATGAGAGGAAATAGGGAGAAATAATGGCAAACCTGCCAGGAAGTGCAAATTTAAGAAGTCTTGCTACGGGCAGAGAAGGACAAGTGTGAGGACCGGGCCGATGTCGGAAGCCGAGGAGGGATCAGAGTGATCCATGGGGGTAAGAATCAAGGCCGCCCGCAAGGCGAGTCTCCACACTATGTACTGACGGAGCATTGCCTCCACATCCCTAACCCCTCCCCAGAAGAGAACATTACCTTCTCTAGGAAGGACATGTCGGATCATGAGGATCCCTTTTGCGACGTGATGGTGATCGAGGCCACGGTCGAGAATTTTTCCGTCTCTCGGATCCTCATTGATAATGGGAGCTCTATCAATGTCGTCTACAAGAAGGTGTTCGACATAATGAAGGTGGAGACCCGGAGGGTGTTGGCATCATATGGGCCTTTGTTCGGATTCTCTAGGGAGAGGAAGGAGGTGGAAAGAGGAGTGGGACTTCATGTTACCTTGTGGGGGCAATCCAGAAACTGCCGGTTTATCATTGTGGACGCCCTCAGCAGCTACAACTTCATATTTGGACGGCCCCTCATCAGTACCTTCCACTATGTGCCCTCCTCTTCAACCAATTCCTGAAGTTCAATATTGAGGGAATCTAGGTCTGGGTCTAGGGAGACCCCAAGATAGCAAGGGAATGCTACGTGACTGTGGTCAACTCCATCTCATGGCAAGGAGGAGCTGAGGAAAGGGAGAGGATGATGGAGGAGCTGTCTGGCCAGGAGGATGGAGGAAGTGCTGTAGGAGCAGGACGAGGTGATGGCCATGGAGGAAGCTGAAGAAGAGGTTCTTTCCCCAGGTAAGAGAGCTGTGGGCGAGTGGGAAGACCAATCCAGGCTGGAGGCTGCAGATGAGGTGGTGGAGATGGAGGTTCTCACCCGGGAAGGTAGGGTGGAGAAGGTGCGGATCACCGAGGGGCTGAGTCCAGAGGACCAGGGGAGGATGCTGGAGTACATCCAGAAGAACATCTACATCTTTGCATGGAGTGCGTAGGACATGACGGGGATCGATGAGGATGTCGCCTGCCACCACCTCAATCGGGATCCCGAAGCTCGCCCCATCCGACAGAAGAAGAGGTCTACCACGGTCAAGCTGGCCGAGCCCATCTGGGAGAAGGTGGGTAAGCTCCTTAAGGCCGGATTAGTCTCAAAGATCCAGTATCCAGGCTGGGTCTCCAATGTTGTAATGGTTAAAAAAGAAGACGATCGCTGGATAATGTGTGTAGATTTCTCTCTTTTGAATAAAACTTGTCCTAAAGATTGTTACCCATTGTCTCGGATTGACGCGCTGGTTGACTCAGCCATCAATTTTTCTGTAATGAGTTTTCTAGATGCTTTTTTAGGTTATCATTAGATCAGGATACACCCGCCCGATATAAAAGATGCCTCCTTCATCACCGAGGATGGGTGATGTTGCTACAAAATGATGCCCTTTGGGCTAAAAAATACAGAGGCAACTTATTATAGGATGATGGATCGGGACTTCCGAGAGCAAAAGGGGAGAAACATGGAGGTCTGCGTTGATGACATCATGATCAAGAGTCAAGACATGAACTCTCACCTCAGGCATCAAGAGGAGAACTTTGGCACCCTGTGGAAATATAAAATGAGGCTAAACCCCTTGAAGTGTTTCTTCGGGGCGAGTAGGGGTAAGTTCCTAGGCCACCTCCTTACTCCCGCAGGAGTGGAGCCCAATCCTGACATGGTGAGGGCGATCGTAGAGCTTGGGATGCCGAGGAATGCTAAAAAGGTCCAGCGGTAAATAGGCAAGCTAGCAGGATTGAGCCGGTTCCTCTCTCAGGTAGGAGAGAAGTGCTCTCCCTTCTTCAAGATGCTAAGAGGGGCCAGAAGTTTGAAAGGTCCGAGGAGTGCGAGGGTGTCGTCAAAGACTTAAAGAGGCAGTTGACCCAGGCTCTGCTACTCCATGGACCAAAGGAGGGGGATAGGGGTCTAGGCTGAGGCCTTGAGCTCCATCCTGGTCCTAGAAGAGGGGAATAAATAACTATCGATCTACTATGTAAGCACGGTCCTAGAGAAGATAGAGCTTTAGTACCCCATCTTGGAAAAGTTGGCCTTTGCCCTAGTCATCTCGGTCCGGAGGCTCCGTCCATATTTCCAGGCACACTCTATCCGAGTGGTGACTGACCATCCCTTCTACAACATCTTTGAGGGAGTGGAGCACTTTGGAAAGCTAGTGCAGTGGTCTGTAGAGCTGAGCAAGTTTGACATTTTTATTATCCCCCGCCTCTTGATCAAGGACCAAGCGATGGCCGACTTCCTAGCCGACTATGTGGTTGAGGTGGCGGAGGCCGAGCTCACTCATCTAGTCCCTTAGAGGGTGAAGGTGGATGGCAAGTCGGGGAGGCACTCCTTGGGGGTAGGGGTGATCTTGGAGAGTCCGCAAGGGACGAAGATCGAGCAGACTGCGGTCATTTATTTTACCATCACAAACAACTAGGCAGAGTATGAGTCAGTGATTGCAGGTCTTTGGCAGGCCAGGGAGTGAGGGGTGCAGGATGTGGAGGTGCTCAGGGATTCCATGGTGGTGGCCTCTGATGCGCTTACGTCAAGTGTACCGCTCGCATAAGTAATATAAAATGGAAAGGCTTTCCCATGTATCGAATCTCTCAAGGAACCCCGCAATATGGAGTTATCTTTCAAGTAGGACTTGAGATTGAAGTCCTTAGATCGAGGTCAAGAAGGGGTTTGGTTTTAGATACAAGAAAATAAAAACTAATTAAATATACTTCTATGCAGGCCGCTATGCGCTGCTTCACTCAATGAAATGGAGGAGTAAGCAGGCATAAAGAACGCGTAGAACAGCGGATTGAGGTTCGCAAACACCTCGTCGCAATGCGCACCACTAGCGATTGCTAGTGCGCCAATACTAATTATGGTGGCGGGTGGAAATATGGGCGCTGCTCAAGCAACTAAAGCAATAAAACGATATAGATTCAAAAATACATGAAACAAATAACGCTTACAACTAAAGTGCAACATCATCTACATATGAAGATTTAACCACGCATATACAACAATAAAGCAAGAACAAGTTGATGAGTTGTAAATATACGCATTTTTTAGTATTTTATTTAAGTAGTTTTAGAATGTTTTAGTTATTTTCTGTTATTTTTCTTTAAAAATATGCTTCTTTTTATAAATATTCTCTAACTTAAGTTTATTTTGATTTTCTGATATTTTTAAGAAAAAAGTCAAAAAAAATGACCTGACATGCCCGTATTCCAGACTCGACTCGCCCGTGTCAGCCACTCAACGCCATCAACTCGACACTCAACGCTTTTACTATTCACCTCTCAATGCCACTCAACGCCTTTTCAACTCGACAAGGACACGCCCGTGTCCGATGACTCAACACGCCCATGTCCGTCACTCAATGCCTCCCGCAAGTCAGCATTCAACGCCTTCTTCAACCCGACAAGGGCATGCCTACCAACATGCCCGTGTTTCAAACCCGTGTCACGCCACTGAATGCTTTCATCCAGTCGACACTCAACGCCTTTTCAACCCAAGAAGCACATGCCTACAAACACACCCGTATTCCCCACCTGTGTCACCAGCTCAACTCAACGCCTGCCGACATCAACTTGCCACGTGTCCTGACATGCCCGTGTCACCCAACCCAACACGCCCATGTCGGACATGTGTCCTGTCCCGAAGCTTCCAGAAACAAGCCAGCTCGTCGGATTTCGCCAAGTCAAACACGCAACTGTGCTGCGCCCCTCGACATGCCTGTGTCGTAGGCTGTGTCACCCGACTTTTTTTATTTATAAATAAAAGCTTTCTATAAGCTCACTGGTTCTGTTCTTTGGACCATTTTGCTAAGGGGAGGCTGCCTAGATGGACTTCAAAGCCTTGTAATGGAATTTTCTCCCCCTCTCTATTTTATTTATTAGCTTTGTAATCTTTTCTTTTAAGTAATAAAATTTGTAGATTTTCTCCCTTACATGGTTTTGAATTTCATCTATGTGCCCACCCTAAGCAATCTTATTTTTCTTTGTTTATCTTTAGTTTTCTTGTCTTTAAAATGCGTGTGTGTGTGTTTATGAGTATAGGTTTATACTTTTATGTTTTCATTTTACTTAGTTTAGTTTAGGAATTTTCCGCATTTCTAACCGTTATGCCGCCCATTTCTTTTCTTGCACCTTAGTGTTTAGGTTTAATTATCTAGTTTTTAGCCACTTTTTTAGCTTTGTATTCATTCTTATGTTTTATAAAAGAGACTTTAAAAGTGTTATTTTTCATTTTCTTTAACTTAAAATTTTTAGGATCGTAAAACTTTTTGTCCTTTTTTTGTTTTATTTTTACTTTTTCGACTCTTTTATAAAATTATAAGAATGGAAAAGTCCTTGTTTTAATTTTCCGTCAACTTAGCTTTTAATTTTATTTTCAAAACTTTTTGTCTGTTTAATTTTTATTTTGTCTTTTTACATATTTCTACCGCATTCTAGCGGTAGAAATGTCGTTGTTTTAAATTTTCTGTCACTTTGTCTTTCCTATTTTTTGTATGCGTGCGTGCGTGTATGAGTTAATTTTTAAAACTTTCTTTCAATTTATGTAGAGTGTGTGCGTGTGCGCATTTATTTCCGCCTACTCGTTAAGAGTTAAATGACGTGCTTTCATTTCCCTCCTACTCGTTTGAATAGGACTTGTAATTTACCGCTTTTATTTTCTTCCTACTCATTTCAGTAGGACTTTGTGTATGTGTGTTTTCATTTCCGTAGAGTGCGTGTGTGGGTGTATTTATTTCCTCCTACTCATTTGAGTAGGGCACGCTTTCATTTATTCCCGCCCACTCATTTGAGCCGGGTCTCGCAATTTACTTCTTTATTTACCGCTTTTATTTACTGCTTTATTTACTGCTTTCATTTTCAGCTTTCCTTTTATCGCTTTCTAGGTTTATCCGTCCCCATTCCGATGAATGGCTAACCGCTCTTAGCCCTCAATATCGAAGAACAATGGGACAGATAAAATCGCTTTAAATAATTAAAGGTCCTCTTTTTCTCGTTAATTAAAAGTACTTAAAGTTTGCCCTGGGTTAACGACGCGTAGGATCACATATCGATGTGTGGGTTCTATTTTCATTGTCCATACGCAGGTGGCCGAGAGGCCGTGCGTATGGACAGATCACCCTTGGGTAAAGAGAATTCCACACTTACTCTCGAGAGAGGAGGTGCATAACTCTATCGGATTGGGTTCCCCACCCAATAGCGGGGTTCTTAGCATATTGCGGGCATTAAGAAGAATCCTTCGTCGGACTAACGTTCGGTCGAATAGTCTTAATGTTCAGGTGAGTGATAGTCCTAGAGATAAGTGAGCTCATTCTTTTGGAACCTCCACGGCCAAGTCTCCGCCTTAATTAATTTGAAATTAAAGATCTCTTTTTATTAAAAGTTTATTTTAGTTCGAATTCTATTTGATATCGTCGCGCTATTTATTCTTCGGCTTTCCTGTTTTTTTTATGCTTTAATTTTCTACACTTTATATTTATCTGCTCTTTTTTATATAACAACCAAAAATATTATCGGTAAAATATTAGTTGTTTCAGGGAAAGAGTAGAAATAGGCAAACTGACCCGGAGAACAATACGACCCCGATATTCCTCACCGAGAATATCATGTACTACACGCGATAGGTGCACTTGCCTCCCTTTCGTTAAAACTCGGTTTCAACCCCTTTTTTATATAAAATAAATCCGTGTGCCCCGCCTTTCTAAATAAAACCCTCATCTTATTAATATAACCACCCGGGGCACCGCGAGTTTTAACCATCAAGTTTTTGACGTTGTTGCCTGAGAAATTTTTCGATTTGCTATTTTGAATTCCTGAAAACTATTAATTTTACTTTTTATTTCTATTTATATAAAAAAATGGTCAACCAAAAAATTATATTAATAATAATAATATCAATAATAATAATAATAAATACTTAAAAAATTAAAAAAATCAAAATCAAAATCAAAAACTTAAAAACCTTAAAAATCAAAAACTTAAAAACTTAAAAATCTAAAAAAAAAACTAAAAAATTAAAAAACTATAAGACTTATAAAAAACTAAAAAACACTAAAAACTAAAAAATTATATATTTTGTCGCTTCGGTGCACTTCACTATTGTGAGCGCTAGGGGAACGCATATCTGTCACACTCATATAGCTAAGACGTTAGCTTACGAGTCACACTCACTTGCCCCCCTATCACGCACACACTTTTCGCCGAATTTATCTTTTTCACTTTTTCTGTTATATTTTTACTACTTCTAATTTTTGCAGGGTCATTACTAACGGGCCTCCCCTAACACGTTTTAGGGAAGCTTTCTTAACACCTATTTTTATTTTTGTACTTATCTGTTTTTATATATATCGTTTCTCATACTTAGTGCAACATTGGAGAATATGTTGGACTTTAGTATGGGAGTGTTTCCATGCTTTTTGTTTTATTTATTTACTGTCCTTTTATTTTTCTGCACCCAATCAAAAATACCAAAAAAATTAAAAAAATGTAAAACTTCAAAAAAAATTTACTGCTTGTTTTTATAATTAAAAACTAAAAAAATGAATTATCGCTCCGCGACGTTCGACTCATCGAACCAACCACATAAATAAGAGTCTGTTCGTGGGCGATCAGTTTTTTACTTTTTAATTAATTGTTGTAAATATTCTCTTTCCTCTTCTTTTTCTCTTTTTTCTTTATAAATAAAACCTCTTTCTCTTCCCTTTCTTGTAAATAATTTAAAAAATCAAAGAAAAAAATTTTAAAATCCAAAAATTCAAAAAAAAAAATAGAATAACTATAAAAATCCAAAAAAAGAGATAATAATCAAAACACAAAAAAAGATACAAACCATAAAATCCCAAAAAATTCTTTATTATGAAACAAATAAAATCGAATATGTCATATCTTAAACCTTTTTGTTTTCCAAAAAATCTAGTTTCGAGTTAATTTATATGCGAATTATACTTATTCTTTGTTTACTATTCATTTATTAATTAAAATTTAATAGATTTAAGTGTCTTGGGTTAAGCTTTAAAGATTTTTTTTATGACTTTACCTTATAATAGGGAACATGTTTTTCAGCACCACTTCTAATTTTTCATAAATAGAAGCTCGTATCTATGTTAAAAAATAACAATTATGGATTTCAATTATTTCGACTTCATACTTTTAGAAACATAGGAACGTTCATTTTAAAAAAAGTTGCTCTCAAAACTTTTTTATTAAAGTCTAGTTTTCTCTTTAAAAAACCCATCTCCCTTTTTTTTCATGTCTTACTTGATATAATTTATCCCTTTTTTATCTCTAAAATATCTTATGTCAATGGGAATAAGATTTCGTTCCGTAAACGTAGGCACCCAATATTTTAAAAGATTATATGTTACGGAGTAAGAGGATAAAATTCATTACTCTTATACATATACATTGGGTTATTTATTATTTATGAAGTTGATTCAAAAAATTATATGTTAGGAAAATAAGATTTCATTTTCCTTAAACTTTCAAAAAAATATATGTAGAGGTTCGAGAAAAAATTACATCGCCTCTAAATCCAAACTCTCTTCATAAACCACCAAACCACTTAGCCTATTTCAATGATTTTAGAATTAATTTAAAAACTTTTTGAGAGCATAATTTTTAAATTACATTATTTCCTTTAACTTCTTTTAAGCTAAAGTTTTTTATATAATTTCAATCTATCCTTGTTAAACTAACAAAAATAAATTTTTGTTTTCTATTTATTTTATCTAGAAGTCTTTTTGAAACTCTTCCTCTATTTATAAAATTTTCATAATTTAGGATTTAATCCTTTAACCCCAGATGTTTATTTTGATCTTACTTTTAATTAATTCAAGCGGTAGCTAAACTTAGGATTTCTTTAATTCCTTATAAGTTTATCGTCAACTTTTGTTCTACAATAGCAAAAGCTTAAGTATGAGGGTATTTGATGAGTTGTAAATATATGCATTTTTTAGTATTTTATTTAAGTTATTTTAGAATGTTTTAGTTATTTTCTATTATTTTTCTTTAATAATATGCTTATTTTTGTAAATATTCTCTAACTTAAGTTTATTTTGATTTTCTAAAAATTTTCAAAAAAAAAGTCAAAAAAATGACCTGGCACCCCCGTGTTCCAGACTCGACACGCCTGTGTCAGCCACTCAATGCCATCAACTTGACACTCAACGCTTTTACTGTTCAACTCTCAATGCCACTCGATGCCTTTTCAACCCGACAAGGACACGCCCGTGTCCGATGACTCGACACGCCCGTGTCCATCACTCAACGCCTTCCGCAAGTCAGCGCTCAATGCCTTCTTCAACCCGACAAGGACATGCCTACCAACATGCCCGTGTTCATTTTACTTAGTTTAGTTTAGGAATTTTCCGCATTTATAGCCGTTATGCCGCCCGTTTCTTTTCTTGCACCTTAGTGTTTAGGTTTAATTATCTAGTTTTTAGCCTCTTTTTTAGCTTTGTATTCATTCTTATGTTTTATAAAAGAGTCTTTAAAAGTGTTATTTTTCATTTTCTTTAACTTAGAATTTTTAGGATCGTAAAACTTTTTGTCCTTTTTTAGTTTTATTTTCACTTTTTCGGCTCTTTTATAAAATTATAAGAATGGAAAAGTCCTTGTTTCAATTTTCCGTCAACTTAGTTTTTCATTTTATTTTCAAAACTTTTTGTCTGTTTAATTTTTATTGTTTTTTTACGCATTTCTACCGCATTCTAGCGGTAAAAATATCGTTGTTTTAATTTTCCAGTCACTTTGTCTTTCCTATTTTTTGTATGCGTGCGTGCGTGTATGAGTTAATTTTTAAAGTTTTCTTTCAATTTATGTAGAGTGTGTGCTTGTGCGCATTTATTTTCGCCTACTCGTTAAGAGTTAAATGGCGTGCTTTCATTTCCCGCCTACTCGTTTGAGTAGGACATGTAATTTACCGCTTTCATTTTATTCCTACTCATTTGAGTAGAACTTTGCTTCTGTGTGTTTTCATTTCCGTAGAGTGCGTGTGTGAGTGCATTTATTTCCTCATACTCGTTTGAGTAGGGCTCACTTTCATTTATTCCCACTCACTCATCTGAGCCGGGACTCGCAATTTACTGCTTTATTTACCGCTTTCATTTACTACTTTATTTACTGCTTTCATTTTCAGCTTTCCTTTTATCGCTTTCTAGGTTTAGCCGTCCCCATTCTGATGAGTGGCTAACCGCTCTTAGCCCTCAATATCGAAGAGCATTGGGACAGATAAAATCGCTTTAAATAATTAAAAGTCCTCTTTTTCTCGTTAATTAAAAGTAATTATGGTTTGCCCAGGGTTAACGACGCGTAGGACCACATATCGATGTGTGGGCTCTATTTCCGTTGTCCATACACAGGTGGCCGAGAGGCTGTGCGTATGGACCGATCACCCTTGGATAAAGAGAGTTCCACACTTACCCTCGAGAGAGGAGGCGCGTAACTCTACCGGATTGGGTTCCCCACCCAATAGCGGGGTTCTTAGCGTATTGCAGGCATTAAGAGAAATCCTTCGTCGGACTAACGTTCGGTCGAATAGACTTAATGTTCAGGTGAGCGATAGTCCTAGAGAGAAGTGAGATCAATCTTTTGGAACCTCCACAGCTAAGTCTCCGCCTTAATTAATTTGAAATTTAGGATCTTTTTTTATTAAAAGTTTATTTTAGTTTGAATTCTATTTGATATCGTCGCGCTATTTATTCATCGGCTTTCCTATTTTTTTATGCTTACATTTTCTGCACTTATACATATATCTGCCCTTTTTTATATAACAACCAAAAACATTATCGGTAAAATAATAGTCGTTTCAAAGAAAGAATAGAAATAGGAAAACTGACCCCGAGAACAATACGACCCCGATATTCCTCACCGGGAATATCATGTACTACACATGATAGGTGCACTTGCCTCCCTTTCGTTAAAACTCGGTTTCAACCTTTTTTTATATAAAATAAATCCGCGTGCCCCGCCTTTATAAATAAAACCCCCATCTTATTAATATAACTACCCGGGGCACCGTGAGTTTTAACCATCACAAGTCAAGAAATCGACCAAATCTGAAGGCTCATCGAGGAGTCGCAGAAGGAATCGTCGGGTTGTCAGTCTACGTCCAAGATCGGTCCTCAACTATGACCGGGGTAGAGAAGGTTGTCACTACCCTCCAATGGACTCCTCTTCTTCGTGTCACGATACGAAAAAAGGTTGCAAGCTTCCCTTTGCTTGATGGTTATGGCATCAAAACTTGCAATTGTGCTAAGAGGTGAAGGAGAAAGCCGAGATCAAGCACCGGCGAGAGGTAAGCTTCGCGAGGATGGCTGAAGCTTCTCTGCTCGGTGGAAGATGAAGGGCGGAGGAGGAACGGAGGAGTTTTGCCCTAAAATGGTGGTAGGAATGGCTGAAAATGATCCTCCCTCCAATGGAAGGAAATCTGCGCTTAAATAGAAGCAGGTCAGAAAAATGGTCACACACGGTTTGGCACACGACCATGCGATAACCGTGCGTTAATAACGCGCAGATAATGGCCTGCGAGAAAGATGAGTTGACCCGTGCGTTTTACTCGCGCACGGACACTTCCGCCCGTGCGTGAAGGAAAACGCACGGGTAACCACAGATCACTAAAAAACAGGATAACAAAGAGGAACCGTGCGTTTTACTCACGCACGGGCGCATATGCCCGTGCGTGAAGTAAAATGCACGATTAACCCCAGAGCGCTGGAATTCCGAGAACATTATACAGACCGTGCGATTCCTTCTCGCACGGTTTGGCCGAAATTGTGAGGGAACAAAATGCACAGGTAGATCAGACATCCTCGGGATTGCTTTCTATAACAAATGATTACGCTGAAATAGTGCGCGAAGAAATTTGCATGACTGTGCGTTTTACACAGGAGCTGGAATTAGAATTCCGGACATCCCGACCACCGGCACAACAATAAATCCAACTGAGGTATAGCCCCCAAATTTCCCAAACAATCATATAAATCAAAAAACAAGTGCGAGGAGCTCACAGAACATACCCTCAACACAAGAGTGCGCATTCACACACCACAATGGGCCAAAACACAGCACTTAGTGTAACATCCCATTTCCGGCTAGACCCCTGGAAGTGGACTTGTCATAACAGAACCTTAGGAAACCCAGGAATTGAAAATTATCGACAAAAATTTCGAGTCAAGGGGTGGTCATGCCCGTGACTGACCCATCACGTCCGTGACCAAGGGCGTGACCCATTCGACGATCGTCGACCTCAGGAAGACAATCGTCGAGCTCAGAAATTTCAACATAGGCCAGACACGCCCGTGACCGACCTGTCACGCCCGTGACCTTGGAATGGCGTTGAGTGAGCTAAGCTCACTCAACCCCATGGTCTGGAATAGCATTGAGTGAGCTAAGCTCACTAAACGCCATGGTCTGGATGGCGTTGAGTGAGCTTAGCTCACTCAAAGCCATAAGCGGGATAGCCTTAAGTGCATTGAGTGCACTCAACGCCATAAGTTGAACGACGTTGAGTGCACTGACTGCACTCAACGCCATCTGGTGCCATCCAGGTTTGTGTTGAGTGAGCTGAGCTCACTCAACGCCGTAGACTGGATGGCGTTGAGTGAGATTAGCTCACTCAATGCCGTAATCGGCCAGGCGGGATGGCGTTGAGTGCGTTGAGTGCACTCAACGCCATAAGTTGAACGGCGCTGAGTGCACTGGCTGCACTCAACGCCATTTTGTGTTGTCTGCATGGCGCGGACTGAGCAGAGCTCACTCAACGCCATAACCAGGACGGCGTTGAGTGAGCTAAGCTCACTCAACGCCATCGTTTAAAAAAAAGAACATAGTCGGGGTGGCGGTTAGTGAGCAGAGCTCACTCAACGCCATAATCCGGATGGCGTTGAGTGAGCTGAGCTCACTCAACGCCATAATCCGGATGGCGTTGAGTGAGCTGAGCTCACTCAACGCCATCCCAGACTATGGCGTTGAGTGAGCTCAGCTCACTCAACGCCATAGTCTGGGATGGCATTGAGCGAGCAGAGCTCACTCAACGCCGTAGCTTGATGGCGTTGAGTGAGCTGAGCTCACTCAACGCCATTATACTTAGACTTTTTCTGGCATTTTTATTTCTACCTGGGTGCTGGTTCAGCTGAACCGGGCCAGTCCAGGAGTGAGCCATTTTCTCCAATAAGACCTGATAAGTCTTATTTAATTTAAGTTGACCAGTCATGCTGTGCCACGTGGACCGCCGGTTTTGCAAAAGGGCGGTTACAGCCATGGCCGAGAGCTAGGCTTCATGGCCATCAATGGCATTTGATGCCATGGCCTTCCCTCTTCCCCTGAACCGGCTGGATTCAACTCCTCTCAGGGAGAGGAGGAGTTTCCAGCCCTCCTCCAGCTGTCATAGAGCTGTTTCAGCTCCCCTCCATCATGGCCGAGCCAAGCCATTATGGGCCATTAATGGCCACCAGCTTTTGGCCGTTCTCCTTCTTGTCCAAGCTTTTAAACACCTTCAGAGGCCCAAGGGGAGTTTTTCCCAGTTGTTACCAGAAGTATTCGAGCCTCCCCTTGTTGTTGAAGAATTCTGGCGACACCACCACCGCGCAAATGGCTTCCCGACAGTCTGCATGCCTCCATCCAGCGAACAAGGTCCTCCCCTCCCTCTTCTTCTGCGGATAGATCTTAGGATTCAATAGGATTGAGAATCGGGCTCAGCTGAGCCCGATTGGAGCTTTCATTTTCATGGATTTTCCATGAAATTCGCGTGTTCGGGCTCGCCAGAAAAAGCCCCTCCGGCGGCTGCGTCGCCGCCCGGCGATGGCCGCCACCTCAACGGAGGTGGTGGTGGCGGTGGTCGGCCAGGGAGGAGGCTGGATGGCCAGCGGCTGCTCTTGGAAGTAGTTCCAGGTCAGACAGATCATGGCCTTTGGTTGGAGGAAGAAGACAAGTCTAGAGCCCTTAGATCTTGCTTCAAGATCTGTGCTATGTAATTAGATTTTATTTTATAAGCAATTTCTGTGTGGAAATAATAGTCACTTTAGAAAATTTAGGAAAAATACCTAGAGGCTCCTACAGGAAAAGTGGTCAGCACCAATATTGTAGCTTTATAAGTCTAAACAATTTTAAAATTTGTTTCAAGCATTTTGGATCACTGGATAGATCTCAGCACTAATTTTGGTGAGGTCTACCCATAGGGCTGTCCTAACGTTAGAAAAATTCCCCACTCCAATCCAGTCATCAAAATGACTTGAAATTTGGGGTGTGGCCTATTCATACCTATATCTAGGTGTTATACAAAAATTAGGATTTTTGAAAAAAAATTTTCTATAATTTTTAGAAAAATTCAATAATCCTAGCATAATTTAATTAGATTGCTAAATGACTTCCAAACCCTCCCAAATTTTGGCGAGTGGTCCCTGGGTTTATCATAAGGTTCTGGTAAAAATTTCATCTCATTTGGAGATGTTTTGTATAGGTTTTTATTCCACCCTAGGTTGATCCTTATAAGATAATTTAGGATCAAACACCCCCTTGGTATTTGAGTGGTCATATCACCTCAACCGAGGCTGATATTTTGGTCACTAACTTTTTAGGGCATGATACACCCTCCAAGGGAGTTTGGAGTGGCTTGGTGTAGGGTAGCCCTAGAACCCTAGGGAAGGTCCCTTAATGGTGATTTTTAGGGTTGTGAAGGTCATGGGGTCAAATGACCTTGGACTGACTTAAAATTTGGTGGAGAGAACCACAGGGCCAGTATAGTTCTCTGGACAAAATTTTAGGGTATTTGGAGACAGCTAGGCCACCTAAAGTCCTAACCATAGTTTAGGTCACAAACATTAATTTGAACTATTATGCTATCAACTGAACTTCAAATTAAGTAAAATTTGGGCAGGGTAATTTTCTGATCTAAATAGCAATGTTATAATTTTTTTGAGATTTTTGGGTCAATTTATACTGTACTTCATTCACAACTCTTATTGTGCCCTGGATATTAATTTTGTTGTTTCTGAAATTTCTGTTCATTGGAAAGTTATGAAATCTTGGATTAGGGCATTTTATAGCATGTTATACCTTCTGTAATTTTCCTGGAAGTTTTATCTGATTATTTTGGGTACTTTATTCTTTAATGTACTAATTGTGATATGTCTACAAAAATACAAATAATGTCCAATTACTATTTGAAAAATTATGAAATTTGGTCAGAGGGTGTTACAAACCTTGATAGTCACCCTGTAATTTTCTTTGGAATTTTTAGATGATTAAAAACAGTACCTCTTTCACTAAGTTAGGAAAATTAGTATCTTACATTAAAATTAGTTCAGAGCTCAAATATTGGAGAAAAATTATGGTACTTAGTTTCTGATGGTTTTAGGTCACTATCAATCTTCTATAATTTTATTGTGATTTTTGGATATATATTTATGGTACTTGCTTCACAATATGGTAGAAGTGGTCTAAAACGGTAAATTAGGAAATATAGGCCTAAACCCCCCTGAAATTTCTCAAAATTTGGAATTACTGCTTAAATGCGTCATAGGATTTTTACTGATTTTATGGTGATCTATTGTTGGCTCATTAGTGCACTTCATGTTCATTCTAGGGCATTGGGAGGCTGAGAATAAATAAATTTAATGCCAAATGAAATAGGAAAATTATTATTTTCATGGATTTAGCTATATTATGTCACGATAGACCTCCAGTAAATATTATAGGAGATTCAGAAGATAATTTGGAGTACCTCCCCTTATACTCCTCACGTATCTTAGAATGATCTGCATATAGTAAAATCACGGAAATTGAACTAGAGTGGATAATGAACTTGGGGAGATGGAATTTTGGTAGTTGCTGGTTGGATAGGGCAAGCTAAGTTTAAGTTCATTATTGGAAGTCAGGATAGGTAGAGTGTGAGATTGGCTAGGGTTAAGTGGCGTGCGGGAACGACGAAAGATCGTCAACCCCGGGTAGGAGTGGAAGAGTCTTAATACGCTAGGGCTAGATCTAAAGTAACTTAAAAGGGATCGGGTAATGGGTAACAACCAATAACAATAAGTGCCTTACGAAAGGGAACGGTGGGCTTCAGCTACCATCATAGTTCCTAGTGCCCTTTGAGAGCCCTTCGCGGGGAATACCGGGGGCAGTCCTGGGCTAACGTAAACCGTAGGAATAATAAGTAAAAAGAGCAACTAGTATAACTAGGGTTGCAAATACACACACCTCGGTAGCTTGGAAGGTAGAATAGGTTGCTTTGGTTGCCATTCAGACGGTAGCTCTGAAGGTAGATGCACGGACGGGACACTCCGGGGAGCCGAGGGATCGAGGGTTGGAGTACAGAATAAAGGTGGTGGGTCTTCGATATTGATTGTCGTTCACACCGACATCGGTACGTTGACTCGGCGGTGTGGGACACTTAGCCAAAGAAAGTTGGGTGGATATAGCCAGCACTAGTACGCGGATACTCTAGATTGTGTTCTTCTAGGGGCGTACGGAAGGGCTAGGCCCGGTAGTGTGGATACCCGCCAAGGAGTGGGGGGCCCGATCCACTGTCTCCGTTTGACACTACGGAGGTTCTTGGGAGTGAAGCTAGCTGCCCGAACAGGGGGAACTAAAGGTCTGTGCGCATAGAGTCGTGTGCGTGTGTTGCACTTGCATGAATCATGGCATAGCATATCACTACACTCATATTTGCATACAACCGACACCCCAACGTATAAATCGGTATGGGACTTTTTATATGATGGGAGACTTGCAGAAGACCCCTTAACTTATAAGTTTGTATGGGCATTCATATAAGTTAAGGTTACTTACTTCTTTATTTTTGTTCTCTATCTGCCTTCTTATATATCTGCCACTTACTATATGTTTTCCTTATTACTTACTGCCGTGGGATTGTTAGATATACTTTATTCTAGATAGTTGTTAGGTTAGCTCCATTGTCACCTGCTTGATTACTCTCCACCTTTATAGCTTCCCTTTCCTCCTCTCCGCTCGGTGCTTAGGAGCCGTGGGGGGAGGGGTAGGGGATGATAGGGCTTAGTCTTTATGACTAATGGTTTTCGAACAACAACATTACAGGAGCTCCGGATGGGAGACAGGGACCAGCAGTCTAGGGACAAGCACCAGCGGAGTACGGTGCGCATGGAGGTAGGTCAGTCTAGCACCGGTGCACCTGCGACCAGCTCCGTGAGTGATTAGTAATTTTATAGTTTCTGTGATGAGTGATTTGTAGTGAGTACTCAGATGTACCAGGCTCGAGCCCGTTTATCTATATTTCATCTGAACTGTATCTTTGCAGTACTTCTATTATCTATTTCCTGTTATTATCTACTGATGGACTGGATGTGATTTCACTTTTATTTACATGTTTCTGTGGACTTGTTTACATTTATGTATAATTGCTTCTCTCTCTTGTGATCGAAAAGGGCCGGCAGAATTTGTGTTTTGTAGTGGCGGCCTTCCCGCGAGTCGGTGCCACCGCAAAGTGGCAGTTCTGGGCTAAGACTCCGGTGTTCTAAAAAGAAAAAAAAGGGGGTCTTACACTTAGCATGATAAACTGTATAAATGAAATATCAACAATAACATACTAAAAGTGAAGTGCAAGTCCGTGAAAACTAGCCCAAAGGAGTTCGAAAAACCCTATATAAACCAGACTCATCACACCACCAAACTTAAACCTTTGCTCGTCCCGAGCAAATCATCACTAAGCGGAGTGAAAGAACGATAGTTGGCTAAGCAATTTCATGAATAGAGTACCATGCGAATTCATACCCTCATGTACAAAAAGCAATAGTAGAAAACTCATCTATACATGCATAACAATTTCTAATTTCAGCAAGCGTAAAGAAGATATTACTAATACTCCTAAAGTGAATCACGGTGAATCATTCAGTTGCGCGTAGAATGAAAGCAGACGAACAATGAGGTGAGCATTGCCAAAGATTAGGTCTCGGAAGAATCTCAAAAGGAATCCACCAATGTCGATGACCATAAGCTCTCCCATTCACACTCTCTCCATGACACTAGTTTGACTCAAGCGCGAATCTGTAGGACTTGGAGTATAATGGAGGCTTAGGCGAAGGTGGGGTATACAAAGATAAACACGACGGATACGCACACCCAAAATGAAACTTCTCGAAAAAACTCACAGCTACGCGCAACGACAAGCACGTGCACTGCACAACCAGACTTGGACTTTTGACGGTGTGTGCACGCCCATAACGAACACAATACAACAAAATTTCACAACCATAAAAACACAACTCTACAAATTTTTTTCTCTTTTATTCGACATTGGGAATTTTCATTTCCATTTCATTTCATCATTTTTTTTATATTTAACCAAATAACCAAAATGAGTCGAAAACATGGCAACACCACAAACGGCATAAAGCTCCCGCATAACAGCCACATATAACGAATACAAAACCACAAAAAAACAACCAACCAAACGACCACATTTGGGTGTGCGAGTAGGAATGGTTATATGGCTTTGGTAGCGAGGTGTAGGGACGCCAAAGGAAGGGACAGGCTCAACGGGGATAGCAACAGATAGATGTCGGGAATGGTACAAGGCTCAAACTAGAACAAAGTGACGGCCTACATCACGCGCACACTTAACTAACCAAGTACCCATGCTTCGAGTGTAGCTAGGGGCAAGTTCTTAGCCATCGAGAAAGATCAACCTTCCTCCTAACTCGAGAAATACGAGGCTATTGAACTCCTATACACAATGCAACACCACCATTTGATTCATAACTGGATTCACAACTAGAGTATCGTAAACAAAATCTACGTTAATTGAAAAATAGAAACTATAAGCATATAAAGAATTTTAATCTACACAGACTCTAAGTGAGCATGAGTGCACACCTAGGAACACTCTTCGAGTCAACATTTTACTCCATCACGCAATCCTAAGTCAACACAACACTCTTTATTCTACGCACAAGTGATAAACAAGCTCGGTGCATGCAAGTGCTTAAGTACGCGTTCTCAAGTAGGTGTTGTGGAGCGCGTTGCAAATGTAAATGATATTACAATAAAAGCTTCTAGTATGCGAGTGGAGTGTGCATGTGAGCGAATAACAACTCGAGTCTCTCCCCCACCAGACTTAATCTAAGCAACCTATCACAAGATTTGCAATAAAAATAATGAAATATAAGTTGGGGGAGAGGTTACCCCATGCTCAGCAAATGAGCATACCAGAAGACGTGAGAAAGCTTGAAGCTAAAGCGACAAAAATTTTACTCACTCCGCCGCGCAAGGGAAGGGCTAACCTGAAAACGAGCTCTAGCAAAAATTGTATATACTATGGCAATACCAAATTTAATCTAATTTATGCTTGCAAATTATTAAGCTAAACAAAATCATCACATATCAAAAAAAAATGAATCACAGTAGCACACAAAGGAAGGGTACTGAAAAATATAACTACTAACCACCCTGGGGACGAAGCCCCAGCTGAATAATGTCAAGCACATAATCAGTCAAATAAACAAAAATGCAAACATAAAGAAAAGCATAGAACCCCATCCGGGGAGAGAAGAAATAGTCACTTAGGAAGATCATAAGAAGATGGAGGCGGAGGCGGAGTACAGGCACGCGAAGTAGAAACTCGAGCGGGGACAGCGGGGGGCACCTGAAGAAATTCAACAATGCGCGCTGTCATGCCGTGCTGCTGGCGCATCAGCTCCTCCTTCTACATCGTATAATCCTCCACGAAACTCCTACGATGTGGGGCATATGCAAAAGAAGGCGCTAGGGCCAAGGACACGGGATGGACCGGAGCAGCATCGTTGAGCCCGCTAGACTCCGAAGAGGATCCCACATCAGTAGAAGAAGCCCTGGCTGGCTGCTCATGCTCCATTATACGAATAGCGTAGCACCAGGTAAGGCCAGCAGAAACGCGATGTACCAGCCTGAAGGCGATCATCATGGCTGCCGAGAGGAAATCGCCTCTGGACACGGGAGTCATGGCGGGCAAAACATCATCATGATAGCAATCATGCAGAATTCCTTTTCTTCAGCATCATCCTCATCATCACTTGAGCTTGATGAGGCTAATTACAATGAAAATGACCTCAAATTTTAATTGTAAGGTCTCAATTCCGTCCAAACGAACAGTATGCCCATGGCGATTCACGTAATGAAGTGCGAAACACTGATAGCCTTCAGAGGCACGTACGTGGCCTGGTGAGCGAAGTAATCTGCAAGGACTCGACTGTGGTGTAGAGGAACGTTGTGGTACATACTGTAGAGGTAGAGTAGGTCTGACTACCCCGCTACGTTCTGACTCATCGAGCGGGCGTTGATGCTATACACAATTAAGTGTTGAACATAGCGAAGTGCGAGGGAGATGATATGGGAATACTTGGATGAACGCGCTTCGTACTACTGTGACATCCCGGTGATATCCTTCCAGAAAGTGTGGGGAGATACACCAGTTGGGAACTCAAAGGGTCGGGACAAAACGTCCGACTCCGTGAGATCGTTAATTATGTATATCCCCGCATAAACGACAAGCATCCCCACACTAATGGTGTGAGTATGGAAGTTCATCCGTAATGTCACAGCCGTGGACTCACCGATGGCCGAGTCGCGTCATTCTACAATGCGTAAGGTGGAGAGGAACTCGAGTGTGAGTTCGTGAAACCCTGTCTCCATAATAGAGAAGAGGTGATGCCATGAACCCACGTCGAGCAAACGGTCCACATCCCTCTTTAGACCGATGATCGCGAGCTCCTCATCTGAAACGTAGAGAAAATTCAAAAATGGTTTCTGGACCAACCGTTCAAACCTCATGACCATCTTTGGCAACCCAAGTCGAAGCTTCAGCTCTGCTTCTTCAGTATCAACCGATGCATCCGGAGCATCTTCGGGCTCCTCAGGAGTCGCATTCTGTGTAGAGGAGGAGGAAACACCACTAGAGCCGCGCAACTTGCAAATCACCTTCTTAAACCCTAAGGCAAAGAAGAGAAAGAGGGGAGTGGAGAGAGAGGAGAAATGGGGGAGGATTTGGAGGAGAAGAGGGAGATTTCGCCGGAGAAAATGGAGGGGAAGTGGGTGATTGCAGTAGCGGCATGGACGAACTAGGGCCAGCTTGCGTACAAAATCGCTCGGCCGAGCATTTTTATAAATATAAAATGCATGGTCGTGCATTTTTGCTCCGCATGTTTTCCCCAAACCGTGCGTTTTGCACAAACAGCCCGATTCGACAAATTTTCTAGGGGAAGTATCATCCTGCAAAAACAACAAGAAAAACAACAGCAAATGGAACAATGAACCTCTCGAGAGACTAGGCAATCTGCCCGAATTAGGCGCAAACACACCAAAATCTTGCAAGCATGCATTAAAGCTAAAATAAGCTATACAACACGTAAAACAATTTTAAAAACAGTAAAAATAACTAACTATACCTATTCCTAGATAAGTACTGGGGTTATTGTCCTCCCAGCATGACTTATTTGGCTAACAAAAAGTTCTAGCTCATGGGCCTATGAAATAAAAGATGCACAGGTAACTGGCCGAATATCCATTGCGGTAGTGAGTACCGATACAGCGATAATGCAGTTACCCCTCTACCTAAATAATAATCCTTGCCCAACTCAGGTATAGGAAATAAGAAACAAGAAGAGGTGGAGCACTGGTCCTCGCTAATCTTATCACAAGCTAAATCCTTGTTTAGCAAGGCGTCGTCCATCGCAGGTTTGTAGGAGGAGATGGAGACGACAGGGGCTTCAACTGTGAAGGAGGTAGGAACCTTCTCACACTAGCAGATGCACTCGTCGATGGCTTGAGCACAAGGCTCATTATCATCCCAACATACCCATGGAGACTCAACCCGCACAAGCTCAGATAATGAAGGGGGGTCAAGTAATAAATGAGAGGAAAAACTAAAATACACAGAATACGGGAGAGTGATCCTGGCATCACTCTCAGCAGGATCCGAGCACAGATCACTATCGGTATCATATGAGTCGTATTGGGGGAATCCGAGAAATCGAGGTCTGCGGTGGTAAGAGAGACCTCCTCATCCAATAAGGAGGTGCAAACCTCCGCATCAGAAAGGGGATATTCCTCATCCCACCGGGTGCATCATCGCATTCTAAAGATCCACATTCCCCGTCGGAGATAGTAAAGTCCTCATCCCACTTCAGCACAACCTCAGGCGCCGAATCACCCACAAATACGGCATCATCGGCCGACTCACACAAAAAAAGGAGTAGCACGATCAAGCAAAAATTACGGAGGGGAAAAACTGCTCTCGAAACCAAGCATTGAATGAGCAGGCCCAATCGCAAAATCATCCGCTGACACCTCCCCATCGACGGGAACAATCTCTACGTCCCATACTGGAGTGCCAATGTGTTCCTGATCCTCTTTTTGCTAGCTAATACCAGAGTGATCATCATAACTCAAGGGAAGCTCGTAAAATGGGAGCGAGGAACCCATGAAAGATCTGTATGCGGCGAGAGATTCTTCAGTAATCTCAACGGGCAAAGAACAAGCAAGATGTGCGATGTTAGTGTATGGGCCCGACAACACCCTGGTAGGCCTGTCCGCAGTAGTCCTCCATAAACGGGAGGTTACTGCGCACACGCCCACAGAGGGAGAAGGATTGCACAGACAAGGGCAATCCTTCAACATGTGGCCTATACCTTGGCATATCAAACACCTAATACAATACTCGGCATTTAAAACAGC
This sequence comes from Platanthera zijinensis, assembly GCA_039513925.1. Lineage (NCBI taxonomy): Eukaryota > Viridiplantae > Streptophyta > Magnoliopsida > Asparagales > Orchidaceae > Platanthera > Platanthera zijinensis. The sequence goes on from CM077090.1 coordinate 36,365,657, forward strand.
CAAGGCGTCGATGTATCAGCGCAAAGTGTCATAGAGACGGTACCCAGCTACAGAATACATTGCGAGCAAAAATATTTGCCAAAAGGGTTCTACACAACTTAGAATAAAAATAACACGGACCCGCTTTCTAAACCAAAAATCAGAAAAGGGACAAAAAGAAATAAACAAAAGAAATGGTAAGCAACTAAAATAATAAATAAAAATAGCAATCACAATACTTCCTTTCAGAAAACTCACACGACTGTGTTCCCCGGCAATGACGCCAAAAACTTGATGCGCTTACGGCAAGTGTACCGCTTGAATAAGTAATATAAAATGGGAAGGCTTTCCCAAGTACCGGATCTCTCAAGGAACACCGCAATGTGGAGTTGCCTTTCAAGGAGGACTTGAGATTGAAGTCCTTAGGTCGAGGTCATGAAGGGGTTTGGTTTTAGATATAAGAAAATAAAAACTAATTAAATCTACTCCTATACAGGTCGCTATGCGCTACTTAGCTCAGCGAAATGGAGGAGTAGGCAGGAATAGTGAATGAGTAGAACAACATATTGAGGGTCGCAAACACCTCGTCGCAATGCGTGCCTCTTGCGATCGCTAGTGCGGCAATACTAACTATGGTGGCAGGTGGAAATATGGGCGCTGCTCAAGCAACTAAAGAAGTAAAACGATATAGATTCGCATAGACATGAAACAAATAACGCTTACAACTAAAGTGCAACATCATCTATATATGAAGATTTAACCACGCATATACAAAAATAAAGCAAGAACAAGTCAAGAAATTGACCGAATCCGAAGGCTCGTCGAGGAGTCACAGAAGGAATCATCGGGTTGTCGGTCAGCGTCCAAGCTCGGTCCTCAACTACGTCCGGGGTAGAGAAGGTTGTCACTACCCTCCAATGGACCCGTCTTCTTTGTGTCACGATATGGAAGAAGGTTGTAAGCTTCCCTTTGCTTTATGGCTATGGCATCAAAACTTGCAATAGAGCTAAGAGGTGAAGGAGAAGGCTGAGAGCAAGCACCGGCGAGAGGTAAGCTTCACGAGCATGGCCGAAACTTCTCTCCTCTGTGGAAGATGAAGGGAGGAAGAGGAACGACGAATTTTTGCCCTAAAATGGCGGCAGGAATGGCTAAAAATGATCCTCCCTCCAATGGAAGGAAATATGCGCTTAAATAGAAGCATGTCAGAAAAATGGTCACGCATGGTGTGGCGCACGACCGTGCGTTAACTGTGCGTTAATAACGCGCAGATAATGGCCTGTAAGAAAGATGAGTTGACCCGTGCATTTTACTCATGCACGGACGCTTCCGCCCGTGCGTGAAGGAAAACGCACGGGTATCCACAGATCGCTGAAAAAAACAGGATAACAAAGAGGAACCGTGCGTTTTACTCATGCATAGGCGCGTATGTCGGTGCGTGAAGGAAACGCACGATTAACTCCAGAGCGCTGAAATTCCAAGAACATTATGCAGACCGTGTGATTTCTTCTCGCACTGTTTGGCTGAAACCGTGCGGGAACAAAATGCACGGGTAGATCAGACGTCCCCATGATTGTTGTGTATAACGCACGATTACGCTGAAACAGTGCGCGAAGAAATTCCACGACCGTGCGTTTTACACAGGAGCTAGAATTAGAATTTCGTACATCCCGAACACCGGCACAGTAATAAATCCAACTAAGGCATAGCCCCCAAATGTGCCAAACTTTCATATAAATCAAAAAATAAGTGTGAGGAGCTCATAGAACTTACCCTCAACACAAGAGTGCGCATTCGCACACCACAATAGGCCAAAACAATGCACTTAGCATGAAAAACTATATAAATGAAATATCAACGATAACATACTAAAAGTGAAGTACAAGTGTGTGAAAACTAGCCCAAAGGAGTTCGAAAAACTTGTTGGAACCCAAGTTTTGATTTGGGCAAGGAGTACTATTAGGATTGATTAGATTGACCCTAAAATGTATAGTCATGGGTCATTAGCTTTATTCCAGGTTTGCTCCTTCAGAAGATTCCTAGAGGAAATGCAGTTTGTCAAAGGCAAAAAATCAGTTCGACGATTGTCGAACTCAGATCGACGAACGTCGATCTCAGGTGGACTAACTCAGAGTTCCTTCTCAGAGTTCAGGTCGACGATCTCTTATCTCAAGCCAGAAGTTCAGCTCGACGATCTCTGAGCTCCGGTTGACGATCACTGATCTTAAAGCTAGAATCTCAGCTCGACGCAAAGATTATTAAGGTCGACGATATCTGAGCTGAGGTCGACGAATAGCAGACTAAGGTCGACGAAATTTGTGCAGTCTTACAGATAGATTTTGTCAGTTGGTAGATTTTATTAAGGCAATTAATATCTCTCAGAGTTAATGCTTTTAGTCGTTCAACAGCAGCAGTTAATGTGATTAATTCCCCAGGCATCTTTCTCTCTCTCGGGAATGCCTCAGCCGTTTCAAGCTAGAATTAATTCAAACATTTGAATTACAGCTAGGCGAAATATATACAGTTTTGGAAGTTCGCAGGACAGATAACAAGAATAGAGGAAGTGACTGACAATAACAAAATAGTAATCAGAATAGAGATTCTGAAGAACCCAACAGCTTTCTATCATAAAGTGTTCTTCATCATTTGCTCCAGGCTTTCAAGAGACAACAATCAATATCAGTCTAGAAGATTGCTGGAGAGCAACATTAATCTGAAGGCCTACACCCTGAAGCAAAGCTTCCACTCCTGAACCATCTACATCTCAGGGGGAGCTTTGACATCATCAAATCCACTAGTCTTCTCTCAGATCCTTGAATAGAGAAGAACACCATCACTCTCTCATCCCCACCTCTGTTCAGGGTTTTAATTCCCTTCAAAATTATTCTGGTTGCAAGTCTCCTAACCAAAAGACTTGAGGTTTGGTTTTTGAGCACCTGATCAAAAGCTCATTGGTGGCAGTCACCTGATCAAAACCTGTAGTGGATTCCTACCAGGGTGGTAGAAGAGTGGATGTACCTAGATTTGGGGAACCACTATAAATTTCCTTGTGTTGTCTGGATTGCTTGCTCTTATTTTTCTTTATGTTTGTGATGTGCCTTTTATATTACATAACATATATATAATTCAAGTGTAAATTAAGATCTATTCCTCAACTTTCAAAACCTTATATAAACCATACTCATCAGCCTCTCAGATCAACAGTGAGTTCGAAGCGAGGGAGCCCACTCTCCAGCAGTACCTGACAAAGGTGAATGTAATCATCGTCATGTTTCAAACATTCTCCATCAAGCACGTACCGCGGGAAGAGAATGAGAAGGTGGACCAGCTGGCCAAGTTCGGACCCCGGGCAGGGGGAACTCTGACCGACCTCTTCTGCTCTTCCATCAAAGAGGGAGAACATATTGAAATTGATCAATGCTCTTCCTAGATGGACCCCTTCACAACCTTCTTGTCTATAGGGGAGTTCCCGAAAGGTATGGACAGGAAGCATTTCAAACATAAGTTGGCATACTACCTCATGCGTGACGGGAAGTTGTATCGAAAGATCCTTACAGGACTATTGGCATGATGTGTGTCCGAGGAAGAGGTACAGAGGATCTTGGAAGAAATCTACTCCGGGGAGTGCGGGAGTACTCAGGATGTCAGTCTCTGGAAGGGAGGATAGTCATACAAGGATACTTCTGGCCGACCCTAAGCCAGGACGCCGCCGAGTTCACGAAGAAGTGCCACAAGTGCCAGTGGTTTGCCCCTCTCCAACAACTTCCAGCTCAGTGGCTCAGAAGTATCATTATGACCTTTCCCTTCGCTATCAAGGGAATGGATCTTGTGGGACCCTTCCCTCAAGCCAGTGGGCAGAGGAGATTCTTGTTGGTCATGATTTATTATTTCTCCAAGTGGTTGGAGGTGAGGGCACTAGCCAAGGTGACCTCCTAGGTGATCCGAAATTTTGTGTGGGGAGAAATTATTTGTCAGCATGGTTTACCGCAGGCCATTGTCATGAACAATGGGCCACAGTTTGCCTGCGCGGAGTTCATCAATTTTTATGGCCAGCTTGGGATTGATTTTTGGCTCGTGTCAGTCCATCATCCCAAGAGTGACGGGCAGGTGGAGGCGGCGAATAAGATAATTGTGAACTTGCTAAAAAATAAGGTGGAAAATTTGAAGGGAAGCTGGGTGGAGCAGCTCCCTTCGGTACTCTGGGACCTGAGAACTACTCCCAACACGGTCACAGGGGAGACCCCCTTCAAGCTCTCCCATGGTTGCGAAGCTATGCTCCCAGTAGAGTTTGAGGTCTGGACACCGCGGGTATTGGTGGCAGAGGAAGGTAGAGAAGATGGAGGGCCGAGAACGAGGACGAGTTGCGGCTCTCCCAATATATGGTGGAGGAGCTGTTCTCCCACCGCTTGCCGAACTCCTTAGGGAGAGAGGGAGTCGGTGGATACCGAGGTGCCCCTCAATGCCAAGAATAAAAAGCGTTGACAGAGCTCGCCTCACTTGACGCCTAGGCTGATGGCATTGAGTGAGCTCGCCTCACTCGACGCCTAGGCTGAAGGTAGTGAGTGAGCTTGCCTCACTCGACGCCTAGGCCGAGGGCGTTGAGTGAGCTCGCCTCACTCTATGCCGAGGCTGGGGGTGTCAAGTGGACTCAACTCCAGGGGCCTGGCTCTCCTGGGTCTTGGGCTAGACTTGGCTAGTCTGGCTCCTGCTGATCCCACTTGGTGGATATGGGGTTGTACACAATCCCCGCTCTTTGCAAGGTTGGCACAAGCTCGGAAATAAACATCCAACTCCACAGGATTTGGCGAGTGCGAAAGGAGTATGGGGGAATCTTTTAGTGGGGTCCACCAGCGGCTATATATATGCGCTAGCATACCTGGGTGACCTTTGCCATTCCCTTCATTCTAAACTTGCTGAGATGCCTCTCCACCATAAGATCAATGAGAGGCTTTCCAGAGCTCCCGAGGTTTCCTCGACTCATTTTGCCAACTTGACTGCGATTCCTCCTACCATCCCGTAGGGTCGCCTGGTGGATCCAAATCCTGCTAAGTGGGTGAAGCCATTTCCCCAAGCGGCCAAGCCCATTCTTCATGACTTGAAATCCACCCTGGAGCACGGGGATGACTCCTCTACTCTTCCCACCCCTGAGAAAGAGAAAAACATCATCGACCTCTGCACCGACCCGGACAGCCGACAGGATGACAGCGAGGCCTCCTCGCTGCGAGTTAAGACCCCCCTCGACAACTCGTGGCCTAAAACTCCGGAGACTCGTCCGCGATACCTGTCCCCCTTTGGGACTCTGGAGCTGGACTCACAGAGGCCGAATTCACCAGCCCGCATCCCCTTCTCCTAGTAACTTATCAGGACTATAGGAGGAGTCATTGAGGTCATCCCAATGTCGGGCTTCCGCCTACTTCCACTAAGAACTCACCCCCCCCCCCCCCCCCGCGCCGGGGCAAATATCTGATGCTTCCCCCACCCCTCTTTTCTTTCGAGGCGTTGAGCTCGTCAGGCAAGTTGACCTTTAGTGGCTCTTATCATGTAGTCTTCCTGGGGTGTTCGTCTTTCATACTAACATTTAACTCCCTTTGTAGCTCTTACTAGTCATTCTGAGGCTTACGATTCCTCGGGGCCAACCCGTTATTGAACCCTCCCTTATCCAAGCTAGCTAGAATCCTTTCTGGGTTCTGAGGTGGAGAACAGCGAGCTGACGAGGAGGGGGATCGGGCTCTTCAAGAAGCTGGTGTGCAGGCTGCGCAAGGTGCAGGAGAAACACGAGGCATTGCAGCTTGACTACGTGCGGCTCGCTGACAGGGTGAGGGGAAGCCCGGCAAGCGAGGCAACATCCCTTTCTCGGCTCCTAGACGAGGTCGAGGAGAGCCTCCAAATCGGCAAGAGGAACTTGGGGCAAATTCGCGAGCTCCACAACTCGTGGTAACCTGCGGGGGTGGAGACGCGAGGCTGGGTAGATAGAAATGGCTCCATTACTGAGCCAACCAGCACTCGCCTCTTGCCCCCTCATCCCGCGCATGTATTGAACTTGTTGCTTTTTCCTTCTTCCGCATCTGATTTTTCTGAGCAGTATCCTTCCTCTGGTTTGCAATAACTCATAATATTTTCTAGATTTCAATGCTTGCTATTCGAATGTAATATCCTTTAGGTTCAACTCAGCATGTGATAGTACTAATCTCAGAAGTCGGCGAGCTGGGGTTGGCGAGCAGAGTCCGGCGAGCTGGACTGATCGGTTGGCTCGGCCTTAGACTTCTTTATCTATAAATAGCCCCCTCTTCACCAACCCCGGCCTACCGTTTTTACTGCTTTCATACCCCCTCTTTTCACCTTATCTCTTACCGATACTCGCGCCCTAATCCTCTTGCGAGCATGGGTAAGACTAACCGCGACTCTAACGACCGCTCCAAATGTGCTCAGCACTTCGCCGAATACTGCTTCTTTGAGGGGAACACCTCCGAGGAGGAGTTCGCAGAGTTCATTGCCTACTTCGTGCCCCCAACTTTGAGGCGCGCTGGCCCAGGGAGGGTGAGGCCATCAACACGTTCTACCTCGATGAGCTCGCCTTCCCCATCTCGCATTTCGAGGTGGGGTTGTGTCTATCGCTCTGGCCGGAAGTCCACCAGATCCTGAAGTACATCGGCACGGTGCCCGCATAGCTCAACTCGAACGTCATCACTATCATGGTGGCGTTCGCCTGCTTCTTTCGTAGGGAGCGAATAAAATTCAACCTGACCGTCATTAGGAAACTCTTCACCTACAAGGCAACTCCAGATGGTGTCGCCTACTTCAGGGTTCGTTCATAATGTGAGAAGCGAACTAAAACAAGCCGGAAATGGTATAACTGAAATTTTATTATCAGAAAAAGGTGTCTATTACAAAGGTATGGCCTCCCTTATATAGAATGGAGGAGAGAAGAGAGAATACAAATAAGAGATGTGGGACTAAAAACTATACAAAAGAATCTGGGCGGCTAGAATAACAGGCCGGAACAAGCCGCGCGGTTAGACAGAAGGGCTAACCGCTCGGCCACTACCAGAGAGAGAGACAAGCCGCCAAGTGAGACCGTTAGACCGCCCGGTCTCCTAGTCGCCAGTAACAGACCGCTTGGACCTCAGACCTCAACGCAGCAACCAACCCGCTGGAGGCAAACCGCCAGACCGCCCGGTCAATAACCCGCCAAGCCAGACCGACAGACCGCCCGGTCTCAACTTCAACACTCCCCCTCAAGCTGGAGCATATATGTCGATCATTCCCAGCTTGTCACATATATGAAGAAATGAGGCGGATACTGGCTTGGTGAAGATGTCGGCCAGCTCTTTTTCAGACGTGACGAAGGGAGTGCAAATTTGTTCCTTCAGAATCTCTTCACGAATGAAATGACAGTCGACCTCAATGTGTTTGGTTCTCTCATGGAAGACTGGATTTTTGGAGATATATATAGCAGCCTTGTTGTCACAGAACATAGGTAGAGGATGGTTGTAGACCTCTCCTAAATCCAACATGAGAGCTCGTAGCCACTTTAGTTCGCAAGTGGTCGATGCCATACTCCGATACTCAGCTTCAGCACTGGACCTGGAGACAACAGATTGCTTCTTGCTCTTCCAACTTACCAGATTGCCCCCAACAAAGGTACAGAAACCGGAGGTAGACTTGCGGTCCCCTTTGTCATCCGCGTAACTCGCATCTGAGTAAGCTTCAACCCTCAGATGATCATTCTTCTGAAAGAGCAATCCTTTCCCAGGGGCTGCTTTGACGTACTCCAAGATCCGCAAGGCGGACTGTAGATGGCACTCCCTGGGAGCTTGCATGAATTGACTCACCTTGCCCACAGCATAGGAGATGTCGGGCCTAGTCACGGTGAGGTATATGAGCTTACCAACCAGACGCCTGTACCGCGAAGCATCTGAAAGAAGAGGCGAATCATCTGTCCAGGTTTTGTCTTCTCCAACAGCCATGGGACATCGGGCAGGTTTGGCCCCAGTCAATCCTGCTTCTTTTAAAATATCAAGAGCATACTTACGCTGAGAGAGGACTAAAGAGTTGGGCTTCTGAGAGATTTCGATCCCCAAAAAGTACTTCGGAGAACCCATATCTTTCGTGACTAGATGTTGGCGAAGATGCCGCTTTGTCAAGGCTACCCCTTCCTGGTCATCACCAGTGAGAAGAATATCATCCACATATACTGCAAGAACCACCAGTCCCGAAGAGGTTTTGCGAATAAATAGAGAGTGATCAGCAGCGCTGCGAGCAAAACCAACGGCCGCCACGATGCCGCTGAATTTGTCAAACCAAGCTCGAGGGCTCTGCTTGAGGCCATAGATTGCCTTCTGTAGCCGGCAGACTCGTGTCTCCCCCTGAGCAACATACCCTGGAGGTTGCTCCATGTAGACGGCCTCCTGAAGATCACCATAAAGGAAGGCATTCTTGATATCCAGCTGGGAAAGGGGCCAGTCTTTGTTGACTGCCACAGAGAGAAGGACCCGTATAGTGCTGAGACGAGCCACGGGAGAGAAGGTGTCAAAGTAATCAACCCCATAGGTTTGAGTAAAGCCCTTAGCCACCAGACGAGCTTTGTACCGGTTGACAGTGCCATCTGGGCCAAACATGACTACAAAGACCCATCGACAGCCAACAACATCTGTATCAAGAGGAGGAGGGACAAGAGTCCAGGTACCCCGCTCTGTGAGGGTCGCCATTTCCTCATCCATGGCCAGCTTCCAGTGAGGAATGGCAAGGGCCTCCTGGTAGGAACGAGGTGTGGTAGTAGCAGAGATAGCCAGCGCAAAAACCCTGCGAGAAGGGGTAAGACGATCATATGAAACAACAGCAGCAAGGGGGTGTAGGGTACACGTCCGCACCCCTTTGCGAAGAGCTACAGGAAGATCCAGGTCGGCGGGCTCCTCGGCATCCAGAGCATCCGTGGCAGAGAGAGCTGGCCCGGGAGGAGAGAGCGACGGCAGCGGAGATGAGGGAGATGGAGGCGGAGAGAGAGGTGGAGGGAGAGGAGTGGGCGGAGACGGAGGAGGAGCGGATATCGCAGTAGGAGACGAGGGAACGAACGGAATAACAGGAGAATCCGAGGTGGGAGGAAGAGAAGAGGAGTCATCCGAGAAGTAGGAGGCATTCTCGAAGAAGGTGACATCAGCGGAGACAAACTGTTTACGAAGAACAGGATCAAAGCAGCAGTAGCCTTTCTGAGTGACCGAGTACCCCAGAAAAACACATTTGGTGGAGCGAGGGGAGAGCTTATCATGGGTGGCAGATGGGACATGCACAAAAGCAGTGCACCCAAAGATTCGGAGAGGGAGAGGAAAAGGCTCCTTGCCAGGATAAAGGATGGAAAAAGGGGTTTTTCCCTGAAGAACGGAGGAAGGAATGCGATTGATGAGATAGCAAGCAAGAAGAACAGCATAGCCCCAATATGAGTGAGGGACATGCATTTGAGTCATTAATGTGTGAGCAACATCGAGGAGGTGACGGTTTTTGCGTTCCGCCACCCCATTTTGTTGGGATGTATAGACACAACTTGTTTGATGAATAACGCCATGTTGAACACAGAAAGAGGTAAAAGCATGACTTAAGTATTCTTTTGCATTATCAGAGCGAAAAGTTTTAACACTAACACCAAACTGATTTTTGATTAAATGATAAAGGAGGTCCATACATTAAACAGTTCAGAGCGATCTCGTAAGAGATACACCCAAGTACATCTAGAAAAATCATCAATAAAAGTTACAAAATAAGAACTACCCCGACCAATAGTAAGGGTAGGAGCAGGTCCCCAGATGTCAGAGTGGACTAGATCAAACGGACGGGTAGAGCCCCGACCTTGCTTCGGCGGGAAGGAGGAACGATGATGCTTGCCAAGTTGACATGCTTCGCAGTGGAGAGGAGTAGTGGAGGGAGGGAGGTGGGGCAGAAGCTGATGCAGAAGCCGTGGTGGAGGATGACCGAGACGGAGATGCCACTGGAGAAGATCCGTACAAGAAGAAGAGAATGCGGACAAAGCGGAAACGTTGTCGAGGAAGTAGAGGCCGCCACTCTCAGTCCCAGTAGCAATCGTCCGCTGGGAGCTCGGATCCTGAAAAGAGCAAGAAGATGGAGTAAACGTTACAGAACATTGAAGCTGCTTGCACAAAGAAGTAACCGATAACAGATTGCACGGAAACTTGGGCACATAGAGAGTGTCCTCTAGCCGAAGGGACGGAGTAACATGAACCACTCCCGACCCATGAACCGGGGAGGGAGAACCGTCTGCAATGAGGACCGGGGGCAACCGATCATGCTGTTCGAGGAGAGAGAAGCACTGAGGATTGCCCGTCATATGATTAGTAGCACCGGAGTCGATAAGCCATTTACCTTGAGTGACTACATGGGCACTACCTGATGATGTGACCACGGAAGCAGACGGCTTGGAAGAAGAGGCGGACGAGTCACCCGAGGGGCGAAGATGGGGATGTTTTGTCCAGCAGCGGTCAAGAGTGTGTCCGGTGCGGCCGCAGTGAGAGCAGAGATAGCCGGAAGAAGGACGTCCGCCAGACTGATGACTGCGGCTACCAGAGCCACTCCGCTGAGTTTGATGAGCATAGTTATCCGGAGGAGAAGGAGCGGGTAGAAGCGGGCGCTGAAGGAGAGAGGTGACAGCGGCGATGCGAGCAGCGGTGGCATCTAATGTAGGAGATTCCGCCTCACCCAGAATTTGTTGGCGGATCATGTCATAAGTGTCAGGAAGACGGAGCAGATAACACACAACCAGAAGCTCCTGGAAGTGCTTGTGTTGTTGAGCCAGATCCGCAGAAAAGGGGCGATTCTGAAGAATCTCAGCCCCAAGAGCTTGAACTTGTTGGTAGGCAGCAGCGGGAGACAAGGTAGGCCGGGCAAAGAGGTCTGCATACAACGTATAGATGCGGGACGTCTGAGCCCCTTTGGAATACAAAGCAGCAAGATGAAGCCAAGCGGCCTTCACCGTCTCATCATGACGGATGACGGGAAGGCATTCATCGGATAGACTGTTAGCGAGCCAAGTACGCACAAGAGCGTCACTCGCATCCCAGTCATCAAAGAGAGGAGAAGTGGTAGGAGGAGGGTCATCAACGAGATGGTGGCGTTTGCGTTGCGAGCGAAGGAGAAAGGTGAAAGAGACGCTCCAATCCGGGTAGTTGGAGCCGACAAGCTTGGAAACGGTGCCAAGGTTCCCGGAAGGAGTAGGAGGAGGAGCCGGATTGGCTACAGGGGTGGCGGCAGGAGTGGTGGCGGTAGAAGCATCAGAAAGAGCCATAAGAGCAAACAACAGGAAGCCGCGCGGTTAGAAAACAGGCCGCGCGGATAGGCAGAAGAGGAACTGCAGCGGTCAGGATGACAGACACCAGCGGCCAGAGAGACCACGACCAAGCCGCAGTAACAAGCAAAGGGGAAGAAGTCGAGCGGCAAGCAGACAGTCCGCTCGAACAGAAGCACAAGATAGGGCAAGGCACACGGCAATAGGTCGCAGCGAACTAGGCAACAGGTCGCGGCGACCAGAGCAAGAGCAAACAGGAGGAGGCAAGGCACACGGCGATAGGTCGCGGCGAACAAGGCGACAGATCGCAGGGAACAAGGCAACAGGTCGCGCACACAGAGGGCAACGACAAGGAGACCGCGCGGACAGGGCGCAAGCCGGAGAAGCAAGCCGCGCGGACAGAGAGAAGAACAGAATCAGGAGGAAAAGATCGATTCCTCTGATACCATGTGAGAAGCGAACTAAAACAAGCCGGAAATGGTATAACTGAAATTTTATTATCAGAAAAAGGTGTCTATTACAAAGGTATGGCCTCCCTTATATAGAATGGAGGAGAGAAGAGAGAATACAAATAAGAGATGTGGGACTAAAAACTATACAAAAGAATCTGGGCGGCTAGAATAACAGGCCGGAACAAGCCGCGCGGTTAGACAGAAGGGCTAACCGCTCGGCCACTACCAGAGAGAGAGACAAGCCGCCAAGTGAGACCGTTAGACCGCCCGGTCTCCTAGTCGCCAGTAACAGACCGCTTGGACCTCAGACCTCAACGCAGCAACCAACCCGCTGGAGGCAAACTGCCAGACCGCCCGGTCAATAACCCGCCAAGCCAGACCGACAGACCGCCCGGTCTCAACTTCAACACATAAGAGTTCGCGAGATCGCAAACAAGCATCATAACTGGATGACGAAGATCATCTTCAACAGGGGTGATCTATACAACGTCCCCTACTCGACTAAGCAGAAGGGCGAGGAGGTATATTGGCCCCCCACCGTGTCCAGCAATGATGTTGAGCTCCACAAATTCTTCCTCCACAAATACTTCGAGGTCTCCTTCCTCCAAAGGGGCCTCGACTTGCTCCTCCCCATCCATCTTGCGAAGGTATACCTCACCTTTTCTTCTTGCCCAGCTCGTCGGGTTAACAAAATTTTGATGCAGGGGAGCAACTGATTCCCAAGAACCCACCCTTCGTGGACTCGGGACTATTCCCTGACCCCCTCGCGCGCGAGAAGACGGTTGTAGCTGCTTGCCGAGATGAGCCGGCATCATCCAAGCCCACATCTAGCAAGAAGCAGACTGACCCCGCGGGGTCCAGGTCGCCTCGCCATCACCCATCGCAAAAGAAGCTGAAGGCAGTGACGGTCCCCCGGGCGAGGCAACAACAACTACAACAAAAACCAAAGTACATGAGCTCGCCCGAGACCTCCCTGGATGGATCGCCGGAAAGCCCTTTGAAGGAGACGGCAGATAAAGGGCGGGAGGGAGGCGAGCCCTCTGTTCCTCCTACTGCTAAGAAGACTACGACCTGCGAGCCGGGTCCGCCGAAGAGCCACCCCCTCTTTGGCCTCGGGGGAAGGTGGAAGGATTCGGCCGATGAGCCCGTGGTCCAATGGGATGAGGCGGCCCACCGGATCTCCATCTCCACCCTCCAACCTTCCTTGACAGATAGCGAGCTTTCCTCCGATCACGCCTACTCGATCGGCTTTGGCCTCTACGGGCACGAGGATGTCGCGGCCTACAAACGTATGACCTTGCGTAAGCTCGACCATGAGGGCTTGCAATCCCATATGCGTGCACTGGAGCTGCACCACATGATGGTCCATCGTGGCTTCAACCTCAGCCACCTCCTGTAGAAGGCGGAGTAGAAGCGCGATGTCGCCCAGGACAAAGCTGCCGACCTGGAGAGGAGACTTGGCATCACCGAGGATTTACTCGCCAAAGCCGTCGGCGGGCTGGTAAGTATCGGACACCTCCTTCTCTTTTTACTTGAGATTTTTCGCATTTCATGCAATAGATTTGTTTACCCTTTTGTTTCACAGGATGCCGAGGCCGCTAGCAAGCTGCAGGCTCGCGCCATCGGGCTGGATGAAGAAAATACCTAGCTGTGTACACGCACCGCCGAGTTGGAAGCTCACGCCGCCGGGCTGGAGGCGGACAATGAAAAGCTGAAGGGCCGGATCAAGGGGCTCTACCGCGAGATTATCCTTCAGGTAGAAGTCTTCCTTCCCCCGGGTAGCAGTGACCCCTCCTTTTCATACAGGAGGCTGAGGGTCTTTGGCGAGGTTGAGGTTGCCTAGCGGCTGCAGATCAACTCGATCTAATCCACCGAATGCACCTTCCAGATCATGAATAATACACGGGTGCTGGCGGAAGGCTACGAGGAGATCACAGACTGAGACCTTATGCCAGGCCTGTTCTCGTCCATGCCCCCTAGCGAGAAGGAGGACAACTTCAACTTGCTTTTTGGAAAAGGCTTCAAGGATGATCCCTGTAGAGGAGCAGGCGAAGATCGCCAGTATAGAGGGGAGGCAAGAGCTGACCCCTCCCCCTCCCCCCACCACCATCACCACTTTTTATTTTTTTTGTAATTCTCCCCCCCCCCTTTTTGTAACCTCGCTGAAGCGAGCTCTCCCTTGTGTAATAACATTTTACTTAATGAAAGAGATTTTTCTGCCATGAATTTTTCTGTCTTCTTTTTCTTAAACTTAATTGCTGCGGCGCACTCGACTGCAAGCTTCTCTTTAGGCAACCTTGCTAGGGTCACCTTGACCGTTAGAATATATAAGTTAAGGGACCTTGCTAAGATTGCCCTTGCCTTTGCCAGATTAGTCGTTGGAATCAGAATTGTTAAAATTTTACAAGTAAAACATGAAGGGGGTGGAATACATTGCATGAGCTTGCATCGTCTAGCCTTCCCTGATAGATGCCGAGTACTCGGCTCGCCACCCCTTTGTCAAACTGAGCCCGCGAGCCCAGACTCGCTTGTGAGGTTTTTTCTTTCCCCTATCTTTAGGGAAAAGGCCAATCTTTTCAAGTAACATCCAGAGAGGGTAGGAATTTCCCGAGTTACATCCAGTCCTGCCAGCTAGGTGAGAGTCTGGCAGCGGGATTTGCTCAGGCTCTGGGTAGATTCTCTCGAGTGATCCAGCCCTGCCATCTAGGTGAGAGCCTAGCAGCGGGATCTGCTCGGGGTCTGGGTAGACTCTCTCAAATGACTTCCAGCCTTGCCAGCTAGGTGAGAGCCTGGCAGTGGGATCTGCTCGAGCTCTAGGTAGACTCTCTCGAGTGATATCTAGCCCTGCCAGCTAGGTGAGAGCCTTGCAATGGGATCTGCTCGGGGTTTGGGTAGACTCTCTCGAGTGACATCCAGCCCTGCTAGCTAGGTGAGAGCCTGATAGCCAGATCTGCTCGTGGTCTGGGTAGACACTCTCGAGTGATATCCAGCCCTGCCAGCTAGGTGAGAGCCTGGCAGTAGGATCTACTCAGGGTCTGGGTAGACTCTCTTGAGTGACATCCAGCCCTGCCAACTAAGTGAGAGCCAGGAAGCGAGATTTGCTCGGGGTCTGGGTAGACTCTCTCGAGTGACATCCAGCCCTGCTAACTAGGTGAGAGCCTGGCATCGGGATCTGCTTGGGGTATGGGAAAACTCTCTCGAGTGACATCCAGCCCTGCCAGTTAGGTGAGAGCCTAGTAGCGGGATCTGCTCGGGTCTTGGTAGACGCCATCGAGTGGAATCCAGCTCTGCCAGCTACGTGATCCTGGCAGTGGGATCTACTTGGGGTCTAGGTAGATGTCATCGAGTGACATCCAGCCCTACTAGCTAGGTGAGAGCCTGCCAGAGGGATCTGCTCGGGGTTTAGGTAGACTCAATCGAGTGACATCTAACCATGCTAGCTAGGTGAGAGCCTAGAAGCTGGATCTGCTCAGGGTCTCGGTAGATTCTTTCGAGTGACATCCAGCCTTTCCAGCTAGGTGAGAGCCTAGCAGCGGGATCTGCTTGGGGTCTGGGTAGACTCTCTCGTATAATATCCAGCCCTGCCAGCTAGATGAGAGCCTGACAGCGGGATTTGCTCAGGGTATGGGTAGACTCTCTCGAGTGACATCCAGCCCTGCCAGCTAGGTGAGAGCCTGGCAGCATGATCTGCTCGGGGTCTAGGTAGTTTCTCTCGAGTGACATCCAGCTCTTCCAGCTAGGTGAGAGCCTGGTAGTGGGATCTGCTCGGGGTCTGGGTAGACTCTCTCGAGTAACATCCAGCCCTTCCAGCTAGGTGAGAGCCTGGTAGCAGGATCTGCTCGTGCTCTGGGTAGACTCTTTCGAGTGATATCCAGCCCTGCCAGGTAAATGAGAGCCTTGCAGCAAGATCTACTCGGGATCTAGGTAGACTCTCTCGAGTGATATCCAGCCCTGCCAGCTAGGTGATAGCCTAGCAGTGGGATTTGCTTGGGGTTTGGGTAGACGCTATCGAGTGACATCCACCCCTACTAGCTAGAAGAGAGCCTGGCACCGAGATCTACTCAGGGTCTAGGTAGACTCTCTCGAGTGACATCCAGCCCTGCCAGCTGTTGAGAGCTTGACAACGGGATCTGCTCGGGGTCTGGGTAGATTCTATCGAGTGACACCCAGCCCTGTCAGCTAGGTGTGAGCCTGGAAGCGGGATATGCTTGGGGTATGGGTACACTCTCTCGAATGACATCCAGCCCTGCCAGTTAGGTGAGAGCCTGATACCGGGAACTGCATGGGGTCTACATAGACTCTCTCGAGTGACATCCAGCCCTGCCAGCTAGGTGAGAGCCTGACAGTGGGATCTGCTCGGGGTCTGGGTAGACTCTCTCGAGTGACATCTAGCCCTGCCAACTAGGTGAGAGTGTGGCAGCAGGATCTACTCGGGGTCTTGGTGGACTCTCTCGAGTGACATCCAGCCCGGCCAGCTAGGTGAGAGCCTGGCAGCAGGATCTGCTCGGGGTCTAGGTATACTCTCTCGAGTGTCATCCAGCCCTACCAGCTAGGTGAGAGCCTAGTAGCGGGATCTGCTCGGGGTCTGGGTAGACGTCATCGAGTGAAAACAAGCCTTGCCAGTTAGGTTATCCTGGCAGCAGGATCTGCTCGGGGTCTGGGTAGATGCCATCGAGTGACATCTAGCCCTGCCAGCTAAGTGAGAGGCTGACAGAGGGATCTGCTTGGGGTATAGTTAGATGCCATAGAGTGACATCCAGCCCTACCAGCTAGGTGAGAGCTTGACAGCCGGATCTGCTCGGGGTCTGGGTAGACTCTCTCGAGTGACATCCAGCCCTGCCAGTTAGGTGAGAGCCTAGGATCGGGATCTGCTCGGGGTCTGGGTAGACTCTCTTGAGTGACATCTAGCCCTGCCAGCTAGGTGAGAGCCTAGCATCGAGATCTGCTCGGGGTCTGGGTAGACTCTCGAGTGACATCCAGCCCTGCCAGCTAGGTGAGAGCCTGACAGCAGGATCTGCTCGGGGTTCAGGTAGACTCTCTCGAGTGACATCCAGCCCTGCCAGCTAGGTGAGAGCTTGGTAGCAGAATCTACTCGGGGTCTGGGTAGACTCTCTCGAGTGATATCCATCCCTGCTAGTTAGGTGAGAGCCTAGCAGTGAGATCTGCTCGGGGTCTGGGTAGACGCCATCAAGTGACATCCAACCTTGCCAGCTAGGTGAGAGCCTGGCAGCGGGATCTGCTCGG
The DNA here is from genome assembly GCA_039513925.1 of Platanthera zijinensis. NCBI lineage: Eukaryota > Viridiplantae > Streptophyta > Magnoliopsida > Asparagales > Orchidaceae > Platanthera > Platanthera zijinensis. The sequence goes on from CM077090.1 coordinate 36,382,619, forward strand.
GGTATGGGTAGACGCCATCTAGTGACATCTAGCCCTGCCAGCTAGGTGAGAGCCTGATAGCGGGATCTACTTGGGGTCTGTCAAATGAACACCTATTCATATGAATCTTGGCTGGAGCATAGACATTTCAAGAAGCATTATAAGAAAAAGGAACATTACTTATATGGCTCAAGGGTAAAAACTTTTTAAGTCGTCACCGCTCTAGGGGAGACTTAGGGTCTCGCTCTCCACATTTCGTAGGCAGTACCCTCCTGATTTCAATGTTTCTTATACAATGTATGGCCCCTCCTAGTTGGGGTTGAGTTTCCCCATGGTGGATGATCTTCCTGCCACATCCACCTTTTTAAGGACCAAGTCCCCTTCCATGAACTATTTGACCCTGACGTGCTTGTCGAAGTACTTAGCCATTCTTCTTTTCACTCCTTCCTGCTGATGGCGGAGAGGTCACGTTACTCCTCCATCATGTCCAGAGAGAACCATAGTTCTTCCTCGTTTTCAGCTCTTCATTCTTCCATGCCTTCCTCCGCCTCAACCACCCGAGACATCTGGACCTCGAACTCTACTCGGAGTACTGCCTCGCATCTATGGGAGAGCTTGAAGGGGGTCTCCCCCATAGCCGTGTTGGGAGTGGTTCTCAGGGCCCAAAGAACCGAGGGAAGCTGTTCCACCCAGCTACCCTCAAGTTTTCAACTTTTTTCTTCAAGAGGTTCACTATGATTTTGTTTGCCGCTCCCACTTGCCCATTGCTCATAGGGTGATGGACTGAGGCAAATCTGAGATCAATCCTGAGCTGCCCGCAGAAGCTGATAAACTTGGCGCTAGAAAACTGAGGTTCGTTGTCCGTGACAATGTCTTGCGATAACCTATGTCGGCAGATGATCTCCCCCCAAACAAAATTCCTGATAACTTGGGAGGTCATCTTAGCAGTGCCTTCACCTCCAACCACTTAGAAAAATAATCTATCATGATAAGTAGGAACCTTCTCTGCCCGCTGGCCTGGGGAAAAGGCCCTACTAAGTCTATTCCCCACATGGCGAAGGGCCAGGGTATAAGACCCCTTTTTTTTCTTTTAAAACCCGGGGTCTTAGGCTCAGAATCGCCGCTTTGCGGTGACACCTTCACGTCCTGAAGGGGTCATCACCACAAGGCGCCGATTCTGCCGGCCGATTCGATCACAGAAAAGGTAGCACAATAATTGAAGTAAGAGCAAGTCCACTGGAAATAAATCACATATATATATAACTCCACGAAGGGAGTGTCCACAGAATAACAATAATCAGAGTACTATAAAATGTGGGCTTATGCCCGGTACAAAATGTCCTCACTACAACTCTCTCATGCGGAAGCAAAAATAGGAACTACTCAGGGTCGAGACTCACGGTCCCGGCTGTATGAACTCCGGAGCTAGACTGCCCCATCTCCAGGCACACCGATCTCTGGGGCTGCTCCTCCATGATGGGCTCCACGATCCCCTAAATGATGCGGTTCGAAAACCGTTAGTCATAAAGACTAAGCCCTATCATCCCCTACCCCTTCCCCCATGGCTCCTAAGTACCGAGCGGAGAGGAAGAAAGGGAAGGAACATGAAGGTAGAGATTAATCAAGAAACAGATGACAGCAGAACTAATCTAGCAAATTCTATAATAATATGACAGAAAACAGGAAGTAAGAAAGGTAACCTTAACTTATGTGCGAAAGCGCATAAGCCAAGGGATCTTCTGCAAGGCTCCCATCGTATAGAGTGTCCCATACCACTTATACGTTGGGGTGACGGTTATCAAACAACAGCATGTATATATATTGAAATTAACCTTTGATTTATAAACTTGCCCACACAAGCCTATAGACCAAGGGGTCGTTTTGCAGGTCCTAATGTATAAGCGTCTCATACCACTTATACTTTAGGTGTCAGGGTTAAATGAATCGATTATGCTATGACATGCAAGTGGGTATGATGAAACATGCAAGTGCAACTCACACACCCGACTCTGTGCACACATACCTTTAGTTCCCCCCTTCGGAGTCGTTACCTTCCAGGATACCTCCGTAGTGGCGGACGGAAGCGGTGGGTTGGGCCTCGCCCACCTCAAAACCAGTAAAAGCACCACTGGTCTAACCTATCGTACGCCTCAACGCTTGGTGCACTAAGCGGACGCCTGCGTACTCTTGCCGGCTGGCGCACCGGACTTCTGTTGGCGAAGTGCTAATCACCTCGCCGAGTCAACGATATCGGTGTCGGTGCAATCGAACTCCCCGATATCGAAAACCCACCACCTTAACTTTTCCTATTTTATGCACATGTAAGTTTAATCGTAAACACACAAAAACCGAGCTGAAGCCCCCGGACCAAAACGTCCGTCTCCAAATCAACCGAGCCGAAGCTCCCCGGACCAAAACGTCCGTCTCCAAACCAACCGAGCCGAAGCTCCCCGGACCAAAACGTCCGTCTCCAAACCAACCGAGCCGAAGCTCCCCGGACCAAAACGTCCGTCTCCAAACCAACCGAGCCGAAGCTCTCATCAATCTTCCTGTGCCAACAGTGTTTGTGAAAAGTACAGCCCTAGTTACTAAGTTACTCTTTTCGGTTTGTTATTACAGTTTACGTTAGCCCAGGACTGCCCCCGGTATTCCCCGTGAAGGGCTCTCAAGGGGCACTAGGAACCAAGACGACGGCATTACGGCCCGAAGTTCCCTTTCGCAAGGCACTTATTGTTATTGGTTGACCTCCCTTAACCCGATTCCCTTCTCATATTACGATAGACTATCCTAGGGTAATTTTTAACCTTCCTCTCTTCGGGAAAGACGAACTTTCGCCGAACCCGAGCACCTCTTAACTCTAGCTATCACTAATTCTCTCTACTCTTCATACCATCCTATCGTGATTTCATCCACAATTGTCCACCCAGACAAAATTATTAACTCCAATGACTTCCTCAGATCATGTCCTATCGCAATTCACAAATTTGTTATATGCAGACCGACCTAGACTACATGTCGAACCGGTTATGCAGTGATCCAATACTCATCCAAATGCCCTAAATTATTTACTAGAGGCTTTTCATGATATAACTAGCCTAAATCCAGAAAATGGTAATTTTCCTAATTTATCTGATATTTAATTAAATTCCCCGAAAGTCCCAAGGGTTACCGGTTTGAACATGAACTACCCTAAGTAATCATGCAAGATGTCCAGAAAAATTACTATAAATATTATGTTATCCCAATATGGTAAATCCAAAGTAACACAATTTTTCTATCATCAAAAGGGTACTAAACATATTTTAGAAATAATCTCGATCTTTGGTTATTTATGAAACAAGTACAGAAAATATCCATCCAAAAATTGTAAATTAATTATACTAAGAAGATAAGACCTTCAAAATAACATTGGTCAGGTTTCATAATTTTCCAGCAAGTATATTATCCATAATTAATTTTTAAACAATAAAACCCATTTCTAACATCTGTGAATGAAGTACTAGATTTACTCAACTAAAAATCATACAAAAATTCAGGGGAAACTATTCTGACCTAAAACATTTACCTCCAAGATTCCATGAGGTTTCAATAAACAGAAATTTCTAAATAATTAAATCATCATTTAAGGCCTTAGTAAGCTTTACAAATGAAGTGCTAGCAATAATCAACATAAAATTCCAGAGAAATTGCTATAGGTTCTACCTGATCCAAAACTCACTCTACCCGGATTTCACAGCTTTTAAATAAGGTTTAGTGACTGATTTTACCTATTTGATATTTTACCCTAAAACTAAGGTTAGGGTTTTAAGGTATCTACTTGTCTCCAAATTCTCCAAGATTACATCCAGACGATTCTTATCAAGCTTTTGTCAACTCTACAGAGTTTCAAGGCAATACAAAAGCAATTGCCCCCATGTCCTTCACAACCCTCAAAACCCTTTATTTAGGGTTTGAGCTTGGATCCTAGGGTAAATCAACCCTAAACCACTCCATTTTTCTCCAAGCAGGTTATAACACCCTTCTAAGTCAGAGGTCGGAATATCAGCTTCTGTTGAGGTGATTTGACCTTTCCAAACTCTTAGTGCACTTTTTACTAAAAGATGTCTCACTAATGCCTAGTTAAGGGTAGAAGATTTCCTACCCAAAACTCCTCCAAATCAGTTGGAATTTTGTACAGACCTAGGTTTTACAGCCAGGGACCACTCACCAAAATTTGGGAGGGTTTGGAGGTCATTTGACCACTTAAATAAATTCCTCTATGTTTATTAAATTAAAACAAAAACTTTAGGCAAAGTATCTCCAAAAATTCCCATTTTGGTCTGCCTTTAGTTATTGCTAAGGTTAACCCACTGCCCAAATTTCAGGTCATTTGGACAAGGGACGAAGAGTGGGCATCCATTTTAATTTCTGCCCAACTCTAAGTACAACCCCCACTAAAACAAGTGCTGCGGCCGAACCGCTTAACCAAACGAGTTGAAACCAATTTTAAATTAATCTAGACTCGAAGGGCTACAACTTTCGTGAGTGGTCATTTTTCCTAAATCGGCCTCTAAACACCTCATTTCGCAGCCTCAAAATATTCTCAGATAATATATCTTTCCACTATGTATTATATACATAATTTATAAATTATAAAATTGATTTTACTGTTCATCTTCTTCATGAACCCGAAAACAGAACTCAGAAAAACCATTTTTCCTGTAACCTTTCCGTGATCCGTCGCCGGCCGTCCGGTCACCTCCCTGGCCAGTCACCACCACCACCACCTCCGTTGAGGCGATGGCTATCGGTCGGCGGTGGTTTTGCCGCCGGAGGTGGCGGTTTCCGGCGAACTCAAGAATACATTTTTCATGGTTTCCCATGAAAACGAGAGATGAGTCCGGCTCCGTTGAGCTCGAACTTCCGTTCTAAGAATCCTAAGATCTACCCATGAAAGAGAAGAAGCAGGGGAGGACCTTGTTCGCGGTTTGGAGGCGGGATGAACGACGGGGTGCCATGGCCCAGTGGTGGCGTAGCCGAACTTCTCCTAAAGCAAGAACAAAGATCTGATCCGTTTGATTGAGCGTGTAAACTTCTCCTCTTGCTCCAAGTGGGCTTTTATAAGTCAGCAAGTGGGGAGGTGAAAGGGTAAAGCCTTACTGGTCATGAAGGCTCCCCTTAATAATCTTTCGGTTACAGTGAAGGGATAGGAAACAGTGGAAGATAAACAGGTGTTTGCCAGGTCGATTCCTATTGGACCAACATTTCCTCCTTTATTATATAATTACAGAAGGAAAAACAGCCCGTAATTACTCCTGGTGTAACTTCCCACACCAGCATTTATTACCACACGTGTTAGAATAATTTTTGGCCTGAACCGTCATTTCGGCCAATATCACGGGCGTGACACATAGGTCACGGGCGTGACAGGCCCGGGTGATAATTCTGAGGTCGACGATCGTCGAACTGAGATCGACGATCGTCGAAGGGTGGTCATGCCCTAGGTCACGGGCGTGACACCTAGGTCACGGGCATGACAGGCCCGAACGGCAATTCAGAGGTCGACGATCGTCGAACTGAGATCGATGGTCATCGAAGGGTGGTCACGCCCTAGGTAACGGGCGTGACACCTAGGTCACGGGCGTGACAGGCCCGAGTTTCAATTTCGACGATCGTCTTACGGAGATCGACGATCGTCGAAGGAGTCACGCACTAAGTCACGGGCGTGACACCTTGGTCACGGGCGTGACACCTTGGTCACGGGCGTGACATGCCCGGGCTACAAGTTCGACGATCGTCTCACGGAGATCGACGATCATCGAAGTAGTCACACCCTAGGTCACGGGCGTGACGGGTCGGTCACGGGCGTGACCAACCCGTGACCCGAAATCTCGATCGATTTATTTCAATTTTTGGGCTTCCTAGGGTTCTGTGACGACCAACCGACTCCTAGGGGTCTAGCCGGAAATGGGATATTACACAGGGGGGCTGTAATACTTTTGAGGCGCTGGACCGATTGTAATTAGAGAGGGGCGAACAACTAGTACTTATGGAACTTCTTTGTAAACTCCACCACATCGTGGCCCAAGGTAGGCCAAAAATACCCTTTCCTGACAATCCTTCCCTCTTGGGTCTGACTCTCGGAGTGACTCCCACACTCCCCTGAGTGGAACTCCTCCAAGATCCTCTTGACCTCCCTCTCGGTCACATAATGTGCCAGCATCCCCGAGAGGGTCTTTCGGTACAGCTGCCCAACGCGGATGAGATAGTACGATGACCTGTACTTGAATTTCTTTTTATCCATCCCCCTGGATACTCCCCTGTGGAATGGAAGGTTTTGAATGGGTCCATCTACGAGGGGTGTTGGTCTACCTCCATCAGCTCTCCCTCTTCAATGGAAGGGCAGAATAGGTCGGTGATGGTACCCCCCCCCCCCCCCCCCGGGGACCATGTTTTGCTAGTTGGTCCACGCACTCGCTCTCCTCCCTGGGCATGTGTCGGATGAAGAAGGTATGGAATATGTCAATGACCCCCTTCACCTTTTCCAAGTATAATTGAAGGGTGGGCTCCCTTGCCTCAAAATCCCCATTGATCTAGGAAGCCACCACCATGGAGTCGGTGAGGACCTCCACATCATGTACTCTTAACTCTCTAGCCAGTCGAAGCCTTGTAATCACCGCTTCATACTCGGCCTGATTGTTAGTAATGGTAAAGTGCACCACTACCATTTGTTCGATTCTCATCCCCTGGGGCTGACTAGGATTACTCCCACCGCCAGGGAATGCCTACCTGAAGCGTCATCTACCATCACCTTCCAGGGAACTGGGTGAGTAAGTTTTGCCTCTGCCACCTCGACCACATAGTCAGCCAAAAAGTTGGCCATTATTTGGGCCTTGATCGAGAGGTTGGGAACAAAGGAGATGTCGAACTCACTCAGTTCCACCGACCACTTGGCCAACCGTCCCAAATGCTCCACTCCCTCGAAGATGTTATGGAGGGGGTGGTCAGTCACCACTCGGATTAAGTGTGCCTGGAAGTAAGGTTGAATTGTCTGAGCCGAGATGACCAAAGCAAAGTCTAGCTTCTCCAAGATGGGATACCGAAGCTCCGCCTTCCTTAAGACCCGAGTCAAATAATATATGTGGAGTTGCTTCTTCCCCTCTTACCGAACCAGGACAGAGCTCAACGCCTCTGCTCCAACCCCAAGATACAAAGATAGGTCTACCCCCTCCTTTGGCCCTTAGAGCAGGGGGGCCTGAGTCATCTGCCTCTTCAAGGCTTAAAATGCCTCCTCACACTCCTTGGTCCACTCGAACTTCTTTCCTCCTCTCAATGCCTTGAAGAAGGGAGAACAATTCTCCCCAGCCCGGGAAAGGAACCTACTAAACCCTGCCAACTTCCCTGTCAACCGCTGCACCTCTTTAGCATTCCGAGGCGATCCCTGCTCCATGATCGCTTGGACCATGTTAGGATTTGGCTCAACCCCCGCGGGGGCGAGAAGGTGACCCTAGAACTTGCCCCTGATGGCCCGAAGACACACTTCAAGGGGTTCATCCTTATCTTGTACTTACGTAGGGTGGTGAAGGTCTCCTCCAGGTCCCAGAGGTGGGAGTTCACATCCCGACTCTTGATCATAAGGTCATCCACATACACCTCTAGATTCCTTCCCTTCTGTTATTGGAAGACCCTATCCATCATCTTCTGGTATGTTTCTCCTGCATTCTTCAACCCAAAGGGCATCATTTTATAGTAGTAACACCCATCTCTCGTGATGAAGGAGACATCTTTGATGTCGGGAGGGTGCATACTAATCTGGTGGTAACCTGAAAATGCATCTATAAAACTCATTACAGGAAAACCAACGGCTGAGTCAACCAACGCGTCGATCTGAGGCAAAGGATAACAGTCCTTTGGTCACGATTTATTAAGTAAAGAAAAATCGACACACATATGCCACCGGTTGTCTCCTTTTTTGACCATTACTACATTGGAGACCCAGCCGAGGTATTATATTTCGGATACAATGCCAACCTTGAGGAGCTTGGCCACCTCCTCCTTGATGGGCTCGACCAGCTCGTCTGCGATGGACCTCTTCTTGTGCTTGATGGGGCGAGCTTTTGATTCCAGGTTGAGGCGATGGTAGGCCACATCTGCATCGATACCCAGCATCTCTGCGGAGATCTGGGCAAAGATGTCCATATTCTTCTAGATGCACTCCAGGATCCTGCCCTGGGCCTCCGGGGTAACAGGGGAAAACCTTCTCCACACCGCCTCCAAGGGTGAGAACCTCCATCTCCGTCACCTCTTCTATAGCCTCCAGACGAGACCGCTCTCCCCATTCTCCAATGTCCTCCCCTCCCGAGGCAAGGACTTCTTCCTCAGCTTCAACCATAGCCATCGCCTCAACCGGCTCCCGGACTTCCTCCGCCACCTCCACCCGAGTGCGGTTCTCTACCTCCATCTCCACTTCTGCCTCCTGCTCCACCTCCTCCATCAACCACTCTATCCCCTCAGCCCCCTCCTGCCAAGAGATTGAGTTCACCGCCATGACATAGTACTCCCTCGCCATCTTGGGGTCACCCCGGACCCGTACATAGATTCCCTTGGCATTGAACTTCAGGCATTGGTGGAAGGATGAGGGGACGGAGCAGAAGGCATTGATGAGGGGTCGCTCGAAGATGCCGTTGTAGCTGCTTGGGGCGTCCACGATGATGAACCTGCAGGTACGGGACTCCCCCCCCCATAGTGACATGGAGCCCCACTCCTTCTACCTCCTTCCTCTCTCCCGAGAACCCGAATAATGGTCCATACGAGGCCAGCACCCTCTTGGACACCACCTTCATTGTGTCAAATGCCTTCTTGAAGATGATGTTGACTGAACTTCCATTTTTAATGAGGATCCGGGAGATAGTGAAGTTCTCGACCGCCATTTGGATGACCAGCACATCGCAGAAGGGGTCCTCATGGTCTGGCATGTCCTTTCTTGAGAAGTTGATCTTCTCCTCTGGGGGTGGGGTCTGGGATGTGGAGCCAATGCTACTGCGGTACATGGTGTGGAGACTTGCCTTGTAGGAAGCCTCGATCCCCACCCCCTATGGATCACTCTGATCCCTCCCCAGGCCCCAACATTGGCTCGATCCTCACACCTATCCTCCTCTGCCCGAGGCAGGACTTCCTTGATCCGCATTCCCTGGCATTCTTGCTACTACTGCTGCTCCCTGTTTCCTCTCATCTCGAGGAACTCTGGGCATGTGTTCAAAATGTGCCCCTCCTCTTGGTGGAAATCACAGTAGGGCAGCTCCATTCTAACCTCCCTTCTCCTTCTCTGTGCTGCTCTCCTCCTCTCCCTCATGGCTATAGCCATAGCCTTGTTTTGGTCGAGGAGAGGTGGTCTCTGGCCTTGCCTCCCACCTAGGGGTAAAACTGACCCTGCCCCCTCCACCTGATGGTTGTCTCCTCTATAGAAACCTCTACGCGATCCCTGATCTTGCTACTCCGGCTTCCAACCTAGCCAATGGTTTGGCTCTTGGCGCCCCCACCTGGGCTACTGCTGCTACTGTTCCCTCTGCCGAGGCTCAGCTCTCCTCTCCTCCGGACCTTTGCCACCTCTGGCCTCTCTTCCTCTATAGACAACCTGGATAGCTTCCGGGCAAACTCCGGATTTGATGCCTCCCCTCCGACTTCCCTTGCCTCCCTCTCCATCAGCTCCTCGTAGGAGATGGGTAGCACCCTCTTCAGCTCCATCCTGAAGAAACCATGCTATAGCCCTAGGGTGAAGGCCATCATCAGGGTGTGCCTTGGCATCTCTTAGACTTGGGTGACCTCCTCCTGGAACCGGTCAACATAGCTCCCCAGGATCTCGTTTACCCCATGCTTGATATGGAACAGGGACTCCGACTCTTTCTTCCTCCTCTTGGAGGTGGTGAACCTCAACATGAACCCCCGACACAAGTCCTCGAAGTAGTAGATGGAGTTTGACGGCAATTAGTGGAACCAATCCCTCGCCTTCTCCTTGAGAGTGATGGCAAAGAGCATGCACTTGAACCCATCTGACATCTGTCGGATCAAGACCACGTCCTCAAACTATTGGACGTGTTGGACCGGGTCTCCTTTCCCGATATAGAAGGACATCTCGGGCTCCTTGAACCCCTATGAAACTGGGGCAGAAGAAACCAACTCGTTGAAGGGAATGCCTCCCCCCACTGGGCGAGCTGGCGGGTCTCGCACCCCCATCTCGCCGAACCTACCACCACTCACCGAGCCTGGGAAAAGCACTCGCCCGGGGACCTTGCATCCTCTCCCCTCCTCTACAACTTCCTTCCCAACTCATGTGCCGGGAGTTCCCTCGCCAAGGGTCGGGATCGCGATCACAGGTACTGCTAGAGTCGAGCACTCGGCACGCGCGCCAAGTATGAACTTGACGAGGCCGAGCACCTCCTACCTGAATTCTTCAAACATCCCCACTGTAGTGAGATGGGGAGGGGGTGCCGAGTCGGACCTGTCCGAGCCTTTCCCTGACCCTCCTGTAATTGAGCTCACCAAAGATTTTTTGTGTTGACCACGCTCCACGCTTGTATAACCTCAGGCTCGCAGGAGCAGAAGGCTCAAGGAAAAGAGGGGAGAAGGCTATTAGCTAGGCGAGATGGGCCAGGCGAGAGCCGACTCACTAGTCGAGTGGGCCCCTAGGGAAAGGGCCACTTGCAGGGCGAGTGATACTCGCTAGGCGAGAGGGGCCCAGGGTCCCAGACGAGAGCCACTCGCTAGGCGAGACGGGCCCAGAGAGAAGGCCACTCGCGAGGCGAGAGCGGACTCGCTAAGTGAGAGGTATCTAGAGGAGAGATCTCTCACCCGCGAGACGGCACTCTCACCAAAGAGCCGGTTCGGCAAGGGGCCAGGCCCCGGTTCAGTGGTTGGTCGAGGACTGGTTCAGTAGGAAGGCGGTTTATCTTTTTAGCCCCAGGTGATTTTACACTTTTGCCCTTGGTGGTCTACATATAACCCCTCAGAATAGTAGAGTTTGGCTGTTAGAAGACCTGACCAAGGGTATTATGGTAATTTCAGGTCGGTTCAGTTTGGTTATTGGCAGTTCGAACTCAAAGGCCTATAAATAGACCGGTAAGGTGTCTGGTGGAAGGTTGTTGACCCTTCTTCTTCTTCCATTAAGGCACCAAGCTCAGCATTGGCTAGGGAGGGGAAGAATTGCTTGTTCTTCCGGGTAAGAGGTGGGACCTCCGAGCTGAAGCCCACAGTCTGTTTCTTTGAGACTCTTGTCCAGGAAGGAGTTCGAGAAGAGTAGGTGTGAGTTGCAACTTTAGATCTGAGCTTTAGGAGGAGCCGGGTTTACTGGCTTCAACAACGATCACCGCACCAAAATGTTGAAACCGAAAATTCGGTCTCTGTGGAGTTCACCCTTGGGGAAGGGGTGATCACGCACCTACTTCTCTTCTATAAGAAAAATGAAAGAAAAAGAAAAGGGAACTGACCCAAGGGCTCGGCGCGGAGGTCCCACCACACACCTAAAAGAGCTTAGAGCGCTTCCCCTCCCTTAACCAAATGGCGAGCTAACGGCTACCTCAAAAAGAGCAAGAAGGTCTGAGAACAAGTAAGCATGCCTTCTGAGGTGCCCCTTGGGTCATATATAAAGATTTCTGAAAATGTCCTGCAAATAGCCAAACTCCGATGTTCCAAACAGCTATATGCAGCTTAACTAGGTCTGCCAATAGCGCAACTCCGTTGTCCTAACTGGCTATGGGCAGGCCAACAGGGGTATAATAGTAAAAAAGCACATCACAGGAGGCTGGGCGAGTAGTCCTTGAGACCTCTACTCGCCTGGAGCGGCAAGTGCTCGATGGAGCTGGCACTCGCCGCTTCCCCCGAACTTTAGCGAGTACGGGCCCGGTTGGCCCTGCTCGTATACCGCTTGCCAAACTCCCTAAAGCGAGTGCGAGCCGGTGGATGTCGAGGTGCCCCTCAATGCCAAGAATAAAAAGCGTTGATAGAGCTCGCCTCACTCGATGCATAGGCTGAAGGCATTGAGTGAGCTCGCCGCTTTTGTAACGCACAATTCGCCAAAGTTTTATCTAAATACGGCGTTACACATAGGTTGGCCACTCCCTATCACCTCAAACTAGTGGCCAAGTAGAAGTAGTAAACTGTGAATTAAAACGAATATTAAAAAAACGGTTTCTACTAATAGAAAGGATTGGTCAGTTAGGCTTCACGATGCACTATTGGCTTATCGGACCGCGTACAAGACCGCTATCGGTTGTACGCCATACCGATTAGTCTATGGGAAAGCATGCCACTTACCGGTTGAGCTTGAGCACCGCGCCTTTTGGGAGCTTAAATTTTTAAATCTAGATGAAATTTTGTCATCCGAGGTCCGAAAATTCCAAATTAACGAGCTCAATGAGTGGCGCTCCTTTTCCTACGAAAGTAGTAAACTTTATAAGGAACGCACAAAATTTTATCATGATAAAAAAATTAAGCACCCCAAGGAATTTAAATTGTGAGACCAAGTTCTCGTCTATAATTTGCGCTTATGTCTTTTTCCGGGAAAACTCAAGTTCTGTTGGACCAGCCCTTTTATTATAAAAGAGGTGTGGCCCTACGGGACAGTTTTTATCTCGCACCCGGAAAAAGGCGAGTTCAAAGTGAACGGGCACCGGTTGAAAATATTTTTCTCCGTCGATATTACTAATGAGCACCGGGAGGAAATTATCCTCCTGAACCCATAAATTAGTGCCCCACTTTTGTCGAGCTCAACGACCATAAACAAAGCGCTCGTGGAAGGCATCCCATGGTTATCCTATCTTTTTATTTAAGTTTTTGCAGGTTTGAAGGTTCATTACAGCATGACGATCGGTCGGGTTCAAATGTCGAGTTCATGTGATTTCTTCATGTCGGTAATGTCTATATAGTTTATTTAATTTCTGTCACAACAATATAACAAAAAAAGAAAGAATATATATATATATATACGAGTGACAGGCACGGGCCTCCGGCCCGATGGCCACGCGCCACAGTACCCGGCCGGCGACGGTGGGCTTCGCCCGCCCCCCGGCGGGCTTCGCCCGCACCCGGGCTGTTTTTTATATATATATTATTATTTTACCTGATTTCCGTGTTTTTACTGTAGCAGTCTTGCGCCCAGACTTTTCAGGTCCCAAATAGAAGGTCAAGGAGGCTCCAAATCAAAAAGTGATCAACATGAAAGTTGTTTGGATCGCCGAGATCTACAACTTTCATGTTGACCACTTTTCGTTTTGGAGCAATCTTGACCCTCATATTGGGCTCCGAAAAACCTGATTTCCGTGCCTTTACTGTAGCAGTCTCGCCTCGCAGACTTTTCGGGTCCCAAATCGAAGGTCAAGGAGGCTCCAAATCAAAAAGTGATCAACATGAAAGTTGTTCGTATCGCCGAGATCTACAACTTTTATGTTGACCACTTTTCGTTTTGGAGCCATCTTGACCCTCATATTGAGCCCCGAAAAATCTGATTCTCGTGCCTAAACAGGCGGGTTTAGTCCCACACCGTCCATTCTTCAGATTTTTGGGGATATATATTCAATATTCACCTTTAGATATTTGAAGTAATGTTGGCTGGCTGACTTGCGGGCGGGCTTGCTTGCAGGTTTTCGCGGGATGGGCTTGCTGGTTGTTTGCGGGCTTGCCGGTTGCAGGTCCGCTAGTTTTTTTGCTGTCCTATAGTTGGTTTAGGACTGTCCTAAAGTAGGTTTAAGAGGCCTATAAAAAAGTCTGGATAGAGGGTTGGTTTGATCCAACGGTTCATGATCAAAAATCTGAAATCCGACGGCCACTTAATTACCCTCTAATTTCGAACTCATGTTATCTGCAGACCACAGTATTTCTATTATAGTAGTAAAGATATATATATATATATATTCTGCAATTTTGCTGTTACACGCCTCGATCACGGGCGTGACCATATGGTCACGGGCGTGGCCGATGGGCGTGTACTGCCCGGAATACGAAACCCGGCGCTGGTTCCGAGTGGGAGTTTTTACTGTCCATCTTCCGTCCATGTCACGGGCGTGGCCTTCTAGATCACGGGCGTGACATAGACGGAACCTTTCGTCCAAAGAAAGATATTAAAAAGAAAATAAAAAAACGCTTTAAAAATCCATCTAGCTAGTCACGCCTGTGACATCATATGTCACGCCCATGACATAAGAAAGTCACGGCCGTGACTTTCCTTGCGTAAAGCAAAAGAAAACATTTAATTAAGAAAAAAAATTTGTCGTTCTCAGTTATACGCCCCAGAGTCACGGGCGTGACCCTGGGCTATGTCCAGCGAATCTGAGGCAATGACCCGGTCAATGCCTCGGATTCCCTGATTTCCCTTTAGTTTAGGATACACGGCGCATAGTCACGGGCGTGACTATGGGGCATGATCTGTAGAAAATTAAATTTTCTGCATTTCCCGAGATTTCTCACCCCCATATGTTACACGCCTCCCAGTCACGGGCGTGACTGAGGGGCGTGACTTCTGAAATTTTTCCCTATTTAAGGATTTCTCCCCCTTTGTTTCCTCCACACCTTCCAGCCATCCTCCTTCCCTTAGCTAACCCAAAAACTTCTTTTCTTTCCTCCTTCCACAATGCCTCGCCACCACCCTCGCTCCACCGCTTCCTCCTCTGAGCACCCTGCGGATCCTGACGCGGCGGAAGCCATGCTCATTTTTAGCAACTCTACCCAACAAGACTGGAGCGAACGTCTGCGCACCAAACCCTTTGGCATATTCCGGATTCTTGATTGGGGGATTCTTACAACCTTCCACGCGGCGGAGTTAGTCCGAGAATTTCTATCCACCCCTGGATGGAGATCTCTCTTCGACATCTCTGAGCCCGCCTTCTTGGAGCTCACCGTTGAGTTCCTCACCTCGTTCGAGTTCCATTGGGGAGCGGCAGATGATTTTATCATCTTCTGGATGGGCAGCATAGCAAATCAACTCACCATCCATCAACTCAACGTTGCGATGGGATTTTGCGATGAGTACTTTTCGCTTTCTCCCGCCTACTCCGCCCTTCGTACTGATTTCCTTCCCGACTTCAACCTTCTTGCTTTTTGGTTAGAAATCAGTAACGATATCGTCCCCTATACTCTCAAAAAACAAAAGGCAGCCACCTCATTTCTCCCTCCCTTCGTATTCTCCACAACCTCCTCACCTTCACCATCACCGGTCGTGGTGATAGCCATGGCGTGGTGACTCGGGCAGATTTACTATATTTATATTGTATGTTCTACCGGGACATACTCAACCTAGGCCACGCGCTTGCAACTTTTTTTCGGCATCAGGCCGAAAATGCGAGGTTGGGAGTTGTCCATGGAGGCAACTTCATCACTCATCTTGCCAAGTAGATAGGGATTTGGGACGCTCTTCCACGAATGACATGCGTTCAGACGCCGCTTCCTATTCAATTCCAGACCCTCTAGTCCCTCGGCCTTGCGCGGTGATGAGACGGCGAGTTTGAGGCCATCCCGCCAGTAGTTGGTGGTGGAGATATTGATCTTGATCTCGAGGCAGGTCCCAGTGGCACTGTCCGCTCTCCACAGATTCCACCACCACCGCAAGATCCTTCTCCAACGCCTGGTCCTTCGACATATTGGGATCATCAGTTTGGGTTTATTCACACCCATTTAGATGAGATGCAGACCCATTTTGACGCGCTTTTTACGAGCTTTGATGCTCGATTTACCAAGCTGGAGGAGAGTCAAGCTTCCTTTATGGCGCATATTACGCGTGAGTTTTCCGACCTACAGACGTACTATCGGCAGCCGGGGCACCATAGTGATGAGGATTAGGTTTCTTTTTGTTTTGAGTCCGTAGAAGGACGATTGTATCTGTATTTGTATTTTTTTTATTCTACTTATTATTAGCACATTATTTTCTTTATTGTACTAAAACCAAAAAATATCAAATATTGTGTTTTGCTTTAGTGTTTTATTTCAGGTCAGACTTGGTGCAGATTTGGCCTCTTCAGAGAAGTTTTCTCTTCCCCTACTCTTTCTTTTTACACATTGGGGACAATGTTTCGTTTAAGTATGAGGGGAATATTTCTCACTAGTTTAGCCTCTTTGTAGCAAAACATTAAAAAAATAAAAAATTTAGAAATATTACAATTTATTTTTGCTTTGTTTTTTTTGCTTTGTTTTTTCCAAAAAAAATTTCAAAAAAAAACATACAAAAAATTAGAAATTCAAAACTTAATTTCTTAGAAAGGGACATTTGGGATATACCCCCATCTTACCTCCTAGTAACAGTGAGACCCCTTCACAGGATATACCTCAGGAAGTCTAAAAAGTAACAAAAAATTTAGGTTTAAATTTTAAAATTAGAGAAGACTTTATTTCTATATTTATTCATATGCAAAATCTCTAGTATTCATCTTTTACAAAGTGTTTAGACAAATTTTGATGCTTTAATTGAATTTTGAATTTTGGAGTAGAACTGTTGGTCATGATGTGTTTCTAGTTAAGTGCACATGTAACTAGAATTTAAGTAGAATTAAAAATTCAGCATACAATTTGAATTTTTGTCTTTCTAAATGCGTAGAAACAATTTATTTTACTTTTACTTTGAAACCGGTAAAATCTAAAAATAATTTAGGAGAGTGTGTAGAAGTTTACTAGAACGATATTTCACGGATCAAGAAAGAGGTATTCTTTCTAGATGTCTAGAACTTGCCCTCTAGCTATTCTCAAGACTTTGCATAAGTTAAACTCATTAGCATAAATATGATTTGGGCACTTCTTTTGGCAAGTTTGAGCCTTTACATACGTACCTAATGTTTATCTTTGCTAAGCCAATTTGAGCCTATTACCCTATCTTTTGTTTTAGCTCCACCAAGCAACTTTACCAAAGCCTAAAAAGTATCATAATTACACACCTAAGACCGAGCTTGAAAAAACAAATACAGAAACAGATTGTGAGTGATTAGGAACCATTTTATTTATGTGGCTAATTGAAAAAAAATTGATTTATTTTTCCCTCCTCTTCAAAATAATAATAATAATAAATAAAAGAACATGAAAAAAAAGAGAGAGTAGAAAAATCTTCAACATGTTGAGAAATTTTAAAAAAAAGGATTTAGGAATTGGCTGCGTTCTTAAAGCCATGACAATTTATTTTGTGCAAGCTCTCTTTAGGTTTTGGTGTGGCTAGCCATCGTTTTTATCTTTGATTTTCCTCACCAAAAACCTAAGCCTATGTTTCAACCTAGTTAAGTCCTATTGATTTATTCTTATAAGTTAAACTAGTGTCGTGGCAAGAGTGTGAAAGGGCAAGCCTATGGCCATCGACATTGATGGATTTCTTTGGAGGGTTTCTCGATCTTCGATTTGTGCAATGTTATCTTAGTAAGCACACTACTTTCTCCCTAAATGTGATTTTAATATTTACCGCGTTTTCAATTTTGAAGTAAAAATAATAAGTGAAAACACATTATAGAAAAGTAAAAACTAATTTGTATGCTGAGTAGGTTTTTTTACTAAAATAGTTGCGCGCATAGGCATAATACTTCACATTTTACTCCTTAGGTTCAATTTTTTTTCCAACATTAAAATTTTTTCTACTCCCTATGAAGAGTTGTTTGCTCGGAACAAACAAACGAGTAAGTATGGGGGTATTTGATAACTCTAATTTTATCCTTATTTTTATATAGTTTTTACTTAATAATTAATTAATTTATAAATATTTTTTATGAATTTATTATCTAATTTCTTTAATTTCTTATTTTAGGGCTCCAAATTTCAATTTGGAGCTTACAGGACTGATCAGGAGACGAAGCTGGACAAAACAGGGAAAATGCTAATTTCATGCTCGGGTCACGGGCGTGACCGCCGGGTCACAGGCGTGTCAAGTGGGCATGACCCCTTCAGGTGCTCTAGAATTCAGTGCCACGTCAGATTAAAAGTACACACCCATGTCACGGGCATGACCTTCAAGTCACGGGCGTGACTACCAAGCGTGACTCTCAGGCGTGCCATGCTTTATGACAGCAGTTTGAGATCAATCAGTTTTCAGCCTACACGCCCTAGGTCATGGGCGTGACCCAAGGGCATGACCTCTTCAGTAATGCTAGATTAACTCCAGCCATTTCTCCTTCCCATTGTTTCTTGTAACCGACAAGACACGCCCTAGGTCGCGGGCATGACCTAGGGGCGTGACCTGCAGAACGACGAATTTTGGCAGTTTTTCTCCAACGTTCCCGGACTTTCATGGAGGCAGTTCCACAGCTTACACGCCCCCATATCACGGGCATGACCGAGGGGCGTGACTCTAGAAGAAAAATTCTATAAATTTTAGATCTTGTCAGGAGCTCAAGAGGCATGAGGAGAGAGTCTTAGAGTCAGTTTTTGGAGTCTATTTTCAACTTTTCTTATATTTCCTTTCATGTATTGTTCTACTTTATAGTTTAACTTTTAGATTGTTGTTTTTGTTATTTCAAGTCCTTTTTATAATCATGTCTCTCTTCAACTTTTCATGTAATCCTCCCATCATGATGAGTAGCTAATTTTCATTTAGCACTTGATCATGATGAACTTTGGGATGAAATAAATTTCTTCTTTTTGTCTAAAATTTTCAAGCACTCTATTTTATCTACTTCGGATTATCTTTGAATTTAATTTCTTTAAATTCATAAGTTGCAATTATGTTTATTCAATCTTAGATCCGTATCCGAGATTTACCGAGAGGTTGTGGATACGAGTAGATCTCTCATGGATAAAGGGAGTTGCACGCACTCCTCGAGAGAGGAAGACATAAATCTTCCGGATTGGAGTCAAATCCAATAGTGGGGTTCACCACTTAAAGCAACATTAGGGGTTTCAATTGGCCGAGAGGTCTTAATTGATCAACCTAAGGATAATTGAATGTGTATTCTTGAGAGAGATGCTTCGTAGCTAGGGAACCTCCACGGTCAAATTTAGATGCTTGTATTTTATAATTTCATGGAAATTTATTCTAATCCAAAGAGATTCTAGATCAAGTGCTAGCTTTTACAAACATCGTAATTCTCTTAAGTAACAACTCTTTTTCTTCATTAGTATTGCAAATCAACCAACTTTTTGTCCGATAAAATAATAGCTCTTCCTTGTGACTACAAATACTCAACAAGTCCCGTGTCTAAATACGACATTTCCTATACTATATTTTGATAGGTACACTTGCCTATTTTAGGATATTAGTTTGGATTTAATTTAAAAAACTATAAAATCTTCATCAATATATTTTAGTGGGTTCATGTCAGGTTGTTGATGCCCACTAGATTTTGTTTAATGTTAAGTACTTGTTGTTGCTAAGTCTTTTTCTATATGATTGTGTGGATTTAATTGCTCTCTGGGAAGGTTTTAAGCTAGGTTGTATGTTAGGTATTTTAAATTATAAAAGTATTACTTCTATCTCATGCATATCATTTCTAAAAGCTAAAGTCATTATATCTTATTGAACGTACAAACTAATATTTATACTAATACTAAATCTAGAGTCTTGCATGCCATGAATTGTCCTAGATGGATGTTTTTGCTCATGTAGGATGCCAAATAATATAAAAAAACTATTTTTTATAACGTATAATTATATTTTCAGTTGTGGACTAGTTGATCCACTGAGCCGAGGAATACGGTCATCCAAAACCTAACTTAAAACATGATTTTCTCACATCATAACTTAGTATTTTCATAAACTGTGTTGGGATTGGTGTTTGCCTGAATGTCTACAGTTATTCGCTGCACGACGTGACATCACGACACGTGTTTTCTCTTAATCTGATATACATTTAAATTCAGAGAAAATGTGGGTTGTGGCAGAGAACTCCAAATGTCAAGCTATCACTGCAAACACAAAGAAATTGTGATGCAGTCACTTTCCGCTCAAATCCTTAAGGCTTCTATGGTATGGAAGGATTGGATGTAATTAGCAATCCCCTTCTCCCCGGGTTTAGGATTTGACAATGCATGTGTGTTATGTTGATGATTTTGTGGCATCTGGTGTCTCTAATTAGAGAACGTGGGCTAACCACTATTCCTAATGAACCTGTGGGCCGATTATTTCTATCTACTTCATAAATTGCATTAAAAATGTCTGATGAGTGACTCATATTAGGCAAGTTATGTGATGCCTACCCATGGTGATAAGCCTGGATCAGTGTTGTTAATTGCATATTTTTTACTTGATAATTGTCCATATTTAATTTATCTTGTTCATTTGTGTGTTGAGAATAGAATGTGGTTAAGACCATGAGAGTCCATGTAGGGCCTAGGTTCATAGTGGAACCGTGTCGATTTGTGGTCGTTACTACAAAAGAACATGATGACGATGAAAGAATAATGTATGGATCAATGGAAATGATTAATTGATTTTAGGTGTTTTGCCTTGCAGATCATTGTCGTAATTATCGTTGTTGGGTGAAAAACCCCAAATTTGGAATAGATGTCTAATTGGGAGATGATGCTTCATAGTGTAGGTGATGGTGAGCCCATATGAATAAGATTGACCGTAATATTAATAAAATCATCATAAGGGATGTAGGAGGTTTAATTTGTCAATCGCTCTTAATAGAATTTTGTGTGGGGGTATGTTATGGGAGCGCTCTTATTGAAACTATCTGTATGATATTGAGTTTGAGCTCGCATGTGTTCGATGTTATCTAGTGGATTAAAATAGTGAATGATCATGTAGGATCTTATTTGAGTTAATTAGATCCTCACCCGATGTGTGTGCAAGTTGTGAAAGCACTTGCAATATGTTTTGCGAAAGTTTTGATTATGTGTTTTTGCTTTTGGTTGATGGAACAAGCATGGGTTGGGTTACACCCGGACCATGCATGCAGTTTAGCAGGAAAAAGGACCTTAGGGTATGATCGATGCCTGACTTGGTGATTGAGTACAAGCACAAGCTGAGCCTCACCCACAACATGTGGATCGATGTCTCCTACCAACACATAAGAAAGGACGTTTAATGGCAAGTTTAGAGAACTGGAGGAGGTAAAGTCACACCGGCATTGTGTTTGTGTCCCGATTACCTAAGCAACGAGAATAGACTTAACCAAACCCGTACCATGGATGTGATTGCATGGGTTGTATCCCCATTATATGTTGAACCCATGAGAGAGATTGTGAGTCCACACTGACGAGATGCTCAGTATATTTTGAGTTTTTTGTACTCCTAGTTTTGGTTTTGGTTCCTTGAGTGCACCATACATGTGCTTGGGCTATTGTTGGGCCATAGAAATGTTGTTCATGCTTTGGGTAACAAGCGAGTGCGAGAGGGACCAATGAGGTAGGTGCACCCCGCTATACTCTTAGTTATATAGCTCGACAAGAAAATGATGTGCGAGTATGACAAGTTGTATGCATAACGAGATAACTTCATCATGCATTATGTTGAGGTTTCGGGTTGCACAATATATAATCTACTAATATGACCTATGATGCTTAGTTGAATGTCGCCACTTGTGCGGATTTGGTGGTTGTTTTGCTATGGTTTCAGTATCCTAGGACATGCTAGTTTGCTACTTGGAGTAGAGTGCATGAGGAGATCAGTTATCCTATAGCTCTGATGTGCATATAGACCCATTTTACATTCATGCTAAACTTTAAAACATATGGTTGATGTTTGTACCACCTATCTGTTTAATGTTGTGTTTTGTTGGCATGTTGTGACGCATTGATCTGCAAGGTTTGTGCTCTTCGAGATCCACTAGGATGCCACAGAAGAGGGATAGTGTAACACAACATTTGGTCAACGACAGTTAAACAATCATTTTATGCTTATTTGTACTTGGTTGTAGGAACATGCACACATTTGAAATGTTTGCTGCCAAATAAGAAATAAACGAGATGAATTAACTTGCTGCTTGGTTTTCAAGTATTTTTTAAACCATTCTAAGGGTCTGAAAGGTGAATTTTTTCATACATGAAATTAAATCTAATGATAATAAAACCACCCTCCATCCACATATTTGTCTCAATGAAATAATGCTTCTTTGAAGTTTTGCGCCTGATAAAAAAAGCTTTATACTTGATGGTGAGTCAGGATCCCCGACCGTAACTATTGTCCCCTATTGGTCCATCGGAAGAAAGGTTCAAATAATGTCCAATGTAAATAAGATCGCTATATAGGGTAGTGACCATTAATGAGATCATGATAGTTACATTGAGATATATTTTGGTGGGTATCAATAAGACTTTAAGTACACTACCTCACCATATCCATAAAAGGGGGCATCCACCTTAATTTGAGAATAAATTACCCTGAGATTAAACCGGAGAGAACTAGAATCTACAATGATGATGTATGGTTCTTATACAAGATGAAGGTTCGTGTTGTGAAATTGATCTTATCCGCGACTACGTGACTCACCGCGGATCACGCAATGGAAGATAGCCGATCAATTTCAATGGCACAAAATCATAAATCAGAAGAAATCCCACAAATACAATCATATACGATAAAAGATATATGTGGTTCGGAGATGGGCTCTTATGTTTGCTGGGAGAGCGTGCCGGAAAAGATCCACTATAATCAATGAGGTTACAAGTTACAAACAGATACCGTTAACACGGTCAAATAATAAGAGAAAAGCAAAAATGTTGAAGAAGAACACTTTCGTCGCCGCTGTCACTGCTGATGTCGCCTGGCAATATCGCCCTATCTTATTCCTCCTGGATCCGCGGCCTCCTTCAACTGGTGTCGCTGCCTGGATCCACCACTGCATAGCCGGCCGCCGGGATGAGCCCGGCCAGATGTCGATCCGTCTGGATCGCACGAACGCTGCCGCCTCTCTGTTTTCACCGGAGCCTGAAACTGCCGCCTCTGCCTGGAGTTGTCTGCCATCGCTGGACAGAACCACCTCCACCTGATCTCGTCGCCCAGACCGTACTGGAGCCTCCACCACTGGACGACCCCACCTACTACCGCTTGGAGTGGCCGCCTCCTAACCTGCTACTGTATGGAGTCATCGCCTCCTTCTGCGGCTGCTTGGAGTCACAACTTGAAACCTGCCAACTTGAAGACACTGGAGCTGCCTCCGCTGGACAGCTCCGCCTGAACCCGCCTGTTGCCGCCGCCTAGTTTCTTCAACGCCGGATGCATCGCTGAGGGTGTACAGCCTGATGGCTCCCAAGTTCCTCTTCTTCTTTGCTTTGGTTTTTATCTCAAATGGGATGGCTGCACTTGATGGCGTAAATTGATTGGGATACAGCACGCTCCTTATATATGTGAAGATCTCCCTCTCCAATTATGGAGATAATATAAGAAGAGGAAATGCCATTGATGGCACCGGCCAAGGAAGGAAGGAGCAAACCAATCCTCCTAGTACCATTCCAAAATTAGGATTCCCCCCTTTAATTGATATTCTTAAAGATAGATTAGCTTGGATTAGGAATCGTGGCCTCCCATGGATCGATGACGTATTGCGATCCTGACGATCCGGGCACGTGGATTGCGGAGGTGTCATAAACTCAACAATCTCCACCTTGACGCCTCACACGATGAACTCCACCTCGATGCCTAATGAACGTAACTCTACCTCAAATCTATGTAAGACCCCATTTTTTTCCTTTTAAACCACCGAGTCTTATGCCCAGAATCACTGTTTTGCGGTGACACCGACGCTCGGGTGAGTCGCCACAACAAAACGCTGATCCTGCCGACCTTAACGATCACCAAAGAAAGAGAAGTATACAGATAAGTTCAATTCCACATATCATATATAATATGAAATAGAAATCATAGCAATGTCCACATGATAAAGAAGTAATGAAGCCGAAAGGCAAATCGAAATATAAATTTGCTTAAGCCTGGTACATCAAGTCCTCACTACAACACTCTCGCAACTCTCAACATCTAAGAAGAAGCAAACTGAAATTCATTCTCGACCCATCGCCGTGTAGTAGTGGTAGTGCCCAACAACTGCTCCTCATGTCCTGCCTCCTTGTCCTTTTGGTATTGATGAACCCACTACTCAGTCCCCTAAAATGATATGGTTAACGACCGTTAGTCATAAAGACTAAGTCACTATCATCCTTGCCTCACCCCCGCGACTCCTAGGCACCGTGCGGGGTGGATGAAAGTGGAAAACAACAAAGCAGAGTTGAACAAGAAGGTGAGAACTACCCTAGCAGGAGTATGTACAAAAGAACAATAAAAGGAAAAGTTAGCTAGCAGTTCTAAAATAAGAAAGCAGTAATGTAAACAAGTAGAGTAGAGCAGTAAGTGTATGAAAAGTAAAATAATAAATAAGTAACCTTAACTTATATGAATATCCATACAAACTTATAAGTTAAGGGGTCTTTTGCAAGGCTCTCATCGTATATGAAAGATAGGGTAAGCTCTGAATAACTCTAGAGGGGGGGGGGGTGAATAGAGTTTTTAAAATCTTTTTGATACTTGCAGAAATAAGAAGTCTTTAACAAAATATGTTACTATGATATAGGTGTATGAGTGTATTAGTGCAGCAAGTGAACTAGAGAAAAGATAACTAGGCTACACTACAAAATATATCACAGCACAAGCACACAGGAAAATCACAGCCACACAGACAACACAAGAAATTTTATAGTGGTTCCCCAAACTTGGGTACATCTACTCTTCTACCACCCTTGGTAGGAATCCACTACAGGTTTTGATCAGGTGACTGCCACCAATGAGCTTTTGATCATGTGCTCAAAAACCAACCCAAGTCTTTTGGAAGGAGACTTGCAACCAAAATAATTTTGAAGGGAATTAAAACCCTGTATAGAGGTGGGGATGAGAGTGATGATAGTCTTCTCTATTATCAAAAGCAACTGAGATAAGACTTTGTGGATTCTGTGATGTTGTCAAAGCTCCCCTTGAGATCTTGAATGGTTCAGGAGTGGAGGCTTTGCAAAGGGTGAGTAGGCCTT
This sequence comes from Platanthera zijinensis, assembly GCA_039513925.1. NCBI lineage: Eukaryota > Viridiplantae > Streptophyta > Magnoliopsida > Asparagales > Orchidaceae > Platanthera > Platanthera zijinensis. Next base: position 36,407,486 of record CM077090.1, read on the forward strand.
CTGCTGTAGGATCTACTTTTTGAGATACTTTGACTGATTTGAATACATTTGTCACTTGAGATCCCAGAAAACAAAGAAGGAGAAGAAAGACTCTTGATAGTGATTGTTGTTCTTTCTTCTTCTTTGAGAGCAGTTGATTTCTTCAAAGAGCTGTATGCACTGCACTTCTGTATTCTCAAGAGTTTCTGTATATCTCTCCTTGTGTGTCTTACTTCTTGCTATATTTTTCTGACTGAGAGATTATCTGCTTTATAACTGTCTCAAGGTCGAATTCAAAAATAAGCAATTAATGCTTAGCTGAAATCTAGGGAATGAAAACGGCAAGAATGCTGTCATATATTCTATTCTATGTTTGTCCCGAGATATAAGCAATTAATTACATTGAGGATATTTGCAATCAATGCTGCCAGTAACGGCTCTATTCAAATGCATTGATTATCCAGGAAATTAACAGCCTATAATAGAAAAATAAAGAGACAGAAAAGGAAAGAATAAATAACAATGTCTTACAGTTTTCGTCGACCAGAGAACAGCTTTTCGTCGACCTGTGATCAGCTTTCGTCGACCTGGGATCAGCAAACAACTGCACTGCATAAACTGGCAGATTCTGTGCTCTGAGTTCGTCGACTAGAGAGTGGCTTTCGTCGAGCTGAGAATAGCTGTTCGTCGAGCTGAGATCCAAAATCGTCGAACTCTAAATGCTGCTTATTAACTTTCTTCTTCTGCACATCAAGTTCATCGAGCTGAAGTCTAAGATCGTCGAGCTGAGTCTACAGTCTAGAATTAGAATATTTTCTGATGTTGAGTGTTGAAGTATTGATCTTGCGTTGAGAGCATTGAGTGATCTTAGGCTCTGGGTGAGCTTTGGCTTTGAGTGAACTGTGGCGCTGAGTCAACTATGGCATTGAGAGATCTTTGGCTCTGAGAGTTGAAGTGTTAGTTGACCTGAGGACAGAGTTCATCTAGCTGATGTTCTTTAGTTTGTTGACTGAAGTTTGACTAGAGGAGTTATCACTTTGTCCAGAGTTCGTCGAGCTGAGATATAAGTTCATTGAGCTCAGCTCAAAGATTTGTCTCTGAGTTAGTCGAGCTGAGCACGATGATCGTCGATCGGAGATCGACGAACATAGATCTCCTTTTTCCAAAACATGAATTCTCTAAGTCTTGAGTCTTTAGCAGTGTTGAAGCCTAGTCCTTTGTACTGTTTACTCTAAGGACTTGATCTAGACTCTAGGACATAGTCATGACCCTGATCTATACATGTTGGGTCATATCCTAACTCAGTGAACCTTGCCCAAATCTAACTAGGGGTTCCAACAATCTCCCCCTATTTGGGTGAGGTAACTAATAACAGACTCAATACAAGAAAGAAAAAATATACAAAGCAGGAACACAATATATATCTGGCAGATAATTTAATAACAAGTGCAGCAGATATATGTACATAGACAGCTTTGTAACAGAAAAGAAAACATAATTTTAACAAAGTGTACCAAAAGTAGCAATTCTTCTTCAGGATCTTCTGTTTCTACTTCTTGGATTTTTCTTCCTTTTCTTTTCTCCAGGCTTAGTGAATATAATTTCCCTGTTAGGATTGGCAGCTTATCTTTATGATATATACAGATCTGCTACTCCAATCACTGTCTGGGTTGAAGTTTTGGGAACAATTGCATCCTGATGTCTAGCCATATAATCAGTAGGGTCAAATAATTTCTTTCTCACCTGAAGTCTTTCAAGTTATTTTTCTCTATAAGTAGACATTGTAGTGAATTTTGTTGGATCATGTCCTTCTTCTCTGGCCTTTTTCATCTGTGATAAAGCAATAAATTCTTGGAACCTGGCCATCCTGAAATTTGGATCATCATCTTGACTGATAGATGACTAATCTTCTTGAGAGGGTAGCAGGGTGATAGGCCTGAATTGTGTTGACTATTCTTGGAAGTTTGTAGCATTCTGGCTTTCACTACTTTGAGTGTACAGTGATTTTGGAGGTGCAGCTTCACTGTATTTTCTTTTGGGTTTATGTGATATAGAGTGTCTTCGTTGTTCAGCCTGTGGTTGAGGAGGAGAGAATTCTGGTTTTTGATACACTATTTCTTTTATTTATTCTGTACAACTAGTACTTCTTTACTGACTGCTTCTATGTGATTGCTATCTGGATGGCCTTTCTTGCCTCTAATAAGTTCTAGTGAATGAGGGCTTGAAAGGTGCATCTGACTTTTGAGAACTAATTCCATAAGCACTAGCAGCTGGTGGAGGAGGAGGGGGATCCTTCCTGTATTTGTGAGCTGGGGGAGGAGAGTACCTTCTACTTTTCTTCCTGGTCTTTTGTTCATTCTTTGAGAGCCACATCCAGGCCGGCATTCCCTTGTATGGGGTTATTTTTTGTAGGATATAGTAGGGAGTATCATTGGTGTTTCCAGGTTTAGGAGCATGAGGAGGTGGAGCCTTCCTTTTATTAGAGATTTTCCTTTTCTTAGATTCCTCCTCATCATCATCAGAAGATTGAGGTTTGTTATACATAGCATCAATCTGTTTTAGTGCATCATTAGAACTTGTTTTCTTTGTTACATGAGATGGAACTGGGGAGGGAACTGGAGAATTGAATACTTCTATACTCTGAGAAGCTAACTTGCTTTCTTCCTCTATGTCAGCCATAATCAATGCATCCAGATCTGGTATTGGAGAATCATCAATTACAAAGACTGGGGCCATAGGAGAAGATACAGTTGGAGAGGCAATCTATCTAGATGATGGAGTGATAGGAATGGAAAAACTAGCCTTTAGTTATTTAACTACATCAGGGCTTATTGGGGAAGAGTATGGAATAATAGCTAATGATGGCTTAGTATACTCAGTTGGAGGAAGACTGTGATGAGCTGTATCAAAAGAACTTAACAAACTTATCAAGTCTACTGTGGGATTTATGAAGACATCACCAACAGTATTTATTTTTGGTGTAACTGACTCATCAATGTCCATGTCAGTTTCAATAAAATGAATCAAATCTAATAAATCTGTTTCTGCTTCTATATCCATTTCTGTTGTATCTGATATATGTACAACTGCTGCTGCTGATCCTGCTGCTGCTACTGTGACTGCTACTTCTTCATTAAGTATCTCCCCCTGCCCAGTTTCAGCAAGTGCTGAGGCCAGGCCCCCAACTGAAGATGGAGCAGTGGTGAGGGCAGATATTTGGGTAGCAAGAGATGAGATGGAGGCAGCTAGAGGAGAAATAGCCTTTATTATAAGAGTTTTAAGTAGTGGGGTGAAAAGAGTGATGAGAGTGGTGGTGAGAGAGGGATCCATATTTGGACAGGCAGAAACTGGAGCAGTAGCTCAAGGAGTAGATGTGGGTGATGGAGGTGGAGGTAGAGGTGGAGTTTCTAAGGGGAAGTCATTTTGTGGAGATGGAGAGTTCAGGGGAGAGGAGAGCAAGTTAAAGGAGGGGAGGGAGGAGAGATTGATGTGGGGGATATCAACCAGGTGAGATGGTAGAGGGGATAAAGGTGGTGTAGGGATGGAAGTATTAGGTTGAGGTGAAGGAGGAGGAGATGGTAGATGTGTAGGGGAAGAGGGAAGTGGAGATGCTGGTGGTGTTGGTGGGACTTTTTGTTGGGATGGAACTAGAGGGGCAGGAGATGGTGGAGGGGTGGAAGGGAGCCTTTCAGTGGAAGGGAGCCTTTTAGTGGAGGAGGAGGTAGCCTTAGTTGGCTTGGTGATGGTCCTCTCCCACTTGCCAAAAAGAGCACAGGTGAGTCTTTTTGAGGCATTAATGGATATGGTCGAGGAGACCAGGGATCCTGCAGCCTTTTCCTTTAGGAAGATCCCTAGGATCCTTTCAAAGCATACCTCTTTCTTGTTGTTCTTCTTTGTGATCAAATCGAACAGAATCTGTGCCCAGTTCACAGCTTTTCTTATTTACAATGGCGCACATGACCAGAAACTGATGCCTGGTGATATAATCATGCGCAGTGTGCTTCCCGATAAACACTTTCCCAACTATATCTACGAGAAATGTATACTCGGCAGACAGTAGTTTCTTAAGGAGCTTGTTTGGGGTGTCTCCAGAATACCCCATTGTAGTCAGCATTAGATCAAACTCTTTCGAATCAATTTCTAAATCCTCATCACCATTTTTCAGTCCAAAAATTTCAGTAAGAATATCGGGGGTGAGAGAAATTTCGTTACCCGCGATGGTGCCGGTCATCTTGTTCTCATCGACATTAGCTGTGTACACCCATTCTCTGATTTCTGTGGCGGATATCTTTATTCAGGTTGAGAGTAGAGTCGTCAGTTGTTGTTCTTCTAGCAGTTTGAGAATGTTCAGGAAAACTGGATCGGAATACTATAATGATTCAAAGTCTATGTCGAAACCAATATCAAATTTCATGGCAGTGAGAGAGCCAGCGGGAATCGCCATGAAAGCACCTGCAAAAGGAAAACGATGATCAAGTGCAAATTGAACGGAAAGCGCGGGACGGAGGTCGAAGAAAACCTAAATATAAGGTTTTCCAGAATATGAACCGACAAACTCCGTTCGATGAAAAATTAGAAGATCTTCGATCTGAGATCGACGAAATAATTTAGAGTCAACCAGTTCGTCGATCACAGGCTGAAGATTTGAAAGCATTTTGTCGATCTGAGGTCGACGAAAGGTTTTTGAAGTAAGTTCATCGATCTCGGGTCAACGAAAATCACTTCACTAAGAGATTTCGTTGAGCTCAGGTCGACGAAAAATCTCAGAAACTGTTATCAGTTCGTCGATCTTAGGTCGACGAACAGAGACAATTCTTTGACCAGTGACGGAGCATTAGATTAAATCCTGACCATTTATCATACAAAGCTGATTAACAAAGAACAAATGCTTGGATGAGACCAATGGCTTAGTGAATATATCTGCTCTTTGCAAATCGGTAGAGATAAATTCAAGTTTAATGTTTTGTTTGTTAACACAATCTCTAATGAAATGATGTCTAATGTCTATATGCTTGGTTCTAGAATGCAATACTGGATTTTGTGCAATTGAAATAGCACTTGTATTAGCACATAGAATAGTTGAATTATTTAAGTTGACACCATAATCCAGTAGTTGGTTTTGAATCCACAATATCTGTGAACAGCAACTGCCTGCAGCCATATATTCAGCTTCAACAGTGGATGTTGAAACAGATGTTTGTTTTTTGCAGAACCAAGATACAAGTCTGTCACCAAGGAACTGACAAGTTCTAGAGGTGCTTTTCCTGTCTACTCTGCATCCAGCATAATCAGCATCAGAGAATCCAGTTAACACAAATGCAGATTCTGTTGAATACCAGAGGCCTAGATCTGGACAACCTTTTATATATCTTAAAATCCTTTTTAAGAAAATAAGATGAGATTCTTTAGGGTTCACTTGGAACCTAGCACAAAGACATATGACAAACATAATGTCTGGTATGCTTGCTGTCAAATACAGTAGGGATCCAACAATGGCCCTATACATGGTCCGATCAACTGGTTTTCCAGATTCATCAGCATCAACAACAGCATTGGCAGCCATGGGAGTTTTCATGGCAGAGGCATCATTCATCCCAAACTTCTTAATAAGCTCTTTAGTATATTTAGATTGAGAGATGAAGATCCCTTCAGGGGTTTGTTTCACTTGGAGACCAAGGAAATATGATAACTCACCCATGCTACTTATCTCAAACCTTAAGTGCATTAAATCAGAAAATCTTTTGCACAGATTTGGATCAGTGGAACCAAAAATTATGTCATCCACATATATTTGTACTAAGAGAATTTTATCATGATGCAACTTTGTAAAAAGAGTTCTATCTACCATGCCTCTAGAAAAACCATGCTCTAAGAGAAAGCTAGCTAAGGTCTCATACCAAGCTCTTGGTGCTTGCTTTAAACCATAGAGAGCCTTATGCAATTTAAAAACATAAGAGGGATGAGATAAAGAGATAAAACCGGGGGTTGTTCAACATACACCTCTTCTTTGAGTTCTTTATTTAGGAATGCACTTTTCACATCCATCTGGTAGACTTTAAACTTTTTGAATGCTGCATAAGCTAAGAAAATCCGTATAGCTTCAAGTCTGGCAACTGGAGCAAAGGTTTGATCATAATCAATTCCATCCTTTTGCCAGTATCCTTGAGCAACAAGCCTTCCCTTGTTCCTCACTATCACACCTTGGGCATCAAGTTTGTTTTTGAATACCCACTTAGTCCCAATTACTGGATAGCCCCTGGGCCTTGGAACTAAATCCCAAACTCTACACCTCTCAAACTGATTGAGTTCCTCTTGCATTGCAGTAATCTAGTTTGGATCTTGCACTGCATCAGATATGGATTGAGGCTCAATTTGAGAGAGAAAGCAGGCAAGCATCACATCAGGGTTGAGTTGATGTCTTGTCTGCACTCCTGATGATATGTCTCCAATTACTTGAGATCTAGGGTGATCCCTAAGTGTGACAAGGTCATTAGGTGGAGTTGGTGTCACAACCCGCATTTTTTCCAACAATTTAATTATATCAGAGCAAGGGGAAAATACGCGTCGTGATGCCACGTCGTGCAGGGGATAACTACAGATGTTCAGGTAAAACTCCAAACTCTACAATTTTAAAAGAAAACATAAATTGTTATGGATGAAATCCAGTTTAAGTTATGATGGTAGCCGTATCCCTCGGCTTAATGGCTCATTTAGTCCACGAATCAAAATATAATTATACGCTGCGGAAAAATACTTATTTAGATTGACTCCAACATCGTACATGAGTAAAGACGTCCCCAGAGGACAACTCATGCTATGCATGACTCTAAATTTATAATAGTAGTAAGGATAGCTTTTACGGTCGCTAAATATAACAAGTTAGAGCTTTTAAATTATGCAGTGCATGAAGTAATAGTAATAGGTTTTATTCTTAAAAATACCTAACATGCATTCGTAGCATAAATCCTCCCAGAGAGCAAGTATTCCACATCCACAAAAAGGGAAATAAGCAACTAGCAAGTATCAAATAAATAACCAACTGTGGGCGCCAACAACTGACACGAACCCACTAACAGAATAGTAAGTCTAAACCAGTAACAAAAACAAAACAACAAACTACCTCGTTGAGATGAGGTAACAACCACGACCAACACTGCCGCCCAGAAACACCAAAATAAGCTCTGATATCTGCTACTGCTCTGAACCTGAGGCATTCAAAAATAACAGAACACCTCAGCAAGAAGGTACAAATGGCGGCAGAGAATAAATAAGCAAAAATAAATAAAGATCCAGGGGTACCAATCCAAGACCAACAACACTGAAATAAAACACAAAAAGAGGTACAAATTAGCATCTGGAAAAAGAACTCTTACGTGATTCATCACGTACAACAATAGTACACCAGACGCCCGAGGCTGTAAGTTGACAACACGAACCATTCATAAGGAAGAAAAACAAGCCCTCATTAGGCACCTGTGGTTGACTCTACCCAAAAACACAGGTGAGGCGGTCACTCGTGGACACACTTCTCAGAAACACGGGCTAGGTGGTCACTCTTGGACTCACTACCCAAAACACGGGCGAGGTGGTCACTCTTGGAATCACTACCCAAACACAAGGGCGAGGTGGTCACTCTTGGACACACCACCCAAGGAAACACAGGTAGGCTTCCACAGGGCACTAATGAAGGAAACAAACACTGCGGGGGTGGAATCATACCCTAACTCCCGCAATCAATAAACCATCAAGAAAACACCACATATCTCGAGATTTGGCTCGTCGGATTCTACTTGACATTACTAGATACACGACATGGTTGTTCAACTCTTAAGAACGATTTAACATCCTAAATAACTCTAATCCATTCAATAACGAATTTCTAAGGCGTTTAAAGCCATCAATAAAACGGTTCAAGAAAAATCAAACATATTCGGACAAAATTGAGTTCATCATGACAAAATGTTACAACTTCAAGTGATTTGAGAAGGCTAATTATAACAATAATTTGGGTAAATAAGCGTAGAAAATTTAAGGAACATGAAAAAAATAGTCGTTACCATCAAGTCGACAAGGAGAAACGAGGGGAAACCACCACTTGCCTTGGTTTTACCGGAAAAGTTCTCCGAATCGCTCCGCGTCGTAGATCGGGGCAGAAGAACACGGGAGGAGTTTAAATCTAAACAAAAATGGCCGAAAAGGGAGTTAGGGCCGAAAAACCCTAACGAGAAAACTCAAGGAAAGGGGAAAAATTACCACGATAGCGTAGCTCTCGGTGAGAGCTTTCCGGATCTAAATTCGGATGAAGATTTCGAGCACCGGAGCACCGTCGGCGGCCACCGGAAGGTTCACGAAATAAATTCTCTCTCACGCTCACGCCTCTCTGGTTTGGGATGAAAGGAATCGGAGAAGATGAAGTTCTATTCAACTTAAAAGTCCAGATATATATATATATATATACATATATATATACAAATGTACTTATAATTTTTTTTGTCTAAATACAAGAAAGAACTTAATTTATGAGTGGTTACGGAAAAATAAAAAATAGAGCTCTAAGATAACTCCAAATCGAAAATTGACCAACATAAAAGTTGTAGATCTTGTCGAGACGAACAAATTTTATGTTGATCATTTTTTCGTACGACACCGTTTTGACCCTAAAAACGGTGTCCGAACACAGACGGTACAGAACTACTCGAGAGAAAATAGACTTTTGGAAATGGAAGGGTTGGCTCTCGATAAATAACTTAGTTTTCGAGAACAAAAGTCATAGTTCTCGAGAAGAACATCATTTCTCGAGATGGGAAGGCTAGGCTCTCGAAAACTAACCTTAGTTCTCAAGAACAAGGCTTAGGACTTGAGAGAAGCGATCAAACAGGCTACCTGCGTGCAGTCTCGGGAGAATCAAAAATAGAGGTCCAAGATGGTTCCAAATCAAAACGTGGTCATCATAAAAGTTGTAGATCTCGTCTAAACGAACAAACTTTATGTTGACCATTTTTCCATACAGTTCCGTTTTGACCCTCTAAAATGCGCCCGAACGCAGACTATACATGACTACTCGAGAGAGAAGGGGCTTCTCCAGAAATAGAGCAAAGTTCTCGAGAACAACTCATAGTTCTCGAGAACAAAACAGCATTTCTTGAGAGAATCATGCATTTCTCGAGAATTAGGCCATAGTTCTCGATAATAAGCAATAGTTTTTGAGAACTACAAGGGTTCTTTGATAGAAATAAAAAATGCAGTTTTTGTACGAGCATTTTCGGGAGAATAGAAAATAGGAGTCTAGAATGACTTCAAATAAAAAAGCGGTCAACATGAAAGTTTCAGATATCGTCGAGACAAACAAATTTCATGTTTACCATTTTTTGATACGACATGGTTTTGACATGCAAAACGGCGCCTGAACGCAGGCCGAAACGGATTTGTCGAGAACAGCATCGGACTTCTCGAAAACTTGGATAGACTTCTCAAGAACAATGATAGACTTCTCGAAAACGCTAAGTCATGACTTCTCGAAAACTCGGACAGACTTCTCGAAAACTTGGATAGACTTCTCGAAAACTTGGATAGACTTCTCGAGAACATGGATAGACTTCTCGAAAACTTGGATAGACTTCTCGAGAACAAGGATAGACTTCTCGAAAACGCTAAGTCATGACTTCTCGAAAATTCGGACGGACTTCTCGAAAACTTGGATAGACTTCTCGAGAATAAGGATAGACTTCTCAAAAACTTGGATAGAATTCTCGAGAACAAGGATAGACTTCTCGAAAACGCTAAGTCATGACTTCTCGAGAACTCAGACGGACTTCTCGAAAACACTAAGTCATGACTTCTCGAGAACTAGGACGGACTTCTCGAGTACAAGCAGGACAAATCGCAAAAGTTCTGATTTGACTAATATTTTGGAATAAATCACTGACTGTACGAATTAACAGCGTAGATAACCTTAGAATCCGACGTACCATTCTCGAGATATTAAATTACGTGTCGAGACTACAAAAATACTCGAACTGCGACGAAACTTGACAAGCAAGTCCAAAATTTCAAAATGCAAGAATTTTCCCAATATAACAAGAATTCGGCCGACTCGACTGCAAGGACACAAAAATGCCTTAACGGCATTGCGTCGCCAACTCGACGTTAAAAGTAACGCCACGACATCGTAAATATGACGTTTTCCTTTTTGAATAAAATCATCGGAAAATCGGGGGCGTTACAGTCACTCCACCTAAAAAGAAGTTTTGTCTCGAAACTTAACACAACTCCAAAAACAAATCAAGAAGATAAATCAATATAACTGTAAATACAACGACATATCTGAGACTAAGAGAAGAGGTGCAGATGAGATTCTCTCATCACTGATTCCAATTCCCACGTCGCGCTCTCGACGTCTTGATTTCTCCAAAGAATTTTGACCATGGGGATGGTCTTTCTTCGCAACACATGCTCTTGAGAATCCAGAATACGAATAGGTTCTTACACATACGTAAGGTTGGGCTGAATCTGGGGCATCGAGTCGAGGACTTGACGATCGTTACGAACACACTTCCGCAACTGGCTCACATGGAACACATCATGGACACCAGGGAAGGTCGCAGGCAAATCCAGCCTATAAGCTGACACTCCGATGCATTCGAGAATCTGGAAAGGTCCCACGTACCGGGGGTCTAACTTGTGGTTCCTTCCAAACCTTTTAACGCCAGACATCGGAGAAAACTTAAGAAAAACCAAGTCTCCAACAGTAAACTCCAGATCAACTCTTCGTTGATTGGCATACTTCTCATAGCGCTCTTAAGCTACACATAGCTTTTCTCGAATATAAGTCACAGCACACTCCATCTCCTCAAGAGCTTCCAGACCTAGCAACGGCCTCTCACCAACTTCAGCCCAAAATAAAGGAGTTCTACAACACCTCCCATATAAGGCCTCAAACGGGGCCATCTGCAGACTCTCTTGATAACTATTATTGTAAGCAAACTCCATTAGCCTCAGACGCTGATCCCACGCTCCATCGTGGTCCAGAATATAACATCTAATCATGTCCTCAATGATCTGATTTACTCTTTTCGTTTGCCCATTCGTCTGAGGATGATAGGCGGTGGAATACCTTAAATCGGTACCCAATCTCTCTTGTAAACTCTTCCAAAAACGAGACGTAAATCTGGAGTCTCGATCTGACACGATGCTGACAGGCACTCCATGTAATCTGATGACCTCCTCAAGATACAGCTCAGCAATCTTCTTCATGGAATACCCAATCTTAAAGGGCACAAAGTTAGCACACTTTGTCAACCTATCGCTATTACCCAAACAGAGTCATGCCCACGGGGAGATTTTGGTAGACCGGTGATAAAATCCATTGAAATACTCTCTCATTTCCAACTTGGAATATCAAGCGGTGTCAATTTACCACCAGGCCTTCTATGATCAGCCTTGACACGCTGACACGTATAAGATTCTAATACAAACTTTGCTATGTCATTCTTCATTCCTAACCACCAAACAATTTTCTTAGATCTTTATACATCTTGGTGGAACCAGGATGGTAAGAAACACTGGAGCCATGAGCTTCTTTACAAATCTTAGCCCGAATGTCACCAATGGCAGGAATACAAAATCTACTCCGATATCTCAAATTACCTAACTCATCCAAAGAGAAATCAGGTAACTCTCCTTTTTCAGTTCTATTTCGGAGGTGCAACAAATTAGGATCATCCATCTGGTGTGCTCGAGTAAGGGAAATCCAAGAGGGTTCTTCCGCTTCCAAACCAGCAGGTGCAGTATGACTCCCAACCTCAATATTCATCATCAAGAATTCTTCTACTAAGGACTGTACCGATAGATTGAAAATTTTAGCGGTCTTTCTACTCAAAGCATCGGCTACTATATTAGCCTTTCCTGGATGATAAAGAATTTTCACTTCATAATCCGCTACATATTCTAACCACCGATGTTGGCGTAGATTTAGTTCCTTCTGAGTGAAGACGTACTTCAAACTCTTATGGTCAGTATAGATCTTGCACAGCGCGCCATATAATAAATGTCGCCACAGCTTCAGTGCATCAATTACGGCAGCAAACTCCAAATCATGCGTAGGATAGTTTCTCTCATGAATCTTTAGTTGCCTCGATCCATACGTGATTACCTTACCATCTTGCATTAAACACTACCAAGTCCGATGTGTGATGCATCGACATACACAGCATATTTAACTCCTTCAGTAGGTAAGGTTAAAATCGGGGCAGTACACAGTCTCTTCTTCAACTCTTGGAAAGCCTCTTCACATTTATCACTCCAAATGAATGCAGTGTTATTTTGAGTAAGCCTAGTTAGAGGAGCAGACAACACCGAAAATCCTTCCACAAATCTTCTATAATAGCCAGCCAGGCCTAAGAAGCTCCTAATCTCCTTAGGTGTAGAAGGTCTTTCCCATTCCATCACAGCAGAAATCTTGGTCGGGTCCACGGAAATACCATCCTTGCTTAACACATGACCCAGAAAGGACACCTAAGGTAGCCATAACTCACATTTACTTAACTTCACATAAAGATTATGCTCCATCAGGGTTGACAAAACCAAACGCAAATGCTGAGTTTGCTCCTCAATATTGTGGGAATACACCAAGACATCATCTATGAACACAATAACAAATCAGTCCAAGAAATCCATAACACCCTATTCATCAAATCCATGAAAGCAGATGGTGCGTTAGTTAATCCGAAAGACATCACTAAAAACTCATAATGTCCATGACGCGAACGGAATGCTGTTCGAGGAATATCCGCCTCACGAATCCTCAATTGGTGGTAGCCTGAGCAAAGATCGATCTTTGAAAATACCGAGCTATCACGCAACTGATCGAACAGATCATCAATCCTTGGCAGAGGATATCTATTCTTAATGGTTACCTTATTCAATTCCCTATAATCGATGCAAAGCCTCATCGATCCATCTTTCTTCTTTACGAACAAAATAGGAGCGCCCCACGGAGAAGAACTTGGTCAAATAAAACCACACCTCAGCAACTCATCGAGTTGAGTACGCAACTTATCCAACTTACGCGGAGCCATATGGTACGGTGCCTTGGCAATAGGACGAGTATCTGGCTCGAGGTCTATCACAAACTCAATCTCCCTTTCAGGAGGAAGTCTTGGAAGACTATCAGGAAAGACATCTGGAAACTCTCGCACCACCGAGACATCCTCAAGACGTCGTGTAACAAAAGCTGTTTCCAGAGCAGAAATAGAAACTAAAAATGCCTCGCAACCAGACTCTATAACGCGATAAGCACGTACCGCAGAAATGACAGGAGAAACTCTATCCTGAAATCCATAGACGCTCATAGGTTGGTGGTCGTCCATCCTGAAATCCAGTCGCTTAGCCTTGCACTGGATGACCGCATCATACTTGGACAGCCAGTCTATGCCCAAAATCACGTCGAAGTCTGCCAGATCTAAAATCATCAAATCAGCAAAGGCCAGAAAATTTCCAAGGTAAATGGGGCATCCCAGAATTCCTTCGCTAGATATCACCGAATCACTGGAGGGAAGCTTGACGTTGAAGGAGTCTCCTAATTGATCCACATTCAGGCGATGTTTATCAACAAATCTTCGGGCCACAAAGGAATGGGTGGCACCCGAATCGAAAAGAACGCGCGCCCACCTATTCCGCACCTTAAACTCCCCTAAAACCATAACATACATAACTAAACGAACGACAACAAGGGCAACAATGATAACTAATAAGGATATTTTAAACTTGGGCTAACCTGATATCACATGCGTAGAGGTTTGAGCTTCCTCGTTGGTCATCACGTTCAGTTTTCCTTTTCCTTTATCCAGGGTTGGTGGCGGCGGTAGAGCTCGAAGATGGGCAAGCTGCAGTGGGGACTGATCCTGGGGGCACGAAGACTTCTGGTGTCCCTTCTATCCGCACTGGAAGCATGTCCTTACCTTCATCCAGCAACGACTCACGTCGTGACCCTTCCTTGCACAGAACGAGCACACTAGCTCTCCCTTGTGTGCACCTTAGATGGCGTGCACCTGCCGCTGCTTCAGGGTGGTAGTCCTCTTAAAGCACCTTTTGTAAGGGTGGCCAGGACGACCACAAAAGCTACACACTTTCTTACTTTTATTTTTCGATGAAGGGCCAAATGCCCTAGAGCTACCATCTACAACACCTTTCCTTTTCTCTTTCCTCGCCACAGCACCACAATTCTTAGCATTTTCAATCGCCTCCACTTTCAGGGCGGCTTCAACTGCTTCAGCATAAATTTTAGCTCGGTAAGCCCTTGCCAACTGCTGGACATCACTTCTTAGTCCTCCCAAGAAACGTTTCACTCTACCCTCCTCAGAAGCTACCAAATCAGGAGAAAACCTACTTAGTTTGCTAAACTCAATCTTGTACTCGCTCACCGAGAGCTGTCTCTGCTTCAGATGCAGGAAGTTATTCATAAGACGGTCCTGCTCGACCGAGGGCAGAAACTTTTTTAGCAGCATCTTCTTAAAAGAGTCCCAGGAGCAGCCTTCCTTCAGACTCTCCTTTTCACGAATACACTAACTCTTTGCTAGGCCTTTTAACTGATAGGCTGCAATCATAACCTTCTGGGCTTCTAGAATTCCGGAATATGAAAACATCTCTTCAATGGAGATGATCCAATCATCTAAAATCATGAAGTCAGCACTCCCGTCATAGTAGGAGGTCTCAATCGCTGGAAATACGAGATGAAATTCATCTCTGGTGGTAGCGTCACCGGGGGAACGAAAGGAGCAGGGGCACCAGGTATGGCTTGACCCACGGCAGGATCTTGCACTAAGGGTTGCTGCGCGGGAGCGGCAGACAACAAGGTCTGAATTTGCGATTGCATCGCAACTACTTGCCTTGACAGGGCCTCGTTGCTCTGGCCCAAACTCTCGATCAACGCATCACTCTGCGCACCTGACGACTCACCCTCTGATAGGGGTGTCGACCTCATCGCAATACGCTTTGGCGGCATTTCTAAAAACAAAACACACACTCAATCAACCTCCTAGATTACGACTAGGGCAAACAAAACTAGTTCAGACCATACTAAAAAGACACTTGCTTACGTTGCAACTTGCTCTGGGATTATATGATGATGATATGTCCTACTCAGGATGATATCCTATTATCCTATTTAACTTCTGTGCATATGACATGAATGCATGTATTCTTTATTCTCATTTAAAATCATGTGTGTACACGTGTCATCATGTAAACCTTAACTTAGCACGCGTGCTTATGCGATGACATGCAATATATATAGTGCTATGCATTCTAGAAAGGCCTTAATGCATGCATGAGCGGCGTACACATAAAATGTTATGCATCCCATACTACATAACATCGCATGCAACGAGAAAGGAAACTTGTTAATGGGCATTCATGTGGTGAGGTTATGCATCTCATACTACATAACTGTCACATGTTGCCACCTATGGTAGATCCATATACAAACACATATTATGCATCTCATACTAAATAATATGCCCCGTATACTTCTTATCATGCTATGAGTGTAGTGCCTATGCTTCAGCTAATACGTACTGATGACGTACAACAATAGTACACCAGACGCCCGAGATTGTAAGGTGACAACACGAACCATTCATAAGGAAGAAAAACAAGCCCTCATTAGGCACCTATGGTTGACTCTACCCAAAAACACAGGTGAGGCGGTCACTCATGGACACACTACTCAAAAACACGGGCTAGGTGGTCACTCTTGGACTCACTACCCAAAACACGGGTGAGGTGGTCACTCTTGGACTCACTATTCAAACACAAGGGCGAGGTGGTCACTCTTGGACACACCACCCAAGGAAACATAAGTAGGCTTCCACAGGGCACTAATGAAGGAAACAAACACTGCGGGGGTGGAATCATCCCCTAACTCCCGCAATCAAGAAACCATCAAGAAAACACCACATATCTCGAGATTTGGCTCGTCGGATTCTACTTGACATTACTAGATACACGACATGGTTGTTCAACTCTTAAGAACGATTTACCATCCTAAATTACTCTAATCCGTTCAATAACGAATTTCTAAGGCGTTTAAAGCCATAAATAAAACGGTTCAAGAGTAATCAAACATATTCGGACAAAATTGAGTTCATCATGACAAAATGTTACAACTTCAAATGATTTGAGAAGGCTAATTATAAAAAATAATTTGGGTAAATAAGCGTAGAAAATTTAAGGAACATGAAAAACATAGTCGTTACCATCAAGTAGACAAGGAGGAATGAGGGGAAACCACCACTTGCCTTGGTTTTACCGGAAAAGTTCTCCGAATCGCTCCGCGTCGTAGATCGGGGCAGAAGAACACGGGAGGAGTTGAAATCTAAACAAAAATGGCCGAAAAGGGAGTTAGGGCCAAAAAACCCTAACGGGAAAATTCAAGGAAAGGGGAAAAATTACCACGATAGCGTAGCTCTCGGTGAGAGCTTTCCGGATCTATATTCGTATGAAGATTTCGAGCACCGGAGCATCGTCGACGGCAACCGGAAGGTTCACGAAATAATTTCTCTCTCACGCTCACGCCTCTCTGGTTTGGGACGAAAGGAATCGGAGAAGATGAAGTTCTATTCAACTTAAAATTCCAGATATATATATATATATACATATATATATACAATGTACTTATAAATTTTTTTTGTCTAAATACAAGAAAAAACACAATTTATGAGTGGTTACGGAAAAACTGAAAATAGAGGTCTAAGATGACTTCAAATCGAAAATTACCACATGAAAATTGTAGATCACATCGAGACGAACAAATTTCATGTTGACCCTTTTTTCGTACGACACCGTTTTGACCCTCAAAATGGTGTCCGAACACAGACGGTACAGAACTACTCGAGAGAAAATAGACTTTTCGAAATGGAAGGGTTGGCTCTCGCGAAATAACTTAGTTTTCGAGAACAAAAGTCATATTTCTCAAGAAGAACATCATTTCTCGAGATGGGAAGGTTAGGATCTCGAAAACTAACCTTTGTTCTTGAGAACAAGGCTTAGAACTTGAGAGAAGCGATCAAATAGGCTACCTACGTGCAGTCCCGGGAGAATACAAAAAAGAGGTCCAAGATGGCTCTAAATCGAAAGGTGGTCAACATGAACATTGTATATCTCGTCGAAACTAACAAATTTCATGTTGATCATTTTTCCATACAGTGCCGTTTTGACCCTCCAAAATGCGCCCGAACGCAGACTATACATGACTACTTGAGAGGGAAGGGGCTTCTCGAGAAATAGAGCAAAGTTCTCGAGAACAACTCATAGTTCTCGAGAACAAAACAGCATTTCTCGAGAGGATCATGCATTTCTCGAGAATTAGGCCATAGTTCTCGAGAATAAGTAATAGTTTTCGAGAACTACAAGGGTTCTTTGGTAGAAATCAAAAATGCAGTCTTTGTACAAGCAGTTTCGGGAAAATAGAAAATATGAGTCTAGAATGACTTCAAATCAAAAAGTGTTCAACATGAAAGTTGTAGATATCGTCGAGACGAACAAATTTTATGTTTACCATTTTTTAATACAATGCTGTTTTGACATGCAAAACGGCGCTCGAACGCAGGACAAAATGGATTTCTCGAGAACAGCATCGGACTTCTCGAGAACTAAGATAGACTTCTCGAAAACTTGGATAGACTTCTCGAGAACAAGGATATACTTCTCGAAAACGCTAAGTCATGACTTCTCGAAAACTCAGACGGACTTCTTGAAAACTTGGATAGACTTCTCGAGAAAAAGGATAGACTTCTCGAAAACTTGGATAGACTTCTCGAGAACAAGGATAGACTTCTCAAAAACGCTAAGTAATGACTTCTCGAAAACTCGGACGGACTTCTAGAAAACTTGGATAGACTTCTCGAGAACAAGGATAGACTTCTCGAAAACTTGGATAGACTTCTCGAGAACAAGGATAGACTTCTCGAAAACGCTAAGTCATGACTTCTCGAGAACTCGGACGGACTTCTCGAAAAAACTAAGTCATGACTTCTAGAGAACTAGGACGGACTTCTCGAGTACAAGCTGGACAAATCGCAAAAGTTCTGATTTGACTAATATTTATGAATAAATCACTGACTTTACGAATTAACAACGTAGACAACCTTAGAATCTGACGTACCATTCTCGAGATATTAAATTACGCGCCGAGACTACAAAAATACTCGAACTGCGACGAAACTTGACAAGCAAGTCAAAAATTTCAAAATGCAAGAATTTTCCCAATACAACAAGAATTCGGCCGACTCGACCGCAAGGGCACAAAAATGCCTTAACGGCATTGCTCCGCCAACTCGACGTTAAAAGTAACGCCACGATATCGTAAATATGACGTTTTCCTTTTTGAATAAAATCATCGGAAAATCGGGGGCGTTACAGTTGGTTCAGCAATAGTTATTTGATTTAATTCATCTTGTGGAATTGTATCAACTGTTGGAGGAAATTGAGCTTCTTCCACAGTCTCTTCTTCACTTTCAGCTTCTGATATAGCTTATGGAGAGGGATGTGATTCATCCTTTGAAGTAAGATTTAGATCATCCAAGCTCTCACACAAATTTTGTACCTGCAAATTATTGTTGGTAGAGATGTCTCTCTCCTTGTAAAACATATTAGATTCATCAAATGTTACATGCATAAATTTCTCAATTTTTAATGTTGATTTATTAAACACCCTATATGCCTTGCTGACTTGGGAATATCCCAGAAAAATTCCCATTGCAGCCATAGCTTCAAACTTTCTAAGATGTTTCTTGTCATGTTTTTGAATATAGCATATACATCCAAATACTTTAAAATAGGTTATTATAGGTTTCTTCCCTTTGAGTAGTTCATAGGGAGTCTTAAGCTTTAGTTTATGTATTAGACTTCTATTCAGGACATAGTTTGCAGTGCTCACAACCTCTGCCCAATAGGATAGGGGCATGCAAGCATCTGCAAGTAATGTACCTGCAGCTTCAATGAGTGTTATATTCTTCCTTTCAACTATCCCATTTTGTTGAGGAGTTCTTGGAGCTGAGAAATAATGTCTGATACCTTCCTTCTCACAGAATTCTAGCATAAGAAGAGATTCAAACTCAGTACCATGATCACTTCTGATCAATGCAACTTGAGTAGAATACTCAATCTGTATGTTCTTGAGAAAATCTGTAAGAACCTTAAAAGTATCTGACTTAGTTCTCAAAAAGAAAACCCATGTGAATCTGGAGAAATCATCTACAATAACTAATGTATAAGACTTTTCTCCTAAACTTTGTACTGCAATAGGGCCAAAAAGGTCCATATGGAGCAAGTACAAGATTCTAGGTGAATCACTCTTATTAATGGATTTAAAACTAGATTTAGTTTTCTTTCCTAGCTGACAAGCCCTGCAGAGGCCTTCCTTCTTGTAGGGACCAGAAGGTAAACCTCTAACAAGATTGTCTTTAGATAACCTAGCTATATTTTTATGATTTACATGTCCTAGTATTTTGTGTCATAATCTAGTTTGAATGCTGACAGAATTGAATAAGCAAATTTCAGATTTAGCTGATTTAAAATTTACTAAGTAGATGTTGCCTTATCTAATTCTTGTTAAAACAATTATGTTGTTTAAAGAAATAAGACATAAAGAGTTAGTAAAGCTTACTTGATAACCTGTATCACATAGTTGGCTTACTGATATCAGGTTATGCTTAAGACCATTTACATAAGTCACTTTCTTGAATATGACAGCTCCATAGTTAAAACTCCATAGCCTTCTATTTAGTCCAAAGCCTGAGTCCCCAAAGATTACTATAGGTCCAGTCTTGGCTTTATAGTTGATTAGGAATTCCTTGTATCCTGTCATATGTTTAGAGCAACCACTGTCCAGGTACCACTTGTTTTGAGTGACAGGGTTCTCTTCTACCTGCAAGGAGGATTAGCAGTTTTTGACCCAGATTATCTTGGGTCCTTGTTGTTTAACATAACTGAAACTTGAAATAAATGAGAATTCAGGTTGGTCCTTATAACCTAAAGGATGATACCTTCTAGGAGGTATGACCCACTGACTAAAGGGATTAAAGAGTTTATTAGTTTTTAGGTTACTCTGGTTATAAACTGAGTTTGACAAACTTGAGTATGTTCGCCGATCTAAGCTCGACGAACTGGGTTGAGTTCTTCGATCTCTGCTCGAAACATGGAGGTATCCATTCTCAGAGCCCCAGAAGCGTTGATCTCTGGTCGACGAACCATACTGGTTTCGTCGATCCCAGTTTGATGAATAGTTTACATTATTATTTTCATTCAGGGTTCGTCGTTCTGAGGTCGACGAACCATACCCATTTTGTCATTCTGCGTTCGACGAAATATGCTGAACATAATTATGCTGTTTGTTTTTCTT
Organism: Platanthera zijinensis; assembly: GCA_039513925.1. NCBI lineage: Eukaryota > Viridiplantae > Streptophyta > Magnoliopsida > Asparagales > Orchidaceae > Platanthera > Platanthera zijinensis. Next base: position 36,427,863 of record CM077090.1, read on the forward strand.
TTTTTGATTGGTTTTATTAAGTTCTAATTGTTTAAAAACTTTGTTAACCTTCTCTACCTGTTCAGAATTTTTCTTACCATTTTCATAGATGAAGTTAATAGGTTTTGACAATTGATTTTTCTGAATTAGGATTGGTTCACTAGATGAGGCTCCTAATCTAAGTTTGTTATTATTAGATCTTATATTAACTGTGTTATTTATATCTAACAGTTGTAAGCTTCTACCATCCAGGGATTCTTCTAGTTCCTTAGCCTTACTTAATTCAGTTTTTAGAAAAATTATTTGTTGATTGGCTAAGCTTAATTCTTCTGTTAATTTTTCACTTTCAGCAATGATTTTGTCTTGTTCTAAAAGTTTTTCCCTGAGAAATTTGATTTCCTTCTCAGTTCCTATTAGGTCTAAACACAAGAGTTTAAATTCAGATTGAGATTCTTTAGATTGAAAGTCATAAGAAGCAATTACCTGATCCTCTTTAGAGAGGGATTCTTCATTATCTGATTCTTCTGAATCTAATCTGCTGCTTCCTGCATCTATTGTCATAAGACACATTTCCCTTGCTTTCTTTTCTTCTATATCATCTTCACTGGAGCTGGAGGAGGATGTTTCATCTTCAGTATCACTCCAGGTTTCAGCTACAAATCCCTTCTCCTTCTTTTTGTACTTGCTGGAGGAGGCCTTGTTGTGTTGATGTCTTCTTGAATCCTTTTCTTGCCTTCTGTTTTTCTTTTGGACTTCTGGGCATTCTGAGATGAAATGTCCAGGTTTTCTTGCACCCAAAACAGACAACCTCTTTAAAAGGGGTCTTATCATACCTGGGTTTATCTTCATTCCTCGAAGGCTTTCTCCTGAAGTCCTTCCTTGCCATTTTATAGAATCTCTTAGCAAAGAAATCCATAAGATCTTCATTGACTGGCAAGCTGGGAGATTCTTCTGCAGCTTTGAGTGCTAAGTTTTGTTCCTTTCTAGTAGATGTTGAAGCCTTTGGTTCAACTGCAGCTTCTCTTGACTTGATCAATTGCTCATAGGATTTGAGCTTTCCAAGCAGAGATTCTGTTGAGATTTTAGCCATGCTTCTGGTTTCTCTGATGGGCCAGATTCTAGAGTCCCAAGTGCTAGGGAAGCACATGAGGATCTTGTTATTGACCTCTGTCAGAGTAATTTCTTTGTCTAGTGTTCTGAGTTCACTGATGATGGAGCTCAACCTATTGTACATTACTTCTACAGATTCTGCTTCATCTTTCCTGAAATTCTCATATTGAGATATGAGGTTGGATCTTCTATCCTTCCTCTCATCAGTAGATCTTGCTACCATTTGGTTGAGGGAATCCCAAATGGCTTTGGCAGATGTGTATTCAGCAACTTTCTGAAATATTTCATCTGACATAGTTTGGGCCAGTATATTCATAGCTCTAGCATCAGCAATCTTTGCTTTCTTATGTGCATTAGTTTGATCTGGAGGAGGCACTGCACTGACATTTACTGGAGTTGAAGTGGAGGCCACAGGAGCTGGTGGTCCTGTCAAGATGGAATTAAAAATGTCCTCATCAATAGAGTTCATGTAAAGTTTGATTCTTGCCTTCCAGATTCCAAACTTTTGCAAGTTGCAAACTGGAGGTCTGATGCTGGCATAATCCTTGTTTTGTGCCATGATATTAGAAAAAAAAATTTAAACTGAGAAACTAGTAGGACTTATTCAGATTTTATCCCGAGAATCTTGATTAATCCAGGTGTGAGCCTGTACGATGTGATTAACCACCCTCTGATACCAATTGAAAGATAGGGTAAGCTCTGAATAACTCTAGACGGGGGGTGAATAGAGTTTTTAAAATCTTTTTGATACTTGCAAAAATAAGAAGTCATTAACAAAATATATTACTATGATATAGTTGTATGAGTGTATTAGTGCAGTAAGTGAACTAGAGAAAAGATAACTAAGCTACACTACAAAATATATCACAGCACAAGCACACAGGAAAATCCCAGCCACACAGACAACACAAGAAATTTTAGAGTGGTTCCCCAAACTTGGGTACATCCACTCTTCTACCACCCTGGGTAGGAATCCACTACAGGTTTTGATCAGGTGACTGCCACCAATGAGCTTTTGATTAGGTGCTCAAAAACCAACCCAAGTCTTTTGGAAGGAGACTTGCAACCAGAATAATTTTGAAGGGAATTAAAACCCTATACAGAGGTGGGGATGAGAGTGATGATTGTCTTCTCAGTTCTCAAAAGCAACTGAGAGAAGACTTTGTGGATTCTGTGATGTTGTCAAAGCTCCCCCTGAGATCTTGAATGGTTCAGGAGTGGAGGCTTTGCAAATGGTGAGTAGGCCTTCTGCTATAGGATCTACTTTCTGAGATCCTTTGACTGATTTGAGTACTTTTGTCACTTGAGATCCCAAAAAACAAAGAAGGAGAAGAAAGACTCTTGATAGTGATTATTATTCTTTCTTCTTCTTTGAGAGCAGTTGATTTCTTCAGAGAGCTGTATGCACTGCACTTCTGTATTCTCAAAAGTTTCTGTATATCTCTTCTTATGTGTCTTGCTTCTTGCTATATTTTTCTGATTGAGAGATTATCTATTCTATAACTGTCTCAAGGTCGAATTCAAAAACAAGCAATTAATGCTTAGCCGAAATCTAGGGAATGAAAACGGCAAGAATGCTGTCATATATTCTATTCTATGTCTGTCCCGAGATATAAGCAATTAATTCCATGGGGGATATTTGTAATCAATGCTGCCAGTAACAGCTCTATTCAAATGCATTGATTATCCAGGAAATTAACAGCCTATAATAGAAAAATAAGGAGACAGAAAAGGAAAGAATAAATAACAATGTCTTGCCATTTTCTTCGACCAGAGAATAACTTTTCATCGACTTGTGATCAGCTTTCGTCGACCTGGGATCAGCGAACAACTGCACTGCATAAACTGGCAGATTCTGTGCTCTGAGTTCGTCGACCAGAGAGTGGCTTTTGTCGAGCTGAGAATAGCTGTTCGTCGAGCTGAGATCCAAAATCGTCGAACTCTGAATGCTGCTTGTTAACTTTTGTAACGACCCCATCCGTTAGATGACTTATAGTAGAAGGTCCGGCCGGGGCCCCACACTATATGCCACAAACAGACGGTGAGGTCACATGGTAATACCAAACCAACCGAGTCCTAACTCAGAGCATTCTAGCGGAAGCTTATTAAGTGCAAGAACTCATACCATTGAATGTCCACTAATATATAAATATCACATTTATATAGATAACCAGGAATGTTTACAAAACCACACCGCACACGGCCTTAAGGCCTTACAAGTTACTCTTAACAACACATATCATTTCATACATCGGCACGCAGGCCGGCCACACATGAAATCCAACACTTCGCACGGCCTTCAAGGGCCTACCAGCAGCATGGGCTTTTGCCCGCTCAATCCATCAGCCCGCAACACCTGCATATGGACATCCACCCCAAGGGTGATAAACAAAGCAACGGTCAGCATTCAGCTGACCAATTATAACGACCCCACCCCTTACCCGGGGCAGTGGTTCCTTCCCTGCATGTATAGCAATTTCAACATATAAAGCACATACACCCAACATCACAAACGCCGGCCTCAATGCCAGGCGCTCCGTGCACTCAGGGCACCTTTTATGGTTTGTACTTGGTAGGCGGGCATAAGCCTCCAAACCCTTGTTGAAGACCTCACGCACCCGTCTCACTCAGAGGTACGCACCACACCAAAACCCGTGAGCACTATCAGTCGACCTACCCCCGTAGTGTAACAAGCCTAGGGAATTCGCCCTGCTGCTTTGCTACCAATCGACCGCTCACCCGATCTTAACATTGCCACTTGGTGGAATGGGCATAAGCCTCCAAACCCCTGTTGAAGACCTCTCGCACCCACCCACTCAGAGGTGTTCATCGCCACTTGGTAGAATGGGCATAAGCCTCCAAACCCCTGTTGAAGACCTCACGCACCCACCCACTCAGAGGTGTCCGCACTCCATCAACCAGCTCTTACAAGCATACAACCAAAGGAGCTATACAAAGCATCCTCACCAAACACATCGTCCTCACCATCTCCGCAGGCTAAACGATGAATACACGGAGTCTTCTCCGGATCGCAATATAAACATCACCAATCCCGACATACGTCTGGATGAGCTTCACACAGCATGCCTATGCCGTACTACAGACTTGCGGCTCTAGATGCAGACTCAACTGCTGGAATCACTTACGCGTTTCCATCTCTTGATGGAGGATCCCATGCACATGCAAAACAAAGGGCTTCACCTGCCCAAGGAAGAAAGATCGTTACCCTTGACGATCGCTTCGGCGCCATAGAAAACTAGCCGGATGGAAATCACCGCAGCGGCCTTGCCTCCGCAACGCTGCACTCGGCTCTCTATTCGGCTCGACGAAGCTCCACCGGCCTCCTCCTCCTTCTCCTCCAAGCTCCTCTCTTTCTTAAGAAGAAAGGCTAAGTGGAATGAGCTTTCAACTCAATCCACGGCCTTAAAGAGGCTGGAAAAGCTATGGACCACACGATCCAAATAGAAGGAAATGAACGGCCGAGATCTGCCCAAAACCCCAATTTTTGCCCGACACGGCCTGTGACACGCCCGTGTCACAGGCCGTGTACCCTTAAGCGGCACACGCGGTTTGGAACCGACTGAACAACACGGGGCTCGACACGCCCGTGTCTAACCTGACACGCCCGTGTCACTCTTGAGACACGCCCGTGTCCCCTGATACACGGCACCCATCGACTCCCAAACCAGTACACGGGTCGGAACACGGCAGCCGACATGCCCGTGTCCAGCCTGACACGCCCGTGTCCATGGCCGTGTTCACGGCCGTGTACGGCTCTGACCCGAATAGGCCAACTTTGAGATTTAAATCGAACACGCCCTGGGACACGCCTGTGTCCCAGGCCGTGTACCCCCGACACGCCCTGGGACACGCCCGTGTCCCAGGCCGTGTCTACCAGCCTGCTACTCAAAATTGCTCAAAAACATATTTTGAGTTCTGGGGTGTTACAACCCTCCCCTCCTTATAGAAATTTCGTCCCGAAATTTAGCGCAACCCACAAGTATCAACACAACCCGCTGTTGCGATACAACCCAAAACGATCCAGGTTTAGAGCTCAGAGGCCACAGCTTGGCTCGCCCCATGGAATCGTACCACCACACTGTTTGACCCAAACAGAAAAACATACATACATACAATAGATAACATAATAAAGTGTACACTCCACTTTATTTCGGCTTCTCCGCATCTCGCAGAATCCGTCTAGCGGCCTCCATTAAGTCCAAAGCACGGATTTGCTGTTCTGCTTGATTTGAGCTTTGCGGCTCCTGCATCTCAAGAGTGTATATTCGCGGTTGCGCCCGCGATGCAGACGACTCTGCCACAGCTTTACCCTTCTCGTCATAAGACGCACCTGTCTTTCTTTCACCCTTGGACGCACCATTCCAGCAAAATCGCGCGATATGTCCTGGCCTCCCACAAATGAAACATGTCCGCGGCTCAACCCGTTCTTGCCCTAACGTTGCTCCTGACGCAACATCGGAAGAAGTTTGTTCAGCAGGCCTGAACCGCTTCTTATCACGTTTCCTGAAATCGGACTGCTCTGCTGGCGGAACTTTGAAGTCGGACTTTTCCACCGCTACGATCTTCTTCTCCCGCACCCGCTTCAAATCCTTCTCTAGCGCACTAGCGGTATGCACCAATGCTTGGAATCCTTGGTTCACTGAACTTGGGAGAGCCAACCTCAGCTCATCACGCAGCCCTTCATAGAACCTATTTGTCTTTCGCGCCTGGTCTGCAAACGTCGACCCCGCATAACGACCGAGCTTGGTAAACTCATGCAGGTAATCGTCCACGGTCTTATCACCCTGAACCAGACGTTGGAATTTATTTTCCATTGCAATTCTCTGCGCCATTGGCAAATATTTCGCCCAAAACAATCTAGAGAATTCGTCCATCGATATGTCGCCCAGATCTCTCCCGCCCAACTGGTGCAACTCGATCTCATCCCACCAAAGCCTCGCCTCTCCTTCCAGGAGGAAAGTGGCTAACGGGACTTTCTGCTCCTCATTAATCCTGAGCGCAGCCAGGATTCTTTTCACTCTAGAGAGCCAATCCTCGGCCTCTGTTGGAGACGTTGCCCCGACAAACGTAGGCGGATTAAATTCCATAAAGTGCTTAAGTTGCTCGTCCGCTGCTTGCACAGCAACCGGAACCTCAACATGCTCTTGCCTCGCACCAACCTCAACATGCTCTTGCCTCGCACCAACGTGCACTGGCGCCACAGCGGGCCTCGCTTGTCCAAAAGGTTGTGCCTGAAGCATAGCAAAGATCATCTCCGCAACTAAGCGCACCGTTTCCGCAGAAGGGGGAGGTGTAGGCACCTCAGGTGGTGCCGCACTCTCATCCGAACGCTGGGGCTCCGACTGCCCAGCTCCACTCCTCGTCACCTATAGGTGAACAAGATAGCATTACTTTCCATGGTAATACGGCAAACTCACCGAATAGACACATACACACACATTCCTAGTGGACATTCTTGAGTTCATTAACATTACAGCAGGTCGCACGAACACGTGCTCGCCACCCCACAAAAGAATTCGACCACGAATTCGGAAGGGAAGACCGACAAAAGCTGATACCAAAATGTAACGACCCCATCCGTTAGATGACGTATAGTAGAAGGTCCGGCCGGGGCCCCACACTATATGCCACAAACAGACGGTGAGGTCACATGGTAATACCAAACCAACCGAGTCCTAACTCAGAGCATTCTAGCGGAAGCTTATTAAGTGCAAGAACTCATACCATTGAATGTCCACTAATATATAAATATCACATTTATATAGATAACCAGGAATGTTTACAAAACCACACCGCACACGGCCTTAAGGCCTTACAAGTTACTCTTAACAACACATATCATTTCATACATCGGCACGCAGGCCGGCCACACATGAAATCCAACACTTCGCACGGCCTTCAAGGGCCTACCAGCAGCATGGGCTTTTGCCCGCTCAATCCATCAGCCCGCAACACCTGCATATGGACATCCACCCCAAGGGTGATAAACAAAGCAACGGTCAGCATTCAGCTGACCAATTATAACGACCCCACCCCTTACCCGGGGCAGTGGTTCCTTCCCTGCATGTATAGCAATTTCAACATATAAAGCACATACACCCAACATCACAAACGCCGGCCTCAATGCCAGGCGCTCCGTGCACTCAGGGCACCTTTTATGGTTTGTACTTGGTAGGCGGGCATAAGCCTCCAAACCCTTGTTGAAGACCTCACGCACCCGTCTCACTCAGAGGTACGCACCACACCAAAACCCGTGAGCACTATCAGTCGACCTACCCCCGTAGTGTAACAAGCCTAGGGAATTCGCCCTGCTGCTTTGCTACCAATCGACCGCTCACCCGATCTTAACATTGCCACTTGGTGGAATGGGCATAAGCCTCCAAACCCCTGTTGAAGACCTCTCGCACCCACCCACTCAGAGGTGTTCATCGCCACTTGGTAGAATGGGCATAAGCCTCCAAACCCCTGTTGAAGACCTCACGCACCCACCCACTCAGAGGTGTCCGCACTCCATCAACCAGCTCTTACAAGCATACAACCAAAGGAGCTATACAAAGCATCCTCACCAAACACATCGTCCTCACCATCTCCGCAGGCTAAACGATGAATACACGGAGTCTTCTCCGGATCGCAATATAAACATCACCAATCCCGACATACGTCTGGATGAGCTTCACACAGCATGCCTATGCCGTACTACAGACTTCCGGCTCTAGATGCAGACTCAACTGCTGGAATCACTTACGCGTTTCCATCTCTTGATGGAGGATCCCATGCACATGCAAAACAAAGGGCTTCACCTGCCCAAGGAAGAAAGATCGTTACCCTTGACGATCGCTTCGGCGCCATAGAAAACTAGCCGGATGGAAATCACCGCAGCGGCCTTGCCTCCGCAACGCTGCACTCGGCTCTCTATTCGGCTCGACGAAGCTCCACCGGCCTCCTCCTCCTTCTCCTCCAAGCTCCTCTCTTTCTTAAGAAGAAAGGCTAAGTGGAATGAGCTTTCAACTCAATCCACGGCCTTAAAGAGGCTGGAAAAGCTATGGACCACACGATCCAAATAGAAGGAAATGAACGGCCGAGATCTGCCCAAAACCCCAATTTTTGCCCGACACGGCCTGTGACACGCCCGTGTCACAGGCCGTGTACCCTTAAGCGGCACACGCGGTTTGGAACCGACTGAACAACACGGGGCTCGACACGCCCGTGTCTAACCTGACACGCCCGTGTCACTCTTGAGACACGCCCGTGTCCCCTGATACACGGCACCCATCGACTCCCAAACCAGTACACGGGTCGGAACACGGCAGCCGACACGCCCGTGTCCAGCCTGACACGCCCGTGTCCATGGCCGTGTTCACGGCCGTGTACGGCTCTGACCCGAATAGGCCAACTTTGAGATTTAAATCGAACACGCCCTGGGACACGCCCGTGTCCCAGGCCGTGTACCCCCGACACGCCCTGGGACACGCCCGTGTCCCAGGCCGTGTCTACCAGCCTGCTACTCAAAATTGCTCAAAAACATATTTTGAGTTCTGGGGTGTTACAACCCTCCCCTCCTTATAGAAATTTCGTCCCGAAATTTAGCGCAACCCACAAGTATCAACACAACCCGCTGTTGCGATACAACCCAAAACGATCCAGGTTTAGAGCTCAGAGGCCACAGCTTGGCTCGCCCCATGGAATCGTACCACCACACTGTTTGACCCAAACAGAAAAACATACATACATACAATAGATAACATAATAAAGTGTACACTCCACTTTATTTCGGCTTCTCCGCATCTCGCAGAATCCGTCTAGCGGCCTCCATTAAGTCCAAAGCACGGATTTGCTGTTCTGCTTGATTTGAGCTTTGCGGCTCCTGCATCTCAAGAGTGTATATTCGCGGTTGCGCCCGCGATGCAGACGACTCTGCCACAGCTTTACCCTTCTCGTCATAAGACGCACCTGTCTTTCTTTCACCCTTGGACGCACCATTCCAGCAAAATCGCGCGATATGTCCTGGCCTCCCACAAATGAAACATATCCGCGGCTCAACCCGTTCTTGCCCTAACGTTGCTCCTGACGCAACATCGGAAGAAGTTTGTTCAGCAGGCCTGAACCGCTTCTTATCACGTTTCCTGAAATCGGACTGCTCTGCTGGCGGAACTTTGAAGTCGGACTTTTCCACCGCTACGATCTTCTTCTCCCGCACCCGCTTCAAATCCTTCTCTAGCGCACTAGCGGTATGCACCAATGCTTGGAATCCTTGGTTCACTGAACTTGGGAGAGCCAACCTCAGCTCATCACGCAGCCCTTCATAGAACCTATTTGTCTTTCGCGCCTGGTCTGCAAACGTCGACCCCGCATAACGACCGAGCTTGGTAAACTCATGCAGGTAATCGTCCACGGTCTTATCACCCTGAACCAGACGTTGGAATTCATTTTCCATTGCAATTCTCTGCGCCATTGGCAAATATTTCGCCCAAAACAATCTAGAGAATTCGTCCATCGATATGTCGCCCAGATCTCTCCCGCCCAACTGGTGCAACTCGATCTCATCCCACCAAAGCCTCGCCTCTCCTTCCAGGAGGAAAGTGGCTAACGGGACTTTCTACTCCTCATTAATCCTGAGCGCAGCCAGGATTCTTTTCACTCTAGAGAGCCAATCCTCGGCCTCTGTTGGAGACGTTGCCCCGACAAACGTAGGCGGATTAAATTCCATAAAGTGCTTAAGTTGCTCGTCCGCTGCTTGCACAGCAACCGGAACCTCAACATGCTCTTGCCTCGCACCAACCTCAACATGCTCTTGCCTCGCACCAACGTGCACTGGCGCCACAGCGGGCCTCGCTTGTCCAAAAGGTTGTGCCTGAAGCATAGCAAAGATCATCTCCGCAACTAAGCGCACCGTTTCCGCAGAAGGGGGAGGTGTAGGCACCTCAGGTGGTGCCGCACTCTCATCCGAACGCTGGGGCTCCGACTGCCCAGCTCCACTCCTCGTCACCTATAGGTGAACAAGATAGCATTACTTTCCATGGTAATACGGCAAACTCACCGAATAGACACATACACACACATTCCTAGTGGACATTCTTGAGTTCATTAACATTACAGCAGGTCGCACGAACACGTGCTCGCCACCCCACAAAAGAATTCGACCACGAATTCGGAAGGGAAGACCGACAAAAGCTGATACCAAAATGTAACGACCCCATCCGTTAGATGACGTATAGTAGAAGGTCCGGCCGGGGCCCCACACTATATGCCACAAACAGACGGTGAGGTCACATGGTAATACCAAACCAACCGAGTCCTAACTCAGAGCATTCTAGCGGAAGCTTATTAAGTGCAAGAACTCATACCATTGAATGTCCACTAATATATAAATATCACATTTATATAGATAACCAGGAATGTTTACAAAACCACACCGCACACGGCCTTAAGGCCTTACAAGTTACTCTTAACAACACATATCATTTCATACATCGGCACGCAGGCCGGCCACACATGAAATCCAACACTTCGCACGGCCTTCAAGGGCCTACCAGCAGCATGGGCTTTTGCCCGCTCAATCCATCAGCCCGCAACACCTGCATATGGACATCCACCCCAAGGGTGATAAACAAAGCAACGGTCAGCATTCAGCTGACCAATTATAACGACCCCACCCCTTACCCGGGGCAGTGGTTCCTTCCCTGCATGTATAGCAATTTCAACATATAAAGCACATACACCCAACATCACAAACGCCGGCCTCAATGCCAGGCGCTCCGTGCACTCAGGGCACCTTTTATGGTTTGTACTTGGTAGGCGGGCATAAGCCTCCAAACCCTTGTTGAAGACCTCACGCACCCGTCTCACTCAGAGGTACGCACCACACCAAAACCCGTGAGCACTATCAGTCGACCTACCCCCGTAGTGTAACAAGCCTAGGGAATTCGCCCTGCTGCTTTGCTACCAATCGACCGCTCACCCGATCTTAACATTGCCACTTGGTGGAATGGGCATAAGCCTCCAAACCCCTGTTGAAGACCTCTCGCACCCACCCACTCAGAGGTGTTCATCGCCACTTGGTAGAATGGGCATAAGCCTCCAAACCCCTGTTGAAGACCTCACGCACCCACCCACTCAGAGGTGTCCGCACTCCATCAACCAGCTCTTACAAGCATACAACCAAAGGAGCTATACAAAGCATCCTCACCAAACACATCGTCCTCACCATCTCCGCAGGCTAAACGATGAATACACGGAGTCTTCTCCGGATCGCAATATAAACATCACCAATCCCGACATACGTCTGGATGAGCTTCACACAGCATGCCTATGCCGTACTACAGACTTCCGGCTCTAGATGCAGACTCAACTGCTGGAATCACTTACGCGTTTCCATCTCTTGATGGAGGATCCCATGCACATGCAAAACAAAGGGCTTCACCTGCCCAAGGAAGAAAGATCGTTACCCTTGACGATCGCTTCGGCGCCATAGAAAACTCGCCGGATGGAAATCACCGCAGCGGCCTTGCCTCCGCAACGCTGCACTCGGCTCTCTATTCGGCTCGACGAAGCTCCACCGGCCTCCTCCTCCTTCTCCTCCAAGCTCCTCTCTTTCTTAAGAAGAAAGGCTAAGTGGAATGAGCTTTCAACTCAATCCACGGCCTTAAAGAGGCTGGAAAAGCTATGGACCACACGATCCAAATAGAAGGAAATGAACGGCCGAGATCTGCCCAAAACCCCAATTTTTGCCCGACACGGCCTGTGACACGCCCGTGTCACAGGCCGTGTACCCTTAAGCGGCACACGCGGTTTGGAACCGACTGAACAACACGGGGCTCGACACGCCCGTGTCTAACCTGACACGCCCGTGTCACTCTTGAGACACGCCCGTGTCCCCTGATACACGGCACCCATCGACTCCCAAACCAGTACACGGGTCGGAACACGGCAGCCGACACGCCCGTGTCCAGCCTGACACGCCCGTGTCCATGGCCGTGTTCACGGCCGTGTACGGCTCTGACCCGAATAGGCCAACTTTGAGATTTAAATCGAACACGCCCTGGGACACGCCCGTGTCCCAGGCCGTGTACCCCCGACACGCCCTGGGACACGCCCGTGTCCCAGGCCGTGTCTACCAGCCTGCTACTCAAAATTGCTCAAAAACATATTTTGAGTTCTGGGGTGTTACAACTTTCTTCTTCTTTACATCAAGTTCGTCGAGCTGAAGTCTGAGATCATCAAGCCGAGTCAGCAGTCTGGACTTAGAATATTTTCTGATGTTGAGTGTTGAAGTATTGATCTAGCATTGAGAGCGTTGAGTGATCTTAGGCTCTGGGTGAGCTTTGGCTTTGAGTGAACTGTGGCGCTGAGTCAACTATAGCGTTGAGAGATCTTTGGCTCTGAGAGTTGAAGTGTTAGTCGACCTGAGGACAGAGTTCGTATAGCAGATGTTCTTTAGTTTGTTGACTAAAGTTTGACTAGAGGAGTTATCACTTTGTCCAGAGATCGTCGAGCTGAGATCTAAGTTCGTTGAGCTCAGCTCAGAGAATTGTCTCTGAGTTAGTCGAGCTGAGCACGACGATCGTCGATCGGAGATCGATGAACATAGATCTCCTTTTTCCAAAACTTGAATTCTCTAAGTCTTGAGTCTTTAGCAGTGTTGAAGGCTGGTTTTTTGTACTGTTTACTCTAAGGACTTGATCAAGACTCTAGGACATAGTCATGACCCTGATCTATATATGTTGGGTCATATCCTAACTCAGTGAACCTAGCCCAAATCAAACTAGGGGTTCCAATAGTATAAAAAGTCTCATACCAATTTATACGATGGAGTGACATGTTTAATGTAGGTATGAGTATAGTGATATGTTATGCCACGATTCATGAAAGTGCAACACACACACGACTCTATGTGCACAGACTTTTAGTTCCCCCTATTTGGAAGCTAGCATCACTCCCAGGAGCCTCCACCGTGGCAAACGGAGACAGTGGGTCGGGCCACCCCAGTTCTAGACGGGTATTCATACTACCAAGCATATCCCTTACATACGCCCCTGAAGGACACAACCAGGGTATCCGCGTACTTTACTGATCCACCGACAAACTTTCCCTTGACTAAGTTTCCACCACACCTGCCGAGTCAGCGTACTGATGTTGGTGTGAACGACCGTCAAATACCAAAGACCCACCACTTTATGCACATGCAATCATGAATTTCCCGAGCCATCCGCTCCCCGGACTATCCTGTCTGTTACAACTAACTTATGAGCTTTCGGCTCCCCGGGCAAAACCCGTCCATTTCCACAACAACCGAGCATACCGCTCGGACAACCAAACTGAGCTAATCTCCCTAAGTATTGGGGTGAGTAAAAGTGAAGTCCTAGTTTATTGATAATTACTCTTGTATTCAATTTAGTCTTACGGTTTAGGTTTACCTCGAACTGCCTAGGGCATTCCCTGTGAAGGGCTCTCGGGGGAACTAGGAACTATGATGGGCTGAAGCCCAAAGCTCCCTTTCACAAGGCACTTACTATTATTGGTTACTACCCAAGTTCAATCCCTTTTAATGTTATACTAAGTCCAACCCTAGTGTGTTTTGACTCTCTCTCTCTCTCCTTAGGAAAGACGATCTTTCGTCGATCTCAAGCACCACTTAACACTAGTCAAACCAAAACCCTTCACATCATGACTCCCAATGATGAACTCAACTTCACTTTACCAAATCCGTATATCATTAACTCAACTCCTCATGTTCATCCCACATGCTATCTTAAATCTGCAGTTTTACTATGTGCAGACCAACCTAAGTTATATGATGAACATGAGTAGTGATCCCTTCAAATATTCATCCAAATGCCATAGAATTATTACTGGGGGTCTATCATGACATATTTATACTGAATCCAGAAACTTGTAATTTTACTAATTTATTTAGCATTTATTAAATTTTTCCCAAAATTAGGCCATGGATGGTTTTGAACATGAAGTACAAGGTTTCCTTAAGTTATGGCCTTCCAAAAATTATGATCACTATATGATGCCAAAATATCAGAGATTACCAAGTTTTACAAACTTTCATAATTGTATTAGCCCCTAATTAATTAATTAAAAATATTTGTAGTAATTAAAGGTAAAGAAGGAAGTAGCACCAATCATAATCCAAAAATTACACAAAAATTACCAAAGCTTAAACATCATCATAAAATATTACTGACTGAGTTTCATACAATTCCAAGTTAGTTCAACCATGAATTTATCAAAATCATCAATAGGGGAAACAAAAAGGTTATAACTACAAGTATGAGCTACTGTCTTCTAAACACCCCACAATAACTTTCAGAAACTCATAATGATATTAAAACTCTTCTACCAGAGTTTTATAGAGATCCAAGGTCATATTACCCTTCAAATTTTCTAATAAATGTATAGGCCTAAACAATCCCTAATTGATTTAAGTTGCGTGCCTAAGTATAAATGTCACCAAATTCCTTCCTAGGGCTATTTACCATCCAAGAATTACATGGACTAAACTCCAAGTTCATACAAGGACATATCACACCATATGCTTCACCAACCCCCATAGTTCAGCCTTAGGGTTTGAACTAGGACCCTAGGGCAAATCCACCCCAATCCATCTCTAACTCCATGAGGGGGTGTTTAAACTAACCTTGGGGCTCCGGCCAAAGTCCCAACCCCTTTGGATGAGAATTGGCCCCTACATGCCCCATGCTCACTCTTGCCCTAATTAACCCTTAAAGGGCCACACTATGGTCTCACCAAAGCCTATTCAAATCAAAACTCAATTGGGCTGAGATTTTTATTAGAGTCATAATATAACCCTAAGAGACAGCCAACAAATTTTTGGTGGGTTTAGAGGTCTTTAGACCCCTTAAATAATTCATACATGGATTATTAAATTTCTATAAAAACTTTAGGAAAATGTTTTCCAAAAATTCACCTTTTTTGATATGTTATAGTTATAGATAAGGGTGACGCACAGTCCAAATTTCAAGTCATTTGGATGGCTGGATTGATGGGGGGTACTCAATTTAGTCTCTTGTCAAGCTTATGTATAGGCTGCACCATTTTGAGTGTTGTCGTCAAACCACTTACCCAAATTGGTCAAAATATATTTTAAAATAACGTAGACTTCAAGTGCTATAATTTTTATATTGACCACTTTTCAAGGTTCAACCCCTAAGGGCCTTAATTTTCTGTTTCAAAATAGTACACAATAAAGGGGGTAAAATTAATAATTATATATAAACTTTGCACAGGTCTAATCCGACGGCTAGGAGGTTGTCTTCTTCCTCCAGCTGTTGTCCGAGATCAGCCCGACCTGGAGTCATTTCGAGATCAATTTGTCGGCGATCCAGTCCCCTACCTGGTCGGCCGCCACCACCACCTCCATTGAGGTGGTGGCTATCGCCGGAAGGAGGCACAGCCGCCAGAGGGGCAATTTCCAGCGAACCCGCAAGGAAATAAAACCATGAAAAATCTGAAATTTTTCTCTCCCAAACGGGCTCAATTGAGCCTGATTTCTCTCCTAAATGATCTAAGATTCTAGCACAAGGGGAGAGGAGGAGAAGTGGACCTGTATGGGGGATTGTTTCCTTGCCGGCCGTCGTGTCGCCATTTTCGGCGGTGGATCTTTCGGTGTTATACAACTACATAGCCAAAGGGCTCGGTTTCTTAAGGGGAAGGGTGGAAACTTCTCTCAGCCTGGTGAAGCTTTTTAAAAAGCCAAATGTGGGAGGGGAGTGGCCATTACATCAATGCCATTAATGGCCTCATGAGGAGAAATTCGGCCAAGGTGGATTCAGTGAATCCAGCCACTAAATGGGCAGGGGAAGCCCCTTGATCTTTTCAGAACTGATGGGGGGAGATGAACCAAGCCTTTAGAGGTGAGGAGAGGGACTCTTGATCTCCCATGGTCATTAATGGCATTCTCTCTCCTATTTCTCTCTCTTCCTTATGGGAGGAATTGATTTCAGCCACTTTGGTGGCTGGCTATGGCTGTCAATCTTCAGCTAACTGACTAGGGAGGAGTAAACTTGCCATGGGAGAAGGATTGAGGAGACCCTTGGCCTTCCATGGCCATTAAAACTCACTTTCTCTCTCTAAAATTGGGGGAAACTCCCATTTTCTCTCCCCTAGTCACTACGGTCGATTTTTGATGATTATTTCAGCCAAAAAACCCCATTGACTAAGATGAATAATTAAAGTGAGGTTAGCCCAAGTGGATTGGGCTTGAGCTAGCCATTTAGGCTAGTTTGATCTATTTCAAGGATTGAGTTGACCTTGGTCAAATTGACCTTTTGGGTTGACCCCAATGAGTTCTTGGTGACCCATTGGCCTCCCTTAAGGTCTAGGTGGGGTTGGGTAGTGTTGGATTGACACCTTGAAGGCCACTTGACCCTTAGTTAGGACACTTTGACCATTTTAGGGCTAGGGTTAACTTAGATCAACTTAGCCTCTTTGGTTGACCCAATGGGCCCTTGGTGACCTATTGGCCTCCCCTAGGGTTAGGGGTGCTATAGTGGGGTCATGGAACCAAGTTAAAGCCCTAAGGTCAAACCCTAGGTCTGGTGATTTGAAATTACTATTTGCAGACCATGGTGATCTTCACCTTCATGCCTAAGGTCACATGGTCACTTGAGTTTCCTAGGGTTTTGTCATGACCTAGTCATGATAAAACCACTCTTAGGGTTATAATTGGAAATGGGATGTTATAGCCTAGATCTCCCCTACTGGCGACTACGAGCCCCCTCTCCGCGGGGTTCTCTTCTCGATCAACATGCATCAGTATGAGCCAAGTCAAGACCATTCTTAAACTTGACTCATGTCAAATATTTCTCCTGCATGTTCGCACTATTATCCTCTGTAGAGATCTTCCGCAACATCATGCCTCCACCTCCAGCAATCTCCCTCGACTCTTGGTAGCGCACATCGATGTGCTTTGTCCTTGCACGATAGACCGGTCTTTTGTAAGACAACTTGCACTCAGACTTCCACTGTGCAGCTCCACCACCTTCTGAGTAATCCAGAGTTCCTTAGTGGGTCTTTTGAGCCAGATGGCTCCCCTTGCGGTGTCTGGGAACTTCTGAGATGACACTCTGCCCTTCTTCTCCATAGTTGTGAAGATTTTATCTTCGCAAAGGCCCTTCCTTTGCGCGAACTCCTTCGCCAAGAATCATGTCTTGTTCCTCCACTGGTCCTTCCAAGCTTTCCCCTGAAAGCGGTCTCTGCTCTCTATATCTTTTTCATAGGAACCAGGATCTAAGAAAATAGCCTGAAAGACAAATGCTACCATTTCCTATAGCCTGAGAGGCAGTCTGACCTCTCTCCTTTCCATTCCACTCGCAATCGTGGTACCGATCAGTCTATAGAGAGTATTAGAACGCTCTTCTTTCATGACTACCTGCGCTCCTCTCTTGACCTTCAAGTATCTGTCGTTGCCTGTATAAGAATACCCGACGGCCTCTAGAGTGCCTAGAGAAATCAAGCTCTTTCTCAACTTGGGCATAAACCGAATGTTCGTGAGTGTCCTGACCATTCCATCGAACATCTTAATCCTGATGTTATCAACTCCCAACCTCTCGCACTATGATTTGTTCCCCATAAAAACACGACCACCTTCACACTGCCTAAAGTTGGAGAACCATTCTATGTTCGGGCACATGTGGTACGTACATCCTGTATCCAAGATCCAGCAACCTGTGGTCTCGAGGCAGGGTGAGACATGAAGAATGTTGACATCGTTCTCATCCTCAGATGCCACCACAGCCTGATATGGCGCATGTGTCTTCTCCTTAAACTTCCTCTTTGGGCAATTATTCTTCCAGTTCCCCTCCTCCTTGCAGTAGTGGCACTTAGTATTCATGCCTCCGGACTTAAACCTAGGTCGGTCTTCCTCCTTACCTTTTCCTCTTGATCTACCCCGGGCTGGGTCATTGCTCTTCACAAATAAGCCCTCGTCGGCTCTAGGGCTCGACTTGCTTCTAATTTCGTTTGAGAGCAGCGTCGTCATCACTTCTTCCATCCTCAGGGTGTCCTTCCCATACAAAATCATGGTGACCAGATGATGGAAGGACTTCGGAAATTAAGATAACAGTAGAAGAGCCTGGTCTTCCTCCTCGACCTTAATGTCCATACTACGTAACTTAGAAATCAGTTTGTTGAACGCATTCATGTGGTCAAGAAGCGGAGTGTTGTCCAACATCCTCAAGCTGTAAAGTTGTTTCTTTACGTATTGCTTATTAGTGAGGGATTTTTACATATAAAGCTCCTCCAGCTTCTTCCATAGATCCATTGTAGTCTCAGCATCGACTACATTGTATATTACTTCATCGGCTAAACATAGTTGAATCGTGCTGATGGTCTTCAGATTCAGCTCCTCCCATTCGTCGTCTTTATTCAACCCGGCCTTCTCCTTTCCAAGGAGCTCCTTATGAAGACCTTGCTGGACGAGTACTGCTTTGATCTGCTTTTTCCACAGACCAAAATCAATTTTGGCGCCGTATTTGAGAATTTCAAATTTTGTTGCCATCTTATTGCTCACAGAGCTACTAGGCAATCTGAATAATGTTCACGGACCAGATCTAAGAAGATAGGGAGCGGATCAATATCGTCACCTACCGTTGACCCAGATTTAAAACAGGAACGTCCATACAATCACCCATGCGGAACCAAGCTTTGATACCAATTGTTGTGAAATTAATACGATCTGCGACTACGTGACTCGCCGCAGATCAAGCAACGAAAGATAGTCGATCAATTTCAATGGCACAAAATCATAAACCAGAAGAAATTCCACAAATATAATCAAAGACGACAAAAGATATACGTAGTTCGGAGATAGGCTCCTACATCCACGGGGAGAGCACGACAGAAAAGATCCACTATAATCAATGAGATTACAAGTTACAAACAGAGACCATTAACATGGTCGAACAACAAGAGAAAAGCAAAAAGCTGAAGAAGAACGCTATCGCTGCTGCTGACGCCGCTGCTATCATCGCCGATATCATCTGGCGATATTTTACTATCTTCTTCCTCATGGATCCGCTGCCTCCTATAACTGTCGTTGCTGCCTGGATCCACCACTGCACAGCCGGCCGCCGGGATTAGCCCGGCCAAATCACCAAACCTAGGGTTTGACTTTAGGGCTTTAACTTAATTCCATGACCCCACCATAGCACTCCCAACCCTAGGGGAGGCCAATGGGTCACTAAGGTCCCATTGGGGTCAACTAAAGAGGTCAAGTTGACCAAAGTCAACCCTAGCCCTAAAATGATCAATGTGCCCTAATTAAGGGTCAAGGGGCCTCCAAGGTGACAAATCAACCCTACCTAACCCTTCCTAGACCTTAGGGGAGTCCAATGGGTGACCAAGGACCCATTGGGGTCAACCCAAGTGGTCAAGTTGACCAAAATCAACCCAAACCCTAATTAGGTCAAATTGCCCAAAGTTGACCTAATCGGGCTACACCAAGCCACAAGTAAACTAAGGTGATGTCAATGGGATCATTTACACCCCATTAGGTCAGTCACATCACCATAAATGACCTAGCGCTGGGCTTAAATGGGTAGGGTTAGCCAAGCTCAAAAAGTAGAGAAAAGGCTAGCTCAAGCCCAACCCAGTCGGGCTAGGCTATATTGAGGTGGCCCACTAGCCTCATGAGCTTTATAATTACATATTTAGCCATTCATTTTCTGGAAATAGTGACTAGGAGAGAGAAAGTTCCACTTCCCCTTTAATGGAGGAGAGAGAAAATGAGGAGAAAGAGGCCATTCATGGCCAAGGAAGGACAAAGGCCTCTCCACTCAATTCCAATAGTTTGATTCATCTCCCCCATCAGTTCTGAGAAGATCAAGGGGTTCTCTATGCCCTTTCAGTGGCTGGGTGCACTGAACCACCATTGGCCGAAAATGAACTTTCATGGACATTAACAGTGCATTGAAGCTTGACCCATCCCCTCTCCCTTTTGATTATTTTAAAAGTTTCACCAGGTTGTGAGGAGTCATTTCCACTCTTTCCCTGTAGAAATCGAAGCATCTGGCTTTGTATTTGCAGGGCACCGAGCGGCGCCACCACCGGCAATGGTAACCCGACGATCGGCTAGGCTCCAGCCCTCCCAAAAGGTCCTATCCTCTTCTCCTCTCTCAGTGGATAGATCCATATCCACTGGCCGTAAGGTTTGGGGCCAATTGGCCCCAGATCAAGTTTGTTGAGAGCTTGGTTTTCAAGCTTTTTCTTCCACACACATATCACTATTCCAGCCGGCCAACCACCGCGATTCTCCATCCACCACCTCAATGAAGGTGGTGGTGGCGGTGGCCGGCCAGGAGGAGGTGTGGGTGGCCGGGAATTCACGAGAAAACATCGCTTAGGATGGGACAATCGGGACCGTTGGCTCAAAGAGGAAGATGAGCCAATTCTGTCCATTGACGCTTTAAGATTCGTGCCGCTGATGATATTTATTAATTCATTCTATTTCATTTCTATCACATAAATTATAGTAGTTAGATTTAATTATTAAAAATATTAGAGGCCTTTTCTGGAAAAATAGTTAGCATCAAAGTTGTAGCCCTTGAAGTCTAATTTATTTTAAAATTTATTTCAACCAATTTGGGTCACTGGTTTGACCACAACACTCAATATGGTGCATCCTATACATAGGATTGACCATAGACTAAATTGAGTGCCCTTACTAAACCAGTCAGGCAAATGCTTTGAATTTGGACTATAGGCTAGTTATATAGACATACTCATCATGTCCAAAAATGAGAATTTTTGGAAAATATTTTCCTATAGTTTTTGTAAAAATTTAATAAATCATGTATGATTCAATTAAGGGGTATAATGACCTCAAAAACCTCCAAAATTTTGGTGGATGACCCTTAAGGTTATGATAGGTCATTGGTAAAAATCTCAGCCCATTTAGGGCTGATTTGATTAGGTATTGATGTGACAAAATTTGGTCCCTTAAGGGTAAATTAGGGTGAATGTGTTTTTTATGGGTTGAGTGGCCAATCCTCATCCAAAAGAGATGAAACTTGGGCCACTGCCTCAAAGTCATCTAAAACACCCCCTCAAGGGAATTTGAGTGGTTTGGGATAGAGATGCCCTAAGACCCTAATGTAGGCCCTAGAGATGAGGTTTTGGGCCTAGTGAAGGACATGGGATAATACGTCCATGGATGGTCTTGGAACTTGGTTGGTGAGTTCCTAGGGCAAAAATAGGCTCTTGAAAATGGTCTTAGGATTTTTAGGAACTTACACCCTCTTTAAATAATTATGGATAGTTTAGGGCACTTGGGTCCAATATTTAATTACATGGTCAAATATATTTGGATACTCATGAAACTCGCGCAGTGATCTTAATTAGATGATATTGTTCCCAAGAAATGTTATTGTGAATTTTGGATTGATAATTTTTGCACTTCATTCACAAACCCTAAGATTGATGCAGTCACAAAATAATTTTTTTAAAGTTATTTTCTTATTGAAAAATTATGAAACTTGGTCAGTGAATATTTGTGGACATAGTCAAGCTTTGTGAATTTTTATAAATATATTGGAAGAAATTTCATATAGGCTCCTTCATAAGGACCCATTTATTGAATATTTTAATATAATTCATATATGTGATCAATTAGAGTTAGAAAATTATAAATTATAGGCAATAGCCGTTTTCTAATCATACTTATCATATAGTAATTTTAACATAATTTTTGGATGGCAAATTCTAATTTTCCCCTAATTACATTAAGATTATGCTTGTTTGTTCCATAATTTGTTGAAGGTCAAAAATTTTTTGGAAAATTGAGATTTTTGATATTTACTGTCATTTTGATGTTGTCAAATTGTTATAATTTTTCTAAGGCCATACCTAGTCAAAAAAGTGTACTTGATGTTCAAAAACATAGGTGGCCTTATTTTGTAGAAAATATAATAAATATCAAATAAAGTAGGAAAATTACAATCTTCTGAATTTATTCATAAAGTATCATGATAGACCCCCAATAATAATCTTAGGCCATTTGGATGATTACTTGAAGTATCATGTTTCATGCAAGCCATGTAGCTCATTAGGACTGCACATAATAAAACTATAGAAATACGGTAACTTGTAGGACTTTGTAAGGGAAGGTGAGATAGTTGGTGTACCTGGTCTAGTTGAGAATGAATGAGGTCACCAAAATAAGGTAGGTTGTGTGAACCCTATTGTGCAACGGCAGAGTTGGGCTCGAGATCGACGGTGGACCGTCCTTCCTTGGAGAGGGAAAGTCTAAATACGATTAGAGCTAGTTCAAGAGAATGATAAAAAATTGGGATATGGGTAGATACCAATAATTATAAGTACCTTATGAAATGGAGCTTTGGGCTTAGCCCATCATAGTTCCTAGTGCCCTTGAGAGCCCTTTACAGGGAATACCTTGGGCTGTCCAAGGTTAACCTTAATCTGTAAGACTAAAATGTTAAAGAGCAAATTAGTAAAAACTAGTATTTCACTTTCACTCACCCCGATGATTCGGGAGGTTACCTTGGTTGGGTTATCCGAGCGGTAGGCTTGGTGGTTGTGGAATTGGGCAAGTTAGCCTGGCGAGCTGAAGGCTCGGAAGGTAGTTGTAATGGACAGGTTAGTCTGGGGAGCCAATTGCTCGGGAAGATTGGATTTCATGTAGCATGCATAAGGTGGTGGGTCTTTGGTATTGGATGGTTGTTCATACTGACGTCGATACGATGACTCGGTGAGTGTGGTTTACACTTAGCCAAGGAAAAGACCGATGGGCTTATCAGCATTAGTATATGGTGACTCTGGTGTGTTCTTCAGAGACGTACGTAAGGGCTAGGCCTGGTAGTGTGAATACCAACCTAGGAGTGGGGTGGCCAAACCCATTATATCTGTTGGCCACTACGGAGGCTCCTGGGAGTGAAGCTAGCTTCCAAAACTTGGGACCTAAAGGTTTGTGCGCATAGAGTCGCGTGTGTGTGTTGCACTTGTATGAACATAGCATTAAACCAACATAACATAGCATATCATGTCATCATTGCATTTATATCCCTACCCCTATCGTATAAATTGGTATGAGTCTTTTTATGCGATAGGCCTTGCAAAATGACCCCTTGATCTATAAGTTTGCATGTACATTCTTATAAATTAAGATTACTTTTAATATAGTTTGTTTCACTTTGCTACATTTACTGCTCTGTGCTTTACTTGTTTATATTACTACTTTATAGCTATAGTTCTTTTACTCATGCTCCTGCTAGATTAGGACTACCGTCATCTGTCGTGTTAGTACTCTCCACCATCATAGCTTTCCAATCATTCCTCCCGCACGGCGCCTATGAGCCACTAGGGGAGGGGTGGGGGAAATCAGGCTTAGTCTTTTGACAAATGGTCTGTGT
Source organism: Platanthera zijinensis (assembly GCA_039513925.1). Lineage (NCBI taxonomy): Eukaryota > Viridiplantae > Streptophyta > Magnoliopsida > Asparagales > Orchidaceae > Platanthera > Platanthera zijinensis. The sequence goes on from CM077090.1 coordinate 36,451,367, forward strand.
GTTAACCCCAAAATCGGCAATCCTCTCCAAGATGCCTATTTTTTCTGCTGTTTCTCTACAGGTTCCCATCCGCAAGGAGCAGGCTACCCCTGATGTCCACCGTGTCTGCGCAAGGCAGACTGCCGGGTCTAAAGTCGCTCAAGGACGGATGCTCTGCTGGCCGCCCGCCAGAGGTGGCCTCCGCCTACCGGGCGGACTCCCCATGGAGTCTGCCCAGGCCGCCCGCTAGGGGGCGGCCTCCGCCTGCCGGGCAGACTCCCCCTAGAGTCTGCCCAGGCCGCCCGCTAGGGAGCGGCCTCCGCCTGCCAGGCGGACTCCCCCTGGAGTCCGCCCAGGCCGCCCGCTAGGGGGCGGCCTCCGCCTGCCGGGCGGACTCCCCGTGGAGTCCGCCCAGGCCCCCGATAGGGGGCGGCCTCCGCCTGCCAGGCAAACTCCCCCTGGAGTCCGCCCAGGCCGCCCGCTAGGGGGCGGCCTCCGCCTGCCGGGCGGACTCCCCCTGGAGTCTGTCTAGGTCGCCCGCTAGGGGGCGGCCTCTGCTGGCCGCCCGCCAGGGACGGCCTCTGCCTGCCGGGCGGACTCCCCCTAGAGTCTGCCCAGGCCGCCCGCTAGGGGGCGGCCTCCGCTGGCCGCCCGCCAGGGGCGGCCTCCGCCAGCCGGGCGGACTCCCCCTAGAGTCCGCCCAGGCCGCCCGCTAGGGGGCGGCCTCCGCCAGCCGGGTGGACTCCCCCTTGAGTCCGCCCCTGGCCGCCCGCTAGGGGGTGGCCTCCGCTCTGTCAGGGGGCGGACTCCCCTTGGAGTCTGCCCAGTTCACTCAGGATCCGCCTGCTTGCTCCTCAGGTCGCTCAGCCTTCCTTTCCTCTTCTAGCTGCCAACCGGAAGTCTGCCCCAGCAGATAAAAGTCCAGTCCACGGAGTCCGCCGAGCTCGTCGACCTCATTTTCTCAGTCCGCCGAGTCCGCCGAGGTCATCGATGATGACGTCACTGGGCCCGCTTCTAGAAGATTCTCCCCAGGCCTATAAATAGCCCCCCAAGGCATCTCATTTTACACGCATGAGAGGAGAACTGCCACCTTGATCAAAGCCTGCGGACTCAGTTTTCCAGTTCGTCAAAGTTGATCAAGCAAGATCTGCGGCCTTAAATCTCCAGTCCGCCCAGGTCGTCAAGGGCTGTGGACTTAGTTTTTTCTGTTAGTAGCAGACAGCTTGAGCAGCCTCCGCAGCCTCCGATTTCCAGTTCTCCCAGGTCGTCAAGGGCTGTGGACTTAGTTTTTTCTTCCCTCAACAGGCAGCTTGAGCAGCATCTGCAGCCTCAGCTCTCCAGTCCTCTGCAGCCTCTTTTACCTAGTTTCTGGCATCTTCTTCCTTAGCCGCCAGCTTCCCCCATTGTACCCTTTACTGCATTTTCATGTAATGGTGCAATAGCAAACTGTAACTCTTCTTGATTAAAGGAAAAGCCCATCGCAAGAGTGGCATTCAAGCCGCGGCGGGCGAAGTCTGCTGTTGCCGCTGCTAGCGGCCCCCTCTTCTTTCCTCTTCTCTCGGCTTCAACCTGCAAGCTCAACCGCCCAAGTAGATGTCTGCTCGACAGTACTTGATCAAGCTTCCTCTCTGCTCAAGCAAGCTTCCTCTCTGCCTGAGCAAGCTTCTCCTCTATCCCCGCAACCCTTCTTCCTTCACCCTTAGCTTGTGAGATAAAACAACTCGTTAACTGGTCGGTGTTGCATTTCGCGCATCAACAGTTAACACGCGACCTTCAGATCTCGAACAGACAGTGAAAGCAGTGGTTACTCATGTCAGACCATCAACCAGCCGAGAATCTTGCTCCAAGTCCCAGCGATGATCCTCTTTGGGAGGCCTTAGAGCAATCTCATAGAGAAACTGCCTAACAGTTTCAAGCCATCAACCGTACTCTAACAGCTCTCATGCAGTAATTGGCCGCTCAATCTTCAGCAGCGCCAATTCCTCCAATCAATCTAGCACCAACACCAGAGACTCCTCAAGTCTATCCACCGGATTATCCGCCGGTCTACCCTCCTCTTTACACTCCAACCTTTCCGCAAGGGCCTGCAGCTCCTTTGTGATCTCAGGATGCTGAGTTTGTAGCTCGTCAAAACTTCTTTCGGGAAGCTGCCAGGGAAGTCCAGCTAGATTTCTGAATTTTCAGGGAAGTCATCCCTTCTCTTCAGCTCCTGCATTTGCTCCTCCTGCAGCAACCTTTTTCTCCTATCCTCCTGCTTCTTTTGTAGCTACTGCTCACGCTCCTTACTTCCTTTGTGCAGTAGAACAAGAAGAACCATCGCCGTTTACAGAGAATGTTCGGCACGAGCCAACTCCAGTCAACTTCAGAGAGCCACGGTTGCCCATTTATACCGGGGAGACTTATCCAGTCAGGCATCTTCAAGATTTTGAATCAGCCGTTGCTCTCAAGTCTCTCTCCGATGCTACCAAGAGCAAACTCCTCGTAACAACCTTTGATGGTCAAGTGAGAGATTGGTTCTATGGACTTTGTGCTTAGTCCATCTCTACCTTTGCTGATTTGCGAAGGGAGTTCCTGCTCAAATTTTCTACCTCTTCAAAGAGGAAGGGCAGTCCAGAAGCCCTCTTTGAGATCAGACAGCTAGATAATGTAACCTGGTCTCATTTTGTGGATCGATTTCAGAAAGAAATTTTAGACATTGAGATCGTTGATCAAGAAATGTACCGAGTGGCTCTTATTTACGGCATGCGTGAAGGTCCACTAAAGTTTGAAGCTAACGTCCGAGCACCAAGAACTTATCAAAAGTTGATCGGCTTAGCCAACTCATATATCCGCGGTGAAAAGAGCAACCCCAGCTTCATCTCCAGGCTTGTATCGGAGAAAAATTCTTCTTCTTACAAGCATCCTCCGAGGTCTCCTCGGAAAGACTTTCCATCTCTCTCTAGGAAAGCAAGAAGATTTCAGCATCATCATCAATACCCCTCCCAAGGACATGAACATGCCCAAGAACGGCTGCTACTATTGTCAACATCATCTCCGCTAGCAGCTGCAGTTCATTAGCAGCAAGAAGGTGACCTGGCAGAGTTTGAGCTAGATGAGGTCATGCAAGAAGTTAGCCAAATCATGAAGGATAAGGCATATTCCAAAAGGCCCTACCAACCGGCGAATCAGAGCTCAAGAAATTCATATCCATTCTGTGAATTCCACAGAGAGAAAGGTCATTTAACTGAAGATTGCAAGGCCCTTCGGCGATTGGTTGAAAGATTGCTCATCGAGGGCAAGATCAACAACCTGGTCAAGAAGATTGATTCTTCGAAACCTTCCACCTCCAAGGGAAAGGATGTGGCTGATGGTTAGCTGGAGTGCATAGAGATAAATAATGAGGGCCGTCTGGGGCCCATTGATATTCCAAGTGAGTGCATCGATGTCATTGATGAAGGTGTCCTTGGAAGACTATTCTAAAGCAAAGAGGACACATTTCTTGTGTCATCAGCTATGACCAATCGCAGCTCCTCAAAGCCCCTCGCGATCGTGACCGGTTGCTCTTACTTTACTCTACTCTTCAAACATTCTCTTTTTCAACACTTCTGAGTGTTTCATTTTTCATTCAATAGAGCTTACGTCAGAGACCTCATACTGACACAGTTCCCTTTTTGTGATGCTTCTCCTCCATATTTTTCTCTTTGCCGAAGAGATCACTAAACCACCGAGATATCGCCAAGTCTTGCTCAGTACCCCCTCAAGATTGTCCTCTGGCGTAAAACCACAATGACCACATATCGCGAGGAGTTTTCGCATATGTGCAGTGGGGGCCTTTCAACTCTCGTGCGGAGGATGATGGGACTTCGGATCCTAGCCGGCATCTAACATAGAGCACGATTCCAGGGAGGACCCATGTGTTAGCTCTACTATGCTTCGTTAGAGGATACGTTATAGTTACGATGATCTTTGCGTGACAAGCAATGACGATCAAGTATAGCCTTGTCTCTTCGATCATCTCACAATTGTAATGGCCGAACACTCCTTGGGACTCTCGATCCGTGCCTCCGCAGGACTCACAACTCCGCTGATCAATCTGCAGATAAGCAATAGGCCACTTGGCATAACTAGTCTAATTGATCAGCGATGCTTGTAACCCGAGGCAAGAGAGCAGTGCATCTGTCGCTTCCTTCTCAGGAATTTCCTTTTTTTCGTATGTTTCCCTTATGTGCTCTATCAAGGGAATGCAGCCATCCCGCTTTGGATAGGACTACACCCTTGATGACTTTGGCAAGTGATGCATAAGGCCCACGGGGAACATCTGTGACAGCATTAAACCTTTTTAGTTCATCCTCGGGGTGTAGCCCCTCTTTTCTCTTTTTACCTTCTTACAGGTTAACAGGTTAAATCCAACCTATTCTAAGGATCTGTAATATCTTTCTTGACTTATGATCATCTTATATGCGCTGCCTGCATAAGCTTTTATCAGATGATAATCAACAAGTTCTCTTATCAGATGTTAGCCACACATCATTTATTCAAAGAAAATGGTTCTTCTTGATTGACATGCCATGCCATCATAAATCTAATTTCGGATTTTCTTATCTTGTTGATCTGGATTTCATGTTAACATTATATCTTGATCACGCGAGACAATCATTATCGCGGTTTGATCTTTATTCAGTTGATAGCAGAGTTTGCCAGGTATCTCTTATATTATCCGATTATATCTTATCGCATCAACAGTCAACATTCGCAGGTTCCTCTCAGGTACTTGCCGCTTATTTTCTTTTCCTATCTGTTTACTTACTCTCCTTTTTGTAGAGACTAGTAGACATTCGCAGGTTCCTCTCAGGTACTTGCAGCTTATTTTCTTTTCCTATCTGTTTACTCACTCTCCTTTTGCAGAGACTAGTAGACATTAGCAAGTTCCTCTCAGGTACTTGCAACTTATTTTCTTTTCCTATCTGTTTACTCACTCTCCTTTTGCAGAGACTAGTAGATACCAGCAAGTCCCCTTCAGCTAAGGTACACGCAAGATGTACCTCCTTTTGCCTGCATTGACATTTTCTTCACAGGTAAAGGATAGGCACTAACAGATTTTTCCGGGGAGAAACATCAGGTTCTATCTCTCCTAATCTCTAATTTTCTCTCTCTTGATTTTTGAGGGGAGTATCGCGATTTTTGTGGGTCTCCTACTTTTTCAAAGTTCCCTTCGGAACTTAAAAAAGTGCGGGGATTATGTTAACCCCAAAATCGGCAATCCTCTCCAAGATGCCTATTTTTTCTGCTGTTTCTCTACAGGTTCACATCCGCAAGGAGCAGGCTACCCCTGATGTCCACCGTGTCCGCGCAAGGCAGACTGTCGGGTCTAAAGTCGCTCAAGGATGGATGCTCTGCTGGCCGCCCGCCAAAGGGGCCTCGGCCTACTGGGCGGACTCCCCCTGGAGTCTGCCCAGGCCGCCCGCTAGGGGCGCCCTCCGCCTGCCATGCGGACTCCCCCTGGAGTCCGCCCGCTAGGGGGTGGCCTCCGCCTGCCAGGAGGACTCCCCCTGGAGTCCGCCCAGGCCGCCCGCTAGGGGGAGGCCTCCGCCTGCCGGGCGGACACCCCTTGGAGTCCGCCCAGGCCGCCCGCTAGGGGGCAGCCTCCGCCTGCCGGGCGGACTCCCCCTGGAGTCCGACCAGGCTGCCAGCTAGGGGGAAGCCTCCGCCTGCCGAGCAGACTTGCACTGGAGTCCGCCCAGGTCGCCTGCTAGGGGGCGGCCTCCGTTGGCAGCCCGCTAGGGGCGGCCTCTGCCTGTCGGGCGGACTCCCCCTGGAGTCCGCCCAGGCCGCCCTCTAGGGGGCAGCCTCCGCTGGCCGCCTGCCAGGGGCAGCCTTGGGCAGCCGGGCGGATTCCCTATGGAGTCCGCCCAGGCCGCCCGCTAGGGGGCGACCTCTGCCAGCCAGGCGGACTCCCCCTAGACTCCTCCCTAGCCGCCCGCTAGGAGGCGGCCTCCGTTCTGTCAGGGGGCGGACCCCTCTGGAGTCCGCCCAGTTCTCTTAGGATCGGCCTGCTTGCTCCTCAGGTTGCTCAGCCTGCCTTCCCTCTTCTAGTTGCAAACTGGAAGTCTGCCCCAGCAGAGAAAAGGCCAGTCCGCGGAGTCCACTGAGGTCATCGACCTCATTTTCTCAGTCCACTGAGTCCGCCGAGGTCGTCGATGATGACGCCACTGGGCCCGCTTCTAGAAGATTCTCCCCGGGCCTATAAATAACCCCCCAAGGCCTCTCATTTTACACGCACTAGAGGAGAACTGCTACCTTGATCAAAGCCTGCAGACTCAGGTTTTTAGTTCGTCAAAGTTGATCAAGAAAGATCTGCGGCCTCAAATCTCCAGTCCGCCCAGGTCGTCAAGTGCTGTGGACTTAGTTTTTTTCTGTCAGCAGCAGGCAGCTTGAGCAGCCTCCGCAGCCTCCGATTTCCAGTTCTCCCAGGTCGTCAAGGGCTATGGACTTAGTTTTTTCTGCCCTCAGCAGGCAGCTTGAGCAGCATCTGCAGCCTCAGCTCTCCAGTCCTCTGTAGCCTCTTTTACTTAGTTTCTGGCATCTTCTTCCTTAGCCGCCAGCTTCCCCCATTGTACCCTTTACTGCATTTTCATGTAATGGTGCAATAGCAAACTGTAACTCTTCTTGATTAAAGGAAAAGCCCGTCGCAAGAGTGGCATTCAAGCCGCGACGGGCGAAGTCTGCTGTTGCCGCTGCTAGTGGCCCCCTCTTCTTTCCTCTTCTCTCGACTTCAACCTGCAAGCTCAACCGCCCAAGTAGCTGTCTGCTCGACAGTACCTGATCAAGCTTCCTCTCTGCTCAAGCAAGCTTCCTCTCTGCCTGAGCAAGCTTCTCCTCTATCCCCGTAACCCTTCTTCCTTCACCCTTAGCTTGTGAGATCGAAAAACCTGTTAACTGGTCGGTGTCGCATTTCGCGCATCAACACTGTGGACCGAACATTTCAGGGGCTCCGGATGGGGGACAGGGAGCAGCTACAGGAAATACAGCATCGACGGAGTACGGTGCACATGGAGGTGAGCCAGTCTAGCATAGTAGCACTGGCCTCTGGCTCCGTGAGTGTTAGTTTTACTTAGCTTCCACGAAAGTGTTATAGTGAGGTTATGTTGTACCGGGCATGAGCCCGTTTTTATTTCTACACTTTTATTGTCATTATTCTGCTTTTATATCATGTGGAATCTGCTGTGATTTTCATGCTCTTATATATATTTGATGTGATTTTGGTGGACTTGATTATAATTGTCTTAGTTATTACTTCTACTTCTTTGGTGATCACTAATTCCGGCAGGATCAGCATTTTGTAGTTACAACCTACCTGAGTGTTGGTGTCACCACAAAATGATGATTCTGGGAGTAAGACCCGGTAGCGTAGCAAAAAGGGGGTCTTACAAACTGGTATCAGAAGGAACCTCGATCCGAAGAGAAGAAGTCCACAAAACCCTAGGCCACCCCGCACGAGCTTAGTTTGAGGATAAACTAACAACGGAAGCAATGGTGCACCTATAAGGGTATCACATGCAAAAGTCAACTTTTTCATTAGTTCCACTTGTACATTAACTAACAACTGGTATTCTCCTTTGTAGCCTGTGATGAACCCTACCACTCAACATGTGTAGTATCAAGCGCATACCCAACTATTCCAAAAGCCCGGACTTTATGAAAGGGCGCTACTTAATTTCTTAAATAAGTAGCAGAGCGCCACGGGTCATGTGAAGGAACGTCAGACCCAACAATCCCCCTCGACGTCTAGCACAACCTGTCGGCTCAAAGGTGGGGTTAGCACATGGCCCACATGGCTCAGAGCTGGGGTTACCACATGTCCACGATTTGCCTGACCCGCCGGACCCACACAGGTAGAAGGGAAAAACCAGGATTTAATAGCGCCTCCCCCCGGTCTTGAACCCATGAACTCCTCTGATTCCAAATGTAGGATCAAGCGCATACCCAACTGTTCCAAAAGCCCGGACTATTGGAAAGGGTGCTACTTAATTTCTTAAATAAGTAGCAGAGCGCCATGGGTCAAGTGAAGGAATGCCGGACCCAACAACATGGTACACCTCAGGCACAGAAAATAGTCCCACCCCCACCGACTCCGACTCCATTCCAGCAAATGGAGATGGGGCAAACACTGACGGTTATTTTGGAGGCCTTCAAGAATCAGCAGGCTCTGGCTCCTCAACAAAATCTCAGGGCTAACTGTATGAGCGACTTCCGGGGTCCTTCTCCTCCATCCTACCTCGGGATGGAGTTAGCAGTCCATACAGAGGAGTGGTTGGACATTATTTATGAGATGCTGGATGTGATTCGATGCTCGATGGAGGACGTTGTAGCCTTAATAGTTTCCTGCTTAGAGTCACATGCGAAGAGATGGTAGAAGTAACTATTAGACACCACCTTTGCTGGAGTGGATTGCGCAGACATTTCTTGTGAGGAATTCAGAGCAGCTCTATTGGAGAATTTTGTACCACAATCGGCGAGGGATGAGTTGGAGGATAGGTTCCTGTACTTGAGGCAGGGTAGCAGGACCGTGTTGGAATACTACAAGGAGTTCACACACCTAGCCCTCTTTGCGGGCTCATATTAGCTAGATGACGCAGGCTATGCGAAGAGTTTCTACAATGGCCTTCACGATGACATGAGGCAGTCCCTCCTCTTTGTTTCTAGTGAGAGCTTGGCCAGGATCTTGGAGATGGCCAAGAAGCATGAGGCAGATCAGCTTACAGTCTGGGGCTAGAAGAGACTGACTAATGACTTAGTGATTGGTGGAAGGAGAGACCAGCCCAGAGGTCGTGTCATAGGGGAAAGGAGGAATGGGGATCAACCCTTGTAGGAGGACAGGCAGGAGTAGAGGAACCCGATGGTGTTGGACCCTCAGCCTTTACAAATGCGGGAGATGCCGAGGGCAGTAGAGGAGGCACCGACATGCTTCTAGTGCAACCAGCCGGTGCACATTCAAAGGAACTGCCCATGAGGGAAGCACCCCCACTAGCACTTTAGGATGTCCCACCTGCACGGTAATTTGGTGGTCGATGACGTGGATTTCAGGGTGTTGACCGCATACAGGATAGAGGGAAGGTATATGCCTTGGATCTGGCTCAGCCCCGGAACCCAGAGCGGGTGATAGCAGGTATGCTGGTGATTTAAAGTTTCTTTCTTTTCTAGAAGTTAAATTACATGGATATAGAACTGTAGAATTAGGGAAGAATCTGAAACTAAATATCTAAGAGGAAAAACTTTACTAACTCAGGGATAGTGATAGTGTGTGATGGTGTGGGACAAGCCCGCCCGCACCCTATTCGACACGGGAGCATCACATAATTTTATCTAAGAGTAGTTTATGAGAGACCTGGATCAGATCGAGATCTTTGAGGGATTCGTCAGGAGGGTGCGTCTCCCCAACGGGATAGAGATCCACTCTACGACCAAGTGTGTTCTGGGAGTGAACATTGATGGTGTAACCTTCAAGGCCCCGACAACTATCCTGAGGATGCCGGATTTTGACCTCGTCCTGGGCATGACATGGCTCACTTGGAACCATGCGCAGATTGATTTCCCAGCAAGAAGGGTCATGCTGAAATAAGACGACACTTACCCGAGCTTCAAAGGTATTGTCCCAGCTTCTCATCTTATACTCTCTTCTTTTCAGGCCGTCAAGGTCCATCTATAGGGAGACGGGGTCTACCAGGTGCTGTTTGAAATGGCCGAGACCAAGGATTACATTGCTAGTATCCCGGTGGTATAGGACTTTGCTGACATATTACCTGAGAAGTTTCCAGGGTTGTCGCCGCATCGAGAGAAGGGTTTTCAGATATAGCTCGTGTTGGGGGCTAAGCCGATATCCAGAGCTCCTTATCAGATGGCCCCGAAGGAGTTGGTGGAGTTTTGAAGCCAACTATAGGAGCTAGTGGAAGCCGGATTTATCCGGCCAAGCTCTTCTCTATGGGGAGCTCCTGTGCTGTTCGTGAAGAAGAAGGATGGGACACTCCGACTGTGCATTGACTACAGGGCACTAAACAGGCTGACGGTCCAGAATACGTATCCTCTGCCAAGGATTGACGAGTTGTTTGACCAGTTGGAGGGAGCTCACTAGTTTTCAAAGTTGGATCTAAGATCAGGATACTACCAGCTACAGATTCAGAAGGAGGACATCCTATGTAAAATCCCATTTCCAACTAGACCCCTAGAGGTGGTTTTGTCATAACAGAACCCTAGGAAACCAAAGAATTGAAGTCTATCGACCAAGATTTCGAGTCACGGGTTGGTCACGCCCGTGACCTAGGGTGTGACCGCTTCGACGATCATCGTCCTCAGAAAGACGATCGGCGAGCTTAGAAATTTAAACATGGGCCTGGCATGCCCTTGACCGATCCGTCACGCCCGTGACCCTGGAATGGCGGTTAGTGAGCTGAGCTCACTCAACGCCGTAGTCTGGATGGAGTTGAGTGAGCTTAGCTCACTCAACGCCATAAGCTAGATGGCATTGAGTGCACAAACTGCACTCAACGCCATCTTAAGTAGGTTGGATGGCGTTGAGTGAGCAGAGCTCACTCAATGCCATAAGCTAGACGACGTTGAGTGCACAGACTGCACTCAACGCCATCTTAAGTAGACTGGATGGCGTTGAGTGAGCTTAGCTCACTCAACGCCATAAACTAGACAGCGTTGAGTGCACGGACTGCACTCAACGCCGTCTGCTAAGGCCTGGAATGGCGTTGAGTGAGCTGAGCTCACTCAATGCCGTAGTTTGGATGGCGTTGAGTGAGCTTACCTCACTCAATGCCATAAGCTAGACGGCGTTGAGTGCACAGACTGCACTCAATGCCACCTTGAGTAGGCTGGATGGAGTTGAGTAAGCAGACCTCACTCAACGCCATAATCTGGATGGCGTTGAGTGAGCTGAGCTCACTCAACGCCATAGTCTGGGAGGGCCATTCTGGATTGCATTGAGTGAGCAGAGCTCACTCAACTCCGTATTCGGGATGGCGCTAAGTGAGCAGAGCTCACTAAACACCGTAGTATGGATGGCGTTGAGTTAGAAGATCTCACTCAACGCCGCAGCATGGATGGCGTTGAGTGAGCAGAGCTCACTCAACGCCATTTTACTTAGAATTTTTCTGGTAGATTTTTGCTGGGTGCTGGTTCAGTTGAACCGGGCCGTTTTGGGAAGTGGGTCAGGGGGTGTTAATTAGTCGTTCCTCTACTAAGACCTAATTGAGTCTTATTTAAATCAATTCTGACCGGTCAAATGGAGGTAGGCCACGTGGCCGTTGGTTTTGAAATGCAGAATAATTTCGGCCATGGCCGAGAACCTGCTCTCATGGCCATCAATGACACTTGATGCCGTGGCCTTTTCCCCTCCTCTTTAATGGCTGGACTCAACTCCTCTAGGGAAGAGGAGGAGTTTCCAGCCATTACTTGGCTGGATTGAGCCAGGTTCAGCCCCCCACCTCCATGGTCGAGCCAAGCTTTCAATGGCATTAATGGCCATTGAAGTTCTGGCCTCTCCCCTCCTTAAACGAGCCTTTAAACACCATCAGAGGCCCAAAAGGAACGTTTCCCAGCCCTTACCTGAAGCTTTTAAGCCCTCCCACCGTGCTATTGCAGAAGCCAAGTGGCGCCACCATCGGAAATGGCTTTCCGTCGATCTGCACGTCTCCATCCCGCGAACAAGGTCCTCCCCTCCTCTCTCTACGGGTAGATCTTAGCCTTCTTTAGGATTAAGAATCGGGCTCAACTGAGCCCGATCGGGGGGGGGGGAGCTTCTCATCCTAGTTTTCCCGCAAAATTTTAGTGCTCGGGTTCGCCGGATTCAGCCTCTCCGGCGGCACCGCCGCCCGGCGATGGCCACCACCTCAACGGAGGTGGTGGTGGCGGTGGCCGGCCAGGGAGGAGGCTGGATGGCCGGCGGTGGCGTCTTGAATGCACTCCAGGTCGGGCAAATCTCGGGCCTTGGCTGGAGGAAGAAGAAGACCCAACACTGTTGGATCTGCTTCAAGATTTGTGCTGTTTAATTAATCTTTTTCTTTTATATGAATTTTCTGTACTAGAATATCAGTCTCTTTAGAAAATTTATGAAAAATACTTAAACGCTTTATATGAAGAAATGGTCAACAAATAATTTGTAGCCCTATGGGTCTACTTTACTATAAATTTGAATTGGGTCAATTTGGTCAACTGGTTTGACCAGGGCACCTCTTTTGGTGGGATTTATACCTAGATCTAGGAAGAGACTAAAAGGTGTGCCCACCCTTCATCCCTTGACCAAATGATCTGAAACTTGGGCAGGGAGTCTACCCTAGCTATACCTAGGGCCTGTCCAAAAATGGGAATTTTTGGATAATGTTTTTCTATAGGTTTTAAAAAATTTAATAATCTTAGGGTAAATTAATTAGATGGCTTAATGACTTCCAAACCCTCCCAAATTTTGGTGAGTGGTCCCTGGGTTCAGCATGAGGCTCTGTATAATTTTTCATCTCATTTGGAGATGTTGTAGATTATAAATGGATAAACCTAAGCTTTGCCCTATTAAGGGGTTTTTAGGTCAAAAGTGCACTTGAGATTGGAGTGGCCAGATCACCTCAACAAAGGCTGAGATTTTGGCCACTAACTAGGCATGATGCCTAGCACCCTATCATGGATTTTGAGGTGGATTGGGGTAAATTTGCCGTAGGACCCAAGGTCAAACCCTAAGGATGGTTTTTGGTGGTTTGTGAAGGGCAAGTGGTCAAATGACCTGGTTATGATCTGAAACTTGGTAGATAGAATTCTAGGATAGCTAGAATCCTCTTGTAGAAATCTAAATGGATTTTAAAGTAAATAAGTCTCTCAAAACCCTAACCCTAGTTTAGGGCACAAAACTTTTAGAGATAGAAAATTTCACTAAAACTCACTGAACAGTGATGGAATTTGGGTAGAGTAGTTTTTAAGGTTAGTACAAGCACTGGAGATTTTATTATGAATTTGGGATCATTATTTTGAATACTTCATTAACAATTTAGTAGTTTGTATTATTTGCTTAGAAATTTATTATGGAGAAAATACTTTTTGAAAATTGATGAACTTTAGGCAGAGGACTTTTTATTATGTTTTAAAGCTTTATTAAATTTTATGGGATTTTTAGAAGTTTAATTCTAAGGCTTGCTTCATTAAAAGTTGTTTCCCATGAAAACTTAATTAAATCTATTTTGGTGTCTAGCAAGCCTGTAAAATTATGACCTTTGCACAATAACCTTTTCTACACAATATTAATATTCAGTAATTTTTCTATAATTTTATGATGAGTAATTTCAGTACTTCCTTCTTTACATAGGATTAATGAGATTGTAATGGAAAAATAAATTAGAGGCTAAATACTTTTTGTAAAATCATGAAAATTAGTATTTGATGATACCTTGCTGTTATTTAGTGATCGTAATTTTTGGGTGGCCATTACTTGAGAAAATCATGTAGTTAATGTTTAAAATTTCCCATGGCAAATCTTTTCGGAAAATTAAATAAATATCAGATTAATTAGGAAAATTATAAATTTATGGATTTAGGCTAATTATGTCGTGATAAACCTCCAGTAAATTTTATAGGAGATTTGAAAGATAATTTAGAGTACCTCCCCTTGTATACCTCATATAGCTTAGGATGGTCTGCGTTTAGTAAAACAGCTGAAATAATATTAGGCTACAGGATGAACTTAGAGGATTTGGGTATTAGGTTGGTAGGTTGTCGAGTCATAAGAGGTGCTTGGGACCGACGAAAGATCATCCTTCCCGGTGGGAGAGGAAGAATCTTAATACACTAGGGTTAGATCCAAAGTAATTTGAATGGGATCGGGTAATGGGTAATAACCAATAAAAGTAAGTGCCTTGCGAAAGGGAACGATGGGCTTCAGTTACCATCATAGTTCCTAGTGCCCTTTGAGAGCCCTTCACAGGAAATACCGCGGGCAGTCCAGGGCTAACGTAAACCGTAGGAATAATAAACTAAAAGAGCAACTAGTATAACTAGGGTTGCATATTCACACACCCCGGTAGTTAGGGAGGTAGAACAGGTTGGTTTGATTGCCATTCAGACGCTAGCTTCTGAAGGTAGATGCACGGACGGACAGTCCGGGGAGCCGAGGGCTCGAGAGTTTTGAATACAGAATAAGGTGGTGGGTCTTCGGTATTTGATTGTCGTTCACACTGACATCGGTACGTTGACTCGGCAGTGTGGGACACTTAGCCAAAGAAAGTCTGGTGGATATAGCCAGCACTAGTACGCGGAAACTCTAGGTTGTGTTCTTCTAGGGGCATACGAAAGGGCTAGGACCGTTAGTGTGGATACCCGCCTAGGAGTGGGGGCCCCGACCTACTATCTTCGTTTCCCACTACGGAGGTTCCTGGGAGTGAAGCTAGCTGTCCGAACAGGGGGAAATAAAGGTCTGTGCGCATAGAGTTGTGTGCGTGAGTTGCACTTGCATGAATCATGGCATAGCATATCACTACACGCATATTTGCATACAACCGACACCCCACCGTATAAATCATTATGAGACTTTTTATACGATGGGAGCCTTGCAGAAGACCCCTTAACTTATAAGTTTGTATGGGCATTCATATAAGTTAAGGCTACTTACTTATTTACTTACTTACTTTCTATTTGTCTCCTTATAAATACGCTACTTACTAAATGTTTACTTTACTGCTCACTATCGTAGAACTGCTAGATGTACTCTATTTTAATTAATTGTTTATACACCATGAATAGTTGTTAGACTAGTTCCACCGTCAACCGTTTGATTATTCTCCACCTTGTAGCTTCCCTTTCCTCCTCTCCGCTCGGTGCTTAGGAGACGTGGGGGGAGGGGTAGGAGATGATAGGGCTTAGTCTTTATGACTAATGGTTTTCGAACCACAACATTACAGGAGCTCCGGATGGGAGACAGGGACCAGCAGCCTAGGGACCAGCACCAGCGGAGTACGGTGCGCATGGAGGTGGGCCAGTCTAGCACCGGAGCACCTGTGACCAGTTCCGTGAGTGTTTAGTATATTTATAGCTTCTGCAATGAGTGATTTATAGTGAGGACTCTGATGTACCCGGCTCGAGCCCATTTCTTTATTTCATCTGAGCTGTTCTTTGCAGTACTTTCTATATATTGATGGACTTGTTATGATTTTATTCATATGAGTTTCTGTGGACATGTTTACTTTCAATGTAATACTTACTTCTCTCTCTTTGTGATCGAAAAGGGCCAGTAGAATTAGCGTTTTGTAGTGGCGGCCTTCCCGTGAGTCGGTGCCACCACAAAGCGGCAATTCTGGGCTAAGACCCCGGTGTTTGAAAAAGAAAAAAAAAGGGGGTCTTATAAGTGGTATCAGAGGAGACCTCGATCCGAAGAGAAGTAGTCCACAAAACCTTGGGCCACCCCCGTGCGAGCTTTGTTTGCGGTCAAACTAGCAGCGGAAGCAGTGGTGTGCCCATAAGGGAAATCACATGTGAAAGTCCATCCTACCCCCTTTCTTATATTCCATTCATATGTTCTCTAACAAATGGAATCTTTCCATATAGCCTGCGGCGAACAAAACATCACAGCAGGGGACACCTCAGGCTCCGAATGTGGTCCCGCCTCCACCGGCTCCAACTTCGTTCCAGCATACGGAGATGGGGCAAACACTGACGACCATTCTGGAGGCCTTCAGAGCTCAGCAAGCCCCGACTCCACAGCCAAACCCCGGGGCCAACTGGATGAGCATCTTCCGGGGACTTTCCCCTCCATCCTACCTAGGGATGGAGTTTGCAGTACGTACGGAGGAATGGTTGGATACCATCTATGAGACACTTACAAGGATTCGATGCCCCACTGAGGAGGCAGTTGCTTTGGCAGTCTCCTGCCTGGAGTCACACAGAAAGAGGTGGTGGAAATTACAACTGGACACCACTTTTGCGGGTATGGATTGCGCAGATATTACTTGGGAGGAGTTCAGAGCAGCGCACCTAGGACATTTCGTGCCTCAGTCAACGAGGGACGAGCTGGAGGATAGGTTCCTGTGGTTGAGGCAGGGGAACAAGATGGTGCTGGAGTATTATCAGGAGTTTACTCACCTGGCCCGCTATGCGGACGCTTATAAGTTGGACGACTCTGGCTATGCCAGGAGGTTTTACAAGGGACTGCAAGATGACATAAGACAGGCCCTCCTCTTTGTCTCAGAGGGGAGTTTGGCCAGGATTCTGCATATGGCTAAAAAGAGAGAAGCGGATCAGCTTACAGTTAAGAGCCGGAAGAGACCGGCTGACGATGTAGTGATTGGAGGTCATAGAGACCGTCCTCGAGGCCAAGTTATTGAGGAGAGAAGGAAAGGGGATCAACCTCGTCAGGAGATTGGGTAGGAGCAGAGGAGTCAGGGGGTTTTGGCTCCCCAGCTTTTACAGATGCTGGAGATGCCAAGGACAACAAAGCAGGCACCGGTATGCTTTCAGTGCAATCAGCCGGGGCATATCAAGAGGAACTGCCCTATGAGGCGAGCACCCCCACCAGCACATCAGGGCGCCCCACCTCCCCGGCAATTTGGCGGCCGAGGACACGATCGAGGACGAGGATATCAGGACCAAGGCCACAGGCCAGAGAGGGAGCAAGTGTATGCTCTAGACCTAACACAGCCCCGGAACCAGGAGCAGTTTATCGCAGGTGTACAACCCCGTATTCGCAGAGCAGGGTCCCCCGGCGTGCGTAGCCTTAGTGTTAGGAAGGAGCGGCGAGCCAGGCCCCGTGGCCTGCGGCTCGCCCCGGGCGGCCTGCCCTTGCGGGCGAGCCAGGCGTGCGGCCCGCGGCTCGCCCCGGGCGGCCTGCCCTTGCGGGCGAGCCAGGCGTGCGGCCTGCGGCTCGCCCCGGGCGGCCTGCCCTTGCGGGCGAGCCAGGCGTGCGGCCTGCGGCTCGCCCCGGGCGGCCTGCCCTTGCGGGCGAGCCAGGCGTGCGGCCTGCGGCTCACCCCGGGCGGCCTGCCCTTGCGGGCGAGCCAGGCGTACGGCCTGCGGCTCGCCCCGGGCGGCCTGCCCTTGCGGGCGAGCCAGGCGTGCGGCCTGCGGCTCGCCCCGGGCGGCCTGCCCTTGCGGGCGAGCCAGGCGTGCGGCCTGCGGCTCGCCCCGGGCGGCCTGCCCTTGCGGGCGAGCCAGGCGTGCGGCATGCGGCTCGCCCCGGGCGGCCTGCCCTTGCGTGCGAGCCAGGCGTGCGGCCTGCGGCTCGCCTAGGGCGGCCTGCCCTTGCGGGCGAGCCAGGCGTGTGGCCTGTGGCTCGCCCCGGGCGGCCTGCCCTTGCGGGCGAGCCAGGCGTGCGGCCTGCGGCTCGCCCCGGGCGGCCTGCCCTTGCGGGCGAGCCAAGCGTGCGACCTGCGGCTCGCCCCGGGCGGCCTGCCCTTGCGGGCGAGCCAGGCGTGCGGCCTGCGGCTCGCCCAAGGGGTGGGGAGCATGGCTCGGCCCCTGGACCCCCTTGGGTCGTACTTTTACAGTTGTGCCCCCGGGGTGGAAATTACCTCTTTACCCCCCGGTGTGGAAGTTTGCTATTGGCTAGTGGTTTATTTGCCTTAAGGGCATTTGGGTCATTTTGACCCCAGGCTTTGGAAAAACTATAAATAGACCCCCATGGGTGCCTTTGGAGAGGATGAGATTTCCTTACCTCCTCCTCCCTTAGCTTCATCTTGGTAGAGTAGAGAGAGCTCTCCAAGGCGCCCAGCTCAGCCACTTGGTGAGGGAGGGGAAGTGTTCTAGCAACCTTCCGGGTGTGTGGTGGGACCTCCACGCTAGAGCCGAGGGTCTATTCCTAGTTTCCTGAGCCTTTGGTCCGTGACATCCCCCCGAGTGTAGTAGGTGTGAGGTCACCCCTTCCCCAAGGGTCGAACTCCACAGAGACCAAGTTTTTGGTTTCAACATTTTGGTGCGGTGAGCGTGGAGAGTGACCAGCACAGAAAATCTCGGGAGAGTGTCATGACTGGGGATCAGGGAGGTAGTGATGACCTCGGTGGTCTCCCCAACCCAGGACCCTTTGTAGGAAGGGAAGAGTTCATGGCTTCCATCTCAGGCATCATGGATATGCTGAGAAGCATTGCCCCACGGGCTGACAGCTCAACCCCCACCCCCCATGGACTGGTTCCCAGGGGTCTCGGCGAGCTGGCTCCCAGGGGGCAAGGCGAGATCACCCCAGCAGGGGGAGAAGTGAGTGTGCCGGATAGGAGGCCTGGGAAGGAGAGGATGGTAGAAGGGGTTGAGCGAGACCTCTCAGGCCGGGAGCTGTTCCCCAGCCCGGCGAGAGCCAGCCCCTTAGTCGAGCAGGTCGCACGAGTGGAGGTGGCGAGAGCTCCCCTTAGGGGGTCACCCTTCAGTGAGTTGATCATCTCAGCCCCCGTTCCCGAGGGGTTCAGAGAGCCAGACATGGTTTACTATACCGGGAAGGATGATCCCGTCCAGCATCTGCAATGGTTCGAGGATGCCGTCTCCATCAGGCCGATGACGGATGCCTTCAAGTGTCGCCTCTTTGCGATCACGTTGAAGGAGAAGGCAAGGGACTGGTTTCATCAACTCCCTCCAAGGTCCATCTTCGGGTTCGAAGACTTGAGTCGGAGCTTTCAGCTTCGCTTCTCCACCTCCAAGAAGAGGAAGAAAGGTCCTGAGTCCCTCTTTCAGATAAAGCAAAGGGTCGAGGAGTCGCTGGCCCACTACGTCGACAGGTTCCAGGAAGAGGTCGCGGATATCCAGGAGGTACCAGGATATGCCCTCCAGATGGCGTTCACGGTGGGGTTGCGCGAAGGGTTCTTCAAGATGAGCTTGACTCGGAAGGCCCCCCTTTCCTTCGAGGAGCTGATGGAAAGGGCGGCGGAGGAGATAGCCATGGAGGCAGCCAACCCGGCCTTCGTGAAGAAATTGGCAAAGTTGACGGAAGCAGAGCCAAAGGAGCAAGGTGGCTCGAGGCACCAGGAGGGAAGGCAGAGAGAAGAGCAGAGGGCTCAGAGGTTCCAGGGACAGGAGGGTCCGGAGCCAGGTTGGAGGCGGCAGGGAGGACCTGCCCAGGGTCCAGGAAGAGCTCTGGTCCAGGGTGGGGGGAATTTTCACGGGGGCCAAGGGAGGTTCGACTTCCAAAGGCAAGCCCCAAGACAACTCCTACCCCCACCGCAACAGGCCTTGGCAATAGGCGAAGGAAGAAGAGGCAACGGGAGAGATCGCCGAGTCCGCCGAAGGAGGCCGGTAGAAGAAGCATTGCCGTACTGTGACTACCACCAGGTGGAGGGGCACGCGACAGCTACCTGCCCCGAATTCCTGGAGGTGAGAGGAGCGAGAGGTCAAGCCCAGCAACCACCCCCGAGGCAGATCGAAGCCCCGCCCCCAGCCAGGGAAGAAAACAGATGTGAGGATCGGGTCGACGTGGGCAGCCGGGGAAGGATCGGTTAATGCAAGAGGTGAAGGAGCCTCGCCTCAATAGGAACTTGTATTTTTGTTATGTTGTATCGATTCTAGCCCCCGACCCACTGAGTCGGGAGAGGTCATGTAACCCATCATTCTTTCCCCGTTTGAGGATGTTGAATTTGACAAGGTTTTGTTGAGACCCCAAGTCCTTAGCTCCGATGATGGTCCCGCTGTCAGGCTCTCACTAGCTGGCAGGTCAGGCGTACCTCTCGTGGAAGCCCCAAGTCCTTAGCTCCGATGATGGTCCCGCTGTCAGGCTCTCACTAGCTGGCAGGTCAGGCGTACCTCTCGTGGAAGCCCCAAGTCCTTAGCTCCGATGATGGTCCCGCTGTCAGGCTCTCACTAGCTGGCAGGTCAGGCGTACCTCTCGTGGAAGCCCCAAGTCCTTAGCTCCGATGATGGTCCCGCTGTCAGGCTCTCACTAGCTGGCAGGTCAGGCGTACCTCTCGTGGAAGCCCCAAGTCCTTAGCTCCGATGATGGTCCCGCTGTCAGGCTCTCACTAGCTGGCAGGTCAGGCGTACCTCTCGTGGAAGCCCCAAGTCCTTAGCTCCGATGATCGTCCCGCTGTCAGGCTCTCACTAGCTGGCAGGTCAGGCGTACCTCTCGTGGAAGCCCCAAGTCCTTAGCTCCGATGATGGTCCCGCTGTCAGGCTCTCACTAGCTGGCAGGTCAGGCGTACCTCTCGTGGAAGCCCCAAGTCCTTAGCTCCGATGATGGTCCCGCTGTCAGGCTCTCACTAGCTGGCAGGTCAGGCGTACCTCTCATGGAAGCCCCAAGTCCTTAGCTCCGATGATGGTCCCGCTGTCAGGCTCTCACTAGCTGGCAGGTCAGGCGTACCTCTCGTGGAAGCCCCAAGTCCTTAGCTCCGATGATGGTCCCGCTGTCAGGCTCTCACTAGCTGGCAGGTCAGGCGTACCTCTCGTGGAAGCCCCAAGTCCTTAGCTCCGATGATGGTCCCGCTGTCAGGCTCTCACTAGCTGGCAGGTCAGGCGTACCTCTCGTGGAAGCCCCAAGTCCTTAGCTCCGATGATGGTCCCGCTGTCAGGCTCTCACTAGCTGGCAGGTCAGGCGTACCTCTCGTGGAAGCCCCAAGTCCTTAGCTCCGATGATGGTCCCGCTGTCAGGCTCTCACTAGCTGGCAGGTCAGGCGTACCTCTCGTGGAAGCCCCAAGTCCTTAGCTCCGATGATGGTCCCGCTGTCAGGCTCTCACTAGCTGGCAGGTCAGGCGTACCTCTCGTGGAAGCCCCAAGTCCTTAGCTCCGATGATGGTCCCGCTGTCAGGCTCTCACTAGCTGGCAGGTCAGGCGTACCTCTCGTGGAAGCCCCAAGTCCTTAGCTCCGATGATGGTCCCGCTGTCAGGCTCTCACTAGCTGGCAGGTCAGGCGTACCTCTCGTGGAAGCCCCAAGTCCTTAGCTCCGATGATGGTCCCGCTGTCAGGCTCTCACTAGCTGGCAGGTCAGGCGTACCTCTCGTGGAAGCCCCAAGTCCTTAGCTCCGATGATGGTCCCGCTGTCAGGCTCTCACTAGCTGGAAGGTCAGGCGTACCTCTCGTGGAAGCCCCAAGTCCTTAGCTCCGATGATGGTCCCGCTGTCAGGCTCTCACTAGCTGGCAGGTCAGGCGTACCTCTCGTGGAAGCCCCAAGTCCTTAGCTCCGATGATGGTCCCGCTGTCAGGCTCTCACTAGCTGGCAGGTCAGGCGTACCTCTCGTGGAGGCTAAGTATTTTCGCCCCGAGGCTGTCTCGTCACCCAGGCTCCCATTAGCTGGCATGACAGGTTGACCCTTCGGGAGGCTAAGTATTTTCACCCCGAGGCTGTCTCGTCACCCAGGCTCCCATTAGCTGGCATGTCAGGCGTACCTCTCGTGGAGGCTAAGTATTTTCGCCCCGAGGCTGTCTCGTCAACCAGGCTCCCATTAGCTGGCATGACAGGTTGACCCTTCGGGAGGCTAAGTATTTTCACCCCGAGGCTGTCTCGTCACCCAGGCTCCCATTAGCTGGCATGACAGGTTGACCCCTCGGGAGGCTAAGTATTTTCACCCCGAGGCTGTCTCGTCACCCAGGCTCCCATTAGCTGGCATGACAGGTTGACCCCTCGGGAGGCCAAGTATTTTAACCCCGAGGCCGTCTCGTCACCCAGGCTCCCATTAGCTGGCATGACAGGTTGACCCTTCGGGAGGCTAAGTATTTTCACCCCGAGGCTGTCTCGTCACCCAGGCTCCCATTAGCTGGCATGTCAGGCGTACCTCTCGTGGAGGCTAAGTATTTTCGCCCCGAGGCTGTCTCGTCACCCAGGCTCCCATTAGCTGGCATGACAGGTTGACCCTTCGGGAGGCTAAGTATTTTCACCCCGAGGCTGTCTCGTCACCCAGGCTCCCATTAGCTGGCATGACAGGTTGACCCCTCGGGAGGCTAAGTATTTTCACCCCGAGGCTGTCTCGTCACCCAGGCTCCCATTAGCTGGCATGACAGGTTGACCCCTCGGGAGGCCAAGTATTTTAACCCCGAGGCCGTCTCGTCACCCAGGCTCCCATTAGCTGGCATGACAGGTTGCCCCCTCGGGAGGCTAAGTATTTTCACCCCGAGGCTGTCTCGTCACCCAGGCTCCCATTAGCTGGCATGACAGGTTGACTCCTCGGGAGGCTAAGTATTTTCACCCCGAGGCTGTCTCGTCACCCAGGCTCCCATTAGCTGGCATGACAGGTTGACCCCTCGGGAGGCTAAGTATTTTCACCCCGAGGCTGTCTCGTCACCCAGGCTCCCATTAGCTGGCATGACAGGTTGACCCCTCGGGAGGCTCAGTATTTTCACCCCGAGGCTGTCTCGTCACCCAGACTCCCATTAGCTGGCATGACAGGTTGACCCCTCGGGAGGCTAAGTATTGTCACCCCGAGGCTGTCTCGTCACCCAGGCTCCCATTTAGCTGGCATGACAGGCTAACTCAGCGAATACGTTGGGTTGGATGTTTCTTTCCGAGCTTGTGCCAACCTCGAAAAGAGCGGGGATTGTGTACAACCCCGTATTCGCAGAGCAGGGTCCCCCGGCGTGCGTAGCCTTAGTGTTAGGAAGGAGCGGCGAGCCAGGCCCCGTGGCCTGCGGCTCGCCCCGGGCGGCCTGCCCTTGCGGGCGAGCCAGGCGTGCGGCCCGCGGCTCGCCCCGGGCGGCCTGCCCTTGCGGGCGAGCCAGGCGTGCGGCCTGCGGCTCGCCCCGGGCGGCCTGCCCTTGCGGGCGAGCCAGGCGTGCGGCCTGCGGCTCGCCCCGGGCGGCCTGCCCTTGCGGGCGAGCCAGGCGTGCGGCCTGCGGCTCGCCCCGGGCGGCCTGCCCTTGCGGGCGAGCCAGGCGTGCGGCCTGCGGCTCGCCCCGGGCGGCCTGCCCTTGTGGGCGAGCCAGGCGTGCGGCCTGCGGCTCGCCCCGGGCGGCCTGCCCTTGCGGGCGAGCCAGGCGTGCGGCCTGCGGCTCGCCCCGGGCGGCCTGCCCTTGCGGGCGAGCCAGGCGTGCGGCCTGCGGCTCGCCCCGGGCGGCCTGCCCTTGCGGGCGAGCCAGGCGTGCGGCCTGCGGCTCGCCCCGGGCGGCCTGCCCTTGCGGGCGAGCCAGGCGTGCGGCCTGCGGCTTGCCCCGGGCGGCCTGCCCTTGCGGGCGAGCCAGGCGTGCGGCCTGCGGCTCGCCCCGGGCGGCCTGCCCTTGCGGGCGAGCCAGGCGTGCGGCCTGCGGCTCGCCCAAGGGGTGGGGAGCATGGCTCGGCCCCTGGACCCCCTTGGGTCGTACTTTTACAGTTGTGCCCCCGGGGTGGAAATTACCTCTTTACCCCCCGGTGTGGAAGTTTGCTATTGGCTAGTGGTTTATTTGCCTTAAGGGCATTTGGGTCATTTTGACCCCAGGCTTTGGAAAAACTATAAATAGACCCCCATGGGTGCCTTTGGAGAGGATGAGATTTCCTTACCTCCTCCTCCCTTAGCTTCATCTTGGTAGAGTAGAGAGAGCTCTCCAAGGCGCCCAGCTCAGCCACTTGGTGAGGGAGGGGAAGTGTTCTAGCAACCTTCCGGGTGTGTGGTGGGACCTCCACGCTAGAGCCGAGGGTCTATTCCTAGTTTCCTGAGCCTTTGGTCCGTGACATCCCCCCGAGTGTAGTAGGTGTGAGGTCACCCCTTCCCCAAGGGTCGAACTCCACAGAGACCAAGTTTTTGGTTTCAACAGCAGGTATGGCAGTACTTTTAAAGTTTCTTCCCATGAACTAGTTTTCTAGACATAACCTAGTTAGAAATTAAGAGAAGAAAAATATAACAAGAATACTAAGACATTTAATTACCTCAGTGTTGGAACACCCTATTACTAATTTGGGCAAGGATCACTATGTTTTTACGAAATCAGTTTGACCTAGATGTATAGTTGAAAAGGTCAAGTTAGAATGAATCTAGGGCTTAGAACTTAGGTTTGAAGCTGCCCCCAGGACCATTCATTATTCAAGACTTAGAGCTGAGGCAAAGACAGTTTTTGTCGAGCTCAGGTCAACGAAACGTCGAACTCCGTTCGACGCTCTCTGAGCTCAACTCTGCTAAGTCGTCGAACTCCGGTCAACGATCTTCGAGCTCAGATTGACGATCTGCCTTCAGCTTGTTTCCTATTTGTTGAGCTCAGTTCGACGATCGTAGAGCTCAGGTCGATGTTTTCTGTCTGATGTTCCATCCAATCTCTGAGCTCAGGTCGACGATCGTAGATCTCAGATCGACGTTTTTCTGAGAGATCGATGACTTTGAGGATTCAAATTCAGTAAGCTTTTGGAATGTTTTTCAAATTCTCTCAGCATTTATTTCAAGTGATTTGCTAGCCGTTTTCATTTATTCTGGAGCAAGTTTCTAGGTATTTCTCAGAGAATGTCTATTGGACTTTCCTCATGAAGACAAAACATTTATGGAAGTCATGTATTGACTGCTAACGGCTATCTTGGACAAAGGATCATCAGAGAATAAAACATCCTACAGCAGATCAAGAGAAAGACAATCTATCTATCACTCAATACAGACATACACAGATAGTCAGAAAAACTCAGAGGAAAATCAAGTGATCAATCCTGAAGAGTTTGATTGAAAATTAGCATACTGTAAAGTGTTCATAGCTTCAACATCAAAGACTCCAGACAACTCACATTTCAGCCTCTGCTGAAATCATCTTCTGTTGGAGATCTGAAGCTTCTGAAGGCCTATCACCCTAGCAAAGCTCTAATCTCTGAACCATCTACATCTTAGGGGGAGCTTTGACAACACAATCAATCCACTAAGTCTTCTCTCAGTGATTGAGACAGAGAAGACAACTTCACCTCTTTCTTTTTCTTTTCCTACTATAAAAGGGTTATCAAAACTCCCTTCAAAAGTCTTGAATCTGGTTTTGAGAGCCTGGTCAAAACTCAGTGGTGGCAAGACACCTTATCAAAAAATCTAGATTTGGTTTTTGAGCACCTTATCAAAAGCTCATTGGTGCCAGGACACCTGATCAACTCATCCTGAGTGGATTCCTACCAAGGGTGGTAGAAGAGTGGATGTACCCAGGTTGATTGGGGAACCATTATAGCTTCTTGTGTTTGGTTGCTTGTGTGTATTCTTTGCTGTGTGCTGTGAATCTTTTGTTTTCTTTTATTATTACTTCTGTTTTATTGCTGCAGCATAATACACATACTACATAGACTTAAATCTTCCTCTGCAAAGTTTTATCTTGAAAAATTATTTTAACAAACTCTATTCCCCCCCCCCCTCTAGAGTCAGACTGATCTTATCCTCCACTTTCAATTGGTATCAGAGGGAGGTTGGTTATTCAACAAACTAGATCTTCACTAGTTTGGTTGTTCATACAGGCTAACACCTGAACAAAAAGATCCTTGATAAGATCAATCTTTTAAGAGGGTTATTTTTCATTATATTTAATTTTATATAAAGACATGGCACAGAACAAAGATTATTCAAGCACTAGGCCTCCAATGTGCAATCTATCCAAGTTTGCACTTTAGAAAGCAAGGATTACACTTTATATGAATTCTATTGATGAAGACATATTTAATTCTGTTTTGACAGTGTGCCCAAGTCCACCAGCAAACACAAGTACAAGTGTTGTTCCACCTCCTTCAGGAACAGATGCTGAAATAAAGAAGTGAAAGACTGCAGATGCCAAGGCCATGAATATCTTAGCTCAGACAATGTCTGATGAGATATTTCAGAAGGTAGCTGAATGCAACTCAGCCAAAGAAATTTGGGACAAACTTTCTGAGATTGTCTCAGGATCTGCTGATGAGAGAAAAGACAGAAGATCCCATCTCATATCCCAATATGAGAACTTCAAGAAAGGAGAAGCTGTGTCAGTTGCAGACATGTACAACAGACTAAGCCTGATTGTCAATGAGTTAAAGACTATGGATAAAGAAATCTCATTGACTGAGATGAATGACAAAATCCTAATGTGCTTCCCCAGCACTTGGGATTCAAGAATCTGGCCAATCAAAGATGCCAGAAGTCTAAATGAGATTACAACTGAAGCTCTCCTAGGCAAGCTCAAATCTTATGAGTTGCTCATTAAAAATCGAGAAGAAGAACAAAAGGCTACTTCTCCAGTCATCAGAAAGGAGAAGACCATAGCCTTCAAAGCTACAGAAGAGGAGCCTAAAGATAAAGCTACAGGAAATGATGAGCTCCTAAGTCTACTGGCCAAAACATTCTACAAAATGGCCATAAAAGACTTCAGAAAGAGATCATACGAGGGACATGATAAGCCAAGGTATGATAGATCAAATAACAACAAAGAAATTATATGTTTTGGTTGTAGGAAACCAGGCTATATTGTGCCTGACTGTCCAGAAAACAAAAACAAGGACAAGAAAGATAGAAGAGAAAGAAGAAAGGAGAAAGACTTCAAGAAGAACACCTCAGACAAACCCTCCTACAGCAAGAACACACATACAAGGAAGGGATTTATTGCTGAGACATGGAGTGAAACTGAAGAGGATTCTGAAGCCTCATCCAACTCTAGTGATGATGAGGATGATGCTGATGAAAAGGAATTTTGCATGATGGCTATCAATGCCTCTCAAACAGATTCAGAAGCAGAAGAGTCAGAATCAGATTCAGAATTTCAACTAGAAGAAGATCAGGTAATCAATTCATTTGATTTCAGTTCTGAGGGCTTTAGACATGAGTTTAAAGTACTATGCCTAGATCTGTTGGAGTTTGAGAAGGAAATCACTTCCCTCAGAAAACAACTGTCTGAGTATAGCACTTTAAAATCAGAGAACCTCAAACTCTCTGAAGAGTTAGAATGCTATAGGGAGGAGATAGCTTCACTGAAGAGTGAACTATCCAAGGCCAAGCAGTTTGAAGAATCCCTTAATGGGAGAAGCATCAAACTGATGGATATCACAAGCACAGTGAACTCTAGACTTAATAGTACACTGGGCTTGGGAGATTCATCCAGCCAGCCTATAGTTCTGACAACTCCAATCAAATTTATCTCTGATAAAGGGAAGGAAGTTGTAGAGGTAGCTAGGAAGAATGCAGATTTGCCAAAGAAAGATATAGTTCAACAGAATGCGTCGAACAGAGCTCGACGATCATTGAACGGCGCTCGACGATCCAAGAAACGATCATCGAACTCATCTCGACGACACCTGAACTCTGAACTCCAGGACAGTCGATCTTCGAACAGAGATCAGCGATCTGACCCAAGATCGTCGACCTCAGCTCGACGATCGTCGAATAGAGATCAGGACTTTGAACAATCCTTCAAAGGTACATCAAGATTCAATCCTAGAAGTCCTACATCCCAAGGTTTCAACCCCTATACTGAATGGATAGTACCTCCTAGGAGATACCATCCTGAAGGTTATAAGAGTCAACCTAGGATGTCTTTCATTTCTAAATTTAAGGGATATCAACCTAGGCCCAAGGTAAACTGGGTCAGTAACATATAAGTTGTTTATGTGCAGGTGAAGACCTATCCAACATCAAACCAGCCATGGTATCTGGATAGTGGGTGCTCAAAGCACATGACAGGGAACAAGGACAACTTCACATCCTTTAAAGCCAAGCTTGGACCCAAAGTAATCTTTGGTGATTCAAACTTTGGAACAACAAAAGGATATGGTACAGTCCAAATTGGAACAGTCACCTTCAAGAAAGTAGCTTATGTTGAAGGACTCAAGCACAACTTGATAAGTATCAATCAACTTTGTGATGAAGGATATCAAGTGACTTTTAACAAAGCTATATGCAAGGTCAAATCAGAGAACAACACAACTGTGTTGACAGGTAACAAAAAAGGTAACATTTACTTAGTAGATTTTCATTCATCTAAAGTAGATATTTGCCTGATCAATTCCATATCTAGACCTAATATTCTATGGCATAAGAGACTAGGACATTTAAACCTTAGAACCATTGCTAGGCTATCCAAGGACAACCTTATTAGAGGATGACCTTCTGGCCCCTATAAGAAGGAAGGACTTTGCAAGGCTTGTCAATTAGGCAAGCAAACTAAAAATAGTTTTAAGTCACTTAACAAGAGTGATTCACCTAGGATTTTGTATCTGTTACACATGGATATTTTTGGACCCATTACAGTATAAAGCCTAGGAGGGAAATCCTACACTTTAGTGGTTGTAGATGACTTCTCAAGATTCACATGGGTGTTCTTTCTGAGGAAGAAGTCTGATAACTTCAAATGTTTGACAGAGTTTCTCAAATGTATACAGAGTGAGTTCAACACTCATATTGCCCTGATCAGAAGTGATCATGGGTCAGAGTTTGATTCTCTTCTTATGCAAGAGTTCTGTCAGAGTGAAGAGATCAGGAATACATTCTCAGCTCCTAGAACTCCTCAACAAAATAGGGTAGCAGAAAGGAAAAATAGAACCCTAATTGAATCTGCAACTACATTGTTGTCAGATGCTCACCTTCCTCTATCCTTTTGGGTTGAGGCAGTGAACACCTCCAACTATGTACTGAATAGAAGTTTGATACATAAACTGAAGGGCAAGACTCCCTATGAATTACTCAAAGGGAAGAAACCTAAAGTAGATTACTTCAAAATCTTTGGTTGCATTTGTTATATTCACAATAATGACAAGAGATATATAGCAAAATTTCAAGCAAAAGCTGATGAAGGAGTGTTTCTGGGATATTCCATGATCAGTAAAGCTTATAGGGTTTATAATAAAACTACTCTAAAAATAGAAGAATCTGTTCATATTTCTTTTGATGAAACTAATATGTCTTTCAAGGAGAAGAATGCTTCTACCATAGAACATTTGCAGGTACATTCTCTAACTGAAGACTTGGACAGATTGCAAGTTACTAAAAAGGATGAAAGTAGTGAAGATGAAGAAGCTGCGCAACATCTGCAATAAAATCTTCTTGAAGAGCCAGTTGCTGTTCCACAAGAGGAAACAGCAACACAGGTTGGTGAACAATCAACACCCCCTATTGATTTAGTAACATCAAGAGATCATCCAATCTCCCAAGTGATTGGAAACATCTCAGCTGGTGTGCAAACCAGAAATCAGGTCAACCAAAACCTGATGCACACTTGCTTTCTCTCTCAAATTGAACCTCAATCCATTCAAGATGCAGAGAAAGATCCACACTAGATCATTGCTATGCAAGAGGAGTTGCATCAATTTGAAAGAAACAAAGTCTGGGAACTAGTGCCTAAGCCAAAGGATCATTCCATTGTTGGAACAAAATGGGTGTTCAGAAACAAATTGGATGATCAAGGAATTATTGTAAGGAACAAGGCAAGGCTAGTTGCTCAAGGATATTCTCAAGAAGAGGGGATAGACTATGACCAGACCTTTGCACCAGTTGCAAGGTTAGAGGCAATAAGAATCTTCCTGGCTTATGCTGCTCACAAGGGATTCAAAGTCTACCAAATGGATGTGAAGAGTGCTTTTCTCAATGGGGAGATCAAAGAAGAAGTCTATGTCAGACAACCCCCAGGTTTTGTCTCTCCAACTCATCCTGATTATGTTTTCAAACTGCATAAAGCATTATATGGTCTAAAGCAAGCTCCTAGAGCATGGTATGAGACCCTAGCATTCTTTCTTCTGGAAAATGATTTTATTAGGGGGAGAGTAGACCAAACTCTTTTTATTAGAACCCATAAGTCCCATACCCTACTAGTACAAATTTATGTAGATGATATTATATTTGGTTCTACTGATTCAAACTTGTGCAAAAAGTTTTCCAAGCATATGCACTCTAAATTTGAAATTAGTAGCATGGGTGAGCTATCCTTCTTCTTAGGATTGCAAGTCAAACAACATGCTGAAGGCATATTTATTTCTCAAACCAAGTATGCAAAAGAACTGGTCAAGAAATTTGGTATGTCTGATGCATTATGTATGAAAACACCCATACCTACCAATGCTATATTGGATGCTGATGAATATGGGAAACCAGTTGATCAGACAATATATAGAGCAATGATTGGCTCTTTATTGTACCTTACAGCTAGTAGGCCTGATATAATGTTTGCTACATGTGTATGTGCTAGATTCCAAGTTAGACCTAGAGAGTCACACTTAACTTTAGTAAAGAGGATTCTTAGGTATGTTAAAAGTTGTCCAAATCTAGGTCTCTGATATCCAAAAGATTCAGCATTTGACTTAATTGGATTTTTCAGATGCTGATTATGCTGGATGCAGAATAGACAGGAAAAGCACCAGTGGAACTTGTCAGTTTCTTGGTGATAGACTTGTCTCATGGTTTTGTAAGAAACAAACATCTGTGTCAACTTCAACAGCTGAAGCTGAATATATGGCTGTAGGCAGTTGTTGTTCATAAATATTGTGGATACAAAATCAACTCCTAGACTATGGTTACAACTTAGAGAAGTCTAAAATATTTTGTGACAACACCAGTGCTATTTCCATTGCACAAAATCCAGTCCTCCATAGTAGAACAAAACACATAAATTAGGCATCATTTTCTAAGGGATAATGTTGAGAAAAATAAAATTGAACTTCAATATATCCCAATTGATTTGTAAAGGGGATATATTTTAACCAAGCCTTTGGATGAAAAGAAACACAACTTCTTCCTCAATCAGTTAGGCATGTTAGATGGAGGAAGCCTAAAATAAATTACAAGATTTTGAAAAGCTAAAAACAGACCAAGATTAGGCTAAAAACTCATTTATTTTTGTGTCTGTAGGATAGTTTCTGACTCTGAACTGCGCTCAACGTTTTCCCCAGAAATAGTCGAACGTCGATCGACGGTTTCCCGAAAAACATCGAACGGAGATCGACGTTTTCCCAAAACGTCGACCGGAGTTCAGAGCTTGTCAGATAGTTGTATACTATCTCTTTCAGGCCTTCGATCGTCGAACTGAGCTCGACGTTCTCTAGATCGTCGAACTGAGATCTACGATGTTGAAGACCTTTCAGCTTCCCTTAGGAGTCCTGATCGTCGAACGGAGATCGATGATCCTTCCTTTTTCGCGTCGAACCCTAATATAAAATCATTTTTCGGCCGCCGTTCGTCGTTTACGCTTTCATACTCTCTGCAAATTTTTCTCTTTCCCTCCAAACTCTCTACACTTGGTTGTGTTTGTTGAATCTTTGCAGGTATAGATGGCAGTGTCGGTCGCCGCTCTTTCCAAAATGAAATTTGATACAGGTTTTGGCATAGATATGAACTCCTTCGATGGCAGCGATCAGCGGTTCAATGATATTCTGAATCTTTTTCGCAAACAGCAGTTAGTTCAGTTGATGACCACCAGAATAAAGATTGCAGCAGATGAAATAAAGGAATGGATTTTTACTGCAACAACTGAGAATGAAAATACTATTGTCGGCACGATCAACGGGACTAAGGTACCATTGTCCCCTAATCTTTTGACAGAAGTATTCGCCTTAAGTACTGGGAATGACTCATTGATTTGTCTGGAGAGGAATATGATTCGTTGTTAGATCGAATGGGTCACTCTGCTGTGAACCCTAATAAGATCTTGAAAAAGAATTTGTCAATTGAATTTCAATTTCTGGCTGATGTTGTGGGAAAAGTGCTTCTGGCAAAGCACTCAGCTCATGATACCATCTCAAGGTATCAGTTCTGCTTAATGGGAGCTATTGTTGACAAGAAACATTTGGATTGGGGGTCTATCTTCTTTGACTTGCTCAAGAAGAAAATCAACAAAGGTTGTGTATTCTATGGAAGGATTTTAGGGGTTTTCTTTCATTCCAGGTGCCCTGATTTATTGGTTTCAAATGGTATGCACATCAATGCATCCAAAAGGCTCACCTGTGCCCTTTTCAGCAAATGGGACAGGCAGATTATCAAACCTAACAGGGCTACTGTAGTAACATCTGCTTCAAGAACAAGGACTGCTTCAGTCTCTTCCCTGCAGCAACACTTGCCCTCATTGAGAGACTGCCTGCCTCCTCCTCTGCTCCTCCTTCTCCTCCTCCTATTATTTCTGCCTTACCTTCCTCATCAACCATCCAATCAGCCATCTCCTCCCCCATCACAATTTCATCACCTATTTCTCCTCCTCTAGCCACCACCTCAGAACCATTACATCCTTTGTACTACTATCCATCCATTGACTCTTCCATACCATCTTTCACCATTGTGGATGACTCCTTCATGGATGTTTCCCCCTCCTCACCTCTTGAGCCTCCATCATCCTCCTCTTACCAACAGCTCCTCAATGACATCCTTAATCAACCATCTTTCTCACCATCCATCTCCACACCTATATCATCTATCTCCACCATCCCAATATCTCAGCCATCCATCCCTCCATTCTCATCCTCACCTCATGCAGCCATTCCATCAGTTCCAGCCACATCTTCCTTCACCTCTACTCAAGTATCCCTTGAGCAAGTGGATCTTTCTGGTCTGGCAGATAGGCTTTATGGGATACTAGCCCTCAAGCTAGTATCCTTGCTGGAGACCTCCTTGGCTCCACTCCTAAACTCTATCCAGGAGCTATCTAATAGACTGTCAGCTCTCTCCTCTCCTCAGGCAATTCCTTCATTAAGGTGCCTTGATCCAGCCCTACCTGCATCAAGCCAGGGGGAGATGCCTCATGAAGCTCATGAAGCTGAAGAAGTGCCTGCTATTGCTGCTCTAGTTCTAATGTTTACAGCGGACCTCAGGTCACTGTTGAGTGATTTTGATTCTCTTCACAAAATATTTTCACCAGTTCAGCAAGTTGAAGACCTTACTAAGGCCATTGTGCCTATTTTAGAATGTGATCCCAGTATGATTGCATCTTATGTCAACTCTTTTAAGGCTGTGGATGTTGTTGTTTCTATTGTACTGATGCTGCTGCTGATGTTATATCTATTGGATTTATAGACATTAAAATGATGCCTGCTGATATGCCTACTGTTATTGATAATTCTGCTGATGAAGAATTGGCCAAATTTTTGGAAGTGCAAGTATCTGAGACTCCTGCTATCTCATTTGCTCCTGTTGAGAGTACTGCTGAGATTTCTGCTGTTGTATCAACACCTCCTGCCCCTGTTGTTTCTGAGAAATCCAAAGTTCAAGAGGAATATATCAAAAGTATAGATGATTTGTATGACAGACCTCAAAGTTCTAAAAGTGATCAATTCAATACAGAATCTGATGATTCTTCTGGTACTATTGCAAAGAAAAGGAAAGCAAGAAGTAAGACCATGATGAAGGTCCCTCCTGCTAAGGCCAAGGATACTAATGACATACCCTACTATATTCTACATGATTGCCAGATAACTGAACCCTGGATACAATATTCTAAAAACCAACTAAAGGCCATGAAGAAGAAAAGAAAGTTTGATAAGTATGAGAAAGGTTCATCCCAGTTTCAGCCTCCTCCTCCTCCTCCTCCAGATTCAGGATCAGGTGGAGGCTCAGCTTCTCTAACCTCTGCTCCAAAGCAAAGCCCCTCCCAATCTTCACAAAGATATCATCCCAGAGGGCAATATCAAAGAGGTTATCAGTCCAAAAGGGGACAATACAGAGGTAATCAGAGAGATCACAGGATTCAATCAAGACATCAAAGGGAAGGACAAAGGCATTTGGACTCAGCTCAAGGTCCTTTCCCTTATAAGCTCGGAGAAACTGATGATGCAAGGACTGCTGCTGCTTCAGAAACTTTTAATAGATATGAACCTGCAATCCATTTTGAAGATCCAGAGAACAATCCTTTATCTTGGACTGCTAGGATGAAAGAACTAGTTGCCTTAGATCAGTTGAAGAAGGCCAGAGAGCAAGGAAAAGACACCTCCAACATCACTACCTTGTTAGAGCAAAGAAAAGCAGAATTGGAAAGATATGCCTCAAGGAAGTTCTTTGACCCAGTGGATTACATGAAACTGCATCCCGAGGCTGTGGTTCCCAGGGTAAGATCTCAAACCTCCTTAGGTGCAGAGGATGACAGAAGGTCAAAGAAAGAAGCTCTCAATCCCAACAGGGAAATCTTGTTTAAGAAAGGAAGTGAAAAGAAGTGATCTCTGTAAGCAGACAGTTCATTCTTTTTAAAACTCTTGCTGATGTTCTATCTGAATGCTGCTATGCTGCTTGTTCTGCTCTGTTGCTTTAATTCTTTTTGCCTGTATGTATTTGCTTTTGTATTTATTTCTGATCTATGTAAATAGAAATCCTAACCCAAATAGGGGGAGATTGTTGGAACACCCTATTACTAATTTGGGCAAGGATCACTACGTTTTTAGGAAATCAGTTTTGTTGGAGCATGCGTTCCGCACTTCTTAGTTTGAGAATAACAAATCCCGGATGTATTTGATCTTGGTATGTGTTTTAAATGTGCAGGGATAACATGTTTTTTTAGTATTAAGGAGTGGCTGAGCATAACATTGAAGAAAAGGAAAATCGCGCTATCACCGGCGATAATGCTAACGCGGGCGATAGCGTGGACAGTTACTGCTGACGTCAGCCTTGAACCACATGATGCCGCACACGATGTCATGGTTGAACGATATCACGAGGCGATACCGATATTGCCGAGCGATATCCCACGATCGTCACGTTCTCCACTCATATCTGAAAGTCCGCGCGACGTGTGCCACATGTCAAGCAACGGAGAGTTATCACTATCACGGGGCGTTAACGCTAACGCCGGCGATAGCATAAAGATATATATACGGCCAAATTTCAGGGAATTGATTGAGAGTGCAGAGCTTAGTTTTCCCAGAAAATTTTCAGAGCCTTCATCTCCGTTTCCAGACGAACTCCCTTGGTCCGTTGAAATCTCAAGAGCGAAGAAGATACGACCGTGCGTTCAAGATTGGAGATCTTCTCATCAGTCCACCATCATCTTCAAAGCTCATTATTTTGAGGGAGTTTTTAAGTTTTACTATTATACTTTCATATTCACTTTTATCTTTGTAATTGGGAAGGGAAAATCACCACCTTGTGTGTGGTGTCTAAGTCCGTGTGTGGCTTAGAGGCAAATCACCGCCTTGTGTGTGGTGTCTAGGTCCTTGTGAGGCTAAGGAGTAAATCGCCGCCTTGTGAGCAGCGTCTAGATCATAGGTTTGATTTAGGGGGAGGCTAGTAGTCATATCTAGGGAGATATTGACTATAGCCTACCGGTCCTTGGGAGAAGGACCGGTGAAAAAGCTAAAAACTATTATCGTTGTAAGCCTTGATTTCAAGTTTTATTGGAATCATTTTACATATATATTTTGGAGAAATAAAATCTTGATTTTCATTTCATTGGTGTGTCTCAAACTTTACATCTAATTTCGTATTTTATAAATAGTTTGTTAAAATTTTAAAGAGCCCTTATTCACCCCCCCCCCCTCTAAGGGCGCTACAAGATCCTACAAGTGGTATCAGAGCTGGTTATTCCTAATACGGTTTCACCACCAGGAATTATGGCGCAGCATGACCATGCTTTCTCTAAGGGGCAAGGAATAAGTAGACCTCCGCTATTTACTGGATCTGACTATAATTACTGGAAAACTAGGATGAAATGTTTTCTTATTTCTCTTGACATTGAAGTTTGGAATATGGTAGAGACTAATTATGCTCATCCCACTTATACAGTAGGAGATGTAGAAATGGAAAAACCAAAAGATAAATGGGATGATCAGGATAAGCTAAGGTGCAAAAATAATGCTAAAGCCATGAATGCTTTATTTTGTGCATTAGATTGAACTGAATTTAATAGAACTTGTGCTTGCAATAATGCTTATGAAATTTGGAATTTACTTGAAGTTACTCATGAAGGTACCTCGCAGGTGAAGGACTCGAAGCTGTTTCAACTGGAGTCGGAATTTGAAAAGTTTAGGATGGAAGTGGATGAGGACATAGATTCAATGTACACCAGATTCACCAAGATAGTAAATGACTCAAAAGTGCTTGGAAAAAATTTCTCAAATGGTGACTTGGTGAGAAAACTTCTTAGATCTCTTCCCCCTAAATTTAATCCCAAAGTGACGGCTATTTCTGAATCTCACGATCTTAAGTCTCTTAATATTGAAAGCCTGATTGGGAACTTAAAAACTCATGAAGTTGAATTAAAAATTCAACAACAAGAGTATATGGAGCCAAAGAAGAAGGGGTTGGCTCTAAGATCTAAGAAAGAGGAAGATAGTAACTCTGAGGAGGAAGAAGAGGATGAGGAAAGTCTTTTTGTTAAAAAGTTTAAAAAATTTATGAGAAATCCGGAGAGAAGAAACACTTTTAAAAAATATTTTAAGAAGGAGATGATTAGAAAGAAAAAACAAAAGGATGACGATGAGGAGGAAGAGAGACCCCCACCGGAGTGCTATCACTGCAGGAAGTTAGGACACATTCGAAGCAAGTGTCCAAAGTACTTGAAAGAACTTAAAGAAAAGAAGCTCAAAGGGAAGAAGAAGGTCTTGAAAGATGATACTACTTATGAGGATGCAAGTAGTTCAAGCTCAAGCGAGGAGGAGGAGGCCAATATGTGCCTAATGGGAAAGAGCGTCATATCTGATGACGAGTGCAGTGTCCAAAGCGACACTGAGGTAACTCCTCCAACTTATGATGAATTATTTTCTGAATTTTTAAAGACTTGCAAATGTTTTGAAAAAAGTTTAAAAGATAATGATCGATCTTCTTAAAACTGAAAATAAAGTTTTAATTAAAGAAAATAAAAAATTGTTAAATGAAATTAAGACTATTGGAAAAGAAAAAGTCTCTTGCCAAGAGTGTGATCACTCTATGGGAAGAATAAAAGAGCTTAAAGAATCTCTTTCCAAATCTCATTCAAAAATAAAAATTCTCACAAAAAAGAATGAGATTTTAGAGAGAGATCTGAAAACTTCTATTTCCAAAGTCCATGAAGGAAAGAAAGCTTTTGAACGTAGATGTGTAAATCTAGTATTCGAGAATACTGAAATGAGGAACCAGATTCATGACTTAAAACTAGCCATGAAAAAGTTTGGAATGGGTCAAAGATCACTGGATATGATCTTAGGTTATCAATGTTACGGATCTGGAAGATTTGGACTCGGATACACGACTGGAAACTATCGCCCGGCGATAACCACTACCGCCAGCGATAGCGAAAAATCCAGAAAATCGAATTTTAAAATTTCTGATAATAATAAATTAACTGATGCTTCGTATTCTTACAGTAAAAGTCCAGAGAAGTTATATTCTTCTCGTTACATTACATGTGCCAAATGCAATAGATTTGGTCACACCACGGACTCGTGCTGGAAGAAGGAAAAAAGTAAAATTAAGCAAATCTGGATGCCTAAGGCTTCTACCTATACTATGGGTGGAACCACTTGGGTAGCCAGATCTTTACTCACATCCTCTTTCTAGGTATGTTGGCAGGATAAGGACAAAGAAGACGTGTGGTACTTGGACTCGGGCTGTTCAAAGCACGTGACGGGCAATAAAGAGAAGTTCCTTAGCCTGGAGGTGAGAAAGGAGGAGTTGTTACATTTGGAGATAATGGAAAAGGAAAAAAAATCATCGGCATCGGTGTTGTGGGTAACAAAAGTTTTTCAATTTCAAATATTTTGTTTGTAGAAGGCTTTAAAAATAAATTTTATTGGAACAGATTCTCAAATAGCAGATATTTTCACAAAACCGCTTAATGATTCACGCTTTTCAAGGTTAAGATTAGAACTTGGAATCTTAGAATTATACATCAAAATTGTCTTAATTACGAGATTTTATTTTTATAAAATAGGCCTAAGATTAGAACTTGAATATATATATCATATAGTTAATTACCATTGATATCATTAAGAACTTTTTTAATAATAACCAACAAAAATATTTCAGGATACAATACTGAAGATTAATTTATAACACCCTTCCTTCTAGTGTTACTGAAAATTTTTGGATGATTATCAGGATACAATACCTATTACATGTGTGATAATTAATTTATAAGTTCTTTAAACATTTTTTTGATTTGTCTTGCACTCGATATCTTTCTATACCTTTGATGACTAGAACTTGCATAGATTTTTTTCCGCATGCCTCTAAGTATGAGTAACATTTTATGTTTGATAATGAGTTCCACTGACACGAGCTGATAGTTACACATACTTAAACTTCTTATTACATGATATTGGTTTCTTTCACAGTTTCGAATACATCACTGAACCTTTCATGTATACTTCATTCAAATTGATTTTCAAAACTGATGGCCATTTTAAAAACAAAATATTTATTGTCAAGTTTGCAATACAAGTGAATTCGGAATCCTAAGTCACAGTTTCTACAAAAAAAAATGATGAATGAAAAAAAAACAAATAAAAATGACTAGGATCTTCCAATCAAGCTCTACTCATCCTCCTGATAAGTCTTAATGAGCATTGTGAGGTTGAGCACCTTGAAAAGAATTGTAAAGTGTCTTGTGCAAACAAACTTGGCCATTTTTTTCAAAATCATTATGCCATGAAGTTATATGTTAGTTTCTTGTATTATAAAATTGCAAACTTTCATGTAACATATTTCTTAAGGAATCTGTAACTACATCACTCTTCACAAGTACACGTCATTATCATTTATAAAATTTCTTCTCATGAGAATTGGACCGGACATAGTCTTTCTCTTCTATTTCATCGTTTCCAAAGTTTTTGATATCTTGGCCTGACAAATTTTCAATGTTTAAATTCAACTCTTAAATTAATTTTCTCCACAACAAACAGTTTTTCTGATAAAATTCCAAATTTTATGGTAATACTATTCCATGGATGTTAATGTTGTTATCATACTCCTCATATTTCCAAATTCTATGACTATTTTATTACTCTCTCACTTCTTTCAGCTTCCGCATTTGCCACTCATTTTTTTCCCACCATCTTTTGCTAATAACAAAAGGGGGAGATTAAGTTACGAAATAAATTGATTAGTACATTTAGGGGGAGTAATTATTTCTGTTAAATAGGGGGATTAATTATTTATTTTAAATAGGGGGAGTAATTATTTCTGTTAAATAGGGGGAGAAAATAGTCTTTATTATAGGGGGAGTTAATTATAACTATTTATGCACTTTGGTTCATAATGATTATCTAAATTGTTTCACATTCTCCTGATCTCATGCAATTTCTTTCTTAGTGGATTTGTTATTATCAAAAGGGGGAGATTGTTGGAGCATGCGTTCCGCACTTCTTAGTTTGAGAATAACAAATCCCGGATGTATTTGATCTTGGTATGTGTTTTAAATGTGCAGGGATAACATGTTTTTTTAGTATTAAGGAGTGGCTGAGCATAACATTGAAGAAAAGGAAAATCGCGCTATCACCGGCGATAATGCTAACGCGGGCGATAGCGTGAACAGTTACTGCTGACGTCAGCCTTGAACCACATGATGCCGCACACGATGTCACGGTTGAACGAAATCGCGAGGCGATACCGATATTGCCGAGCGATATCCCACGATCGTCACGTTCTCCACTCATATCTGAAAGTCCGCGCGACGTGTGCCACGTGTCAAGCAACGGAGAGTTATCACTATCGCGGGGCGTTAACGCTAATGCCGGCGATAGCATAAAGATATATATACGGCCAAATTTCAGGGAATTGATTGAGAGTGCAGAGCTTAGTTTTCCCAGAGAATTTTCAGAGCCTTCATCTCCGTTTCCAGACGAACTCCCTTGGTCCGTTGAAATCTCAAGAGCGAAGAAGATACGACCGTGCGTTCAAGATTGGAGATCTTCTCATCGGTCCAGCATCATCTTCAAAGCTCATTATTTTGAGGGAGTTTTTAAGTTTTACTATTATACTTTCATATTCACTTTTTATCTTTGTAATTGGGAAGGGAAAATCACCACCTTGTGTGTGGTGTCTAAGTCCGTGTGTGGCTTAGAGGCAAATCACCGCCTTGTGTGTGGTGTCTAGGTCCTTGTGAGGCTAAGGAGTAAATCGCCGCCTTGTGAGCAGCGTCTAGATCATAGGTTTGATTTAGGGGGAGGCTAGTAGTCATATCTAGGGAGATATTGACTATAGCCTACCGGTCCTTGGGAGAAGGACCGGTGAAAAAGCTAAAAACTATTATCGTTGTAAGCCTTGATTTCAAGCTTTATTGGAATCATTTTACATATATATTTTGGAGAAATAAAATCTTGATTTTCATTTCATTGGTGTGTCTCAAACTTTACATCTAATTTCGTATTTTATAAATAGTTTGTTAAAATTTTAAAGAGCCCTTATTCACCCCCCCCCCCCTCTAAGGGCGCTACAAGATCCTACAAGTTTGACCTAGATGTATAATTGAAAAGGTCAAGTTAGAATGAATCTAGGGCTTAGAACTTAGGTTTGAAGCTGCCCCCAGGACCATTCATTGTTCAAGACTTAGAGCTGAGGCAATGACAGTTTTCGTCGAGCTCAGTTTGACGAAACGTAGAACTCCGTTCGACGCTCTCTGAGCTCAACTCTGCTAAGTCGTCGAACTCTGGTCGACGATCTTCGAGCTCAGATCGACGATCTGCCTTCAGCTTATTTCCTAGTTGCTGAGCTCAGTTCGACGATCGTAGAGCTCAGGTCGACGTTTTCTGTCTGATGTTCCATCCAATCTCTGAGCTCAGGTCGAAGATCGTAGAGCTCAGATCGACGTTTTTCTGAGAGATCGATGACTTTGAGGATTCAAATTCAGTCAGCTTTTGGAATGTTTTTCAAATTCTCTCAGCATTTATTTCAAGAGATTTGCTAGCCATTTTCATTTATTCTGGAGCAAGTTTCAAGGGATTTCTCAGAGAATGTCTATTGGACTTTCCTCCTGAAGACAAAACATTTATGGAAGTCATTTATTGACTGCTAACGGCTATCTTGGACAAAGGATCATCAGAGAATAAAACATCCTACAGCAGATCAAGAGAAAGACAATCTATCTATCACTCAATACAGACATACACAGATAGTCAGAAAAACTCAGAGGAAAATCAAGTGATCAATCCTGAAGAGTTTGATTGAAAATTAGCATACTATAAAGTGTTCATAGCTTCAACATCAAAGACTCCAGACAACTCACATTTCAGCCTCTGCTGAAATCATCTTCTGCTGGAGATCTGAAGCTTCTGAAGGCCTATCACCCTAACAAAGCTCTCATCTCTGAACCATCTACATCTCAGGGGGAGATTTGACAACATAATCAATCCACTAAGTCTTCTCTCAGTGATTGAGACAGAGAAGACAACTTCACCTCTTTCTTTTTCTTTTCCTGCTGTAAAAGGGTTATCAAAACTCCCTTCAAAAGTCTTGAATCTGGTTTTGAGAGCCTTGTCAAAACTCAGTGGTGGCAAGACACCTTATCAAAAAATCAAGATTTGGTTTTTGAGCACCTTATCAAAAGCTCATTGGTGCCAGGACACCTGATCAACTCATCCTGAGTGGATTCCTACCAAGGGTGGTAGAAGAGTGGATATACCTAGGTTGATTGGGGAACCACTATTGCTTCTTGTGTTTGGTTGCTTGTGTGTATTCTTTGCTATGTGCTGTGAATCTTTTGTTTTCTTTTATTATTACTTCTGTTTTATTGCTGCAGCACAATACACATTTTACATAGACTTAACTCTTCCTCTGCAAAGTTTTATCTTGAAAAATTATTTTAACAAACTCTATTCACCCCCCTCTAGAGTCAGACTGATCTTATCCTCCACTTTCACTCAGGCATAGTCTTCATTAGCGGCAAGCCCGCTCACACGCTCTTCGACACTGGTGCTTCGCACTCATTTGTGTCGGAAGATTTCGTGAAAGGATTGGCAGGCGTGGAGCCGTTCACCGGAAAGATGATGAGGGTGCGCCTGCCTGATGGATCAGAGCTAATGACCTCTGCTCATTGTAATATGGAAGCAGAGATCGGCGGGAAGGCGTTTGAGGCACCCGCTACGATTCTGAAGATTTCAGATTACGATATGATCCTGGGCATGACTTGGCTGTGCTGGAACCATGCCCAGATTGACTACGTGGCGAAGAGGATCGCCGTAAGGCACATGGACTCCTTTATTGTTATCGAAGGTATTATACCAGCACCCCGCACCTTATTATCATCTGTGTAGGCCGTTAAGGCCCATCTGCAGGGGGAAGATGTTTATCAGGTCCTTTTTGAGGCGGTCGTGGCCAAGGGCTCCATTTCAGATTTTCTAGTAGTGTGAGACTTTGTCGATGTATTTCCGGAGAAGCTACCAGGGCTACCCCTGCATCGAGAGAAGGAATTCCAGATTCAGCTCGTACCAGGGGCTAAACCGGTATCCAGAGTTGCCTATCGAATGGCCCTAAAGGAGTTGGTGGAATTTCGAAGCAAGCTTCAGGAGTTAGTGGAGGCAGGGTTTGTTCGGCCTAGCTCTTCACCATGGGGAGCTCCGGTGTTATTCGTCAAGAAGAAGGACGGAACCCTTCGGCTGTGTATAGATTACCGGGCCCTGAACAGGTTGACGGTCCAGAATAATTATCCCTTGCCAAGGATAGACGAGCTATTTGACTAGCTGGAGGGAGCTCATTGGTTCTCAAAGCTAGATCTGAGGTAGGGGTACTACAAGCTTCGCATTCGGAAGGAGGACATCCCGAAGACGGGCTTCAGCAGCAGATATGGTTTGTACGAGTTTACCGTGATGCCTTTTGGGCTCACGAATGCACCCTCAGCATTTATGACCTTGATGAACCGGGTGTTTGAACAGTATCTGGATGTCTTTGTTATCGTATTCATCGATGACATCCTTATCTATTCAAGGACGAAGGTGGAGCACGCGAGACATCTGGCCTTGACCTTGGAGAAGCTGCGGGAGCATAAGATGTATGCCAAGTACACCAAGTGCCAGTTCTGGCTAAAGGAGGTGGCCTTTTTGGGCAATATCATCAGTGGAGCAGGTCTGGCAGTAGATCCGGTAAAGGTCCAGGCGGTACGGGATTGTCCACTACTAAAGTCGGCCTCGGATGTTCGAAGTTTCTTAGGACTTGCCGGTTATTACCGGAAGTTCATAAAGGGGTTCTCTCAGATTGCTCTCCCTCTTACGTCTCTGACGAAGAAGGAGTACCCTTTTATTTTGACACCACGATGCGAATCTGCTTTTCAGGAGCTAAAGGACCGGCTTACCTCGGCTCCCATCTTTGCTCTTCCGTCAGGGAAGGAAGGATTCCAGGTGTACACAGATGCTTCCTATCAGGGGATGGGTGCCGTTCTGATGCAGAGCGGGCACGTAATAGCTTATGCCTCCCGTCAGCTAAAGCAACATGAGCAGAACTACCTCGTGCACGACTTAGAGATGGGGGCTGTTGTTTTCACTCTTAAGATCTGGCGACACTACCTTTACGGAGTTCACTGCGATATCTTCTCGGGCCACAAGAACTTGAAATACGTAGAAACGCAGAAGGAGTTAAACATTA
Source organism: Platanthera zijinensis (assembly GCA_039513925.1). Classification (NCBI taxonomy): domain Eukaryota; kingdom Viridiplantae; phylum Streptophyta; class Magnoliopsida; order Asparagales; family Orchidaceae; genus Platanthera; species Platanthera zijinensis. Next base: position 36,494,586 of record CM077090.1, read on the forward strand.
GGCAGAGGCGCTGGGTGGAGTTTCTATCGGACTACCAGTATACCATACACAGCCATCCAGGGAAGGCAAACGTGGTCGCAGATGCTTTGAGTCGGAGAGCGAGTACGTCAGGAGTAGGCCCGCAGCTGATGGCCTTGGAGTTGGTTAAATCATTCGAGGAGATGCAAATATCACTAGTGTCCGAGGATGACCCGGAGTTATACATGGAGTACCTGGGATCGATGGTTTCTACTGATGATATTCGGGACCACATCAGAGATGGGCAGAAGCTGGATGTGAGAGCTGAGCCGATATTCCGAGCCTTCGAGGAAGGCACTACAGGAGATTACTCTTTGAGGGATGGTCTCCTGTATTTCAGAGGCAGAGTCTACATACTGGCAGGAGGCCAGATCCGGGAGGACATTATGATGGAAGCTCACTACAGCCGATACTCGGTGCACCCGGGAATCACCAAGATGGTAAGAGATTTGAAGAGGACGATGTACTGGCCGGGTATGAATAAGGACATTACGTACTTTGTGACGCACTGCGAGACCTGCCAACTCGTAAAGGCAGAGTGTAGGAACCCGGCAGGCTTGCTGCAGCGACTTCCGGTGCCGAAATGGAAATTTGAGGATATAGCCATGGAGTTTATTCATGGGCAACCTCGATCCCGTGCGGGAAATGACTCGATCTGGGTGATAGTGGACAGGCTAACAAAGGTGGCCTGATTCATTCCAGTGGCGAAGGACGCTCCGGTTAGTGTATTAGTACGGGGTTCAATGAGCAGTTTGTGTGTTATCATGGGGTGCCCAAGATTATCGTTTCAGATCGAGATGGGCGGTTTACATCCAGGAAGTGGAGGTCAGTCCAGGCACATCTGGGTTCTCGGTTGACATTCAGCACAGCTTTTCACCCTCAGACCGACAGGCAGATGGAGCGCACCAACAGTACACTGGAAGATCTTTTGCGCCTGTGTATTTTGGACCGCGGCGAGCCTTGGGAGAGATTGCTGCCACTGGTTGAGTTTTCGTACAACAATGCCCATCAATCCAGCATAGGCATGGCTCCATACGAGGCGTTATATGGACGAAGGTGCAGGACCTCACTATCATGGGTTCAGGATGAAGATCCGCAGGCACTAGGCTCGGAGTTTGTGGGAGATACAAATGCTCATATTAGATTGATCCGGGACGGGATGTTGGAAGCTAAGAGCAGGCAAGCCAAATACTACAATGCGAGGCATCGTCGGGTGGAGTTCTAGGTGGGAGACTGAGTTTTCTTGAAGATACGGCCGATGCACGGAGTCTCGTGGGTTCGCGGGCGGAAGAAGCTCAGTCCGAGATATATGGGGCCTTACAGGATCCTGGAGCAGATCGGCCCTTTGGCTTATAGACTGGAGCTACCGCCGGAGTTAGCAGGATTGCATGATGTCTTCAACGTCTCCTCACTACGGAAGGCTCTGCTATGCCCTGAATAGCTGATTTCCTCGGCAGATGGCCAGGTGGCCTCGGATCGGTCAGTCAACTTGGAGCCTATCAGGATCGATGACACGGCAGTGCGGGTCTTGCGACGTAAGAAGGTTCCGCTAGTCAAGGTTCTGTGGAACAATCATGGACAGGAGGATCATACATAGGAGCCACAGGACTTGATGCGACAAAAGTATCCGGAGCTTTTCAGTCAGGTATACCTCACAACCCCTCCGGACAATCAATTTGCTTTCCTGTTTTAAACTAATAGGACTGAAATTTCAAGAATAGGGGCTAATCTTTTGTTTATTGGGGTCTAGACATTGCCAATTGGGCGAATCGGTCTTAGATTTGACAATCGCCTTTAAACCTCACATAGCATACATGGCGTCGCGATGTAATCTTTCACTTCTCATGGGATGTTACAAGTTTCTTTCTCCCCGATAGGAGCCCTCGTAGGATTAACCTTGATTTCAGGGACGAAATCTTTGTTTTGTTTATTGGGATTTGTTACATCCCATTTCCAACTAGACCCTTAAAGGTGGTTTTATCATAACAGAACCCTAGGAAACCCAAGAATTGAAGTCTATCGACCAAGATTTCGAGTCACGGGTTGGTCACGCCCGTGACCGACCCGTCATGCCCGTGACCTAGGTCGTGACCCCTTCGACGACCGTCAACCTAAGAAAGACGATCGGCAAGCTCAGAAATTTCAACATGGGCCTGGCATGCCCGTGACCGATCCGTCACGCCCGTGACCCTGGAATGGCGTTGAGTGAGCTGAGCTTACTCAACGCCGTAGTCTGGATGGCGTTGAGTGAGCTTAGCTCAATCAATGCCATAAGCTATACGACGTTGAGTGCACAGACTACACTCAACGCCATCTTAAGTAGGCTGGATGGCGTTGAGTGAGCAGAGCTCACTCAACGCCATAAGCTAGAAGGCATTGAGTGCACAGACTACACTCAACGCCATTTTAAGTAGACTGAATGGCGTTGAGTGAGCTTAGCTCACTCAATGCCATAAACTAGACAGCGTTGAATGCACGGACTACACTCAACGTCGTCTGCTGAGGCCTGGAATGACGTTGAGTGAGCTGAGCTCACTCAACGCCGTAGTTTGGATGCCGTTGAGTGAGCTTACCTCACTCAACGCCATAAGCTAGACGGCTTTGAGTTCACAGACTGCACTCAACGCCACCTTGAGTAAGCTAGATGGCGTTGAGTGAGCATAGCTCACTCAACTCCATAATCTGGATGGCGTTGAGTGAGCTGAGCTCACTCAACGCCATAGTCTGGGAGGGCCATTCTGGATGGCGTTAAGTGAGCAGAGCTCACTCAACGCCGTATCCGGGATGGCGTTGAGTGAGCAGAGCTCACTCAACTCCGCAACATGGATGGCGTTGAGTGAGCAGAGCTCACTCAACGCCATTTTACTTAGAATTTTTCGTGCAGATTTTGGCTGGGTGCTTGTTCAATTGAACCGGGCCGTTTCGGGAAGTGGGCCAGGGGGTGTTAATTAGTCGTTCCTCTATTAAGACCTAATTGAGTCTTATTTAAATAAATTCTGACCGGTCAAATGGAGGTAGGCCACGTGGCCGTCGGTTTTGAAATGCAGAATAGTTTCGGCCATGGCCGAGAACCTGCTCTCATGACCATCAATGGCACTAGATGCCGTGGCCTTTTCCCCTCCTCTTTAATTGCTGGACTCAACTCCTCTAGGTAAGAGGAGGAGTTTCAAGCCATTACTTGGCTAGATTGAGCCAGGTTCAGCCCCCCACCTCCATGGACGAGCCAAGCTTTCAATGGTATTAATGGCCATTGAAGTTCTGGCCTCTCCCCTCCTTAACCGAGTCTTTAAACACCATCAGAGGCCCAAAAGGAACGTTTCCCAGCCCTTACCTGAAGCTTTTGAGCCCTCCCACCATGCTATTGCAGAAGCCGAGCGGCGCCACCATCGGAAATGGCTTTCCATCAATCTGCACGCCTCCAGCCCGCGAACAAGATCCTCCCCTCCTCTCTCTCTACGGGTAGATCTTAGCCTTCTTTAGGATTAAGAATCGGGCTCAGCTGAGCTCGATCGGGGGGGGGGGGAGCTTCTCTTCCTAGTTTTCTCTCAAAATTTTAGTGCTCGGGTTCGCCGGATTTTGCCTCTCTGGCGGTCATGTCGCCGCCCGGCGATGGTCAACACCTCAACGGAGGTGGTGGTGGCGGTGGCCGGCCGGGGAGGAGGCTAGATGGCCGGAGGTAGCATTTGGAATGCACTCCAGGTCGGGCTAATCTCGGCCCTTGGCTGGAGAAAGAAGAAGACCCAACACTGTTGGATCTGCTTCAAGATTTGTGCTGTTTAATTAATCTTTTTCTTTTATATGAATTTTCTGTACTAGAATATCTGTCACTTTATAAAATTTATGAAAAATACATAGAGGCTTTATATAAAGAAATGGTTAACATATAATTTGTAGCCCTATAGGTCTACTTTACTTTAAAATTAATTTGGGACAATTTGGTCAACTGGTTTGACCAGGGCACCTCTTTTGGTGGGATATATACCTAGAGCTAGGCAGATACTAAAAGGTGTGCACACCCTTCATCCCTTGACCAAATGATCTGAAATTTGGGCAGGGAGTCTACCCTAGCTGTACCTAGGGCCTGTCCAAAAATGGGAATTTTTGAAGAATGTTTTCTATAGTTTTTAGAAAATTTAATAATCTGAGGGTAAATTAATTAGATGGCTTAATGACTTCCAAACCCTCCCAAATTTATGTGAGTGGTCCCTGGAATCATCATGAGGCTCTGTATAATTTTTCATCTCATTTGGAGATGTTTTAGATATGAAATGTACAAACCTAAGCTTTGCCCTATTAAGGGGTTTTTAGGTCAAAAGCGCACTTGAGATTGGAGTGGCCAGATCACCTCAACAGAGGTGAGATTTTGGCCACTGACTAGGCATGATGCCTAGCACCCTCTCATGGATTTTGAGGTGGATTAGGGTAAATTTGCTCTAGGACCCAAGGTAGAACCCTAAGGATGGTTCTTGGTAATTTGTGAAGGGAAAGTGGTCAAATGACCTAGTTATGATCTGAAACTTGGTAGATAGAATTCTAGGGTAGCTAGAATCCTCTTGTAGAAATGTAAATGGATTTTAAAGTAAATAAGTCCCTCAAAACCCTAACCCTGGTTTAGGGCACAAAACTTGTAGAGATAGAAAATGTCACTAAAACTCACTGAACAGTAATGGAATTTGGGTAGAGTAGTTTTTAAGGTTAGTACAAGCTCTGGAGATTTTATTATGAATTTGGGATCATTATTTTGGATACTTCATTAACAATTTAGTAGTTTGTATTATTTTCTTAGAAATTTATTATGGAGAAAATACTTTCTGAAAATTTATGAACTTTAGGAAGAGGACTTTTTATTATGTTTTAAAGCTCTATTAAATTTTATGGGATTTTTAGAAGTTTAATTTTAAGGCTTGCTTCATTAAGTGTTGTTTTCAATGAAAACTTAATTAAATCTATTTTTGTGTCTAGAAAGCCTGTAAAAATATGATATTTTCACAATGACCTTTTCTGTACCATATTAATATTCAGTAAATTTTCTATAATTTTATGATGAGTAATTTCAGTACTTCCTTCTTTACATAAGATTAATGGGATTGTAATAGATAAATTAATTAGAGGCTAAATACTTTCTATAAAATCATGAAAATTAGTATTTGATGATACCTTACTGTTATTTAGTGATAATAATTTTTGGGTGGCCATTACTTTAGAAAATCATGTAGTTCATGTTTAAAATTACCCATGGCCAATCTTTTGGGAAAATTAAATAAATATCAGATTAATTAGGAAAATTATAAATTTCTGGATTTAGGCTAATTATGTCGTGATAGACCTCCAGTAAATTTTATAGGAGATTTGGAAGATAATTTGGAGTACCTCCCCTTGTATACCTCATATAGCTTAGTATGGTCCGCGTTTAGTAAAACAGCTGAAATCATATTAGGCTACAGGATGAACTTAGAGGATTTTGGTATTAGGTTGGTAGGTTGTTGAGTCATAAGAAGTGCTCGGGACCGACGAAAGATCGTCCATCCCGGTGGGAGAGGAAGAATCTTAATACACTAGGGTTAGATCCAAAGTAATTTGAATGGGATCGGGTAATAGGTAATAACCAATAAAAGTAAGTGCCTTACGAAAGGGAACGATGAGCTTCAGCTACCATCATAGTTCCTAGTGCCCTTTGAGAGCCCTTCACAGGGAATACCGGGGGCAGTCCTGTGCTAACGTAAACCGTAGGAATAATAAACTAAAAGAGCAACTAGTATAACTAGGGTTGCACATTCACACACCCCCGATAGTTAGGGAGGTAGAACAAGTTGGTTTGATTGCCATTCAGACGGTAGCTTCTAAAGGTAGATGCACGGACGGACAGTCCGGGGAGCCGAGGGCTCGAGGGTTTTGAATACAAAATAAGGTGGTGGGTCTTCGATATTTGATTGTCGTTCACACCGACATCGGTACGTTGACTCGGCGGTGTGGGACACTTAGCCAAAGAAAGTCTGGTGGATATAGCCAGCACTAGTATGCGGATACTCTAGATTGTTTTCTTCTAGGGGCGTACGGAAGGGCTAGGCCCGGTAGTGTGGATACCCGCCTAGGAGTGGGGGGCCCAACCCACTGTCTCTGTTTGCCACTACGGAGGTTCCTGGGAGTGAAGCAAGCTGGCCGAACAGGGGGAACTAAAGGTCTGTGCGCATAGAGTCATGTACGTGGGTTACACTTGCATGAATCATGGCATAGCATATCACTACACTCATATTTGCATACAACCGACACCCCAACGTATAAATCGGTATGGGACTTTTTCTACGATGGGAGACTTACAGAAGACCCCTTAGCTTATAAGTTTGTATGGGCATTCATATAAGTTAAGGTTACTTACTTATTTACTTACTTGTTTTCTATTTGTCTCCTTATAAATATTCTACTTTCTACATGTTTACTTTACTGCTCACTATCGTAGAACTGCTAGATGTACTCTATTTTAATTAGTTGTTTATAAACCATGAATAATTGTTAGACTAGTTCCACCATCATCCGTTTGATTATTCTCCACCTTGTAGCTTCCCTTTCCTCCTCTCCGCTCGGTGCTTAGGAGCCGTGGGGGGAGGGGTAGGGGATGATTGGGCTTAGTCTTTATGACTAATAGTTTTTGAACCAAAACATTACAGGAGCTCCGGATGGGAGACAGGGACCAGCAGCCCAGGAACCAGCTCCAGCGGAGTACGGTGCACATGGAAGTGGGCCATTTTAGCACCGGAGCACCTGTGACTAGCTCCGTGAGTGTTTAGTATTTTTATATCTTCCGCGATGAGTGATTTTTAGTGAGGACTCTGATGTACCAGGCTCGAGCCCGTTTCTTTATTTCATCTGAGCTGTTCTTTGCAGTACTTTATATATATTGATGGACTTGTTGTGATTTTATTCATATGAGTTTCTATGGACATGTTTACATTCAATATAATACTTACTTCTCTCTCTTTGTGATCGAAAAGGGCCGGCAGAATTTGTGTTTTGTAGTGGCGACCTTCCCATGAGTCGGTGCCACCGCAAAGCGACAATTCTGGGCTAAGACCCTGGTGGTTGAAAAATAAAAAAAAAGAGGTCTTACATCCTGAAGACCGCTTTCAGTGTAGTTATGGGCTGTACGAGTTCACCGTAATGAACTTCGGGCTCACAAAGCCACCATCTACGTTCATAAGTTTGATGAACCGGGTATACGAGGCCTATCTGGACGTCTTCGTCATAGTGTTTATTGATGACATCCTCATATATTCGAGAACCAAGGAGGAGCATGCACGTCACTTAACACTGACTCTAGAGAGGCTCCGAGAGCACAGTTTGTATTCCAAGTTCAGCAAGTACTAGTATTGGCTGAAGGAAGTGGCTTTCTTGGGCTATATTATCAGTGGAGCAAGACTGGTAGTGGATCTGGCAAGGTTCAGGTAGTACAGGATTGGCCACCGCTGAAGATAGTCATTGATGTGAGGAGTTTCCTAAGACTTGCCGGTTACTATCGAAAGTTCGTAGAGGGAGTCTCTAGGATTTCTCTCGTACTCACATCTCTAACGAAGAAGGTGACCCCTTACGTTTGTACTCTGCAGTGCGAGGATGCCTTCTAGGAGATGAAGGGTAAGCTTACCTCGGCTCCTATCCTTACCCTTCCATCTGGGAAGGAAGGATTTCAGGTTTATATGGACGTGCCATATCAAGGGATGGGCGCCATTCTGATGCAGAACGGGCACGTGATAGCTTACGCCTCCCGCCAATTGAAGAAACATGAGCAAAACTTCCCAGTACATGACTTGGAGATGGGAGCGGTTATCTTCCCTCTGAAGATCTGGCAGCATTATCTCTATGGTGTCCACTGTATTATTTTCTCGGATCACCAGAATTTGAAGTACGTGGACACACAAAAAGAGCTGACGTCTGACAGAGATGCTGGGTTGAGTTTTTGTCAGACTATCAGTACATCATGCACTATCAAACCGGGAAGGAAAACGTGGTAGTAGATGCTCTAAGCCGGTGAGCTACTACATCAGGAGCAGGGCCTTAGCTGATGGCTATGGAGCTGGTACAGATATTGTAGGAGATGTAGATATCTCTTGTATCCGAGGATGATCCAGAGCTATATGAGGAGTACCTGGCATTGATGAGCACCACCGTGGACATCCGAGATCGCATTAGGGATGGGGAGAGGCTAGATGCGACGATGGAGCTGATTTTCAGGGCCTTGGAGGAAGGCACGGCAGGGGATTACTCTCCGAGAGATGGGATGTTGTGCTTTAGAGGCCGAGTTTATATACCGGTAGGAGGCCGAATTTGGGAGGATATCATGACCGAGGCTTACTACAGTAGATATTCAGTACACCTGGGGATCATAAAGATGGCAGCGGATCTGAAGAGGACTATGCATTGGCTGGGCATGAATAAGGATATCACATACTTTGTGATGCATTGCGAGGCCTACCAGCTCGTGAAGGTAGAGTGTAAGAGTCCGGTCGGATTATTGCAGCCACTTCTGGTGCTAGAATGGAAGTTTGAGGATATAGTCATGGATTTCATATATGGGATACCTCGGTCTCATGTGGGGAACGATTTGATCTGGGTGATTGTCGACGGATTGATGAAGGTGGCTAGGTTTATTCTAGTTAGAAAGGATTCTTCGGTCAGTGATCTGGTGCGGAGATTTGTGGAGCAGTTTGTTCGCTACCATGGAGTGCCCAGGACGATTGTGTTAGATTAGGATGGACGATTTATGTCCAAGGAGTGGAGGTCGGTCCAGGACTACCTGGGATCTCGGTTGACGTTCAACATAGCCTTCCACCCTCAGATGGACGGGCAAACGAAGCACACTAACCAAACACTGGAGGATCTTCTACACTTATACATTTTGGACCGCAGAGAGCCATGGGAGAGAGTATTGCCACTGATCGAGTTCTCCTACAAAATCCGTCACTAATTTAGCATAGGCATGGCCTCTTAAGAGGCACTGTACAGACGGAGGTGGAGGACCCCACTATCTTGGATCCAGGATGCGGTTCCAAAGGCACTCAGCTCGGAGTTCATGGAGGACTCAGATGCTCAGGTGAGATTGATCTGAGATAGGATGCTGGAGGTCCAGAGCAGACAGGCCTAATACTACGATGCGTGAAAGTTAGGGTTAGATTTTATATACTCTAGAGGGGGAGGGTGAAAAGAGTATGTAGGTATAATTTAAATTCTTTTCTGAACTATAAGATGTACTCCTAACCTTGGATACTATATCACAGAAACCAAAGAGAAATAAGTGTAAACACAGAAAGACCTAAATATGACAGACATAGTAAGAACAAAAAGAAAGAGAGGCAACCAGACGACACAAGAATTTATAGTGGTTCCCCAACCTGGGTACATCCACTCTTCTACCACCCTGGTAGGTATCCACTCAGAGTTTTGATCAGGTGCCTGACACCAATGAGCTTTTGATCAGGTGCTCAACAACCAAACCTCAATTCTTTTGATTAGGAGACTTGCAACCAAGAATCACTTTTGAAGGGAGATGACAACCCTTTTTACAGTGGGAGGTGAGAGAATGATTGTGTCTTCTCTTTCTCAATTCAAACAACTGAGAAGACTTGTGGATTTGATGGTAGCAAAAGCTCCCCTTGAGATGTTGCTTGTTCAGGATGATGGAAGCTTTGCTGCAGGGTGATAGGCCTTCAAGCTTACAATTTTAGACAAGAAGAACTTCAGGAACTATTTTGACAGATGTAGTATTGTTGTCCTTCAGAGAGTTCCTGAGAAGAAGACACTTGATTTGGATGGTTGTTCTTCTTCTTCAGAATTGTTCTTCTTCTTGTTTAGCTACTGTTGATTCTTGATTGATCAATTTTCAATCTCAAGAATTCGATGTGTCTGTTGATTATTGTCTGTATATTATCTGTTCTATTTTGGAAGGGAAAATCTGTATGTTTTATATTTCCCGTGAGGAAGTCCATTTGAATATTGAAATTCTTCTGCAATTAATGCTGACGGCCTTGGAATATTTTTGGCATTGATTTTTTTCCCCAACTGTCCCTTATAAAAATGACAGACAACAATTCTGATGAAGACCATAATTAATGCTCTTGTCTAACGGTAATATTCAGAGAATATTAGAGCACTAATTACTCAGGAATTATTGCCACGTAATAAGGACAAAAGAGGGAAATTTCCAAGACTGGATTCGTCGACCTGAGTCCACAGTTCGTCGAGTTGAGAATATCTATTCGTCGAGCTGAGATCCAAGATTGTCGACCTTTGAATGTTGTTTGATAACTTTCTTCTTCTGTACATCAAGTTCATCGATCTGAATCTAAGATCGTCGAGCTTCACCCTGAGAACAGAGTTAGTCTAGCTTGGGTCCAAGATCGTCGAGTTGAGTCTGCAGTCTGGACTTAGAATATTTTCTGATGTAGAGTGTTGAAGTATCATTTTGGCGTTGAGTGTGATGTCCTATAGCTTTGAGTGTTAACTAACCATTCTGGCGTTGAGTGTAATGTCATCTGGCTTTGAGTGTTAACTCACCATTCTTGCGTTGAGTGTAATATCATCTGGCATTGAATAAGGGGTCATCTGGCTTTGAGTTTTTAATCATCTCATCCAGAATTAGTCGACCAGAGAACAGAGTTCTTCTAGCTGATGTTCTTAGTTCGTCGACTGAGGTTTGACTTGAGTTATTACTTTGTCCAGAGTTCGTCGTGCTGAGCTCAGAGAATTGTTCCTAAGTTCGTCTAGCTGAGCTCGACTTTCATAGACCGGAGATCAACGAACGTAGAACTCCCTCTTTTAAGTCTTAAATTCTCTAAGTCTTGAGTCTCTAGCATTGTTGGAGGCTGGTCCTTTGTACTGTTGACTCAAAGGACTTGATCTAGACTCTAGGACACAACCATGACCCTGGTCTATACATGTTGGGTCATATCCTAACTTAGTGAACCTAGCCCAAATCCAACTATGGATCCAATAATCTCCCCCTATTTGGGTGAGGTCACTAATTACAGACTTAAACAAAATTGAAATAACAAAGCATGAAGACATATATCTGGCAGAAATAAATAATGCATGCAACAGATATATTTATACACAGTAAGCTTTGTATTATGAAAATGCAGTTTTCTAAGAATGATACCATAATCACATCAGTTCAGGTTTTTTACGTCTTTTGCTTCTTTTCCCTTGGCTTTTCTTCTTTGCTTTTATCCCAAGGCTGAGTTAAAATGATTTTCCTATTGGGATTGGCAGCTTCTTTCTTTGATATGTATAGATCTGCTTCTCCAATCACAGTCTAGGCAGAAACTCTGGGTACAATAGCCTCTGGATGTAATGTCATGCATTCTGCTGGATTAAACAATTTCTTACTGACTTGAAGCTTATCCAGTTCTGTTTCTCTATATGATGACATAGTTGTATACTTTGATGGATCTTCACCTATCTCTATAGCCTTCTTTATCTGAGATAGACCAATCAATTCTTGAAACCTAGCCATCTTAAAATTCGGATCATCATCCTGACTGATAGATGATTGATCATCTTGAGAGTGTAGCAGAGATGCAGGACTGAATTGAGTTAACTGTGCTTGAAAGTTTGTTTCCTTCCTGCTTTCATTACTCTGAGTGTATAGTGACTTTGGAGGTGCAGCTTCACTATATTTTCTTTTAGGTTTGTGTGATTCTGAATGCCTTCTTTCTTCAGCTTGTTGTTGGGTTGGAGAGAACTCTGGCTTTTGATAGATTACCTCCTTTATCTGCTCTGTATAACCAGTACTTCTTTACTGACTGCTTCCATGTGATTGATGTCTAGATGGCCTTCCTTGCCTTTGATAAGTTTTTGTGAAAGATGTAGACTTGGAGGGAGCATCTAAACTTTGAGGTGTTGTGCCTGAAGCACCAGCAGCTGGAGGAGGAGGAGGAGGAGGAGGATCCTTCCTGTATCTATGAACTGGGGGAGGAGAGTATTTTCTGCTTTTTTTTCTGGCCTTTTGTTCATTCTTTGAAAGCCACATCCAGGCTGGCATCCCTTTGTATGGGGTTATGTTTTGTAAAATATAGTAGGGTGTGTCATTTTTATTTCCTGGCTTAGGAGCAGAAAGAGGATGAGCCTTCCTTTTCTTAGAGATTTTCTTCCTCTTTGAGTCCTCCTCATCATCATCATCAGATTGAGGATTGTCATACATAGCATCAATTTGGCTTATTGTATCCTTGGAGATTTCTTTGTTGACTGGAGTGGGGACAACTTTAGCATGAGCTACTTCAGTTTCCATGGCAATATCTTGAGCTATCAAGTCATCCAGATTGGGGAGAGGGCTATCATCCATGATATAAGATGGCCTAGGAGGGCTAGATCTCTGATCATCAGACTTATTTTCTGGAGGAGTTGCCAAACTTTTCTTTATAGTGTCTAACACCTCTGAGCTAGCAGGAGAGGTATAGCACACCATTGCTTTTGATGATGGAATGGGGGGGAGGCAGAAATAAATGTATGACCCAAATACTCTTAGTAAAGTTGTTAGATTCACTTTGGATTTAATGAAGTAAATCCTTCCTGGCAGAATCTCTGGCAGAGTGATCTCTTGAGTATTTAACATTGTAATATCTGTTCCTGCTTCTGACACTTCTGTTGTTGTTGTTGTTGCTACTGCTGCTTCTGCTGTTGGTTCTGCTAGTGTTACTGCTGCTTCTTCTTATGTATCCATTACAACTGGTTCTGCTGTATCTGAGACCTGTACAACTAGTTCTACTGCTGTTGCTGCTACTTCTTCATGAAGTATCTCCCCTGCCTGGTTTCAGTAGATACTAAGGCCAGGCCCTCAAATGAAGAGGGAGCAGTAGTGAGGGCAGAGATCTGGACAGCAAGAGAGGATATGAAGGCAGCTAGAGGAGAAATGGCCTCTGCTATAAGAGATTTGAGTAGGGGTGTGAGGAGAGTAATGAGTGGGGTGATAAGAGATGGATCCAGGTTTAGTGAAGTTGATTGTGGGGCAGTAGCTGGTTGAGTGGAAATTGTAGTTGCTGGGGGGTGATAGGTGGAGATGGAATGGGAGTGTCTAGGAGGGAGTCATGTTGAGGAGAGGGAGTGTGTAGTGGAGAGGATAATAGGTTGAAGGAGGGGAGTAAGGAGAGGGTGGTGTGGGGAATAGTAGCAAGATGAGATGGAAGAGGGGATTGAGGTGGTGTTTGCAATGGTGTATCTTGTTGGGGGGAAGGTCTAGAAGAGGAAATATGTGTTGGAGATTGAAGAGTTGGGGATGATGAAGGTAGGGAAGTAGAGACTGTAACATGAGTTGAAGCTGGGGTGTGTTGAGTTGCTAGCAGAGATGAAGGTTGGAGAGTAGGAGATTGAGGAGTGGCTGGAGTAATGTTGGATGGAATAATTTTGGATGGGATCTCTTCAGAAGGGTGGGAAGTGGCTGGAACAGCCCTTGTACTTTCAGAAGCTTGGGTGGCAGAGGATGAAGCCTTAGAGGGCTTTGTGATTGTCCTCTCCCATCTACCAAATAAGGAACATGTGAGCCTTTTGCTGGTATTGATGAATGTGGTCTAGGAGACCAGTGATTTAGCAACCTTTTCTGTCAAGAAGATCCCTAGGATCCTTCCAAAGTTTACTTCCTTTTTACTATTCCTTTTCTTGATAAGATCAAAGATAATCTGTGCCCAGTTCACCTGCCTCTTGTTTACCACTGCACACATAACCAGAAATTGATGCCTGGTTATATAATTGCGTGCAGTGTGCTTGCCCAGCAAGACTTTCCCAATAATATCTGCGAGAAACTTGAACTCGGCAAATAGGTGTTTCTTCAGTAGTTTATTTGGGTTATCTCCAGAGTAACCCATCAGACTCAACATCATATCATATTCCTCATTATCAATTTCTAATTCTTCTTCTCCATTATCTAATCCAAATATTTCAGTTAGTGTAGAGGGAGTGAGAGAGATGGCAGTACCCGCTATTGATCCGGTCATTGTGTTGTCCTCGGTTGTAGACATAGTATAGACCCATTCTCTGATTTCTGTGTTGGGTAATTTCATTCTGATGGTCAGCAGATTTTTCAATTGTTGTTCTTCCAGCAGTTGCAGAATGTGGAGGAAAATTGGATAGGAGTGGTGGAAGGAGTCGAAATCCATGTCGAATCCGGTATCAAACCTCATTGTCGCAAGAGCGCCCGCTGGAATCGCCATGAGTGCACTTGCAAGAGAGAAAACGAAGATCAAGTGCAAAGGGAACATAAAGCGCGAGACGGATGTCGAAGAAAATCTAAATATAAGGTTTTCCGGAATATGAAACGACAGACTCCGGTCCACGAGAAATAAAAAAATATCTTCGTTCTGAGGTCGACGAAATAATTTAGAATTAAACAGTTTGTCGATCTCAGTCTGAAGGGTTGAAAACATTTCGTCGATCTCTGGTCGACGAAAGTTTTCTGAAGTAAGTTCGTCGATCGTAGGTCGACGAAGATCACTTACGACAGAGAGTTCGTCGATCTCAGGTTGACGAAAATCTCAAGAACCTTTCGTTGTTCGTCGACCTCCGATCGATGAAATTTGAAGATTTCTTCGAGTGCAGATAGAAACTAAACTAGGTCTTCTCCATTGATCATTCCAAGCTGATTTACAAAGAACAAGTGATTTCTTTTATCCAGGGGTTTGGTGAAAATATCAGCTCTTTGTAAATCAGTATAGATATAGACAAGTTTGATTTTATTTTTGTCTACACACTCTCTAATAAAATGATGCATAATGTCTATATGCTTAGTCCTACTGTGATGGACTGGATTTTGTGCTATGGCTATAGCACTTGTGTTATCACATAGTAGAGTTGAATTATTTAAGTTGAACCCATAATCTAGGAGTTGGTTCTGAATCCACAACATCTGGGAACAACAACTACCAGCTGCAATGTATTTTACTTTAGCAGTTGAAGTGGACATAGATGATTGTTTCTTGCAGAACCAGGACACTAATCTCATACCAAGGAACTGGCAAGTTCCTGAGGTACTATTTCTGTCCACTCTGCATCCAGCAAAGTCAGCATCTGAGTATCCAGTTAACTCAAACTCTCACTCAGTGGGATACCAGAGACCTAGACTAGGACAACCCTTTATATATCTCAAAATTCCTTTTAGAAAAACTAGATGAGATTCTTTAGGGTTCACCTAGAACATAGCACAAAGGCATGTGATAAACATGATATCAGGTCTGCTTGTTGTAAGGTATAGTAGGGACCTAATAATGACCCTATATAGTTTCTGATCCACAGGTCTCCCTTGTGCATCAGAGTCTATTACAACATTTGTAGCCATGGGTATTTTCTTTGCTGAGGCATCAACCATTCCAAACTTCTTGATAAGCTCTTTAGCATATTTAGCCTGGGAAATGAAGATGCCATCAGGAAGCTGCTTCACTTGGAGACCAAGAAAGTAGGAGAGCTCACCCATGCTACTCATCTCAAATTTAGAATGCATTAGATCAGAGAATCTTTTGCACAATTTGAGATCAGTAGACCCAAATATTATATCATCTACATAAATTTGTACTAACAAATTTTATCATGATGCATTTTAGTGAATAAAGTCCTATCTACTATGCCTCTTGAAAAACCATGCTCTAAGAGAAAGCTGTCTAAGGTCTCATACCAAGCTCTTGGAGCTTGCTTTAAACCATAGAGAGCTTTATGCAATTTAAATACATGAGAGGGATGATGTTGAGAAACAAAACCTGGAGGTTGCTCAACATAAACCTCTTCTTTAATTTTACCATTTAAGAAAGCACTCTTCACATCCATTTGATAAACTTTGAACTTTTTAAAAGTAGCAGAAGCCAGAAATATCCTTACAGCTTCTAGCTTGGCAACTTGAGCAAAGGTTTGATCATAGTCAATTCCTTCCTCCTGCCTATATCCTTGAGCAACAAGCCTAGCCTTATTTCTCACAATCACTCCTTGGGCATCAAGCTTGTTTCTGAATACCCATTTGGTTCCAATGGCTTGGTAGTCTTTTGGTCTTAGAACCAAATCCCAAACTTTGCATCTCTCAAACTAATTGATTTCTTCTTACATTGCATTGATCCAGTGGGGATCTTGCTCTGCATCAGTTATGGATTGAGGCTCAATTTGAGAGAGGAAACAAGCATGCATCAAGTCTTGGTTGAGTTGATTCCTTGTTTGTACACCTACTGTTATGTCTCCAATCACTTGGGATCTGTGGTGATCCCTTAGTGTGATAAGATAAGTAGGTGGAGTTGGTTCAGCCAAAACATTTTGAAGGAATTCCTCTTGTGGAATAACCTCTGTTATTGTAGGAAGTTCAGCTATTTACATAGTTTCTTCATCACTTTCTTCATTGACTTGTTGAGGAGGATGAGATAACTTTGGGGGTAAAGTGTAAGCCATCCAATTCCTCACACAAGTTGTGTACCTGCAAGGAGTCTTTGGTAGAAATCTCTTTCTCCTTATAAAACATGTTAGCCTCATCAAATATAACATGCATAGATTCCTCTATTTTCAATGTGGATTTATTAAATACCCTATAAGCTTTGCTGACTTGGGAATATCCTAGAAAAATTCCCACTACAGCCTTTGCTTCAAACTTTCTAATGTGCTTTTTGTCATTATTATGAATATAACATACACAACTAAAAACTTTAAAATAGTTGATTATTGGTTTCTTCCCTTTGAGTAATTCATAGGGAGTCTTATGCTTTAGTTTGTGTATCAAACTTCTATTCAGGACAATGTTTGTTGTGCTCACTTCCTCTGCCCAATAGGATAGGGGCATGTAAGCATCTGCAAGTAATGTGCCTGCAGCTTCAATGAGTATTCTATTTTTCCTTTCAGCTACCCCATTTTGTTGAGGAGTTCTAGGAGCTGAGAAACAGTGCCTGAAACCTTCCTTCTCACAGAACTCATGCATAAGAAGAGACTCAAACTATGTACCATGATCACTTCTGATCAATGCAACATGAGTAGAGTACTCAATCTGTACGGTCCTGAGAAAATCTGTAAGAACCTTGAAGGTATCTGACTTAGATCTCAGAAAGAATACCCAAGTGAACCTGGAAAAGTCATCTATAACAACTAAGGTATAAGCTTTCCCTCCTAGGCTTTGTACAGCCACAGGGCCAAAAAGTTCAATATATAGCAAGTACAATATCCTAGGTGAATCACTCTTATTAATGGATTTGAATCTAGATTTAGTTTGCTTGCCTAGTTAACAAGTCCTGCAGAGGCCTTCCTTCTTGTAGGGGCCCGAAGGTAAACCTCTAACAAGGTTGTCCTTAGATAGCCTAGCAATGTTTTTAAGATTTACATGTCCTAACCTTTTATGCCATAAGTCAATTTGACTACTAACTATATTGAGCAGGCATATGTCTGAAATAACAGAATGAAAATTTACTAGGTATATGTTTCCTTGTCTACTTCCAATTAAAATAGGTTGATGTTCTTTTGAAGTAATAATACAGGAACTAGAGTTGAATGATACCTGATAACCTTCATCACATAGTTAGCTTATAGAGATGAGGTTATGCTTCAGTCCACTTACATATGCAACTCTTTTGAAAGTTACTGCTCCAATTTTGACCTTGTCATAGCCTTCTGTTTGGCCACAATTGGAGTCACCAAAGATGACCTTTGGTCCTAGATTTGACTTGTAATCTATCAGATTGTCCTTGCTGTCTGTCATATGCTTGGAGCAACCACTATCCAGATACCAATGTTGATTGTATGCTGGACAGGTCTTCATCTGCAAACAAGACAATTAGTTGTTCTTGACCCAGGTAATCTTGGGTCCTTGTTGATTTTCTTAACTATAACTGGAGATGTAAGAGCATTCAGGTTGATCTTTATATCCTTTAGGATGGTATCTCCTAGGTGGAATTATCCATTGAGTGAAGGGGTTAAAGTTGTTTTTAGAATTTAAGTTTCTGTTATTAAGATCTGGGTTCGACGATCTCTGGTTGGATCATCGATCTGAGCTCGACGATGTTGGAGGAGATCGTCGATCTCTGCTCGAAGAGTGAAAATATACGTTCTTTTGGCACCAAAATTGTCGATCTCTAGTCGACGAACCATACTGGTATCGTCGATTATAGATCGGAGAATGATTGTTACTAAAGTTTGCGTTCAAAGATCGTCGTTCTGAGTTTGACGATCTGTTCATATATCGTCGATCTGAGTTCGACGATACTTGCTGAACATTGTTATTTTTGTTATTCTTCTGGATATTGAGTTTATTCTTGGTTTCAATTTGTTCAAGAATCTTATTAACTTTATTTACCTGTTCAGTATTCTTCTTTCCCTTGTCAGATATGAAGTTTACTGGTCTGGAAAGATTATTTTTCTTAATCAAGGGTGGATCACTAGAGGAGGCATCTAGTCCTAGTTTGCTATTGTTGGTCCTAGCATTTACAGTACTAGTGATATCTAATAATTGTAGACGTCTTCCATTCAGTGATTCTTCTAATTATTTTGCCTTACTTAGTTCAGTTTTCAGAAAGGATATTTATTTATTAGTAGACATTAGTTCATTGGTTAGTTTTGCATTTTCTGCAGTGATGTTGTCTAGGGTGTTTAACTTTTCTCTGAGAAGTTTGATTTCCTTCTTAGAGCTTATCAGGTCTAAGCATAAATTTTTATATTCAAATTTAAATTCATCTGACTCAAAATCATAAGAGGTTATTACCTGATCTTCAGTTAATAGAGATTCTTCATTATCTGATTCATCTGTGTCAGATCTGCTACTGCCTGCCTCAATAGCAATGAGGAAGACTTCCTTTGCTTTCTGCTCTTCTTCATCCTCACTAGAGCTGGAGGATGTAGATTCTTCTTCAGTATCACTCCATGTCTCAGCAACAAAGCCCTTTTCTTTCCTCTTTTGCTTGCTTGAGGAAGGCTTGTTGTAGTGACTCTTCCTTGAGTCCTTCTCCTTTCTTCTGTCCTTCTTCTAAGCTTCTAGAAACTCAGAAATGAAGTGCCCAGGTTTCCTGCAGCCAAAACAACTACTTCTTTAGAGTGTGTTTTGTCATATCTTGGCTTATCTTCATATTTGGAGGGTTTCCTTCTGAAGTCATTTCTATCCATCTTGAAGAATCTCTTGACAAAGAGACTCATCAACTCTTCATTTACTGGAATGAATTCAGAGTCTTCTGTAGCTTTGAAAGCTATGCTGTGCTCCTTCCTAGTTGGTGTAGGAGTCTTCACTTCAGCTGCTGGTTCCCTTACTTTGATCAGCTGCTCATAGGATTTTAATTTTCCTAGAAGAGATTCTGTTGAAATCTCTGTCATGCTTCTGGCTTCTCTGATGGGCCAGATTTTTGAGTCCTATGTGCTGGGATAACACATTAGGATCTTGTCATTCACATCAGTTAAAGTGAATTCTTTGTCTAGAATCCTTAGCTCACTGATGATGGAGCTAAGTCTGTTGTACATTACTTCTACTGTCTCTGCTTCATCCTTCTTTAAATTCTCATACTGAGTGATGAGATTTGACCTTCTGTCTTTCCTCTCATCTGCTGATCCAGCCACCATTTAGTTCAGGGAATCCTAAATCTCCTTGGCTGATTGACACTCAGCAACCTTTTGAAATATTTCATCAGACATAGTTTGAGCCAGTATATTCATTGCTTTGGAATCAGCTATCTTAGCCTTCTTTTGTGCATCTGTCCATCCATGGGGTGGAACTGCACTCAGGTTAGTTGATGTAGTTGAGGTTGAAGCCACTGGAGCTGGTGGTCCTGTTAAGATATAATTAAATATATCTTCATCAATAGAGTTCATGTAAAGCCAAATTCTTGCCTTCCAGATTGTGAACTTGGACAAGTTACACACTGGAGGTCTGGTGCTTGCATATTCTTTGTTCTGTGCCATGCTGTATGTATAAATCTAGTAATGATAAAAAAGAACAGATCTAACTTAGGATCTTTGGTTCAAGGGTTAGCTTGTACAACCAAAAGAACTACCTCTGATACCAATTGAAAGTTAGGATTAGATCTGATATACTCTAGAGGGGGGGTGAATAGAGCATGTAGGTATAATTTAAATTTTTTATGAACTATAAGATGTACTCCTAACCTTGGATACTATATAAAAGAAACCAAAGAGAAATAAGTGTAAACACAGAAAGACCTATATATCACAGCCACAGCAAGAACAAAAAGAAAGAGAGGAAACCAGACGGCACAAGAATTTATAGTGGTTCCCTAACCTCGGTACGTCCACTATTCTACCACCATGGTAGGAATCCACTCAGAGTTTTGATCAGGTGCCTGACACCAATGAGCTTTTGATCAAGTGCTCAACAACCAAACCTCAAGTCTTTTGATTAGGAGACTTGCAACCAAGAATCAATTTTGAAGGGAGATGACAACCCTTTTTACAGTGGGAGGTGAAAGAATGATTGTGTCTTCTCTTTCTCAATTCAAACAACTTAGAAGACTTGTGGATTTGATGGTAGCAAAAGCTCCCCCTGAGATGTTGCTTGTTCAGGATGATGGAAGCTTTGCTGTAGGGTGATAGGCCTTCAAGCTTTCAATTTTAGACAAGAAGAATTTCATGAACTATTTTTACAGATGTAGTATTGTTGTCCTTCAGAGAGTTCCTGAGAAGAAGACACTTAATTTGGATGGTTGTTCTTCTTCTTCATAATTGTTCTTCTTCTTGTCTAGCTGCTGTTGATTCTTGACTGATCAATTTTCAATCTCCAGAATTCGGTGTGTCTGTTGATTATTGTCTGTATATTATCTGTTCTATTTTGGAAGGGAAAATCTGTATGTTTTATATTTTCCGTGAGGAAGTCTATTTGAATTTTGAAATCCTTCTGCAATTAATGCTGGCGGCCTTGGAATATTTTTGGCTTTGATTTGTTTCCCCAACTGTCCCTTATAAAAATGGCAGGCAACAATTCTGATGAATACCGTAATTAATGCTTTTGTCTAACGGTAATATTCAGAGAATATTAGAGCACTAATTACTCAGGAATTATTGCCACGTAATAAGGACAAAAGAGGGAAATTTCCAAGACTGGATTCGTCGACCCGAGTCCACAGTTCGTCGAGTTGAGAATATCTATTCGTCGAGCTGAGATCCAAGAGCGTCGACCTCTGAATGCTGCTTGATAACTTTCTTCTTCTATGCATCAAGTTCATCGAGCTGAATCTAAGATCGTCGAGCTGAGCCCTGAGAATAGAGTTAGTCCAGCTGGGGTCCAAGATCATCGAGCTGAGTCTATAGTCTGGACTTAGAATATTTTCTGATGTAGAGTGTTGAAGTATCATTTTGGCGTTGAGTGTGATGTCCTCTGGCTTTGAGTGTTAACTGACCATTCTGGCATTGAGTGTAATTTCATCTGGCTTTGAGTGTTAACTCACCATTCTGGCGTTGAGTGTAATGTCATCTAGCGTTGAGTCAAGTGTCATCTGGCTTTGAGTGTTAAATCATCTCATCCAGAATTAGTCAACCCTAGCCCTAAAATGGTCAAAGTGCCCTAATTAAGGGTCAAGTGGCCTCTAAGGTGCCAAACCGACCCTACCCAACCCTTCCTAGACCTTATGGGAGTTTAATGGGTCACCAAAGACCCATTGGGGTCAACCCAAGAGGTCAAGTTGACCAAAGTCAACCCAAACCCTAATTAGGTCAAATTGCGCAAAGTTGACCTAAGTGGGCTACATTAAGCCACAAGTGGACTAGGGTGATGTCAATGGGATCATTTATACCCCATTTGGTAAGTCACATCACCCTAAATGACCTAGGGCTAGGCTTAAATGGTTAGGGTTAGCCAAGCTCAAAAAGTGGAGAAATGGCAAGCTCAAGCTCAACCCACTTGGGCCAGGCCCAGGTGAGGTGGCCCACTAGCCTCATGAGGTCTATAATTACATAATTAGCCATTCATTTTCTGGGAATAGTGACTAGGAGAGAGAAAGCTCCACTTCCCCTTTAATGGAGGAGAGAGAAAGTGAGGAGAAAGAGGCCATTCATGGCCAAGGAAGGCCAAAGGCCTCTCCACTAAATTCCAATAGTTTGATTCATCTCCCCCATCAGTTCTGAGAAGATTAATGGGTTTTGCAGGCCCTTTCAGTTGCTGGTTGCACTGAACCACCATTTCGCGAAAATGAACTTCCATGACCATTAATGGTGCATTGAAGCTTGACCCCTCCCCTCCACCCTTTGATTATTTTAAAAGATTTACCAGCTGTAAGGAGTCGTTTCCACTCTTTCCCTGAAGAAATTGAAGCATCTGGCTTTGTAGTTGCAGAGCACTGATGCAATCTCGGCAAGCGCACCGATTCTAGTCAAGTAATAAACTGGGGGAGTTATCCTCCATGTATCGAATCTCTCGAGGAGTGCAGATTGGGAGTGTGTTCTTCCTCGTTAGAAAGTGATTGCAAATGCAACAAAGGTTTGGGGGATGAGTTTTTGTTCTACAACGACTAAAATCAATTACGCGGGTCGCCTTCACCGCTTCGCAAGGGTGGAAAGCTCCGATGAGTATTAGGGCGTACGGTCGTAACTGTTGAGGGTCGAAAGCACCTCTTCGCCAAGCCAGACCCTAACACATGTTCGTGCGGCGCATCACCAAGCTACAACCCAAAGCAAGAAAAGGAAGTAAAGCTATACAAAGAACTACAACAACATTTGTAATAAAAAACTATCATGAACATTGTTAATAGCTCCTAGCAAGTTTAGCAAACATCCCAAGAAAATAAACAACATCCAAATGAGAGTGAAGAGGAGATTTACAACCCAATGCATAAAGGCTAGCAACGATTCT
This sequence comes from Platanthera zijinensis, assembly GCA_039513925.1. Lineage (NCBI taxonomy): Eukaryota > Viridiplantae > Streptophyta > Magnoliopsida > Asparagales > Orchidaceae > Platanthera > Platanthera zijinensis. The sequence continues at coordinate 36,517,375 of CM077090.1, forward strand.
CAGTCGGAGTCAAAGGTTGTCGGTCTGCGTCTGGGCTCGGTCAGTGATTGAGGTCCGAGGAAGCCTGAAGTGCTGTCACCTACTTTAATGGCTTTTTCCGCGTCTTCTTCATGAACCGTGAAGGTTGGTAGTCGTCGGAAAACTCTCCAATAGCAGCGAGAAGGAGCTCCAAATGCTCCTCTTGAGTAGGAGATGAAGGAAATGGCAGAATATCTTCGCTTGCGGTGAAATTTGGAGGAAGAATGGTGGACAAACAAGCTCTCCAAGGAGGAGAGAGGAAAAAGCGGCCAGAGGGCAATTTTCCCGCTCAAAGGGGCGAAAATGGCCGAAGGATCCCGCGTTCAGTCAACTCTTGAACTTAAATGCAAGAGGTCAGAAAAATGGTCACACACAGTTTGGCGCACGAACGTGGGTTAACCGTGCGATATTAATTTCTAGGATAAAGCTTGTGTACGAAGATGCGTTGACCCATGCATTTTACTCGCGCATGAACGCTACCGCTCATGCGTGAAGGAAAATGCACGGGAAACCACAGAGCACTGGAATACCCGGCAAGCAGGTGGAACTGGGCATTTAACTCGCGTATGGGCACTTTTGTCCATGCATGAACAAATCGCACGATTAACCACAGAGCGCTATAAACTAAATAGCTATAGGAAAAATGTGTGTTTCCTTCGTGCACGGTTCAGAAGAAACCATGCGTGAAGATCGTCGAGCTCCACTCGACAATATTCGTCGAGCTCCACTCGACAATATTCGTCGAGCTCCACTCGACTATTTTCCTGTTAAACAAAATGCATGATCGGGCATAAAGCGTGCGCTAAGGAAACGCACGACCGTGCATTTTCCACAAATCAGAATTCCTGATTTGGGGAAAATCGACCACCTGCACAGCAAAAATCAAATCTAGAGCACAAGCTCCCGGCACCAATACACAGCATAAAACAACCAAATCCGCACGGGGAGTACCCCAGTACTTACCCCTGACATCCCGGTGCAATTTGCAAACCAAAATGGGCCGAAACAGTGCAACAATGGCCAAGTGAAGACCTAATCAAATATATCACTTTTCCTATCGAAATAGTAGTGCACATGGAAGATAATAATCCCAGGTGAGTCTGAAAAATCGTATAAAAATCGGATTCATCACACCACCAGAATTAAACATTTGCTCATCCCGAGCAAATCAACCCTAACGCGGATGAGAAAAATAGCTTAGCTGGCCTAAAACTGCGCAGCGGAGTACCATGCGAAATCGCATGCTCACGCTCTTAGGAATATCGTAGAAGGAATTTCTTATTATGCACTAATAGCCTATATTTTTCTAAAGGAATATCAAAATACTATTACTACTCTACTATAGAATCGAGGGGAATCATTCGGTCACGCGCAAGGAGAAAGTAGACAAACACTGAGTAGAGCATTGCTAAAGCAAATGATCAGGATAACCTCCAAAGGAATCCACAAATATCGATGAACATAAGCTCGCTCATTCACACTCTCTCCACGATACTAGTTTGACTCAAGCATGAATCCGTAGGACTTGGAATATAATGGAGGCTTAGGCTAAGGTGGGGTATACAAAGATAAACAAGACGGACACGCACAACCCAAAATGAGACTGCCTGAAAACACTCACAGCTACACGCAATGACAAACATGCTCACCACACCACCAGAATTAGGCTTTTGACATTGCGTGCACACACATAACGATCACAATATAACAAAATTTCACAACTCCACAACAAAAGATTTTTTTTCTTCTCTTTTTTATTTTTTTTTCATTCCACATTGGGAATCTTCATTTTCATTTCATTTCATTAATTTTTTATTTTTTTTCTTTAACCAAATAACCAAAACGAGCTGAAAACACGGCAACACCACAAGCGGCACAAAGCTCCCGCATAACAACCACACATAACGGAAAAAAAGCTACAAAAAAACAAACCAACCGAGCGACCACATTCGGGTGTGCGAGTAGGAAAGGCTATATGGCTTTGGTAGCGAGGCGTAGGGATGCCAAAGGAAGGGACAGGCTTAACGGGGATAGCAATGGATAGGCATTGGGAATGGTACAAGGATCAAACTAGAACAAAGTGACGACCTACATCACGCGCGCACTTGACTAACCATGCATCCATGCTTCGAGAGTAGCTAGGGGTCAGTTCTTAGCCACTGTGAAAGACAATCCTTCCTCCCGACTCGAGCAATACGAGGCTAGCGATGTCGACACACATCCCTACTGTACCGTTTTATTTGCACCGGATTCGAAGTAGGCGAGTAGAATAAACAAGATATACGCCAATAGAAATAAAATATGCTATAAGTATAAAAGGAATGTAATTCTGCACGTATTCCTAAATGATACATGAGCACTCGATTAGGAGCCCTCACGGAGGCAACATTTTACTCCGCCTCGCAATCGTAGGCCAGTGTCGAAATTTTCCAAATTGCACACTAGTGACAATAAAACTCACGACGTGCTACTATTCAAGCACGCGCTCAAGTGTGGTGCAGTGGTATGCAATGCCAATCAACATAGAAAACAAATGAATATATTCTTCTAGTATGAAAAAGGTAAAATGCACGTGCGTGAGTACCCCACATAACTCTCCCCACCAGACTTAGCCTAAACATCCTAACACCATAATGTGATCATGAAATTAAAAAGCAAGTAAGGAGAAGGGGTTACCCAATGCTCAGAAATGAGCATACCAGAAGATTGGCGTTAATTTCTGTCGAAAGTCCACGGCCCAAATGAACTCCACCTGCAAACGAAAATACCTCCAAGCATAACAAGCCTTACTAAAGAATATGCACATAAAAAAACTAAAACAAAATAATGGGTTGTCTCCTAGGAGCCACTTTTCTTTACTGTCCTTAAGTGGATCAAATACCTGTATTAGCAGTTTTATATAAAGTTCAAAAGCATAAGCGCAGTACGCAACGATTAAGTCCAAAACATCGCACACAATATTAAGCAAAAATTATACTAGAAAAGAAGAAGAAGAGGGCCTGGAGATCCTTCACATCTCAGCTAACCGCTGACTTGTAATAGATCCCCCCTGACACGCGAGACGAGGGAGAAGCGCAAGCTTTAGGGCTCAGGGAAGACCAATCTCCCCTGCCCCTAGCCTCTTCCTTCTCATGCCGGCGAGCAAAATCCAGTGCCTTGCGCATTCACAGTTCTTTTATTCGCGATTCTATGGATGGAGATCGCCAAGGTGGTACAACCACTCCATCCAATTCAGCAGTAGCTCTAGCTTTTCCGTCCAGAGGTATCCTTTCCTCACCCGCGGCGGGTGATAGATCAGCCCAAGTAACATGTTTTATAGTTTTACACAAATTATTAGTCTCAATATGAGTTTTGATTCCAAATTTTGCACGCTTTCAACAGCCGTGCTCTGCTCCTTAGTCTCAATAATATGTCTCTCACTCCGATCACTACTACCCTTCTCATCTATAACTTGTTGCACTCCAAGCAACTCCATTTTTGTTTCTCCTTTCTACAACACACCTATCTCAACAACACTAGGCAACCCGTTAGATAACACAACATTCAATTCCTGTAATTTTCTGGGATCATTAAAAATCATAGAGGTAAGGGACGGAGGTAAAGGTGCATCAACCTTGGAAGCCAAGGTGATGCCGCTCGCATTAAACTGCAACGTCTCCCCACTAGATTTCAGGAAGGGGACCCCTAAGATGAGTTTTGAAGCATTCCCCATTGGTCTCAGCACCTGGAAATCAGTGACTACCACAGCCCTGTTCAACATCACTTCCACCTCCTTTATCTCACTGTCGGTCTTCACTACCGACCCATCAGTTAGCACGAGTAATTTCCGAACATTCAACTCGATATTTAAATTAAATTTTTCAACATCTTGCAAAGCAAGAATGTTGCAAGAAGATTCAGATTCACATAGGGCCGCTGTCACTACCTCCTTTATTTCACACTTCACAGCCACTTTATTTTTACTACACTCATCCGTCACTACAAGAAAATAGACTTTTAGTGATGAAATATTTGCCTTCATTAAAAGTATACTTTTTGTGAAGATAATATAGGTTGGCCACTAAATGATGATTTCCAATTAATTAGTGAATAAAATAAATTTTCGGTCACTAAAAGTATTTTTTTAGTGACCAAAATAATATTACGTAACAAAAAAATAATTTTTAACAACCAAATTAAACTCTGTCACTAAATAAGACTATTTAGTAACAAAATATAATGGTCACAAAATAAAATACAAATTATAATTAAGAATATCCTGCCTTTATTTTGGATCCCGTATTTATTTTCATTTCTTTTATTTAGGATCCCGCCCCTTCCGCACATAGCTCTGCCCATCGCACTATAAAAGCCCTAACAAACCCCCTCACGACCTTACACCTCTCATCGCAGTTCTAATATCGTCACTCTGCCCCTTTCGCATGTCGCAGATCTTCCACCCTCTCCGTACTTCGCAAGTCGCGGAGGCCATCGCAGGTCTTATGCAGTCGCAAATCTACGATCGTCGTAGTTCGCCACTACTAGGGACAACTATCGCTGCCACTGCTGGGACAACTACTGCCCTCCAATGTGAGTTTAGCCTCCCCCGTCTCTCCCCAACCCCCATTTCAGCTTCCCTTCAATTGCCTAATGTGAGCAGTCATAATCGCTCTGCCTGTCACTGTTCTTACACGGTGCCGAGGAGATCTACTGTAATTGATTGTTGTATGGAGAGTTATTTTTATGTGTTTTTAGTTTGATTCCCTTTAGATAAGATGATGAACAGTAGGTCAAGGTTATAAATGTGCGTTTCTTCTTTGTGTTTCTATTTGAGTCATGTTGTTGAAATTGAATGTTGAAAGGGTTGTTTGCTGTTTGAGCCCGTGGAGACATAAGTGTAGGATAATGATGATGAATGTTTGAGTTTGTTTCCTTGTGTAGTGTGAGTCCCATTGATGAAGTTTGAGAACTTCCTGTTGTTGTAGTTGATGAGATTTCTAGTTGCCTCTTGAATTCTAGTTTATGCGAGAAAATGAAGAAAAAATTTATCTGCGAGAGAGTTTTAAGCGGATTTGATAAGATTTTTAATTTCCAGCAATTAGACTAGAGTCCATGGGTTGCTTGAGACTTGAGAGTGCAGAATGAGGAGTCAAAAAAGAACCAGACAAAATTAGCATTCCAAAGATTTGAAAAGAGAGAATAAATGCATATTCACAGGGATAAAAATAGTTCAAAATAATTTTAATGGATCAGGTTTAACTCAACAACCAAACCCACAAGGTTTCGACACAAATAATTCGTATTATTAATTACTCAAATCTCCTCTCGAAGTTTGCAAAATTACAAGTTGCACCTCTCTCTATCTTTAAAAATTACATAAATCTCCCCTAAAAGGTCTATTTTTCCAAGTTAAACAAATATTTAAAGGATCCTTTACTGGACCTTCCTTATAAGTTTGTAAAATTTACAAGTTGCACTCTATCTTTTGAAAATACAAAAACTCTCTTATAAGGGAAGTATTTTTGTGCATACATGTTTGGAAATGTAAACTTATATGAGAGATTTTTGTAATTTTAAATGATAGTGGGGTGAATTCTACAACTATATTAACTCTCGAATGGACCTCAAGTCCAGGTATTTTTTAATATTCTAGAAGCAAGTAAATAAATATAGATTATGAGTCAAACAAAAGAAAAAGAAATGATAATGAAAGATGCAAGATCTCTTCTCACAATGTAATTCCAGGGGTGCAATTAAAAATATATAAAAATGACCTAAATTCTCACAATGTAATTCCAGGGGTGCAATTAAAAATATATAAAAATGACCTAAATTCTAATTTTCTTTCTCTCCTCTATCTAATCTTGCAGTGCAATGGATAAGAGTTGGATGGATCTCAATGATCGACGACAACCAGCTTACATTAATGGAGTGAATGACTTCCTTGATTTTGCTTTTAAACATTCTACTAGGGGAAATAATATTCGTTATTCTTGTTGTAAATGTGGAAATATTTTCTTTCGCACTCGAGATATTGTGTTTGGGCACCTTATTTTGAATGGAATTATCAGGACTTATAAATCGTTGTCATTTCACTGTGAGGATAACTCGTTTTATTATAGCATTATTTCAATTCTTGGTGAGGAAGAACAGGAGATTTCAGAGAATGATGATATGCAGGCTATGCTGGATGATTTTAATACTGGTTATAATAATATGAATGAGATTGCAGAAGAATGTAATAATGATAATCCAAATTAAGCAATTAGAAAATTTTATGATTTGTTGAATGATGTTGAAAAAGAATTATATCCTGGTTGCAAAGAATTTTAAAAATTTCAATTTCTAGTTACTTTATTGACACTTAAAACTGATTCTGGATGGACAGATCGATCTTTTATCTGAATTGCTTAAAGTATTAAAACGGGCAATCCCTTTTTGTAAAACACTGCCAAGTAGTTTCTATGAAGCTAAAAACTACATGCAAGAGCTTGGAATGGGTGTAAGAAGATAGATGCTTGCTTGAATGATTGCATTCTCTACCGTGATAAATTTGCAGATTATATAAGTTGCCCTACTTGTAGCACATCCAGGTGGCAATCAAGCAAGGACTCCGATAATTCAAAAGGTAATATGCTTTCAAAAAGAAGTAAAAATATACCAAAATAGATATTGAGACACTTTCCTTTAATACCTAGACTTCAAAGGTTGTATATGTGCTCTAGAATGGCCAAGGAGATGAGGTGGCATAAAGAACAATGATGTGATGACGGTAAGTTGAGACATCCTACTGATGCATTTGCTTGGAAATCATTTTATAGAAAACACCAAGAATTTTCATGGGACATGCGAAATGTTAGACTTGGTTTAGCAAGCGATGGGTTTAATCCGTTTGGTCTTATTAGCACAAATTATAGTGAATGGCAAGTTATTTTAGTCCTATATAATTTGCCACTAAGGATGTGCATGAAAACACCTAGTTTAATAATATCCTTAATTATTCCTGGTACAGGGTAACCTTGGAATGATATGGATGTGTATTTTCAGCCTTTGATTGATGATTTGAAACATTTATTGGAAGTTGGGGTTTATACATACGATGCTTATGGAAAGTCCAATTTTAATATGCGTGCTGCTTTGTTGTGGACAATAAATGATTTTCCTGCTTATGCGAACCTATCAGGATGGAGTACTAAAGGTAAGCTAGCATGTCCTTATTACAACAAGGATACTTGGTCTTGTAGATTGAAGAAAGGGTTTAAGATAAGTTACATGGGAAACAGACGCTTTCTGGTTCCAGGACATAAATGGCATAAAGATAAGAAGTCTTTTTTATGGAACAATAGAAATGCATTCTATGCCAAAAGACCTATCAGGGGATGATATTTTAGAACAACTAAAAGAATGTGATAATGTGATATTTGGAAAGCATCAAAAAAAAGCAGGATGAAGTATCTCTACCTTATAATTGGAAAAAGTTAAATATTTTCTTTCAGTTACCATATTGGAGAACACTTGAGATACGATATTGTTTAAATTATATGCATATTTTAAAAAATATTACTAAAAATATATTGGGAAATATGTTGAATATTGACGGAAAAACAAAAGATGATTTGTCACCTAGACTAGACCTAAAAGAAATGGGTTTGAAAAAAGAATTACATCTGATAGAGAAAGATGGTTATTATATAATTCCACAAGCTTTTTATACTTTAATGCTAGCTGAGCGAAGGGCAGTATGTCATTTCTTAGAGAATAAAAAAGTTCCAGATAGTTATTCGTCTAACATAAGAAGATGTGTAATTTCTAAGGAAGGTAAGGTTTCAAGAATGAAGGCTTATGATTGTCATGTTTTTATGCAAGATCAACTTTCTCCAGCTTTTTGTGGTATTGTTCAAAAAGAGGTTTATGATCCGCTAGTTGAATTGAGTCTATTTTTCAAGGAGTTGGGCTCTAAGACATTAACTATTGAAGTGTTGGATAGACTTGAAAGTAATATTCCTATCATACTTTGCAAACTAGAGAAGATATTTCCCCCTTCTTTTTTCACAATCATGATGCACTTGCCAATTCATCTTGCACGAGAAGCCAAAATTGCCGGTCCGATTCATTATCGATGGATGTACCCAATTGAGTGGTACACATTATTTTTTCTTTTAGATTTCTTTTGTTGATTTTACACATTCTTATATAATCCTTGAATTTTGTAAAATAGATATTTACAAACACTTAAATCTTTTGTAAGAAATAAAGCAAGCCCAGAAGGTTCAATGGAAAATGGTTAACTAGTACATGAGTGCTTGACATTTTGTTCAAGATACATGAGTAAAATTGAGACAAAGTTGAACCGTCTAACTAGAAATGATGAAGGAAATGATGCACAAGATTCAAGATTATCCATTTTTCAAAAGTTGGGGAGGTCACTTGTCAAAGGATTTGAAAATAATTTCACATATGAAGATTAGCATCGTGCTCAATCATACATATTTAGAAATTGTCCAGAAGTGGAACCATTTATAAAGTAAGTCTCGCAACTTTGTTCTATAAATACATATTAAAAAATTATAATGCAATTATTTCGTTGATCATTTTCATTTATAGGGAGCATCAAAGGAAACTTGAGCAAATATCTTCTAAAGATGTTGAAAGAAGACACGAGTCCACCTTTGTTAAATGGTTTGAATTATGGGTAAATTGGTAGTATAATATAATTTATTTTATGTATTAAGAAGTTATTTTATTATATTTTAATTTAACATGCTCATTTTCAACATGCATCAAAGTTGTATTATGAAGGGGATCTAAGAGTTAATGAAGAATTTTTACAGTTAGCATGTGGTCCATGGAAAGGGGCGACACATTTTACTGGTTACATTGTTAATGGCTTTAGGTTTCGTACTTATGATAGTAAAATCAGGCATAAAACTCAGAACAGTGGAATCATTGTAAGCGGTGATGAAGAGTCAGGTGGCAGAGAATATTATGTAGTTCTAAGAGACATTATTCAATTAGATTATGGTGTTGAACGCCAAATTGTTCTATTTAAATGTGAGTGGCGGGATACACACCTTGAAGGCAAAGGTTATAAGAAGGAATTAAATAGAATTATTTTCGTTAATGTAAAACATAATTTGAGAAACAATGAATCTTATGTATTAAATTGCCAAGTTGAACAAGTATATTATATAGCCAATAACAAAAATAAAGATTGGAGATTTGTAATAAAGACAACGCCTCGTCACTTTTATGATGTTCCTCCCAAAGATAGTGAAGTCTTCAATGAAGAAGAAATTCATTTGTATGATATAAATGTTGGGTTAAACCCATTACCTGATATTGTCATAGATGATGATGACACAGAAATTTTATTACAAAGAACTGATGTTGAAGCCATGACAATTAAGAAAAGAGATCATTCATGCCTAAGTAGAGGTCTGAATGAAGAAGACATCGATGATGATACTATAGACATCGACTCTGAAGATCATGTGGAAAATGAGGATGTTTAATGCTATATTTTATCCCCTTTTTTGTTACTTTCATTTTTGTGTATGTTTTTTAAGTCAAACATGTATTTTTTTCTGTGGAACTAAGTTCTTTTTCATATTTATTTATGTTAATCAAAATGTATGAAATTTTCTTCATTCCATTATTATTAACCATGTTTCTTAGTTTAATTTTTTTGAATATATATCATATCTTTTTCCAGGTAGTTAAGAAGAATCTATGGAAGAGAAGCCAAAGATTAGCGCTAAAATTAAAGATTCTCACGTAGAAAGACCTAATTCACTGGGTTTGCAAACTAACTCATCCAAATTTCACCCACGAACCACTGCTGCACATCTTTGTTCTTTAGCTAGTTCATTTAATCATCAGGATAATACAAAGGCTAAAACACATAAACATATAAAATATAAACCGCATCAATCTACCAAATTAGATGCAGCACAATCTATAAAAGAAAGAGCAACACAACCTACAAGTATTACATCCTACCATCAGCCACTAATACACCCACGTTCATCACTTCAGTTGGATCAAGATTTTATAAATGAAGAGGGGAATGCAAATGAGACTGGGTATGAACTTCATCGTATTGAGCTTGATGTTGATCATGTACATTCAGATATAACAGATCTCAGGCATGGTAATATTGATGGTACATCTAACTTTTTTGTAATTTAAATTCATTGTTTCTTTAGTGTTTTAACATTACAATGCCAATCAACAGGTACATGTGAAATTAAGAAAAAAACATGTGGTCCGATAATTGGGATTAGATGGTCTAAGAGACAATATCATTGTGCGGAAAAGGTAGAAGTTCAAATTCCTGCGGACCTTCGCAGAATAGTTGGTGAAAGATCTCAAGAGCGTATCACAAAAAGTGGGCGCATTGTAAGGCTATATGCTCCTTTTAATGTTGTGAATTGGGCCCATATTCCAGTTGATATAATCAATAAAATATTTGATATTATCTGCATAAGTATTGAAATTGTTGCAATTAATTATATGAATTGAATATGATGTTTTCTTTTATGAATTTGTATTTTAATTTTAGTTTATTGTTTTTAATCTGAATTTAGTCTCCCAAAGGAGAATCATTTGATTGAAGACCTTATATCTTCACTTTGCCGAATCTATAATGTTTGGCGTGCTCGTTTGCATAGTGATCATTATTTAAAATGGAGTACCGATGCACAAAGACGCGATCATTGCCCTAAAGAAATCAATCCTGATCAATGGAGTTGGCTAATTGGTTATTGTGGCAGTGCCAAGTTCAAGGTATAAAAACATAAATATTAAATTTTCTTATTGGAAATCCTAACATATTTATTTTCTTATTAATTCATTGCAGAAGATTAGTGATGTGAATAAAAAAATAGGAGCCAACAAAAAATAAAATCTCATGTTGGCACAAAGTCTATAGTGCGAACTGTATATGAACTAGTAAGATTTTAAAGGTTTATATAATTATGTTAATGCTTTCAAATTGTCATTATACTTCAATTTTATGTCTTATTGATTTCTAAATGTAGAGACAAGTTTATTGCACATGAAGAACAACAATTGCCTATATACATGTGATTGTGGGAGAAAACAAAAAAAAGGAAAAGAAAATCAGTGGATGGATAAAGCTGCAGAAGAGGTATACTAAAAGCTTTTGGAACTTTATGAGGAACAAAAAAGAGACAAAGGAGAAGACAAATTGACTTGGAAGAAGCCTACACAATGGTACTTAGTAAACGATAGGGTTATATTCTCGGAATGGGGCCAGGGAAAAAACCTTTGGACCGTGAAAGTACTAATGGACAACATCTCTGAACACAAATACGAGCTGAAGTAGGAGCAGAGATGGCTACACGTATTCAAGAAATGGATGAAAGAATGACTCAAAGAGAGGCACAAATGGAGCAAAGAGAGGCACGCATGGAGCAAATGGATGAGCAAAGAGAGGCACTCATGAAGCAAATGGAGGCACGAATGATGGCCTTCATAGAACGAAGAGTACTAGAGGATCAGATGGACATCAGCTAGAGAATATTTGGCTAGTTATGACGATGAATAACTTCTTGTTTGGATTAGTTTTTAATCTGCTTTGGTGTAATTTTGCATTTTATTGCCTTTCATGAGCTATTTTTTTCACTGGTGGTACTCCAAAAATCTTTATGTTGTTCATTGAAATTTTCCCATCGCTGGTAGTGTTATTAATGCATGCATGACTGTTATTTTCACAAACTACTCACAATGTAGTGTCCACCTCTGGTTGGAGCTCAAATCGACAGCCACGTGCTGCCAACAGAAGAGATATGGGTGTCTCGCACGATGATAATGACGAGCCCGCACGATCGGTGATGAGCCCGCATGACGACGATCGGCGATGGTGCCTCACACGAAGACGATGACGAGCCATCCTCCCCTCCATCTGATGATTCCAGCCCTCTGGACGACGACGACGCAACATCTCAGGTATGAATGAATTCCTTCTATGGTTCCATGACGACCGGCGATAACTCCTCACATTTGAATTTTTGTACATTCTTATTCTTTGTTGTTGCATACTGCTAAGTGTAGTAGAAGTTCACTAGGCTATGGTCTGTTCGGAGAAGCAAAGAGGGCTGTAAAGTAGCTGTCGGTGGGAGGGGCTGGTCGAGATATAGGTTTGCTGTATAGTGTAGTTGGAGGTATTGTGGGATGATTGTGGGAAGGTTAAGAGGAGCAGTAGAGTGGGAGAATTACTGTAATGGGTCTAGTGAGGGATGTCTCACATATAGGTGGGGGAGGGTTGGTCTTGCTCTTGGGCTGCAGAATAGGGAGCTGGCTACTGCTGGAAACTGCAGGTGCAGGTGCTGGGAGGATTTCTAGATGGGCAATATTCGCTAAAAATATGATCATATTGCTAGTCTTTAAATAAGAAAAGGCGAGAATGCCTGCAGAATATGTTTTGTGAATCGCAGCCCGCGATTTAGAGTCGTGAAAATCTTTCACGACTTAATGGCTCCGTTTAGGGAACTTACTTTTATCGGTCAAGCGGTTACCACCGCATGAACCGGACCTTAATTAAGATATAGTTCATGTTGTCGTAACCACTTGACCGGTGAAAATAAGTTCCCCCAAACGGAGCCAAAATCGGGCGAATTTTGTGATTTTGGGCGTGGGCAGTGTGAGTCGCTAGATCAGAAAACTTTGTTCGTCATGGTGGGATGAAAATTTATGACGTGAAAGTCGATTGTTGATTCAAATTTTATTTTTTATAAGAGTATATATTTAATTTTGGTAATCAGTTCATAAATACCTTACAAGTTACTAAGATTTTATTTTGAACGGTTTACATGCGAATACTTTTGAGAATTTTCCGAAACTATTCTCCGGTATTAGAACAAAGAGTGTTGCAATCCCTGGAAGATCTGCGCTATTTATAATTACAACTTCAGATCCAGAGTTCCTGGCAACTAGGCTTTACCAGAACTGCTCCATGGAGGTAACTAATTATTATAAATTCATTTGGTTAAAGAAAATTAATTAAGAAATTATATAAAAATGATTAGTGTTTAATGATCAGGATTGGACTCTGGCAAAGATGATGGTGAGGCCTACATCATTCTTCAAGGAAGATTTGAGTAAGAGAGCTGCTTTCTCGGAGGAGAGGTATGGATCAATGGACAAAGTGTTCATGCTCTACGGAGAAGACGCCTCATTGACTCTCGATTATCAGCGATGGATGGTTAAGAATAGTCCGGTGAAGGAGCTGATGGAGATCAATGGTCCAGATCATATGCCCTTGTTGTCCAAGCCACAGGAGCTATGCCAATGCATTGCCACCATTGCTAACAGCTGTATACGCTAACTGATGATGATTATGACTGTCAGTGTTTAGTTAAAGGTGTTTTGATTCTACTCATTAAACAAGTCTTCAATTGTAGGCTCCATTGGTGAGAATGGCGAACTTGTTGTATTATACCCATCCAAACAAGCGAAGGATGGAGAAAAAATGTTCAAATTTAATAAAGTCTATGGACCATCAGCTACTCAAGGTTCCTACTTTTATCCCTGCAAATCAAATTTTCCTAGATGTCTTCAATACAGATTCATACATGAACTTTCTAGATAAAAAATATTGATAACATAGAATTTGAATTTGAGAGTCCGTGCTTAATAATTATTTGGTTGATTCATACATTGATTGATGTTTTAATAGGGGAAGTCTTTTTGGACATCCAGCCTCTAGTACGTTCCGTTCTTGATGGTTATAATGTTTGCATCTTTGCATACGGCCAAACTGGATTAGGCAAAATTACACAATGGTATACATATTTCTCTATTCATACCATACTTTCTTTTTCATTATGAACTATGTTTAATATGCTTATGAAGTAACTTTATTTTGTAGAGTGGACCTGATTCACCAACTGAAGAAGTATGGGGTGTAAATTATCAAGTGTCAAATAATCTTTTTGTAGAGTGATTTAAAGACTAGATCAACTCTTTGTGGATCTCTTCATTTAATTTAACCATGTGTTTTTGTGATTTTCTTGAAGGAAACAAAGACAGACACTGAGCAGTTATTGAACACCCAGTTGTTGCATGCCCACAATAAAAAAAGGTGAAAGTTGAAAAAAAGGAGGAAGTTTTGACATACTGAACTTCTCTTTATTGGACTGGCCGTGAAAGTTGAAAAAAAGGAAGAGACCAAAAATGAGGCGCCGAAGATGGAATGAGGCAAGAAGAACGAGCCTAAGAAGAAGAAGAAAGAAAATAATTCTCACGAGCAAATTGTTTATTATAGAATTTTTGTCCTGTATTGGGTTTAATAGATCTAAAGAGTTATGTTGATTTTTGTCGAGGGGTTTGGGCTATCTCCCACCTTCCTTTTTTTTACTTTTAATAAATATATATTTTAATTGAGATTAATCTTTTACCAAATAGATATTCTATTTATTATCATGTCTTAGTCTTGCAATTTATTTATTTATATTTAATAGCAAATAAATAAATTTATTTAGAAATGTACGTTTAGCAACAAAAAAATAGTTGTCACTAAAAATGTACATTTAGTGACGAAAATTAACGGTCACTAAAAATATACATTTTGTGACGAAAAATAATTGTCACAAAAAATGTACATTTAGTAACGAAATTAATGGTCACTAAAAATATACATTTAGTATCGGAAATTATTTGTCACTAAAATTATATATTTTGTGACGAAAATTGATTTGGTCACTAAATATATTTTGTGACACTCATTTTGCAACCATCTTGTGACAGACCAAATTTAGTTGCTAAATGTCTATAGTGACCAAACTGCAATATTTTGTTACCAAAAATTTTGTCACTAAATATCAATTTTCTTGTAGTGCGTCTCCCCAACACACTTCCCTTGCTCACAGGGATTTTTTTTCGTGTCGCTCGGAAGGGCGCTGTGAGTATGCTCAGAGAACACTTGGGCCAGTTTCCCTAGCTGCTTCGTCAAGTTTCTCATGGAGGCGGTCTGAGTGGCCATGTTGGATTGAGCCATCTCCACGAATTTCTCCATCATCTCTTCTAACACACTCTTTCGCATCCCCTGCGTGTTCAGATTATAACACCACTACGGAGGTCACAACTGGCTATGAGAAGCTTGAGCATCAATGAAAGTAAGGATTAGATCTGATATACTCTAGAGTGGGGGAGGGGAATAGAGTATATGGGTATATTTAAAAAATTTTCTGAACTATAAGAAGTACTCCTAAACTTAGGTACTATATCATAGAATACCAAATGAAATAAATGAAATCACAGGAAAAAATAAATAACACAAAAAGAACTAAACAACACAGCCACATCAAGAACAAGAAGAAGAGGGCAACCAGACAACACACGAATTTATAGTGGTTCCCCAACATGGGTACATCCACTCTTCTGCCACCCTGGTAGGAATCCACTCAGGTTTTTGATCAGGTGACTTCCACTAATGAGCTTTTGATCAGGTGCTCAAAAACCAAACCTCAAGTCTTTTGGTTAGGAGACTTGCAACCAGGAATCACTTTTGAAGGGAGTAGAGAACCCTTTTTACAGAGAGGGTGAGAGAGTGATGGTGTCTTCTCTTTCTCAAATACAAATGAGAAGACTAGTGGAATTGATGTTAACAAAAAGCTCCCCCTGAAATATTGAGTTTATTCAGGGAGGGATGGAACTTTTTCTTTAGGGTGATAGGGCTTCAAGCTTTCAATTTTGACAAGTAGAACTTCAGGAATTATTTTGACAGATTCAGTATTGTTGTCCTTCAGAGAGTTCCTGAGAGTATGACAAAAGAAGACACTTAATTTGGATGGTTGTTCTTCTTCTTATCTAGCAGCTGTTGATTCTTGACTAATCGATTTTTAATCTCAAGAATTATGTATATCTCTAGATTATATCTGTATTGTATCTTCTACATGTCTAGAAGGGAAAATCTATATCTTTTATATATTTCCCGTGAGGAAGTCCATTTGAATTTTGAAATCCTTTTGCAATTAATGCTGACGGCCTTGGAATATTTTTTGGCATTGATTTGTTTCCCCAACTGTCCCTTATAAAAACGGCAGGCAGTAATCCTGATGAAGACCATAATTAATGCTCTTATCTAACGGTAATATTCAGAGAATATTAGTGCATTAATTACTCAAGAATCATTGCCACATAATAAGGACAAAAGAGGAAAACAGTTAAGATTGGATTCGTCGACCTGAGTCCACAATTCATCGAGCTGAGAATAGTTGTTCGTCGAGCTGAGAATAGCTGTTCGTCAAGCTGAGATCCAAGATCGTCGAGCTGAGCCCTGAGAACAGAGTTAGTCCAGTTGGTCGAAGATCATCGAGCTGAGTTTTGATTCTGGACTTAGACTATTTTATGGTGTAGATTGTTAAAGTATCATTTTGGCGTTGAATGTAATATCATCTGTCGTTGAGTGAGATGTCATCTGGCGTTGAGTGAATTGTCATCTGGTGTTGAGTGAAATGTCATCTGACATTGAGTGAAATGTCATCTGGCGTTGAGTGCTTAATTGCCTTAACCAGAATTAGTCGACCAGAGAACAGAGTTCGTCTAGCTGATGTTCTTAGTTCGTCGACTGAAGTTTGACTTAGAGAAGTTATCACTTTGTACAGAGTTCGTCGAGCTGAGAACCAAGTTCGTCGAGCTGAGAACCAAGTTTGTCGAGCTGAGCTAAGAGAGTTGTCTCTGAGTTCGTCGAGCTGAGCACGACTTTCGTCGACCGGAGTTCGACGAATGTAGAACTTCTTTTTCTAAGTCTTGAATTCTCTAAGTCTTGAGTCTTCTGACTTTGTTGAGGGCTGGTCCCTGGCATTGTTCACTCTAGGGACTTGACCTAGACTCTAGGACACAACCATGACTCTAGTCTATACATGTTGGGTCATATCCTAACATAGTGAACCTAGACCAAATCCAACTAGGGATCCAACAATCTCCCCCTATTTGGGTGAGGTCACTAATTACAGACTCAATAAAAGAAAATGTACAAAGCAAAAACACAATATATATCTGGCAGAGAATTAAATAGTAAATGTGCAGAAGATTTATTTACATAGTTAGCTTTGTAATATAAAACACAATTTATCAAAAATATACCATATAGCTTTTCAGGTTCTAGTTTTTCTATTTCTTCTCCTTTCGCTTAGCTTCTTTGCTCTTATCCCCAGGATGAATAAAAATGATTGTCCTGTCAGGATTAGCAGCTTCTTTCTTTGATATGTACATGTCTGCTGCTCCAATCACTGTTAGTGTGGAGGTTCTGGGAACTACAGCCTCTGGGTGTCTAGCCATATAATCTGTAGAATTAAATACCTTCTTGCTTACCTGAAGTCTTTCAAGTTCTTTCTCTCTATATGAGGACATGGTAGTGAACTTGGTTGAACCTTCTCCTTCTTCTCTGGCCTTCTTTATCTGTGATAGAACTATCAAATCTTGAATCCTAGCCATCCTGAAATTAGGATCAACATCCTGACTGACAGATGATTGATCATCTTGGGGGGGTAGCAGAGTAGCAGGCCTGAATTGAGTTGACTGTGCTTGAAAGTTTGTTGCTTTCTTGATTTCATCACTCTGAATGTATAGTGACTTTGGAGGTGCAGTTTCATTATATTTTTCTTTAGGTTTGTGTGATACTGAATTCCTTCTTTGTTCAGCTTGTTGTTGGAGAGGAGAGAACTCTGGCTTCTGATAGACTACTTCTTTTATCTGCTCTGTAAAACCAATACTTCTTTGCTGGCTGCTTCCATAAGATTGATGTCTAGATGGCCTTTCCTGCCTCTGATAAGCTCTAGTGAATGTAGGCTTGGAAGGTGCATCTGACCTTTGAGAAGTGGTTCCTGAAGCACCAGCAGTTGGAGGAGGAGGAGGAGGAGGATGAGGATCCTTCCTGTATTTATGAGCTGAGGGAGGAGAGTATCTTCTGCTTTTCTTTCTGGCCTTTTGTTCATTCTTTGAAAGCCACATCCAGGCTATCATACCTTTTGTATGGGATTATGTTTTATAAAATATAGTAGGGAGTGTCATTTGTATTTCCAGGCTTGGGAGCAGGAGGAGGAGGAGCCTTCCATTTCTTAGAGATTTTCTTCCTCTTTTAATCCTTATCAGAATCATCATCATCATCATCAGAGGGTTGAGGATTATCATACATATCATCAATTTCTTTTAGTGTGTCCTCAGAAATTGTTTTCTTTTCTGTCTGAACAACTAACTTATTTTCTTCCTCTATGTCAGCCAAGATCAAGGCATTTAGATCTGGCACTGGAGAATCATCCATTATAAATACTAGATCCATAGGAGAAGATACAATGGGAGAAACAATTTATGGAGATGATGGAGTGGCAAGGATAGCAAAGTTGGCCTTGAGTTGTTTGACAACTTCAGGGCTTATTGGAGAAGAATAGGGGGTAATAGCCAATGCTGGCTTAGTACACTCAGCTGGAGGGAGACTTAGATAAGCTGTATCAAAAGATCTTAACAGACTCATCAAGTCTACTATGGGATTAATAAAAATATCACCAACAGTATTTATTTCCAGTATAACTGACTCATCTATTTCCATGTCATTTTCAATAAAATTAATCAAATCAGGTAAATTAGTATCATCTATTTCAGCTTCTGCTTCTGTATCCATTACTGCTGTATCTGCTGTATCTGAGACCTGAACAACTGGCTCTACTACTGGTTCTGCTACTGCTGCTGTAACTACTGCTACTTCTTCATGAAGTATCTCCCCCTGCCTGGTTGTAGTAGATACTGAAGCCAGGCCCCCAAATGAAGAGGGAGCAGTAGTGAGGGTAGAGATCTGGGCAGCAAGAGAGGATATTGAGACAGCTAGAGGAGAAATGGCCTCTACTATAAGAGATTTGAGTAGGGGTGTGAGGAGAGTAATGAGGGGGGTGACAAGTGATGGATCCAGGTTTGGAGAAGTGGATGGTTGGGCAGTAACTGGTTGAGTGGGAACTGCATTTGCTGAGGGGTTGGGAGGTGGAGGTGGAATGGGAGTGTTTAGGGGGGAGTCATGTTGAGGAGAAGGAGTGTTCAGTGGAGAGGATAATAAATTGAAGGAGGGGAATGATGAGTGGTTGGTGTGGGAAATATTAGCAAGATGAGATAGAAGAGGGGATTGGGGTGGTGTAGGCATGGATGTATCAGAATGAGGTGAAAGATGAGGGGAGGGTATATGTGTAGGGGAAGAGGGAATTGGAGAGGATGGTGTTGTTGGGGTATGGATTAGGATTGTAGTGTAGGATGGAGTTGGTTGGGCTTGTGATTGGGATGGAACTTGAGGAGAAGGAGGTGGTGGAGGGGTGGAGAGGATCCCTTCAGTAGGATGGGGAGAGGCTGGTGCATCCCTTGTACTCTCAGAAGTTTTAGTGGAGGAGGAGGTAGCCTTAGTTAGCTTAGTGATGGTCCTCTCCCACTTACAAAAAAGAGCACAGGTGAGCCTCTTTGAAGCATTGATGGATATGGTCGAGGAGACCTGGGATCCTGCAGCCTTTTCCTTGAGGAAGATCCCTAGGATCCTTCCAAAACACACCTCTTTCTTATTATTCTTCTTTTTAATCAAATCAAACAGAATTTGACCCCAGTTCACAGCTTTCTTATTTACTATGGCGCACATAACCAGGAACTGATTTCTGGTCATGTAATCATGTGTTGTGTGCTTCCCGAGCAACACCTTCCCAGCTATATCTGCGAGAAACTTATACTCGACAGACAAAAGTTTCTTAAGTAATTTGTTTGGGGTGTCTCCAGAATAACCAATTGTACTCAGCATAAAATCAAACTCTTCAGAATCTATTTCTAATTCGTCCTCACCATTTTTCAATCCAAAAATCTCAGTTAGAATATCGAGGGTAAGATAAATAACATTACCCGCGATGGTGCCAGTCATCGTGTTCTCGTCTGTAGTAGCTGTGTACACCCACTCCCTGATTTCTGTAGCAGATATCTTGATACGAGTCAAAAGCAGAGTCTTTAGTTGTTGATCTTCAAGCAGTTGAAGAATGCTCAGGAAAACTTGATTAGAGTACTGGAACGATTCAAAATCAAGTCAAAACCAGTATCAAATTTCATAACAGCAAGAGATCCAGTAGGAATCGCAATTGAGAGCACCTGCCAAGGAAAAATGACGATCAAGTACAATAGAACTGAAAGCGTGGGACGGAGGTCGAAGAAAACCTAGATATAGTGTTTCCCAGAATATGAATCGGCAAACTCCGTTCCACAAAAAAATGAAAAGATCTTCGATCTGAGGTCGACGAAATAATTTAGAGTTAAACAGTTCGCCGATCTCAGTATGAAGGTTTAAAGACATTTCGTCGATCTCTGGTCGACGAAAGTTTTCTGAAGTAAGTTCGTCGATCTCAGTTCGACAAAACTAACTTCACTCACAGAGAGTTCATCGATCTCTGGTCGATGAAAAGCTCAAGAACTTTTCCTAGTTCGTCGAGCTCCGTTCGACGAACTCTAAAAAATTCGTCGATTGCAGACATACAATAAACTAAACCTTCTCCATTTATCATTCCAAGCTGATTTATAAAGAACAAGTGATTTCTTTCATCCAAAGGTTTGGTGAAAATATCAGCTCTTTGTAAATCAAGGTAGATATAGACACGATTAATTTTGTTTTTGTCTACACACTCCCTAATGAAATGATGTCTTATGTCTATATGTTTAGTTCTGCTGTGATGGACTGGATTTTGTGCTATAGCTATAGCACTTGTGTTATCGCATAGTAAAGTTGAATTATTTAAGTTTAACCCATAGTCCAGGAGGTGGTTATGAGTCCACAGCATCTGGGAACAACAACTACCAGCTGCAATGTATTCTGCTTCAGCAGTTGATGTGGACACAGATGATTGTTTCTTGCAGAACCAGGATACTAATCTCATACCAAGGAACTGGAAGGTTCCTGAGGTACTCTTTCTGTCCACTCTACATCAAGCAAAGTCAGCATCTGAGTATCCAGTTAACTCAAACTCTGACTCAGTAGGATACCAGAGACCTAAACTAGGACAACCCTTTATATATCTTAAAATCCTTTTTAGAACAACTAGATGGGATTCTTTAGGGTTCACTTGGAACCTAGCAAAAAGGCATGTAGCAAACATGATATTAGGTCTGCTAGCTGTAAGGTATAGTAGGGACCCAATAATGCCTCTATATAATTTCTGATCCCCAGGTTTCCCATGCACATCAGAATCTATTACAGCATTTGTAGCCCTGGGTGTTTTCTTTGCTGAGGCATCAGCCATCCCAAACTTTTTAATAAGCTCTTTAGCATATTTAGCCTGGGAAATGAAGATGCCATCAGGGAGCTGCTTCACTTGGAGACTAAGGAAGTAGGAGAGCTCACTCATGCTACTCATCTCAAATTTTGAATGCATTAGATTAGAAAATATTTTGCATAATTTGGGGTCAGTAGAACCAAATGTTATGTCATCTACATATATTTGTACCAACAGTATTTTATCATGATGCATTTTGGTAAATAAGGTCCTATGTACTATGTCTCTTGAAAAACCATGCTCTAGGAGAAAGCTGGCTAAGGTGTCATACCAAGCTCTTGGAGCTTGCTTTAAACCATAGAGAGCTTTATGCAATTTAAATACATAAGAGGGATGAGTTGGAGAAACAAAACCTGGAGGTTATTCAACATAAACCTCTTCTTTAAGTTCCCCATTTAAGAAAGCACTCTTCACATCCATTTGATAAACTTTGAACTTCTTAAATGCAGCATAAGCCAGAAATATCCTTAAAGCTTCTAGCCTAGCAACTGGAGCAAAGGTTTGATCATAATCAATCACTTCTTCTTGCCTATACCCTTGAGCAACAAGCCTAGCCTTATTCCTCACAATCATACCTTTGGACTCAAGCTTATTTCTGAATACCCATTTGGTTCCAATGACTGGGTAGTATTTTGGTCTTGGAACCAAAACCCAAACTCTGCATCTCTCAAACTGATTAAGCTCCTTTTGCATTGCAATGATCCATTGGGGATCTTGTTCTGCATCAGTTATGGATTGAGGCTCAATTTGAGAGAGAAAATAGGCATGCATCAAGTCTTGGTTGAGTTAATGCCTTGTCTGTATACCTACAGTTATGCCTCCAATCACTTGGGATCTGGGGTGTTCCCTTAGTGTGATAAAATCAGTGGGTGGAGTTGGTTCTGCAGCATCAGTTGGAGAGAATTCTTCTTGTGGAATAGCCTCTGTTGTTGTAGAGGGATCAACTTCTTCCACAGTCTCTTCATCACTTTCTTCATTGACTTGTTGGGAAGGATGAGGTACAACTTTGGGGGAAAGGTTTAAGTCATCCACTTTCTCACACAAGTTGTGTACCTGCAAGGAGTCTTTGGTAGAAATCTCTTTCTCCTTATAACACATGTTAGCCTCATCAAATGTAACATGCATGGATTCCTCTATTTTCAGTGTAGATTTGTTAAATACCCTATAAGCTTTATTGACTTGAGAATATCCTAGAAAAATTCCCACTGCAGCCTTTGCTTCAAATTTTCTAATATGTTTCTTGTCATTATTATGAATGTAGCACACACAACCAAAAACTTTAAAATAGTTGATTATTGGTTTCTTCCCTTTGAGCAATTCATAGGGAGTCTTATGTTTTAGTTTATGTATCAAGCTTCTATTCAGGACATGATTTGATGTGCTCACAGCCTCTATCCAATAGGATAGGGGCATGTAAGCATCTGCAAGTAATGTACCTGCAGCTTCAATGAGTGTTCTATTTTTCCTTTCAGCTACCCCATTTTGTTGAGGAGTTCTAGGAGCTGAGAAGCAGTGCCTGATACCTTCCTTCTCACAGAACTTATGCATAAGAAGAGACTCAAACTCTGTACCATGATCAGTTCTAATCAATGCAACATGAATAGAGTACTCAATCTGTATGGTCCTGAGAAAATCTGTAAGAACCTTGAATGTATCTGACTTAGATCTCAGAAAGAATACCCAAGATAATCTGGAGGTCATCTACAACCACTAAGGTATAAGATTTCCCTCCTAGGAATTGTACAGCTATAGGGCCAAAAAGGTCCACATGTAGTAGGTACAATATCCTAGGTGAATCACTCTTATTAATGAATTTGAAACTAGATTTAGTTAGTTTGCCTAGTTGACAAGCCCTGCAGAGTCCTTCCTTCTTATAGGGGCCAGAAGGTAGTCCTCTAACAAGATTGTCCTTAGATAACCTAGCAATATTTTTCAGATTTACATGCCCTAATCTTTTATGCCACAAGTCATTTTGACTGCTAACTATGTTAATTAAACATATATCTGAAGTTACAGAATGAAAATTAACTAGGTATATGTTTCCTTGTATATTGCCAATTAAAATAGGTTTGTTTTCTTTAGAGGTAATAGTACAGGAGCTAGAGTTGAATGATACCTGATAACCTTCATCACAGAGTTGGCTTATAGAGATGAGGTTATGCTTTAGTCCACTTACATATGCAACTCTCTTGAAAGTTACTGTTCCAATCCTGACTTTGTCATAGCCCTCTGTTTGGCCACAGTTAGAGTCACCAAAGATGACCTTTGGTCCTAGCTTGGACTTGTAATCAATTAGGTTGTCCTTGCTGCCTGTCATATGCTTAAAGAAGCCACTATCCAGATACCAATGTTGATTATATACTGGACAGGTCTTAATCTTCAAATAAAGCAGTTAGGTGTTCTTGACCCAGGTAACCTTGGGTCCTTGTTGATTTACATAGCTATAACTAGAAATGTAAGAACATTCAGGTTGATCTTTATAGCCTTTGGGATGATATCTTCTTGGTGGTAATATCCATTTACTAAAAGGATTAAAGTTGCTGTTAGAATTTAGGTTTCTGTTGTAAGAATCTGTGATCGACGATTTCTGGTTGGATCGTCGAACTGAGCTCGACGATGTTGGATGAGATCGTCGATCTCTACTCGAAGAATGAAGATATTCATTCTTAGGGCACCAAAATTGTCGATCTCTGGTCGACGAACCATACTGGTATCATCGATCACAGATCAAAGAATAATTATTACTTAAGTTTGCATTCAGAGATCGTCGTATTGAGTTCGACGATCTGTTCATATATCGTCGATCTGAGTTCAACGATAACTGCTGAACATTGTTGTTTCTATTATTCTTCTGTTTTTTAAGTTTATTCTTAGTTTCAATTTGTTCAAGAAATTTATTGACCATATTAACCTGTTCAGTATTCTTCTTTCCTTTATCAGATATAAACTTTACTGGTTTGCAAAGGTTATTTTTCTGAATTAGAGGTGGATCATTAGAGGAGGCACCTAGTCCAAGTTTGCTATTGTTAATCCTAGCATTTATAGTACTAGTGATATCTAACAATTACAGACTTCTTCCATTTAGTGATTCTTCTAACTTCTTAGCCTTGCTAAGTTAAGATTTCAGAAAGGATATTTGTTCATTAGCAGAAATCAGTTCATTTGTTAGGTTAGCATTTTCTGAGGTGATTTTGTCTAAATCATTAAGTTTTTCTTTAAGAAGTTTGATTTCCTTCTCAGAATTGATCAAGTCTAAGCAAAAATTTTTAAATTCCAATTTAAACTCATCTGGTTCAAAATCATAAGATGTTATTACCTGATCTTCAGCTAATAATGATTCCTCATCTTATGACTCATCTGTATCTGATCTGCTACTGCCTGCCTAAATAGCCATGAGGCAGATTTCCTTTGCTTTCTGCTCTTCTTCATCCTCACAGGAGCTGGAGGATATAGATTCTTCTTCAGTATCACTCCATGTCTCAGCAACAAAGCCCTTGTCTTTCCTCTTGTGCTTTCTTGAGGAAGACTTGTTGTAGTGACTCTTTCTTGAGTCCTCCTTTCTCCTGTCCTTCTTCTGAGCTTCTGAACACTCAGAAATGAAGTGCCCAGGTTTCCTGCACCTAAAACACACTACTTCTTTAGAGGGTGTTTTGTCATACCTTGGCTTATCTTCATATTTGGAAGGTTTCCTTCTGAAGTCCTTTCTGGCCATCTTGAAGAATCTCTTGGCAAAGAGACTCATCAACTCTTCATTTATTGGAATGACTTTAGGGTCTTCTATAGCTTTGAAAGCTATGTTGTGCTCTTTCCTAGGTTGTGTAGGAGTCTTCACTTCAGCTGTTGTTTCCCTTTCTTTGATCAGCTGCTCATAGGACTTTAATTTTCCTAGAAGAGATTCTGTTGAAATCTCTGTCATGCTTCTGGCTTCTCTGATGGGCCAGATTCTTGAATCCCATGTGCTGGGGAAGCACATAAGGATTTTGTCATTCACTTCAGTCAAAGTGAAATCTTTATCTAGAGTCCTTAGCTCACTGATGATGGAGTTAAGTATGTTGTACATTACTTCTACTGTCTCTGCTTCATCCTTCTTGAAGTTCTCATACTGGGTGATGAGAGTTGACCTTCTGTCTTTCCTCTCATCTGTTGATCTAACCACCATTTGGTTCAGGGAATCCCAAATCTCTTGGATGATTGACACTCAGTAACCTTTTGAAATATTTCATCAGACATAGTTTGAGCCAGTATGTTCATGGCTTTGGCATCAGCTATCTTAGCCTTCTTCTGTGCATCTGTCCATCCAGAGGGTGGAACTACACTCAGGTCAGTTGATGTGGTTGAGGTCGAAGCCACTAGAGCTGGTGGTCCTATTAAGATAGAATTAAATATATCTTCATCAATAGAGTTCATGTAAAGCCTAATTCTTGCCTTCCAGATTGTGAACTTGGACAAGTTACACACTAGAGGTTTTGTGCTTGCATATTCTTTGTTCTATGTCATGCTATGTAAATAAGTCTAGCAAAGTTAAAGAACAGATCTAACTTAGGATCTTTGGTTCAAGGTTTTAACTTGTACAACTAAAAGAATCTCCTCTGATACCAATTGAAAGTAAGGGTTAGATCTGATATACTCTAGAGGGGGGGGGTGAATAGAGTATATGGGTATATTTAAAACTTTTTCTGAACTATAAGAAGTGCTCCTAAACTTAGGTACTATATCACAGAATACCAAATGAAAAATCACAGGAAAAACTAAATAACACAAAAAGAACTAAACAACACAGCCACAGTAAGAACAAGAAGAGGGCAACCAGACAACACAAGAATTTATAGTGGTTCCCTAACCTGGGTACATCCACTCTTTTACCACCCTGGTAGGAATCCACTCAGGTTTTTTATCAGGTGACTTCCACCAATGAGCTTTTGATCAGTTGCTCAAAAACCAAACCTCAAGTCTTTTGGTTAGGAGACTTGCAACCAGGAATCACTTTTGAAGGGAGTAGAGAACCCTTTTTACAGAGAGGGTGAGAGAGTGATGGTGTCTTCTCTTTCTCAAATACAAATGAGAAGACTAGTAGAATTGATATTAACAAAAATCCCCCCCCCCTGAAATATTGAGTTTATTCAGGGAGGGATGGAACTTTTTATTCAGGGTGATAGGGCTTCAAGCTTTCAATTTTGACAAGTAGAACTTCAGGAATTATTTTGACAGATGCAGTATTGTTGTCCTTCAGAGAGTTCCTCAGAGTATGACAGAAGAAGACACTTGATTTGGATGGTTGTTCTTCTTCTTGTCTAGCAGCTGTTGATTCTTGACTAATCGATTTTCAATCTCAAAAATTCTGTATATCTCTAGATTATGTCTGTATTGTATCTTCTACATGTCCAGAAGGGAAATATATATCTTTTATATATTTCTCGTGAGGAAGTCCATTTGAATTTTTAAATCCTTTTGCAATTAATGCTGACGCCCTTGGAATATTTTTTGGCATTGATTTGTTTCCCCAACTGTCCCTTATAAAAACGGCAAGCAGTAATCCTGATGAAGACCATAATTAGTACTCTTGTCTAACGGTAATATTCAAAGAATATTAGAGCATTAATTACTCAGGAATCATTGCCACATAATAAGGACAAAAGAGGAAAACAGTTAAGACTGGGTTCGTCGACCTGAGTCCACAGTTCGTCGAGCTGAGAATAGCTGTTCGTCGAGCTGAGAATAGCTGTTCGTCGAGCTGAGAATAGCTGTTCGTAGAGCTGAGAATAGCTGTTCATCGAGCTGAGATCCAAGATCGTCGAGCTGAGCCCTGAGAACAGAGTTAGTCTAGTTGGTCCAAGATCGTCGAGCTGAGTTTTGATTCTGGACTTAGACTATTTTCCGGTGTAGATTGTTGAAGTATCATTTTGGCGTTGAGTGTAATGTTATCTGTCGTTGAGTGAGATGTCATCTGGCATTGAGTGAAATGTCATCTGGCGTTGAGTGAAATGTCATCTGACGTTGAGTGAAATGTCATCTGGCGTTGAGTGTTGAATCACCTTATCCAGAATTAGTTGACCAGAGAACAGAGTTCGTCTAGCTGATGTTCTTAGTTCGTCGACTAAAGTTTGACTCAGAGAAGTTATCACTTTGTACAGAGTTCGTCGAGCTGAGAACCATGTTCGTCGAGCTGAGAACCAAGTTTGTCGAGCTGAGCTAAGAGATTTGTCTCTGAGTTTGTCGAGCTGAGCTTGACTTTCGTCGACTGGAGTTTGGCGAACGTAGAACTTCTTTTTCTATGTCTTGAATTCTCTAAGTCTCGAGTCTTCTGACTTTGTTGAGGGCTGGTCCCTGGCATTGTTGACTCTAAAGACTTGACCTAGACTCTAGGACACAACCATGACCCTGGTCTATACATGTTGGATCATATCCTAACTTAGTGAACCTAGCTTAAATCGAACTAGGGATCCAACAATCAAACTGATGCTGGCCTCCCTGCTAACTTTGACCGGGAGCATTTTGGTTCCAGGAGAAATTCGGATGATTTCTCGCATTCGGGTTATAAGCATTGTTATAAGGAGCAGTGCGGTTCTTATTATTTATAAAGTTCACACTCTCATCAGCAAATATACTTAAGGGATCAGCAAAAGCTTCTCCAGTTGGGCACTCATATGTATGATGGCCGGGTTTTCCACAACCATGGCACGAAATAGCCATCACCTGAGCTAGAGGAGTGGTCGATCTAGTCAGCAACATCATCACGTCCATGGTAGGATGGATCACCTCAGCTTGCGACCGCACCGCATTTACCTCGAACAAATTTCTCGCACCCCTAGGTGCGTTTCTTCATTCATTCCAATACGTGCTATGAGAAGCGGTGTCACGAAGGAGCCACAAAGCCTCGTTAGGAGTCAGGTTTATGATATTGCCTCCAGCCGCCGCGTCGATCATAGCCCTATAATTAGGCTCAACATCAAAATAAAATATTTTAACCAAATTCCACGGCCCACAGCCGTGCTGGGGGCATTGACGCTACAGATCAGCAAATCTCACCCAGGCCTCAGATAATGTTTCTTGGTCCAGCTACCAGAAGGTAGTTATCTCCCTTTGGGCGTTCACTATTTTGTCTACCGGGTGGAATTTGGCTAAGAACTTCAAGGAAAGAGCCTCCCACGTAGTCGTGGTCCCGGGAGCAATAGTGTGGAGCTAGGTTTTCGCCTTGTCCCTTATCGAAAATGGGAACAGCCTTAGCTTCACCACGTCATTAGTAATGCCGGCGTAGCAGAAGGTGCCACTGATGTCCGAGAATTTCGCCAGATGGAGTTGCGGATCCTCACTTGGCAGGCCCGAAAACTGCGTGTTATTGCGGATCATGTTGAGGATGGGGAGCTTTATCTCGAAGTGATTGTTCACGATGGCCGGACCGAAACCAGGGTAAACACTTCCCGCGGTAAGGGTCGTGAAGTCGCGCATTGTCCTAATGCGGGGTTAGAACTCCTCCCAGTCCTCAACGACCCGTTCACCAAGGCCATGTCCTTCCTGACCTAAATCTTCTATTCTTTCTCGCCCTTCAGCAACAGCAGTATGACGACAGGCTCGCCTCGCTCGTGAGGTTTCAAAATCAACTCCAAGATCCTCACCTCTATCCCAGGGGTTTGGATCTGTCATACAACACTCAAAAACCGATCAAAATGCCAAAAGAACTTGCAACAACTTCTCCAATAGAAAAATACACACAACAGTTGCACTCCCCGACAACGGCGCCAAAAACTTGATACAATATCAGCATGTGCACCGATTGTAGTCAAGTAATAAACTGGGGGAGTTATCCTCCGAGTATCGAATCTCTCGAGGAGTGCAGATTGGGAGTGTGTTCTTCCTCATTGGAAAGTGATTGTAAATATTACAAAGGTTTGGGGGATGAGTTTTTGTTCTACAATCACTAAAATAAATTACACGGGTCGCCTTCACCACTTCGCAAGGGTGGAATACTCCAATGAGTATTAGGGTGTGCGGTCATAACCGTTGAGGGTCGAAAGCACCTCTTCGCCATGCCAGCCCCTAACACATGTTAGTGCAGCGCATCACCAAGCTACAACCCAAAGCAAGCAAAGAAAGTAAAGCTAAACTAAGAACTACAACAACATTTGTAATAGAAAACCATCATGAACATGGTTAACAACTCCTAACAGGTTTAAAAAACTTCCCAAGCAAAGAAACAACATCCAAATGAGAGTGAAGAGGAGATTTACAGCCCAACGCATGAAGGCTAGCCATAATTCTCGGCCGGAGTCAAAGGTTATCGGTCTTCGTCCGAGCTCGGTCGGTGGTTGACGTCCGAGGAAGCCTGAAGTGTTGTCACCTACTTCATAGGCTTTTACCCGTCTTCTTCATGAACCATGAAGGTTGGTAGTCGTCGAAAAACTATACAATGGCAGCGAGAAGGAGCTCCAAATGCTCCACTTGAGAAAGAGATGAAGGAAATGGAGGAAGATCTTCGCTTGCGGTGAAGCTTGGAGGAAGAATGGTGGCTGAATGAGCTCTCCAAGAAGGAGAGAGGAAAAAGCGCTAGAGGGCGATTTTCTCGCTCAAAGGGGCGGATATGGCGAAAGGATCCCGTCTTCAGTCAACTCCTGAACTTAAATACGAGAAGGTCAGAAAAATGGTCACACACGGTTTGGATCACGACGGTGCGTTAACCGTGCGATATTAATTTCCAGGACAAAGCTTGCGGATGAAGATACGTTGACCCGTGCATTTTACTCACGCACGGACGCTACCTCCCGTGCGTGAAGGAAAATGCACGGGTAACCACAGAGCGCCTGAATACCGGGCAAGCAGGTGGAACCGTGCATTTTACTCGCGCACGGGCACTTTTTCCAGTGCGTGAATAAATCACACGGTTAACCTCAGAGCTCTATAAACTAAATAGCTACCGGAAAACCGTTCATTTCCTTTGCGCACGATTCAGAAGATACCGTGCGTAAAGATCATCGAGCTCCAATCGACTATTTTCCTATTAAACAAAGTGCTCGATCGGGCTGAAAGCATGCGCGAAGTAAACGCACGACCGTGCGTTTTCCACAAATCAGAATTCCTTATTTGGGGAAAACTGACCACCTGCACAGCAAAAAACAAAGCTGGAGCACAAGCTCCTAGCACCAATACACAACATAAAACAACCAAATCCGTACGGAGAGTACCCCAGTACTTACCCCTGACATCCCGGTGCAATTTGCAAACCAAAATGAGCCAAAACAGTGCAATAATGGCTAAGTGAAGACCTAATCAAATATATGACTTTTCCTACCGAAATAGTAATGCACATGTAAGATAATAAGCCCAGATGAGTCCGAAAAACCCTATAAAAATTTGAATCATCAAGCACCAAGTAGTGCCACCACCGAAAATGGAAACCCGACGATCGGCTAGGCTCTAGCCCTCCCAAATGGTCCTATCCTCTTCTCCTCTCTTAGTGGATAGATCCCCATCTACTGGCCACAAGGTTTGGGGCCAATTGGCCCCATATCAAGTTGGTCGAGAGCTTGGTTTTCAAGTTTTTACTTCCACTTACATATCACTGTTCCGGCCACCTCCGGCCGGCCAACCACCGTGAATCTCCATCCACCACCTCAATGAAGGTGGTGGTGGCGGTGGCCAGCCGGGAGGAGGTGTGGGTGGTCGGGAATTCTCGGTCGAACATCGCCCAGGATAGGACAATCGAGACCGTTGGCTCAAGGAGGAAGATGAGCTGATTCCGTCCATTGGCACTTTAAGATTTGTGTCGCTGGTGATATTTATTAATTCATTCTATTTCATTTCTATCATATAAATTACAATAGTTAGATTTAATTATCCAAAATATTTAGAGGCCTTTTCTGGGAAAATGGTTAACACCAAGTTGTATCCCTTGAAGTTTAGTTTATTTTAAAATTTGTTTCAACCAATTTGGGTCACTGGTTTGACCACAACACTCAAATGGTGCAGCCTAAACATAGGCTTGACCAGAGACTAAATTGAGTGCTGCCACTAAACAAGCCAAGCAAATGCTTTGAAATTTGGACCATAGACTAGTTATACAGACACACTCATCATGTCAAAAAATGGAAATTTTTGGAAAGTATTTTTCTATAGTTTTCATAAAATTTTAATAAATCATGTATGATTCAATTAATGGGACTAATGACCTCAAAGCCCTCCAAAAGTTTGGTGGATGATCCTTAGGGTTATTATAGGTCACTGGTAAAAATCACAGCCCAATTGGGGTTGACTTGATTAGGTATTGATGTGACCAAAATTTGGTCCCTTGAGGGTAAATTAAGGCAAATTTGTATTTGGGTTGAGTGGCCAATCCTCATCCAAAAGGGATGAAACTTGGGTCACTGCCTCAAAGTCATCTAAAACACCCCCTCAAGGGAATTTGAGTGGTTTGGGGTAGTGATGCCCTAAGTGTTGGAGCATGCGTTCCACGCTTCTTGGTTTGCTAATAACAAATCTCATTTGTATTTGATCTTTGGATATTTATGATGTGTAGATATCACAGGTTTAACTCTAATGCCATTTGGGTGTTGATTCGGGTCAAAATCGATGAGCTCAGGAGGTATCACCAGGCGATATTGGGTATCGCCCACTGACGATAGTGGTATGAGCAGTTAACTCACTATCTCCACACGACTAGTGGTTTCTTCACTATCGCCCGACGATATTGGATATCGCCGATCAACGACAGACCATGATTGACATGACTAATCTGCGATGTGAAAATGAGGAATACGTGGGGCACGTGGCAGTCGTTAATGCTATCACAAGTAGGTTATACCTAGTGTCGCCTGATGATATCGCCAAAGTATAATAGCAAGTCAATTTTCTGTGGAGATCACAAATTTTATTATCTGGAGTGTTCCTTCCTGTTCATATGAACCAGAGAGCTCTAGAATCCAAAATTACTCCATACTCTCAAGAAGGATAATGCGCGAATGATCGACGATAGGTACGCGACATTCAAAGCAACCCTGGCAAGGATTTATCGACATCTCCAACACGTCGTTTAGAGGGAGTTTTAATTCTGAAGTTTTCTTTTTTGCTTTGTTCTTTATTCCTATTGTAATCGAGAGAGAAAATCGTCACCTTGTGCGCGACGTCTATGTCCTTGCGTGGCTTAGGAGAGGATCGCCGCCTTATGTGTGGCGTCCAAGTCCTTGTGCGACTTAGGGAGAAATCGATGCCTTGTGTGCAGCGTCTAGATCGTGGGTAGATCTATGAGAGGCTAGTAGAAAGATCTAGGGAGAGATACGCTTTACCCTGCCGGTTCTTGGTAGAAGGACTGGCGAAATCATAAGTAAATTGTATTTTTCATAAGCCTTTTCTCTAGCTCTATAGAGATATATTGTATTCTGTTTTAGCACTATTGAAATAAATTGTTATTGTTTCTATCTTTATAAATTTCTGAGTGTTCAATTCTGCTTATGAAAAATTAGACTTGATTTCCTTGTATTTCACCAAGTAAAACTTTGTTTAGTTAAAGTAAATTAATTAACCCTTATTTACCCCCCCCCCCCTCTAAGGGTGCCTCACGATCCAACACTTGGTAACAAAGCAGGTTACTATGAAATCGGTTTTACCACCAGGAGTGATGGCGGAAAACACTCACGCATTTTCTGGGGGGCAAGGTATACGTAGACCTCCCTTATTCACGGGCACATTCTATAACTATTGGAAAGCTCGAATGCGGTGCTTTCTAATAGCTCTAGATATCGAAGTATGGGGCATTATAGAAACATGCTACACTTCCCCTATAACTATTATAGGAAGTGTCACAATGGAAAACCCTAAGGAAAATGGGATGAAGTTGATAAGCTTTATTATAAGAATAATGCTAAGGCAATGAACGCCTTATTCGGTGCGTTAGATAGGACTGAATTTAATCGTGTTTGTGCATGTGAAACTGCGTATAATATATGGAATCTCCTTGAAGTTACTCCTGAAGGTACTTCGTAGGTGAAAGACTCAAAGTTTTTCCAATTAGAGTCAGAGTTTGAGAAGTTCAAGATGGAGGTTGATGAGGATGTAGACTCCATGTACACCAGGTTCAGCAAGATCATGAATGACTCGAAGATTTTAGGAAAGAGTTTCTCAAACGGAGATTTGGTGAGAAAGATACTTACATCGCTTCCCCCAAAGTTCAATCCAAAAGTGACTGCCATCTCGGAGTCACACGATCTAAAGTCTCTACAAATTGAGAACCTAATTAAAAATCTGAAAACCCACAAAGTGGAACTGAGGATTCAACAATAGGAGTATAGCCCGGAGCCAAGGAAGAAAGCATTGGCATTGAAATCCAAGAAGGAAGTGGAAAGTGAGTCCGATGAGAATGATGAGGAAGATGAAGAATGTCTGTTCTTGAAGAAGTTCAGGAAATTCATGAGAAATCCTGAAAGAAGAAATGCTTTCAGGAAGGTGTTCAATAAAAAGAATCTGGATACAAGAAAAGCAAAACCTAAGATGATGGAGAGGATGATGAAGAGCGACGTCCACCCGAGTGTTACCACTACAGGAGAGTTGGCCACATAAAGAGCAAGTGCCCAAAGTATCTGAAAGAGCTGAAGGAAAAGAGGTAGAAGAAGAAGGATAAAAGAAAGTTCTGATGGCTGAAACGTGGGATGACGTCACATCTGAGAAATCAAGCAGTTCAAGCTCAAAGACTGAAGAGGTGGCCAACATGTGTCTGATGGGAAATGACGTTTCATCATCTGATGACGAAAGCAGTGTCTAGAGCGACACTGAGGTAAATTCTCCTTCTTATGAAGATTTATATACTAAATTTTTACAAACTTGCAAATATTTTGACAAAAGCTTAAATGAGAATAAATTACTCAAATCTGAAAATAAAGAGCTTTTAAAAGAAAATAAAAATTTATCAAATGAGATAAAAAATACTTGGGAGGAGAAAACAACTTGTCAAGAGGATTGTCCCTCTTCGACAAGAATACTAAAACATGAGAAAGATCTCTCTAAGTCTCGGTCTCGGGTTGAATCTCTTACAAGAGAAAACGAGACCTTAGAGAGATCTCTAAAGCTTTCTCAATCTCAAGTAGAAGGCAGCAAAAAGACCTTCGCGAACCGATGCCACACTATAGTTGCTGAAAACACCGCATTGAGAGGCCGAGTCCGTGATCTAGAAATGGCCACTAACAAGTTTGGAATGGGCCAAAAATCACTGAATATTATTTTGGCGAGCCAATACTATGGTTCGGCAAAATTTGGAATCGGATACTCTCCAGAACACTATCACCCGGTGACATCCACTATCGCCGACGATAAGAAAAAATTAAAAAATTCATTTTTTAAAAATAGTTATGATAAATCTACTGTAACTGCTTCTTCCAGCAATAGTTCAAAATCTATTTTGAAAAATCCGTCAACTATTTTCATTACGTGTGCCAAATGTAATAAGTTTGGTCACACGACTCACACTTGTAGAAGTACAAGACACTGTTCTATTAAACCAGTCTGGGTACCTAAGGCTTCCACCTATACTATGGGAGGAACTACTTGGGTAACCGGATCTTTACTCTCATCCTCTTTCTAGGTGTGTTGGCAGTCTAAGGACAAAGAAGATGTGTGGTACTTGGACTGAGGGTGTTCCAAGCACATGATGGGCAACAAATCAAAGTTCCTTAGCCTAGAGATGAAGAAAGGAGGAGTAGTTACGTTTAGTGATAATGGAAAAGGAAAGATCATTGGCATTGGAGTAGTAGGTAACAAGTCATTTACTATCTAAAATGTTTTGTATATTAGATTTGAAGCATAACTTAATTTCTATAAGTCAATTATGCGATATTGGTTTAAACGTCTTATTTGATTCATCTTCAAACATGTGCAAAATTTTTGTTTTCAAAACAAACAATATTGTTCTTACTGTTCCTAGATTTCTAAATGTTTACATGATTAAATTTAATGATTTATCAAATTCTTCACTAAAATATTTTATGTCTAAAAATGATGAATTAGATTTGTGGCATAGGAGTCTTGGACATTCTAGTTCCAAGCTATTTGTAAAATTGTCTCAAAATAAACTAGTTAAAGGTTTACCTATTTTACATGGAAATCTATCTTCTTTATGTTCACCATGTCAAAAAGGAAATTTTTTAAAATCTTCATTTAAGAGCAAAAATGTCATTTCCACTACTAGATCTTTACAGTTGATTCATATGGATTTGTTTGGTCCAATCACTACACAATGTCTAGGTGGTAAAAAAGTACACTTTTGCTTTGATTGATGATTATTCACGTTTATGTTGGACAATCTTCTTAATATCAAAATCAGATGCATTCTTAGAATTTTTCAAATTATGTATACGTGTTCAAAATGAACTAGATTTAAAAATAAAATGCATTCGTTCAGATCATTG
Source organism: Platanthera zijinensis (assembly GCA_039513925.1). NCBI lineage: Eukaryota > Viridiplantae > Streptophyta > Magnoliopsida > Asparagales > Orchidaceae > Platanthera > Platanthera zijinensis. The sequence continues at coordinate 36,553,058 of CM077090.1, forward strand.
GGGTGAATTTGATAATGAAAATTTTGTATCTTTTTGTAGTAAGTTAGGAATTAAGCTATGAATGACGAGATGAAAAATAGAACACTTCAAGAACTAGCTCGTACTATGTTATTAGAATACAAATTACCTAGATCATTTTGGGCTGAAGCTACCTTTACTGTCAAACCCTGAGCCTTGGCTGCAGTAATGTTCTTGATTGTTAGTATAGAAGCACCAAAAACAAATGGTCCAGATTGGGCAATTTGAAATATGTCATTGGAAGCCTTAAAGGCACACACCCTGCTAAAACTTTCACCATGACAATGAACATCTTTGTTCACTCCAGATGAACAACCTTCTCCCAGTGACCATAGGAGCTTTCCTGGTCATACAAGTTGGAAGGTAACAGAAATTTTCTAAAAAGAATGGGAGGCTTGGAAGCAATAGGTTGAGGTGGAGATGGAGCTTTGCCCTTCCTTTTAGAAGGAGCAACTCTTGTGCTTTCCTTGAATCCCAACCCCTTCTTTCCCTTTTGAGAGGAGATTCTATCAAGGGGAGGAGAGTACATGGCTTAGAATAGCTAGCTACTATTCTTTTCTCCTTCTCAAGCTTATCTTCAAGCTCCCTAATGAGATAGTTCTTGTGCTTGATGGAGGCTACCTGGAAGTCTAAGAGGGACTTCAGTTGTTAATTTCCCTAGATTTATGGTCCAGCAAATTAGCTGTTACAGTTTGTTGGACAACTGCAAGCTCAAGAGATGAAGTCTCTTTAGTTTGCTTCTTAGATAACTTCTTGACCTTCTTGAAGGCATTCAAAAGTTCTCCATGCTTGTCAATCAGTTGATTGACATCTTCTTCAGATCCAAAATCTTCTTCACCACTGGGTGAAGAGGTTTCTGAGCAAGGACTGGTCTCATACTCAGATAGAGAAGTAGAATTAGGTAATGAATGTACCTTGCTTTGACCAGGTTGATCCTGGCTGCCTTCTTTATCTATCATTACCATCAGCCCTCTATAGTTGTGGACATCTTCACCCACCTCTGACTCACTATCTGAGAGTGTCAGAGGGGCCCTGATTCCTATCCTCACTGGAGGATTGACTTCTCCTGCTGCAATAGCTTCATCATTAGCAGCAACAACAACTAGCCCAATATAGGCTTCCTCTTCTTCAGACTAATATGATGATGAGTCAGTCCAACTCTTTTACTTCTTAGCTATGAAGGACTTCTCCATCTTCCCTTTATATTGATGCAGCTTCTTCTCCTCAGCCTTCTTCCTCTTCTCTGGGCAATCCGCTATAATGTGTCTAGGCTTACTGCAATAGTAGCAAACTACTTTAAAAGAGTTATATTTATTGGGTTTGGAACCATACCTGTTAGTCTTGTACTTATTCTTCCTGTGATGAGTGGAATTGGAAGGCCACTTCTTCCAATGCTTCTTCTTCATCAGCCTCTGGAGTTGTCTGGAGAAGGCGTCAAAATCTTCATCAGACATGCTGCTGTCTGATGCCTCTGAGTCTGAGCTGTTTGACTTAGCTGGTCTTCTTGGTGGAGAAGGAATCCTCTCCTTGCCCTTCCTTATGCTTTCTGCTTTGAAGGCCAAAGACTTTTCCTTGGATAGGGATTTGCTGGTGGCTTCCTCCTCCTTCCTGGCAACTAGCTGCATCTCATAGGAGAGTAGCTTCCCAAACAATATTTGGGGAGGAGTGTCAGCAAGCTTAGCCACCACTCTTATACAACAGATCTTAGTATCCCAGTCTCTAGTGAGAGACCTGAGAAACTTGTCATTTATTTCATAATTATTGAAGACCCTTCCATAGGTATTCAACTTATTTATGATCCTAAAGAATCGTTCATAATAAGCAGTTATGTTCTCCTTCAGGTTTTGCCTGAAAGCCTCATACTCTTGGTTGAGTAGAGACTTCTTATCATCCCTTATCTCTTTAGTACCCTCCATGTAGACCACAAGGGTGTCCCACATCTCCTTGGAGGTCTGGCAGTGAAGCAAGTTCAAAAACGTTGAGTCATATATAGCACTAGCAATGATGTTCTATACTCTCTTGTCCAAGCAAGCTAAGATGACCTCATCTTTGGTCATTTTAGAGTATGTCTTTGGTGTTTGGATGTTGGCATCCAGAATAGAGACCTTCATAGGAATGACAGGTCCCTCCCTAACTATTGCAAAGATTCTTGGATCATTGGATTCCATAAATAACCTTACCCTCTCTTTCCATATTCCAAAATACTCTTTTCTACATATGGGGAGTTTCATAGAACTCGGCTCTCTCGGGCTCTCCTTAACCCATGATCACTTAACTGTAGCTACCTTTGGAGATCACTAAGATTGTTAAATCTATTTTGAGCAACCTCCCTCTGATACCACTTGAAATATATTTTTTTCAAGATAGCTAGAAACCTATAAGGGGGGGTGAATAGGTTTGTCTAGGTCTTTTGATAATCTTTTTAATATCTTATTATTTTATTTTAGCTTTCAGCTTAGAGTGATCAAGAGCTTGTCCTTAACACCTGGAAATAAGAAAAGAAAAACAAACACAGAAAAGCATACATGTATTTTATAGTGGTTCCCCAAAATTATTGGTACACCTACTCTCCTCCCACCTTGCTAACTTCCTGTTAGTCAAGACACTTCTCGTAACTAATGCTCAAAGGAGCTTGCACCTCAAATCCCTCAGGATCTCTCAGTCTCCTCCAAGACTTACACCTCAGCCACAAAGGCCTACACTCAGTGATAAAAGTACCACCTACCTCAGGCAATTAAGCTCTACAACTCAAGATATGGAGGATAGCCCTACCTCAGAGCAAATTTGCTCTTACAACTCAGAGAGATACACTCTCCTACTGCTCAAGCAAAACTTCCCCACAACTCCGTGAATAAAAATCACCAACCCTAGATCCCTCAGGATCCTACACTAAGAGAGGAGCCCTCTTCTACAGCTCAGGCAAATTTTCCCTACCTCAGGCCCATGGCCCTACATCTCAGATCCAGAAGGATCCTACAATAAGAAATAGTTTAATTAACTTTGACACAGAAAAATTTCTCTGTGTCAATAACTAGTGTAGAGAAATTTCTGCTCCAACTCTCCTCACAACAGAGAAAATTGTTTGCCGGAGGAACTCAGAAATTAACTTTTGAACTTACTGTAGAAGGCTAAAGATCTGTTGATCTTGAGTCTTCAAGACGCTCACTGAACCTGCTTAAGGATAAAGGTTATTCTTTCTTTAGAACTTATTCTAAATCTGCTATGGCAGATGGAGACTTGCACATCTAACTGAACTTTTCTTGCTGGAGAGCTTCAAGCTTTTCACATGCAGCAATGACGAGGAAGACAAAGACAGTTACTATCCATTTTGAATTTTGTAAGCCCTAAAAGTTATCTTTATCTTGGCTCATCTCTTCCCTTTTGTAGTTTGCCGATCAACGGCTTTTAGAGATTTGTGGGCCCCACCTGCAGCTTCCAGCTGCGCCTTACTTTAATGAAAGAAGACGTATAGTAGCTCCGTGGTCGAGTTTGTCGTGTTCTGCAGCTTCTCCATACCAGATTTGAACTTAGTTGACTTTGTCGATTTTTTTGACATCAGCACCTATGGACTTAGCCAAAATCGAGCATAAGTAGAATAGGCGTTGAGTGAATGAGCTTCACTCAATGCCAAAACACTTAGATAGATTTCTGTCTATCTAGGCGTTGAGAGCATTGAGTGAGCAAGCCTCACTCAACGCTTTTTGCCTTAGTAAAATCTTCCTACATCTCTAGCGGAGAGAACGTTGAGTGAACAAGCCTCACTCAACGCTTTTTTCCTTAGTAAAATCTTTCTATAACTTAGGCATTGAGAGCGTTGAGTGAGCACGCCTCACTCAACGCTTTTTGCCTTAGTCATTTTTTGTGTTTAAAAATACTGGCTTAGACTGTGAGTGTTACTCAACATATATGAGGCTATGGAGTTGAGTGAATGACTTTCCCTCAATGCCTGTGGACTTAGCCGCATTTCTCCCTCTTAACTTTAGGCTTTGAATGACTCAGTCTGCCTTACTATGAACGGAGTTCGACGAATGATGAACTGAGCTTGACGAATTTGAACTCTGTTCGACCAATTTTGAACTGAGCTTGACGAACTCGGAATCTCAAGCTCTGAATTTAGCTCGATGAATGGTGAGCTGAGCTCGACGAACTATGAACTTAGTTCGACGAATTCCTCAACTGAGCTCGATGAATTCAGAATCTCAACCTCTGAATTTAGCTCGACAAATGGTGAGCTTAGCTCGACGAATGGTGAGCTTAGCTCGACGAACTCTGAACTTTGTTTGACAAATTCCTGAACTTAGCTTGATGAACTCAGAATCTCAACCTCTGAATTTAGCTCGACGAATGGTGAGCTCAGCTCGACGAACTCTGAACTTAGTTCGACGAATTTCTGAACTGATTTTAACTCACAGCTTTTTGTTGTATGGCGTTGAGTGTGTCTTCATCCCTCAATGCCTGTGGACTTAGACAAATTTATGTTAGCCCACAACTTAGGTAAGTGTTTACCTGACTTGGCCACTTTGGCTACCTATCACATCACTGTCAACTACAAATATATGGATATCATTGACAATATTGACTTCCTCAAATCTAGGACTTTGTGGGAAATTGACCCAACAAGTAGTATAGGCATTGATTGAGTAAGCATCACTCAATGCCAAAACACTTAGATAGAATTCTGTCTGTCTAGGAATTGAGAGCGTTGAGTGCATAAGCCTCACTTAATGCTTGTTGCCTTGGCTTATTCTTCAGCCCTTTCTGCATGTTTGGCGTTGAGAGCATTGAGTGTGTCTTCATCACTCAACGCTTTTTGCCTTAGTGAATATTTCTACTTCTTAGGCGTTGAGTGAGCCTTCATCACTCAACGCCAAAGCACTTGAGTAGTTTTCTGCTACTTGGCGTTGAGTGAGTAAGCTTCACTCAATGCCAAACCACTTAACAGATTTTCTTCTGTTATCTGGCATTTAGTGAGTAAGCTACACTCAACGAATTTGGACTTAGCCAATTTTTTGTGTCTGAAAACACTGGCTTGGACTTGATGAGAATCAGTCAATGCTTTTTATCACATGGCATTGATTGAGTAAGCTTCCCTCAAAACCTGTGTACTTAGCCACATTTTCAGTTGTTTCTTCTTAGGCTTTACCTGTCTCATAACCTTTAGCTGTATGGCGTTGAGTGAGAAGACAACACTCAACGCCTGTGGCCTTAGCCACAATTTCATCTTACCAATTGTTAGACATAGACTAACCTAACTATACTCAACGATTATGCTTACCTGGCGTTGAGTGAATAGACTTCACTTGATGCCTATTGACTTGAGTGATTTCTATCCTATCTAGTATGTTCAAGCTGGCTTGATCTTCAAGGTGTTGAGATAACTGAACTGTCTCGACACAATTGTCTCGACACTTTTATCTCGATACTTTTGTCTCAACACTTTTATCTCGACACTTTTGTCCTTAGTCATTTCCTCATGATTTCACCCTACACTTGGCATTGAGTGAGCTTGCTTCACTCAATACCTATGGACTTAGGCAAATTCCTACCTATCCACCAGCTTGCTTGGTGTCCGCCTGCATGCATAAACTTAAACACACATCAAATACAACTAGTGTGTGTCATTGACTTGTTTGACTTCTTACAAATCTAGACCATGTGGATCAATGGACCCAACAATCTTCCCCTATTTGAAGAAGTCAAAACCCTTATTCAAATGTTCACATTTCTTAGTCAATGACACACACAACTTAAGTAGCAATAAAAGGTATTATTATAACAGAGCAGATCTTGGAATTTTACCACATTTCGTGCCTGTTTGGTGAGCATCACCTACTCCTCCTATCTTGCTGCAAGTTGTATCATACCACTTGAATGCTGCATGGGAGCATTTATTTCTCCCCATGAAACTGATACCACTTGATTAGAGCAACATTTCTTTCTCCCCCTAAATTTGATACCACTTGATCAAACTCTGATGCCACAGTTGATGATGCTACACTTGATCAATCTTGAGACCATTTGATGTGCAACTTCTTTCTCTCCCCCTTTTTGACTTCTGAAGAATATTCATGGAAGAGCTGGCATGTTTTGATGTACTTCTCCCCCTATCTGATTGCAGTTGATACCCTTGGTACAGCTGCTGGCTAACCCTTTTATGAGGTTGATTCTGCTCCTAGAGCTACTAGACGTGCTACCCCTCAATAGGAGCCACTTATGCCATCAATTTACTAATGGTCACTTTGATCTTCTTACCATTTAAGGTCTTCATCTCATTGAGGTCATAATTTTGGAGCTGATGCTGAATCCACAACAACTGAGCACAGCAGCTACCTGCTGAAATATACTCTAACTCTGTAGTTGATATAACAATACTTGTTTGCTTCATACTGCTCCAAGACACTAGTCTTCCTCCTAAGAACTGATAGGTGTCTGTATTGCTTTTCCTGTCCTCTTTGCATCCTGCAAAATCTGTATCTGAATACCATATTAGTTCAAAATCCCTATTCCTAGGATACCATAGGCCAAGATCTGGTGTGCCCTTAAGATATCTCAAGATCCTCTTTGTAGTAGAGTAGTGAGATTCTTTAGGGCAGGCCTATTACCTAGCACAGACACATGTAGCATACATAATATCAGGCCTACTAGCAATGAGGTATAGGAGGGAGCTAATTATCTCTCTATATAAAGCTTCATCAATAGGTTTCCATGCTTCATCTTTGTTTAAAGGCATACTTGTGCCCATGGGAGTTTTCATGGTAGAGGCATTCTCCATTCCATATTTCTTAATCAACTCCCTAGTGAACTTGGACTGGGATATGGACAAGCCATCATCAGTCTGTCTAACTTGAAGTCCTAAGAAAAACTTGAGCTTACCCATACTACTCATCTCAAACTTCCCTTACATAAGTTTTGCAAACTTCCAACAGAGATTGTCATCAGTAGATCCAAAGATAATGTCATCAACATATATCTAAACTAGGATGATCATGCCCTTAGATTCCCTTAGGAATAGGGACTTGTCTATTTTCCCTCTTGAGAATTTGTTCTCATTGAGGAAACTCGACAAGGTTTCATACCATGCTATAGGGGCTTGCTTCAACCCATATAAAGCTTTCTTATGCCTATAAACAAAATCAGGAGTGTTAGAGTCAATAAAACCTGATGGCTGTTCTATATATACTTCCTATTTAAAGTCCCCATTTAGGAAGGCTGACTTCACATCCATCTTGTAGACTTGGAAACCTTGATAGGCAGCAAATGCAAGGAAGAGTCTTATTGCTTCCAATCTGACTACTGGGGCAAATGTATGGTAAAAATCTATCCCTTTTTCTTATCTGTATCCTTTAGCCATCAGTCTAGCCTTATTATTGACAATAATTCCATTCTCATCTAGATTGTTCATGTAGATCCACTTAGTTCTTATGACATTATGTCCCTTAGGTCTAAGAACCAGCTTCTAGGCTTTACATATCTTGAACTGATTTAGATCTTCCTGCATTGCTCCAATCCAGAATTGGTCTTTGATTGCTTCTTCAAATTTCTTGGGCTCTTCTTGAGACAGAAAGCTTGAGTAGAGAGCTATTTTGATACTCTTGCTTCTAGTCTGGACTCCATTACTTGCATAACCAATGATTTGGTGGGATGGATGGTCCCTCAGATTCCTTACAGCTGGAGGCAATCTAACTTCAGCTAGTTGTTCTCCATTATCTTCAGCTGGCTGTTCTTCATCCCCAACTTGTGAGTCTTGAGCTCCTTCTAGATAGCACACATCTTTTCTCCTATCTTGGACTGTTGGAGCATCTTTCTTGATGGTAAGCTTGTTCATCACCTGCTCTATGCCTGCAGAACTAGAAGAGGAGCTAGGCATCTCATAGTTAATCATGTTTGATTCATCAATGACAACATGAACTAACTCTTCTACAACTTGACTTGTCAAGTTATAGATCCTATATGCCCTGCTGTTGTTGATGTACCCAACAAAGATCCCTTTATGGGACTTGACAGCAAACTTTATCACATAGAACTTTCCATTGTGCAGTACATAGCACTTGCAACCAAAAATCCAGAAGTAGGATAAGTTTGGTTTTCTACCTTTCAAGATCTCATAAGGAGTCTTCTTGTGGCTTTTGGTGACAGATTCTCTATTAAGGACATGAAATGAAGTGTTTACTGCCTCAGCCATGAATTATTCTTGGACAGTTGTGTCACTTAACAAGGTCCTACCAGCCTCTATGAGGGTTCTATTTTTTCTCTCACCAATTCCATTTTGCTAGGGTGTTCTGGGAGAGGAGAATTCCTGGTGAATTCCTTGCTCTTCACAGAAACTTGTCATGCTTGCAGACTGAAATTTAGTCTCATGGTCACTTCTGATTTTGACCACAGTAATGTCTAGTTCATTTTGTATCTGCTTGACAAAAGTCTTGAAGACATCAAGGGTTTCATCCGTTCTCTTAAAGAAGAACACCCAAGCAAACCTAGAAAAGTCATCAACAACCACAAGGGTGCAGACTTTACTACCTAAACTTTGAACTGGCCTAGGTCCAAAAAATTCCATATGTAGGAGGTAAAGGCACCTCACTGAGTCTTTGTCCCCAATGCTCTTGAAGGAGGTCTTGGTCTGCTTGCCCTTTTGACATGCAGAGCAGATACCCACCTTAGTGCATTTCAACTTGGGGCCATTTCTGACTAACTCTTCACTAAAGAGTTCGCCTATAGTCCTATAGTTCAGATGAGCCAGCCTCTTGTGCCATTGAACATAATATGAGGCTTTCTCGTTAATAACTAGACATATGGGAGTGTCCATACTTTCACAATCAAAATTAATACAATAGATATTTCCTCTCCTAGTGCCTGTCAAGATGACCCCTTGGTCACTTGACCTCCTAATTTGGCACTCATCCTTGAGGAAGGAAACGTCATAGCCAAGATCACATATTTGACTTATGCTTATGAGGTTGTGTTGCAACCCTTTCACATAAGCTACTTATGTGATAGTGATTATGCCATTTGATATCTTACCATACCCTTCAGTCGCTCCCCTTTCTAAACCACCAAAGTTGACTTTGGGTCCAATCTTTTCTGGAGTGTACTCCTTCAGCATGCTCCTTGTTCCAATCATGTGCCTAGAACACCCACTATCCAAGTATCATTTAAGGTTATGAACACTTGGACTAACATGTAAGGCATAAATCAGTTAGCCTTAGGACCCCAATTCTTATTGGATCCTAGTTGCATGTTAGTCTAATAATGATCATGCCGACCTACAACACTTCTGATAGGTAAGCTCTCTCTTTCTCTTAGCACACTTGTATTATGCCATCAATCTATAGTATAGTGGCCCACCTTGCCATAACACTAGCACTCATGGATGTTGTACCTCCTTTTCTGAGCTGGCCTGCTAGTTGTGCTGACAACAACTCTTTGTTTAGAAGGTATAGCTGCAGTCTTATGCTTGTATCTTCCTGCCACATTCTGACCTGAGGAGGGTATGGCAGTAGAAGTACTTGGTATATCTTGATCCCTACCAATAGTAGTTTTCTATTCAGAAAGAATACTTTTGATGACATCAGATATACCCAAGTCTGGCCTGTTGACATACATGCCCTTATTCTGAATGTGGGATGGAATATCCTAAGATTTGTCTACAGTTATACCCTTGAGTGTAGGGGCTACAGTACCAAACACAAATGGTCCATGCTGGGCCATTTGTATTTCCTCATGGGCTGCCTTAAAGGCACTTGCACCTTGGCTATATTTTCCACCATAGCAGTGAACATCTGTTCACACCAGTGGATCTACCATTCTTTCAGTGACCATAAATACTCTCTTGGTCATACCTGTTAGAAGGTAGCAGCACTCTCATGAAAGGAATATGAGGCTTGGAGGCTAGTGGCTGTGTTGGAGCTTTGCCCTTTCCTTTGGGATTAGCAACTCTTATGGATACCTTCAATCTTAGCCCCTTCTTACCCTTTTGGGAAGTGAAGGTGTCTATCAAGGGAAGCACTGAACTGGGCTTTGAATAGCTATCCATTATCCTCTTCTCCCTCTCCAACAGCACTTCTAGGTCCCTTATTCTATTTTTCCGGTACTCTATGGTACCTATCTAAATGAAGGAAATAGTCTCCAACTCACTAATCTCTTTCATTTTCTGATCAACCAGTGAAGCTGAATAAGTATGCTGGGAAGCAGCATGCTGAAGGGAGGCAATTTCCTTAGCTTGCTTCTTAGTCAGCAACTTGCTTTCCTTGAAAGCACTCAGAAGGATACCGTATTCGTCTATTACGGAATTGACATCTTCCTCAGACTCAGAATCTCCTTCATCTCTAGATGAATTAGCTTCAGAATCTGGGATGGTCTCATAGTCAGACTCAGAAGAAGACTTGGACAGAGAATTTACCTTTAGTTTACCAGGCTGTTCCTAGTTGGATTCTTCATCAGTCAAAGCCATCAGTCTATGGCAGCAGTTGTCTTCTTCTTCTTCCAGCATAGCAACAACAAGCCTAATGTAGGCTATATCCTCCTCTTCTCTTTCTGACTCTGAAGAGGAAGAGTCAGTCTAGCTCTTCTTCTTCTTAGTAATGAAGGATTTCTCCTTCTTGACTTTTTGCTTGTGTTCCTTCTTCTCACCAGATTCCTTTCTTTTGACAGGGCAGTCAGTTATTACATGCCTCGGCTTGCTGCAGCAATAGCAAACCACTTTAGATGAAACATGTTTGTTTGGTTTAGAGCCATACATGTCCTCCTTAGAGGATTTCTTCATACCCTTGTAGTAATCTTCTTTGGGATGAGAGGAGAAAGAGGGCCTGCTTCTCTAGTTTTTCTTCTTCATAAACTTCTGTAACTGCCTAGAGATGGCAGCAAAGTCTTCATCAAACATATGGCAGTCTGATGTGTCGGTCTCTGATTTTTCTGAGTCAGATTCAGCATCCCTCCTTAGTGGAGAATGTGTCTTTCTTCTGCTCCTCCTTATGGCTTCAGCTTTAAAGGCCACCGATTTTTTTTAGCCTGGGAAATGCTGACTTTCTCCTCCTCTTTTCTGGCTATTAGATGCATTTTATAGGACATTAGCTTCCCAAATAGAGTTGCTGGTGGAGTGTCAGCCAGTTTTGCCACTTCTTTGATGGCACAGATTTTAGTATCTAAGTCTATAGTTAAAGACCTGAGAAACTTGTCATTCAGATCATAAGTGTTGAAGACTCTTCCATATGTCCTAAGCTCATTGACAATCTTGAAGAAACTTTCATAGCACTCAGTTATGATATTAGTCTTGCTCTGGCTGAATGCCTCATACTCTTGATTGAGCATGGACTTCCTGTCATCTCTCACTTCCTCTGTTCCCTCCATGTAGACCACTAGTGTGTCCCACATCTCCTTTTCAGTCATGTAGTGTACCACATTTTGAAAGGTGGAGTCATCTATGCACTAACTATTATATTTTGTGCCCTCTTATCCATAGTGGCCAAGATGACTTCATCCTTTGTCATTTCAGAGTATGTCTTGGGGGTCTGGACATTTGCATCCAGAGCACATACTTTCACAAGGATGAAAGGCCCTTCCTTGACAGTGTTTAAGATTCTTGGGTCAGCTGCCTCCATGAACAACCTAACCCTCTCCTTCCAGATGCCAAACCCTTCCTTCCTACAGATGGGAAGCTTCATGGCACCCAACTCCTTATAATTCGCTCCTGAACGCATAAGGATAGATTTTCTTGCGAACCTAGGAGATCTACTCAGACCGTTGAGTCCTTAAAGAGTAACTTCCCTCTAATACCACTTGAAAGTCTTGTTTTCAAGGTCAGCTAAACACCTTGAGGGAGGAATAGGTTTTTGGTCTCTTTTTAGTTATCTAGACTTATACCTTAATAGTTGTGCTTGGTGAGTTGTTAATTTTAGCTTTTAAGAAATTCAACCAGACGATATAAATATTTTATACTGGTTCCCCAATCTTGCGTACATCTACTGTCCCTCTGTGCCCTTCTAACAATGTGTTAAACAAGGCTCTTCCCCCAAAACTCGGCTCAAATGTGCTTACAACTCGTTCTCGCAGGACCACTCAGTCTTCTCCAAGACTTACCACTCAGGAAATATGCCCTACCACTAAGATCCCAAGTGGATCCTACATTAGCCTTTATGTTGGGTCCATTGACCCCAATGTTCCAGTTTGAGAGAATTCAAACTGTTCAATGACATACACACATAATGTATTTGATGTGTGCTTGAGTTCTTGCACTTGATTGGACATGTGAACAGGAAGAGGAAGCTGGAAGTCAGATTATTTTACTAAGGAAAAAGTGTCGAGATAGCTGAGAAGAATGTCTCAGCAGAATCACAGAGACAGTTGAGAAGCTAAACACAAATCATTGAGAGAAGTGTTGGTCTTAGCTAAACCGCTGAGACAGAAGACAGTCTCAGCTGTGAAGAAAAAACAGTTGAGACAATTGAGAAGAAATCGCTGAGACTAAGCCAGCAGAATTTCTCTAAGTCGAGCCTAGTTCAGAATTCGTCAAACTGATTCCAGAATTCATCGAATCCAGCTCACCTTTAGTCAAGCTCAAGTTAAAGTTTGAAGACTCTGAGTTCGTCGAGCTTAGTTTTGAATTCGTCGAACTGATTCTAGAATTCGTCGAACCCAGCTCATCTTTCGTCGAGCTCAAGTTAAAGTTTGAAGACTCTGAGTTCGTCGAGCTCAGTTTGGAATTCGTCAAACTGATTTCAAAATTCATCGAACCCAGCTAACCATTCGTCGAGCGCAGTCAGAGTACTTCATGCCGTTGTGGGAAAGCTACAGCAGTGCCGAAAAGTACTGTTTGTCTTTTTCTAAGGGAAGTGGCGCTCATCATCCTTGGCTGGACTCACATTCAAATTGTGTCGTTGATTCAAATCGACGGGTATAAAAGGAAGAGAAGAAAAGCGGATTAGGGTTAACGAGAACATGAGTAGAAAATGAAATAGAGACGGCTGGACTTCATCTCCTCCGACAAGCTTGAAAGCCAAGTCCAGCATTGCAAGCCAGAAGGCAAAGAGAAAGATTGCTGAAACTTCCTCTAGTTCAGCAAGATTGTTACTTAAAGAACAAGTTGGCTGATTCATTCAATCAACAAGAGGAGATAGCTGTGTGAAGGGTTGTAAGGCTTCAACAGCAGTTAGTTGTCTTCAGTACAATAGAGAAATTGGTAGCTATAGAAGAAGACTAACTCAGTTTATAGCAAGCGAGCTGGACTGATATCTACTCAGTCCAGCAAGGTAGACTCAAAGATTTATCTCTGAGTCAGTATTTCAACTTCTTGATAATTTACCTGTAGGATTCAGGTTGCCTGAATCTGAGTTATAGGGCACTTTGTGCCTGAGCTGTAGGTGACTAATTAGTCATTGAGGTAGGTGCCCTGCTGGGGTACTGAGGTAGGATCCAAGTTTGGATCTGAGAGTAGGGCTGTCCTCCCAGCCTGAGTAGTAGGCCTTAGTGATAAGGCTAAGGTAGGTGACTGTTGAGTCACTGAGATGTATGTGACAAGTGTGTCACTAAGTGTAGGTCTTGGAGGAGACTAAGTGTAGGTCTTTTGGCCTGAGGTAGGTGACAAATTTGTCACTAAGATGTAGGTTCCTAGAAGGGCACTGGGTAGGTACCTGGAATGGTACTGAGTTGTAGGAGAGCTGCCGCACTCTGAGAGTAGGGCCATGTGCCTGAAGTTGTAGGGCTGAAAAGCCTGAGCTGTAGGCCTTAGAGATATGGCTGAGGTAGGTGGCTTGAGGGTCACTGAGTGTTGGAGCACTACAGGGCTCTAAGGTAGGAATCTTTGTGGTTCTGAGGTAGGATTCTGAAGAGAACCTGAGTATAAGGCTGAGGGCCGGAGGTGTGAGCTCTGAGGAGCATTTTGGAGGATTTTTTGCCTTGTCTAATATAAGTTTGAAAGGTGGGAGGGAAAGTGGATGTACCCAATTGGGGAACCACTATAAATAATTGTGTGTTATTCTATGTTGCTTGTTCTTTCTTTATATTGAAGGTACTAAGGACAAGCTCTAGATCACTTAGTTTGTAAACAGCAAAAAGACTTAATTATTTTCAAAGACCTATTTACCCCCCCCCCCCCCCTCTCTAGGCGACTAGCTAACCTTGAAGCAATAACTTTCAGGTGGTATCAGAGGAAGGTTACTCAAAAAGAATCTAACAATCTGAGTATACCTCCAAGGTTAGTAATAAGATGTATTTATGGGGTCTGGTGTAAACTATAAGGAGCTTGGGGCCATGAAGCTTCCAATCTGTAGAAAGGAAGGCTTTGGCCTCTAGAAGTAAAGGGTTAGGTTATTCATGGAAGTTACTGACCCTAGGATATACATCACAGTCAAAGAAGGACCCTTCATCCCTATGAAGACCTCAGTTTTGGATGCCAATATCCAAACACCTAAATCTTATGATGAAACGAACAAAGATGAGCTCCTACTTGCCTCCATGGATAAGAGAGCTCAAAACATTATTGCCAGTATAATAGATAATTCAACCTTCCAAAATCTGGTGTACTGAAAGACATCCAAGGAGATGTGGGATACCCTAGTTGTATTCATGGAGGGTTCAGAGGAGGTGAGGGATGACATAAAATCCATGCTCAACCAGGAGTATGAGTCCTTCAGACAAGGAAATTCTGATTGCATTGCAGAGTGCTTTGAGAGATTTTTTAGAATAATGAATGAATTGAGAATATATGGAACGGTCTTCAGCACTTATGAGCTGAATGACAAATTTCTTAGGTCCCTCACAAAGGATTGTGACACAAAGATTTGTGCCATTAGGGAAATGACCAAGTCAGCTGACACTCCTCCTCCAACCCTATTTAGAAAGCTGTTGTCATATGAGATGCAGCTTGCTGCAAGAAAGGAAGAAGAAAAGAGCAGTAAGTCACAGGCCAAGGAGAAGTCTGTGGCCTTCAAAGCTGATGCCCTAACCAAGAGTAGAAGGAAGAACTCTCCACCTAGGAGAATTATTGAGTCAGATTTTGAGAGCTCAAAGACCAGCACCTCAGACTGTCATATGTCTGATGAGGACTTTGCTGCCTTCTCCAAGCAATTTTAGAAATTAATAAAGGAGGAGCATAGGTAGAACAACAGGCCTTCCTCTTCCTCACAGCACAGAAGGAAATCCTCTAAGGAGGAGAGCAAACCTGGGCACATAGTTGTTGACTGCCCATTGAAGAGGAAAGTGGAAGGAGAGAAGAAGCACCATAAGGGGAAGAAGAAAGAGAAGTCCCTTGTGGCCAATAAGGAAAAGACCTGTTCTGACTCCTCCTCTGGGTTAGATAGTGAAGAAGAAGAAGCCTACAGCAGGATACTAGCTATTGCTGAAGAAGAACCTGAAGAATATCCTGCTATTAGGATAGGGATCAGGGCCCCTCTATCACATTCAGAAAGTGACACAGAGGTGGATGAAGATGAAGAAGAAGATGTTCAATGCCATTGATTAATGGCAATGACAGATAAGGAGAGCAGGCAGGATCTGCCTTGACAGACTCAGGTAAATTCTAAATCTATGCCTTTTATTTCAGGTCATGAGGCTAGCTCAGATTCTGAAGCTCAATCATCAAGGGATGAAGTGGGTTCAGAGTCTGAGGATGATGTCAATTCTATAATCGATAAGTATGGAGAAGTTCTTGAATCATTCAAGAAGTGTAAGCTCCTTGCCAAGAGATAGCAAAAGAGCTTCTCAGTCTTAGGATAAAGTGTGAGGGCCAAGAAAAGGATCTCAATAATATGGCTACACAATCAGCCAAGCTCAAGGGGATCATTGATATGCAGTCTGTGATAAGAGCCTCAAATGAGAAACTTATCCAGAAACTTAAAGATGATCTCCTAAGTGAGAAATTTTTTGTGGCCAAGTTTTCTAAGCCAAGCACTGTACTTCCTTTAATTGACACCCTCTTTACCCAAGTGGGTAAGAAAGGGTTAGGATTTAAGGGACCTGCTAGACCTTGCAATCCAAATGGAAAGGGGAAGGCACAAGTTGTGCCTCTAGCCTCATTGCCTCCAAACTCTTTTCAGAAAGTCTTGTTGCCTTCTAACAGGTATGACCATGAAAGTTGTTATGGTCACTGGGAGAATGGCAGATCCACTGGTATGGACAAATGTGCCCATAGCCAAGGTGGAAGATACAGCCATGTAAGGGCCTTTAAGGCTGCCCATGAGGAAATTCAAATGGCCCATCCTGGATTATTTGTTTTTGGTGCCCCGGCACTAAAACTCAAGGATAATGCTGCTGCAGGAAATCTGAGTCATTCAACAAAAGTAATGACTCAAGGTGAGTCTTCTGGCAAGGATGGAATGGTAATTTTTGATGCAATCAGATGCATGTTAGCTGAAAAGAGACATATAGATAGTGGATCTCAGAAAAGACCAAAATAGTCAGCTGAAAGACTTATCTTCAATTAAATGCCTGCTGGAAGAAATTAGAGATATACAGTATCACATCTTTCCACTGTTCAGGGATCAGTCCAAGCAAATGCTGGTCCTAAACAAAAAAGGAGATATAATGTCCATGAGTGCTGGTGCTGTGGCAAAGTGGGCCACTATGCTTCAGATTGCTTGCACAATCCTTCAGTGTCTAGAGGTAGCCAACCTGTCAGGAGTACTGCAGGAAGGCAGGCTTATTTTCAGGCTAATATAAACCTAGGACCCAATTGAAATTGGGGTCCTAAGGTGAGATAAATTGTGTTTTTCAGGTTAGTTTAAGTACCAATTCCCCTAAATGGTACTTGGACAGTGGATATTCCAGGCACATTATTGGAACAAAGGAACTGTTGAAAGAGTTCACTCCAGTAAAGAATGGACCTAAGGTCATATTTGGAGGCTCTGACAAGGGAATAACCAGAGGTTATGGTAAGATCTCAAATGGCATAATCAACATCATAAAGGTAGCTTATGTAGAGGGGTTTCAACAAAACCTTATAAGCATAAGCCAATTATGTGACCTTGGTTATGACATTTCCTTCAACAAGGTTAAGTGACACATTAAGAGGTTAAGTGACCAGAGTGTCATCTTAATAGGCACTAGGAGTGGGAATGTTTATTGCTTAAACTATTTTGCTTAGGTAGTAGTTCCCCTATATGCCTAGTTGCAAATGACAAAGTCTCATATTGTGTCCAATGGCATAAGAGACTGGTTCATTAGAATTATAAGACAACTGGTCAGCTCTTCAGTGATGAGCTAGTTAGGAATGGACCCAAAATAAAATGCTCCAAGGAGGGTATCTGTGCTGCTTGCAAAAGGGTAAGCAGACTAAGATCTCCTTCAAGAACATTGGGACCAAGGACTTAGTGAGATGCTTTTATCTCCTGCATATGGACTTGTTTGGTCATATTCCTATTTAGAGTCTAGGTAGGAAGGTCTACACCCTTGTGGTGGTTGATGACTATTCTAGGTTTGCTTGGGTGCTCTTCCTTAGAAGAAAGGATGAAACCCTATAAGTCTTCATGAATTTAGTCAGGCAGATTCAGAATGAACTTGCAAGCTCTGTTATCAAAATAAGAAGTGAACATGGAACTAAATTTCAATCTACTGCCACGACTACTTTCTATTAAGAGCAAGGGATTCATCAAGAATTCTCCTCTCCAAGAACACCCCAACAAAATGGGTTAGCTGAGAGGAAAAACATGACTCTCAAAGAAGTTGGGAGAACATTATTGAGTGACACTTCTCTCCCTGAATATTTCTGGGCTGAGGCAGTTAACACTGCATGTCATGTTCTCAATAGGGCTTCTATCATCAAAGGCCACAAGAAGACTCACTATGAGATCTTGAAGGGTAGAAAACCAAACATATCCTATTTTAGGATCTTTTGTTTCAAGTGTTTCATCCTGAACAATGGCAAGTCAAAAGTGACTAAGTTTGCTGCCAATTCCCATGAGGGGATCTTTGTTGGGTATAACAATAGTAATAAGGCATATAAAGTCTATAACTTGACTAATTAAGTTGTAGAAGAATCTGTCCATGTAGTGTTTGATGAGTCAAGCATGATTGACAGTGAGCTGTCAAGCTCTTTGTCTAATTCTGCAGGTATAGAAATTATGATGGAAAAGCTCTCTATCAAAAATAAAGACCCTGTTGTGCAAGAAGAATATGGAGAGGGATGCTGTCCAGAGGAAGCATAGATCAGTCAAGCTAGAGATGAAGACCAACCAGCTAAAGAAAATACTGCTCAACAAGAAGAAATCAAGCTACCCCCAGCAGTCAAATATCTGAGAGATCATCCTCTAGATTAGATAATAGGTGAGGCTAACCAAGGTGTACAGACCAGAAGCAGGAGTTTCAACACAGCTCTTTACTCCAGCTTCCTGTCACAAGTAGAGCCCAAGAAATTTAAAGAGGAAAATCAAGACCAATTCTGGATTGGTGCAATGCAAGAAGAACTGAACCAGTTCAAAAGATGGAAGGTCTGGAAGTTGGTTCCCAGACCAGATGGACAAAATGTCATTGGAGTCAAGTGGATTTTCAGAAATAAACTTGATGAAAATGACATTATAATAAAGAATAAGGCTAGACTAGTGGCCAAGGGGTACCGACAGGAAGAGTGGATTGATTATGATCAGACTTTTGCCCCAGTTGCAAGGTTGGAAGCCATCAGACTTTTCCTTGTATTTGCAGCCTTCCAGGGATTCAAAGTCTTCGATTTTGATGTGAAGTCTGCCTTCCTGAATCGAGACTTGAAAGAAGAGGTCTATGTAGAGCAGCCTCTAGTTTTTGTAGATTCTAACTCTCCTACTGTTGTGTATAGACTTAGGAAAGCTCTATATGGGCTCAAGCAAGCCCCTAGAACATGGTATGAGACATTGTCTACCTTCCTCATTGATAATAAATTCTCAAGGGGGGAAGATAGACAAGACCCTATTCCTAAGGGAATCTATGAGCAAGATCATCCTAGTCCAGATTTATGTTGATGGCATAATATTTGGCTCTATGGATGACAACATCTGCAGGAAGTTTGCAAAACTTATACAGGGAAAGTTTGAGATGAGTAGTATGGGTGAACTGAAGTTCTTCTTGGGACTCCAAGTAAGACAGACTGATGATGGTCTATCCATATCCCAGTCAAAGTTCACCAAGGAGTTAATCAGGAAATATGGTATGGAGAATGCTTCCACCATAAGAACTCCCATGAGCTCAAGTATGCCTATAGGCAAAGGTGACCTAGGAAAACCTGTTATCTAACTTTGTATAGAGATATAGTTTACTCCCTTCTCTACCTTACTGCAAGTAGGCCTGACATTATGTATGCAATATGTGTTTGTGCTAGGTATCAGGCCTGCCCTAAGGAGTCTCACTACACTGCTGTGAAAAGAATCTTGAGATATCTTAAGGGCACCCCAGATCTTTGCCTATGGTACCCTAGGAATGTGGAGTTTGAACTAACATGCTATTAAAATGCAGATTTTGCAGGCTGCAAGGAGGACAGGAAGAGCACATCTGGCTCCTATCAATTTCTAGGTGGAAGGCTTATCTCTTAGAGCAGCAAGAAGCAAACAAGTATTGCAATCTCCACTGCTGAGTCAGAGTATATTTAAGTTTGGAGCTACTGTGTTTAGTTGCTGTGGATCCAACATCAACTTCAGGACTACAATATTCAAATAAGTAGAACTCCACTCTTTTGTGATTCTACTAGTGCAATTTCTATAGCTAGGAATCCTATCTCCCATAGCCAGACTAAGTATATAGAAATTAGGTATCATTTCATTAGAAAACATGTGGAAAGGCAAGACATCAGCCTTAAGTTTCTCTCCACAAACAAGTAGGTGGCTGATATCTTCACTAAGCCACTAGATGAAGCCAAGTTCAACACCTTCAAATTTGAACTGGGCATGTTGAATCTTATGTAGCTTCAATTCTCTCCTCTACCATATGCAGTACTGTCTATTTTGTAGGTAGTACAAGTCCTTTCTTATGATAATGAAGCTAGTGTGCAACTGTTGAGGGGAAGCAAGCCCAATAGCTGAAATGGGATTGAGTCCAAGTAGGGGATCAACCCCAAAAAGATAGGGGAGAAAAACATCACAAAATTCTCCCTATTGTAAAAGTCAAAAAGGGGGAGAGGAGTTAGGAGGAAAGAAGAATAAACTTGATCATGATCTGACCAAGCCAGGAAGCTCAAAGCAAGGTGGTGCTGAAGTTGCTTCAGCACAAGAATACTAAGGATGATTCATCTAGGAGAGAAGCATGCTAGGGGGAGCTGGAGAAATGTGGCAGCATGCCAGAGGGTGTAAGTAAAATTCTCTACATGGAGAATTGTGTGTGGTAACATATTTCCAAACTCTAATGATGTTACACAAGTGTTAGTTTTTATGTGAAAAATATTATGTATGTCAATGACCTGTTTTATTGATCAAGCAAGGTTTTGACTTCTTTAAATATGGGGAGATTATTGGGTCCATTGACCCTAATGTTCCAAATTTGAAAGAAGTCAAACTGGTCAATAACATACACACATAATGTATTTGATATGTGCTTGAGTTCTTGCAAGCAGGTTGTCCTTGATTGGATAGGTGAACAGGAAGAGGAAGCTGGAAGTCAAACAATATGACGAAGGCAAAAGCGTCGAGATAGCTGAGATGGCTGAGAAGAATGTCTTAGCAGAACCGTTGAGATAGCTGAGAAGCTCAACACAATTCGTTGAGAGAACTGTTGGTCTCAGCTAAACTGCTGAGACAGAAGACAGTCTCAGCTGTGAAGAAGAAACCGATGAGACAGTTGAGAAGTAATCGTTGAGACTAAGCCAGCAGAATTTCTCTAAGTCCAGAAGCGTTGAGTGAGGCAGGCTCACTCAATGCTTCTAAAGAAGAAGCTCAGTTTAGTATTCGTCGAACTAAATTCTGAGTTCGTCGAGCTGAGCCCACCTTTCGTCGAGATCAAGTTAAAGTTTGAAGATTCTGAGTTCGTCGAGCCTAGTTCAAAATTCATCGAACTGATTCCAGAATTCGCCAAACTCAGCTAACCTTTCGTCGAGCTTAAGCTAAAGCTGAGTTCGTCGAGCTCAGTTTGGAATTCGTCAAACTAATTCAAGAATTCATCGAATCGAGCTCACCTTTTGTCGAGCTCAAGTTAAAGTTTTAGGAATCTGAGTTTGTCGAGCTCAGTTTGGAATTCGTCAAACTGATTTCAAAATTCGTCGAACCCAGCTCACCATTCGTCGAGTACAGTCATAGTACTTCAAGCCATTATGGGAAAGCTACAGCAGCGCCGAAAAGTACTGTTTGTCTTCTTTTGAGGGAAGTGACGCTCACCATCCTTGGCTGGACCCACATTCAAATAGTGTCGTTGATTCAAATTAATGGATACAAAAGGAAGAGAAGAAAAGGGGATTAAGATTAACAAAAACAAGTGTAGAAAATGAAATAGAGGCGGCTGGACTTCATCTTCTCCGACAAGCTTGAAAGCCAAGTCCAGTAGTGCAAGTCAGAAGGCAAAGAGAAAGATAGTTGAAGCTTCCTCCAGTTCAGCAAGATTGTTTGTTGGAGAATAAGTTGGCTGATTCATTCAATCAGTAAGAGGAGATAGTTGTGTGAAGGGTTGTAAGCCTTCAACAGCAGTTAGCTGTCTTCAGTACAGTATAGAAACTGGTAGCTGTAGAAGAAGACTATCTCCTTCTACATCAAGTGGGCTGGACTAATATCTGCTCAGTCCAGCAAGGTTGACTCAGAGATTTATCTCTGATTCAGTATTTCAACTTCTTGATAATTTACCTGTAGGATTTAGGTTGCCTGAATCTGAGTTGTACGACACTTTGTGCCTGAGCTGTAGGTGATTAATTAGTCATTGAGGTAGGTGCTCTGCTGGGGTACTGAGGTAGGATCCAAGTGTGGATCTGAGAGTAGGTATGTCCTCCCAGCCTGAGTAGTAGGCCTTAGTGATAAGGCTGAGGTAGGTGACTGTTGAGTCACTGAGCTGTAGGTGACAAGTGTATTACTGAGTGTAGGTCTTGGAGGAGACTGAGTGCAGGGCCTTTGGCCTGAGGTACGTGACAAATTTGTCACTGAGCTGTAGGTACCTAGAAGGACACTAAGGTAGGTACCTGGAAGGGTACTGAGTTGTAGGAGTGCTGCAGCACTCTAAGAGTAGCGCCTTATGCCTGAGGTTATTTGGCTGAAAAGCCTGAGCTGTAGGCCATAGTTGATAGTTTTAACTTCAAGATAACCTAAACACCTAGAGGGGGGTGAATAGGTACTTATCCTTGTTTTAACTTAAGGCAGAATATAACTACAGTTCCTTGAGTAAATCAGATATCTCTACAGCTAACAAAACACATACAATCTCAGAAATCACAATCATACACACATCACAGATTGCACACAGATTTATAGTGGTTCCCCAAGGTCTGGGTACATCCACTTTCCCCCTTCACCTATCTAGTAGTGTTCTAGATTCGGCCTAACTTCTTCTTTCTTCTCAAATCCACAGATCTTACAGCTCAGAACTCTGAAAGGTTCCTACAACTCAGAACCCTATAAGGTTCCTACAACTCAGGCTAACAAGCCCTACCTCAGCCTTGCCACAAGGCCTACAACTCAGAGAACAAATTCTCCTACACTCAGGCTCAATCAGCCTTACCACTCAGAGATCAAAATCTCTTACACTCAGGCTCAATCAGCCTTACCACTCAGAGATCAAAATCTCCTACACTCAGCCTTTATAGTATAGGCTTACAACTCAGATCTTTGAAAAGATCCTACAGAATTTGATAAGTAAATTGATGGACTCTTACCCTTAATGAAAGAGAAAGGATAAGAGAATTCTTGATCAGCTTCTTGATGAACCTGATGACAGAAATCAACCTGTTCTTAGCTTTCTTCAAAGCTTCTTGAATCTGAACTTAACAGGGTTTATCTCCTTTGAAGTTGACTGACTGGCAGCTTCCTTCTTGGAATCCAGATATGGATCTTGATCTACTAAGTAGATTAGTTTAGGATCTACTTCTTAAGAGATTTGTGATTGTCTCCTTATTGACCTCAAAACAGCTGGAGCTCTCTCTCCCCAAACCTTCTGAAGTTACTTCTGAATTTTGAATGAATTCCCCTTAGACAAAATCTGAGTGGATAATCACTCCAGAATGTCTTCTTAGATCTTCTCACGAAGATCTTCTTCTGTGACTTTCACTTTCTTGATCAGATATCAATTCCACAATAGTTGTGTTAGATGTATCAATTCATAATCATGTTCTCCTTCTTCTGAATCCATCTATTTATATAGAATTCATCCATGGTAAGCGGCTGATCTGGTTTCTAACTAACTTCTGACAAGTCTGACAGCTTCAGTAAACCTGTTGTAACTCACAACTGTCAAGTCTTCAAACTGTTCTTGAGCCTTTGTCTATGTCGGCAAAGCGTTGAGACTGTCATTAAGTGTCGAGACTGACTGTCATAAAGTGTCGATACTGACTGTCATAAAGTGTCGAGACAATCTGTCAATTTGTGTCGACACAAGTGACTTAAGTGTCGACACAGACTTTGGTGGTGTCGACATAGCTGCCTTGATGTCGACACAACTTCTTGACACTGTATCTTGAGAATGTGTCGACACTGATTATTTGTGTCGACACAATCACTTCTCTACTCCATAGCAATCAACTATGTTGAAACTCTGCTGTGTGTCGACACAAGTCCTGTGTGTCGGCACAGTTGATTTAGTGTCAGAATTTGTGTGTCGACACAGCCTCCAGGTGTCGATACAATTGATGTCGACTCTGCTTCTGTGTGTCGACACTGCCTCCCGGTGTCGACATAGTTTATGTCGACTAACAATTTCTATGTGTCGACACTGCCTCCCGGTGCTGACACAGTTGATGTCGACTACAAAATTCTGTGTGTCGACACAGTTGCTTCAGGTGTTGACACAGCTTTTCCATGTGTCGACACAGACTTCCTTAAGTGTCGACAAAGGGACTTAGAAACTTTTTCTGCATTTTGGCCAATACTTAACCTGCACATATAAACTCAAAATAACATCAAATACACCTTGATGTATATCATTGAGCTAAGTGAGGCTTCACCAAATCAGGTACACATTTTCCAATGTACCCAACAATCTCCCCCTATTTGGAGAAGTCATAATCCTTTTTTGTCAATGATATACACCACATATGAAGAATAAACATGATGATGTATATAAGAATTATTTAACAAGGAAAATTATAAACAAAACAAATATCACAATCACATCATAGAATAAGGATGCAAACTAAATGAACATGGAACATAGTTTTGTTTATTATATCAAAAAATTTCTTAATACAGATTACATAGACTTCTTTGAAAACTAAGAATTACATAGTTCTTAAAACAAACTAGTAAAACTAAACTAAGGTTGGACTATCTCCTTGATGACTATACCTTTTCCAGATTTAATCGGAGCCTGCACAGTAGGTTCTGTATCTTCAATAGGCTTCTTGCCTTTCAACTCAGCTTTCTTTTGTGCTTCAGCCTTGATCCTTTGCCTTTCAAAATAATGAAAAGGCTTAGGGAAATACTTGCTAGGCTCCTGAGCATCAGGAGGTTGCTTCCCACTCTTAGACTTTCTTCTGAATTGAACTATAGCTTCTTGCCTAGCCTCATACTTTTGCCACTCCTTCTCATTATACCATTTACCTCTTTCATGAACTTGGTCTTTTACAGCTTTCCAGGCAATTAATACAATGTTTCTAGAAGTGGGGCTCCATTGCTCAAAATCATGTTTTAATTCTGCCTGCTCTCTGAATCTCTTCTTTGATAATTGAGCATCTTGCTGAGCTTTCACACCAGCTTCTGGCATATCTACTTTTTCAATAATAACATTAGTAACTGGTTGTGGAGGGCTGTACATGGACTGAACTTGTTGATGTATCATCTCAAGATCTGCAGGGGGGTAAATGACTTGGGCAACCTCAGGTTGATCACCTTCAAGTAGAGTTGGTTGCACCCCTGACTCAGCCACATTATCATCATCACATAAGGGTGGATATCCCAGAGTGGCTCTAATGATGTTGGTTATCCATTTGGCATGATCAGAGCCTGTATATACTAACACCCTCTCCACCTTTATGACTTCTCTGGCCACATGTTCTTTCAAATCATCTTTTTGAAATTTAATTTGCCTATCCAGGTAATTGATACCATCTTTAAAGAATGGCTTTAACTTTTGAAGCTGATTAGAAATTGTTTTCTGTGAATTAGTAATAGCTGTCTTAAAGGAATCCATGGTTTCCTGTAGCTTCTTATCAAATTCTTATTTCTCCTTATTTCTTGCCTCAGTTATTGCAATAACAGTATTTTTGAACTTAGTGACTATCACATTGTGAGATTCTGTCAGATTGTAATTAATTCTTATTTGATTTTCAAGGATATATCCTTGTTTGACAACAATATCATCCACTTGTTTCTTAATATCTGCTTGTTGAGTAGCCAAAAATACTATAGCATTGCCCCCCTTATGGAAGCAATCTGTCATTTCCTTCTTATGCTGATTTACCTCAAATATGATTGATTTTATATCTTGGGTAAGATTAAACTGGAGGACCTTATGACTTTCATCCACATATTTTTCCATAGTCAATCTCTGCTCATCCAATTTTACTTGTAAATCAACTAAATATTTGTTGTAATCAATCTCAGGAGCTGATTGAGAAGTAGTAGCTTGTAAAGCCTTCTTATAGCTCCGGCTTCTCCTCTTGAAAACCATCAGTTTTCTTTTCTTGATATTTGAAATTTCCTCATCCTCTGAAGCAGAAGTACTGACAATATCAACTCTTTCTTTAGGACTAGGAGGTAGCTCCTTTTCAGTGTCAATCTGCACCTCCTTAATATTAACCTGCTCCCCCTCAACTGCTGCTCCCTCTATGTCTGGAAACAACTCTTCCATAGTGAACTCTTGTTGATCGTGAACTGGGGATAGTTCTTTCTCAGCATCATCAGCAACTCCAGAAGTATCAAGATCAGTTTGTAGAACTATTTCTTCAGATAAGTTGATTCTGTCTTCCCCCTGCACCTGTTCAGACTGTGGCTCCCCCTACAACTTTGCAGGAACTGTCTCCTCATTAACTTGGATAGTTTCAGCCAGGTCCTGGACCTTTTCCCTAACTTGCTCCCCCTGCACTTGTGCATTCATTGTGTCCTCCTGCACATGATCATGATCAGTAATCTCATGCAATGGGGATATTGCTGCAGTCTCCAAATCAGGTATGTCCTTTGAGAGGACCCTATCCCATCTGGATATTATCCTGATATCCATCCTTCTCATATGATTTATCTTAGTTCCTGGAAGCTGATGCATTACCTCTGGAATTACTCCAGCCAGGTATAAGCTCATTAATCTAGCCAAATTAGGCTTTTTGATTCCTTCTTTTATCTTATCAAATAGAACTGCAGACCAGTCTGTATTAATCTTATAGATTATCCTTGTCATTAGACTGAACATAGAGGCAGATATCCTATCATGGCCTCCTAGTTTACACAAAATCACCTTCCCTACCACTTCAGATAGAAATTTGCCTTGTTGATTCATTCCTTTTCGGTTTATGGCTGCGCCTATCTTCATGGTTGGATCCAATCCACACCATGGAAGAGCCTCCCTTGTCTTTGAGGCTTGGACCTCTTCTTCATCCTGAATTCTTAGTAGGTGAAGAATCTTTCTTAAACTCTTAAGAGTAAGATTGACTCTATTACCATTAACTGTCGATTTAATCTTCAGGCCAGTGGAGTCCACTGTTGCAGCAGCATAGAACTCAAATACTTCTTTCTTCCAGATCTTGGTTGGTTCAAAAACAAGAAACTCCAATCCATTGTCAGTAACTAGGGTAAGGACCCCTTTAATCTCTGTCGGCGCATCATCAAAAGCATTGCGCACCAGCTCGTAGCCTTCGTTGATGTTGTCTTCAACCTTTGGCGTTATTGGAACGATGAGAAAGCTTGAATGGAGAAAAGAGAGTTTGTCGACACAGGGTTTTTGTCTCGAAAACCTGGTGAGCGTGTCGACAGAATTTGTTCTGGACCTATTTATACCTTTTTAAACAAAGAAGATCAAAAGGCGGGCAAAAATTGTCTAAATTTGTCGACACTATTAAAAAGTGTCGACACATACTTCTATTGTCTCGACCACGGCGCTGACTACTATGTGTCGACACCAATTGATGATATGTCGACACTGGACATACTTAGTAGTTTATAAGAAATTCTGTGTCGACTCTTATTACAAGTGTCGACACAATATCTGTAAGTGTCGACGTCATTTCTCTGGTTGTGTCGACACTACTTTTCTGGATGTGTCGACTCTTTGTCCCTTAGGTGTCGACACAATCGACTCTGTATCGACACAATTTCCCTAAATTATCGACACTACTCCTCTGTATAGACACTATTTCCCTGAATGTGTCGACACAATTGTACTTAGCCAATTCTGGTAATCTAACATATGGTCAACATACCTAATTAGATTTTAAATCTATTGAATTTAGTTTCATCTAAAGGCTTAGTAAATACATCTTCAATCTAATAATCTGTCTTAATAAATTCTAGTGAGATATCCTCTTCCTCTACATGTTCTCTAAGAAAATGGTACCTTATTTCTATATGCTTAGTCCTACTATGTGAAACATGATTATTAGCAATAGAAATAGCACTAGTAGAATCACAAAACAAAGGTGTTCTACTTACCTGAATACCATAGTCTTCTAACTAATGCTGAATCCATAACAGTTGTGCACAGCAACTTCCTGTTGCCACATATTCAGACTCTGCTGTGGAAATTGCCACACTAGTCTTCTTCTTACTGCTCCAAGATATCAATCTTCCTCCTAGAAATTGACATGTACCTGTAGTGCTTTTCCTATCTTCTTTACAACCTGCAAAGTCTGCATCTGAATAGCCTGTTAGTAGAAAATCTCCATTCCTAGGGTACCAAAGGCCAGATTAGGTGTGCCCTTTAGATATCTCAAAATCATTTTTACTGCAGTGTAATGAGATTCTTTGGGGCATGATGGGTACCTAGTACAGACACATGTTGCATACATAATGTCTGGTCTACTAGTAGTGAGATATAGAAGAGAGCCAATTATTCCTCTATACAAAGACTCATCTACAAGTTTACCTGCATCATCTTTGCATATAGGCATACTTGTTCCCATAGGAGTTCTCATGGTGGAGGATGATTCCTTACCAAACTTCTTAATTAACTCCTTGGTGAACTTAGACTTGGATATGGACAAGCCATCATCATTCTGTCTTATTTGGAGTCCCAAGAAGAACTTAAGTTCCCCCATACTGCTCATTTCAAACTTCCCTTGCATAAGTTTTGCAAACTTCTTGCAAAGGTTATTTTTTGTAGACCCAAAAATTATGTCATCTACATAAATCTGAACTAAGATTATCTTTCCTTTAGACTCCCTTAGGAATAGAGTTTTGTCTATTTTCCCTCTTGAGAATTTGTTCTCAATAAGGAAAGTAGACAGGGTTTCATACCAAGCCCTTGGGGCTTGCTTTAACCCATACAAAGCTTTCCTAAGTCTATAAACATAATCAGGTTTGAGAGAATCTACAAAACCTAAAGGCTGCTCTACATAGACTTCTTCTTTTAGATTTCCATTCAGGAATGCTGATTTTACATCCATTTGGAATACTTTGAATCCTTGATATGCTGCATAGGCAAGGAACATTCTAATGGCCTCAAGTCTTGCTACTGGGGCAAAGGTTTGATCAAAGTCTATTCTCTCTTCCTTCCTGTACCCTTTTGAACCAAGTCTTGCTTTGTTCTTCATAATAATTCCACTCTCATCCAATTTGTTCCTAAAGATCCACTTTGTTCCAATGATATTGTGATCTTTTGGTTTAGGAACTAACTCCTAGACCTTGCACCTTCTAAACTGATTTAGCTCCTCTTACATGGCATTAATCCAATGTGGGTCTAGGACAGCTTCTTCAAATTTCTTTGGATCTAATTGAGATAGAAAGCTTGAGTGCATGACTGTGTTCAAATTCCTGCTTCTGGTTTGCACTCCTTGTCTTAGATCACCAATTATCTTATTTACTGGATGATCTTTTAAGTGTCTAATAGCTGGAGGTAGTCTTTCTTCAGGCTGAATACCTCCAGTTTCTTCAATATGATGCACCTCTTGATTTTCTTCTGCTTCTAGAGAGTCTTGTACTCTCCCTGGACAGTTGCCACCATTTTCCATATCTTGATCTGCAGTTGAATCTTCTGTAATGGAAAGCTTGTCCATTCTCTCATTTATACCTGTTGGACTGCATGAACTACAAGGCAACTCACTGTTGATCAATCTAGTTTCATCAAATACAATATGTACAGATTCTTCTACAACCTGGGTAATCAAGTTGTAGACCCTATAACCCTTACTATTATTGTTGTACCCAACAAATATCCCATCTTGGGATTTGGCAGCAAACTTAGTTAGATGAGACTTGCCATTGTTAAGGATATAGCACTTGCAACCAAAGATCCTAAAATAGAATAGATTTGGTTTTCTACCTTCCATGATCTCATAGGGAGTCTTTTTGTGGTACTTGGTGATAGAAGCCCTGTTGAGCACATGACATGCAGTGTTTACTGCCTCAGCCCAGAAATATTCTAGGAGAGAAGTGTAACTCAATAGAGTTCTACCAGCCTCAATCAATATTCTATTATTCCTTTCAGCAATACCATTTTGCTGTGGTGTTCTAGGTGAGGAGAATTCATGAAAAATCCCAAACTCTTCACACAATCTTATCATACTTTCAGATTGAAATTTAGTGCCATGGTCACTTCTGATTTTGACCACTGTACTGTCCAGTTCATTCTGAATTTGTTTGACAAAACTATGTAAAACACTTGGGGTTTCTGATTTTTGTCTCAGAAAGAACACCCAGGAATATGTAGAATAGTCATCTACCACCACAAAAGTATAGACCTTCCTACCTAGACATTGAACTAACATAGGACCAAAAAGATCCATATGTAAGAGGTATAGACACCTCACTGAATCCTTGTTTTCAAGGCTATGAAAGGAGGATTTTGTCTGCTTGTAATTTTGAGAAGCTGAACATATCCCTTCCTTTATACACTTAACTTGAGGACCATTCCTCACTAACTCTTTGCTAAAGAGTTGGCCAATTGTTTTGTAGTTAAAATGGGCCAGCCTCTTGTGCCATTTGACACAATGAGAGGCTTTCTCATCAGCTACAAGACAAACAGGAGAACCTTTGTTCTCACACTCAAAATTGAGATAGTACACATTCCCCTTCCTATATCCTGTCAAAATGATATTTTGATCACTTGACCTTTTGATATGACATCCATTCTTACCAAATGAAATATCATATCCTAAATCTAAGCTGGCTTATGCTTATAAGGTTGTGTTTCAAGCCCTTTACATAGGCCACTTGAGTGATAGTAATCTGGTTACTAGAAATGTTACCAAACCCTTTGATGATTCCTCTTTCAAAGACACCAAAGATTACTTTAGGCCCATTTGAGATAGGTAAATACTCCTTCAGCAATCCCTTTATTCCAGTAATGTGCCTGGAACATCCACTGATCAAGTACCATATAGGGGCATGGTGAATTGGACTCACCTGCAATAAAGAATTACTTTCCCTTAGAACCCAAGTAAGTCTTGGGTCCTTGGTTCAAGTTAGCTTCATTCTTAACAAATCTACCTGCAGCTCTTCTAATAGGTAGACTGTTGTTCTTCCTAACACTAGTGTTGTGCCAGAAATCTATGTCATAATGACGTGTCTTGCCATAGCACCAGCATTCATACTTATTGTATCTATTTTTAGATACATTCTTGACGGTCTGGTTGATAGCAAATCTTTTGTATTGTGTTGGTACTACTGCAGCTATACCCACTGGTTTCTTATAACCATGGGGTTTATGAACAGGTGCTGCCTTATTGACATAAGCACCCTTGTCATTATGAACTTCAGTCTTATTATGACCAAGAGTATTCTTAAGGTCATACTTGTTAGAAGGTACTTGTACCTTTCGAAAAACTACAGGGACTTTAAAATTCAATGGCTGAACTGAGGCTTTGCCCTTTTTCTTGAAATGGGTAGCCCTGGTGTTACCTTTAAAGCCTATTCCAGCCTTACCCTTTTGATCCACAAACTCATCTATTAAGGGTAAAACATATTTTGGCTTGGACTAACTAGCCACCAAATCTTTCTCCTTTTGAAGTCTGACTTCCAGACTTCTGATTAGATCATTTTTATATGTGATTGTACCCATCTGAATAACAGTAATAGTTTTCAGCTTGGCAACCTCATTCATTTTTTGATCCAATTCTTTCTCTAAATCAGATGCAGCCATCTTAAGATCTACAATTTCCTTAGCCTGAGTTTTGGCAAGGTTCTTGCTTTTCTTTAGAGCCTGCAATAAATCCCCATATTCATCTATCAGCTAATGAATATCACCTTCAGACTCAGATCCATCCACATAACTTGATGCAGATGTAGCTGACTCTGTGCCAGTACTACAAACTAAATTACAAGACAAACATTGTACCTTGTTAGGACCAGGCTGATCCTGGCACTTGTCTTCTTCTGATACAGCCATCAGTCCCATGTACTGATGGTCTTCCTGTGCATAGATAGAGTCCAGAAATTGCATAAACTCTTCTTCTTCATCAGCTGTATAAAGACCAATGTATGCCTCAGCTTCAGATTCAGACTCTGAAGTTGATTGGTCTGACAAGATTTTCTCCTTCTTAGCAACAAAGGATTTCTCCTTCTTGCTCTTTTGTTGAGTCTTTCTTTTTTCAGCAGACTCCTCCTTTTGTCTGGACAATCAGCCACAACATGTCCAGGCTTATATAGCAATAGCAAATAATCTTTGATGTTGCAGATTTGCTAGGTTTAGACCTTCTCCTATCCTTCCTAGATGACTTTCTCTTTTGATAATAGTCATCAGCTGGCTGTGATGTGGAGGGCCTTGACTTCCACTACTTCTTCTTCAGAAATCTCTGAAACTGCCTTGTGAAGGCAGCAAAGTCTTTATCTGAGTCACTGCTGTCTGAACTTTGATTGTCTGAATTATCTGAAGCAATTTCAGCAACTTCCCTAGGAGGTGATGGAGACATCCTCCTATTCTTTATAATGGCTTCAACCTTGAAGGCCATAGACTTTTCTCTATGCTCTCCTTTTGCATTTCTTTCTTCCTCTTTTCTAGTCATTAGTTGCATTTCATAAGACAGCAACTTTCCAAATAAAGTTGGATGAGAAATATCTGCAAGTTTGGCCACTTCCCTAATGGCACAAATCTTGGTATCCCAATCCTTTGTCAAGGATCTTACGAATTTGTCATTCAGTTCATATGTACTGAAGACCCTTCTATAAGACATCAGTTCATTCACTATTCTATAGAACTTCTTATAGCACTCGGATATGCTATCTGATTTCCCTTGTCTGAAGCTTTCATATTCCTGATTCAGCATAGACTTTCTATCTTGTCTAACTTCTTCAGAACCCTCCATGTAGACTATCAAAGTGTACCACATTTCTTTGGAGGTCTTGCAGTGAATCAAATTCTGAAAGGTTGAATCATCTATGGCACTTACTATGATATTCTGGGCTCTTTTATCCATAGTTGCTAGGATGATTTCATCCTTAGTCATCTCAGAAAAATCCTTGGGAGTTCTTTGGTTTGCATCTAGAACAGACATCTTCATTGGAATATATGGACCTTCTTTAACTGTAATATAGATCCTTGGATCAGAAGCCTCCATAAACAACCTGACCCTTTCTTTCCATATTCCAAATATCTCCTTCCTGTAGATGGGTAATTTCATAGACCCTAGCTCCTTGTGATTTTCTCCAGAACCAATTTTCTTGATTCTTGATTCTGCCTTTAGGATCAAACTCAGACTGTTAAGTCCTTCTTTGAGTAACCTCCCTCTGATACCACTTGATAGTTTTAACTTCAAGACAACCTAAACACCTAGAGGGGGGTGAATAGGTACTTATCCTTGTTTTAACTCAAGGCAGAATATAACTACAGTTCCTTGAGTAAATCAGATATCTCTACAGCTAACACAGCACATATATTCTCAGAAATCACAATCATATACACATCACAGATTACACACAGATTTATAGTGGTTCCCTAAGGTCTGGGTACATCCACTTTCCCCCTTCACCTATCTAGCAGTGTGCTAGATTCGGCCTAACTTCTTCCTTCTTCTCAGATCCACAGATCTTATAGCTCAGAACCCTGAAAGGTTCCTACAACTCAAAACCCTATAAGGTTCCTACAACTCAGGCTAACAAGCCCTACCTCAGCCTTGCCACAAGGCCTACAACTCAGAGAACAAATTCTCCTACACTCAGGCTCAATCAGCCTTACCACTCAGAGATCAAAATCTCCTACACTCAGGCTCAATCAGCCTTACCACTCAGAGATCAAAATCTCCTACACTCAACCTTTATAATATAGGCTTTCAACTCAGATCTTTGAAAAGATCCTACAGAATTTGATAAGTAAATTGATGGACTCTTACCCTTGATGAAAGAGAAAGGATAAGAGAATTCTTGATTAGCTTCTTGATGAACCTGATGACAGAAATCAACCTGTTCTTAGCTTTCTTCAAAGCTTCTTGAATCTGAACTTAGTAGGGTAAATCTCCTTTGATGTTGACTGACTGGCAGCTTCCTTCTTGGAATCCAGATATGGATCTGGATCTACTTAGTAGATTAGTTCAGGATCTACTTCTTAAGAGACTTGTGATTGTCTCCTTCTTGACCTCAAAACAGCTAGAGCTCTCTCTCCCCAAACCTTCTGAAGTTACTTCTGAATTCTGAATGAATTCCCCTTAGACAAAATCTGAGTGGATAATCACTCCAGAATGTCTTCTTAGATCTTCTCACGAAGATCTTCTTCTGTGACTTGCATTTTCTTGATCAGAGATCAATTCCACAATAGTTGTGTTAGATGTATCAATTCATAATCATGTTATCCTTCTTATGAATCCATCTATATATATAGACTTCATCCATGGTAACCGGCTGATCCGGTTTCTAACTAACTTCTGACAAGTCTGACAGCTTAAGTAAACCTGTTGTAACTCACAGCTGTCAAGTCTTCAAACTGTTCTTGAGCCTTTATCTCTGTCGGCAAAGCGTCGAGACTATCATAAAGTGTCGAGACTGACTGTCATAAAGTGTCGAGACTGACTGTCATAAAGTTTCGAGACAATCTGTCAATATGTGTCGACACAAGTGACTTAAGTGTCGACACAGACTTTGGTGGTGTCGACATGGCTGCCTTGATGTCGACACAGCTTCTTGACACTGTATCTTGAGAATGTGTCGACACTGATTATTTGTGTTGACACAATCACTTCTCCACTCCACAGCAATCAACTATTTTGAAACTCTGGTGTGTGTCGACACAAGTCCTGTGTGTCGACACAGTTGATTTAGTCTCAGAATTTGTGTGTCGACACTGCCTCCAGGTGTCGACACAGTTGATGTCGACTCTGCTTCTGTGTGTCGACACTGCCTCCCGGTGTCGACAAAGTTTATATCGACTAACAATTTCTGTGTGTCGACACTTCCTCCCGGTGTCGACACAGTTAATGTCGACTACAAAATTCTGTGTGTCGACACAGTTGCTTCAGGTATCGACACAGCTTTTCCATATGCCGACACAGACTTCCTTAAGTGCCGACACATGGACTTAGAAACTATTTCTGCATTTTAGCCAATACTTAACCTGCACATATAAACTCAAAATAACATCAAATACACCTTGATGTATATCATTGAGCTAAGTGAGACTTCTCCAAATCAGGTACACATTTTCCAATGTACTCAACAATAGAGATAAGGCTAATGTAGGTGGCTTGTGGGTCAGTGAGTTAGGAGCACTGCAGGGCTCTGAGGTAGGAACTTTTGTGGTTCTGAGGTAGGGTAATGAAGAGAACCTGAGTGTAAGGATGAGGGCCTGAAGTGTAAGCTCTGAGGAGCATTTTGGAGGAGTGTGTGCCTTGTCTAACATAAGTTAGAAAGGTTAGAGGGAAAGTGGATGTACCCAATTGGGGAACCACTATAAATAATTGTGTGTTGTGATGTGTTGCTTGTTCTTTATTTATATTGCAAGTACTAAGGAAAAGCTCTTGTTCACTTAGTTTGTAAACAACAAAAAGACTTAAGTATTTTCAAAGACCTATTCCCCCCCCATGTGACTAGCTAACCTTGAAGTAATAACTTTCACTTTATAACATAGGCCTACCACTCAAATTCTTACAGGAATCCTACCTTTGCCTTTATAAATCAGGCCTACCACTCAGATTCTCAAAGGAATCCTACCTTAGCCTTTATAAATTAGGCCTACCACTCAGATCCTAAGGGATCCTACAGAAAATAGAAGTGTATTGAAATAATTAGACATCAGAGAAAAAACTTTGTGTCTGTCTTCCTGGGTTGAGCAGATATCAGCTCAATCTTCTTCACAACAACAAGTTGACAAGATCTTTTGTTGATTCACGACTTATGCTGGAAGTTACTTGCAAAAGTCTCTGCCTCCTCTCTTTCAGGAATCAATCCTGACCTTGCTGTCATAGATGAATATTGCAGCAGCTAACACCTTTTGCTTTCAGGTTGACTGAACTGAACAGGTCCCTCTGGCTTGACAGCAATGTCAAGGAAGAAGACGATGCTCAACTGCAATTGCTAAATCAGAAAACCCTAATTGCATCTTCTCGATATAGCCAATCTTTCCCTTTTATTGCTCGTCTATCAACGGCTCTTTGTGCTATGGGGACCAGCCTTAATTGTCAATTTACCACCTTTCATTTGCAAAAGAAGACAAAGGCTGGCCACCAATGCCATCAATGGAATTCTCCATCTTCCCGCAAAGAATTTGAAATGCGTTGACTTTGTTGAATTTTACTAACTTATGCTGACGTCACCATCCGTGGATTTAGCCAAAATCAAGCATCAGTAGTATAGGCATTGAGCGAGTAAGCATCAGTCAATGCCAAAACACTTAGACAGAATTCTGTCTGTCTAGGCATTGAGAGCGTTGAGTGCATAAGCCTCACTCAATGCTTTTTGCCTTAGCTTATTCTTCAGCCCTTTCTGCTTGTTTAGCGTTGAGAGTGTAGAGTGTGTCTTCATCACTAAATGCTTTTTGCCTTAGTGAATATTTTTGCTTCTTAGGCGTTGAGTGAGCCTTCATCACTCAACGCCAAAGCACTTGAGTAGTTTTCTGCTACTTGGTGTTGAGTGAGTAAGCTTCACTCAACGCCAAACTACTTAACAAATTTTCTTCTATTATCTAGCGTTGAGTGAGTAAGCTACACTCAACGCATTTGGGCTTAGACAATTTTTTGTGTCTTTAAACACTGGCTCGTACTGGATGAGAATCAGTCAACGCTTTTATCACATGGCTTTGAGTGAGTAAGCTTCACTCAATGCCTATGGACTTAGCCACATTTTTAGCTATTCCTTCTTAGGCTTTGTCTGTCTCACAGCTTTTAGTTGTATGGCATTGAGTAAGTAGACTACACTCAATGCCCGTGGCCTTAGCCATAATTTCAGGTTGTCAATTGTTAGACATAGACTAAACTAGCTATACTCTATGATTATGCTTACATGGCGTTGAGTGAATAGACTTCACTCAATGCCTGTGGTCTTAGGCGATTTCCAGCCTATCCAGTATCTTCCAACTGGCTTGATCTTCAAGGTGTCGAGATAACTGAACTGTATCGACACAGCTGTCTTGACACTTTTGTCTCGACACTTTTGCCCTTAGTCATTTCTGTTGGGTATTGTATCAACAATTACCTGGATTTGAAGAAGCCTCCGGAAGAGCTAAGATGAATTCACTATGTATTTGACGATATTTCTTCAAGATTGTGCTTGCAGCTATTCTATGCTAAGTACACACCAATGTCAGGGTGCAGTGGGTTAATATACATGGGTCTGCGCAATGTAATCCCTCGTTGAGCAGATCAGTGTGTTGACTCATGTGTGCTCGCTCTATTGGAGTGTACTTATTTTCAAGTACATGGTTGAGATAATTCAAGAGCAGAGGAGGAGCAAGGATGGGTCAAAGACCAAGTCATGCGAAGAAAGTAGAAAAATAAGCTAAGTCAGAATCGACGGGAATCACTAAGTGATTCTCGCCGATTCGACTTCCCGCCAAATCGTCGAGAATCACTCGCCGATTCCCGCCAACTTCATCCGGCTGACAGTTCGCCTTCAAGAATTCTGCTAAGTCAGAATCGACGAGAATCATTAACTGATTCTCGCCGAATCATCGAGAATGACTTTGCATTCTCGCCAATTCGTCGAGAATGGTCTTGATTCTCGCCGATTCCCTCCGGATGGCAAGCTTTTCAATTGAAACTCTACCATGGATAATTCAATGAGAATCATGAGTGATTCCCACCGACTTCGACGAGAATCACCAATGATTCCCGCCGAATTTGCCTTAGGCGATTTTTATCTGCTCGCTGGACCGAACCAAGATAACAGGCGCTGATTAGACCGGGCTAAGGGCTTCTTCTTGTGGGGCCCACAACGGTCTCGTAGGGTTGATCTACAGTATATATACTCGCCTATTTTGAAGTTACGAAGGTATCAAACAGGAAAAATGAAAAAGAGAATACGGCCGCCGAGCGTAACCTAGCGGATCGCGAATCATCTTCCGTCGCCGTCGCCGCTCGCTAAGATGTCGCTGCTGCCGATCTGAGACTTTCTTTGATCGCTCGACGACAGAACTGAAGCTAAGTAACGAGTCTCACGTTTCTCTCTCGAGATCCCTTGTCTCTCGGCTTGTTGAACGGGAACATTTCTCCCATCCGAATCGATTGAGACGATCGATCCGAGTAAGATCGTTGGTAGACCTTGCTTGCTTCATCAAGAAGTTTGGATCTACAAAGCATCGCCGCCGCAATCATTTGCCTCTGCCGATCTCGGGAAGATCCTCTCCAAGAGAGTGCTCCGGTTGTGGACTCTTCGTCTTCATCAAGAACGCTTCAACGAACGAAGAGGGACATCGGGTTCTCCATACTTGAAGTTTGTATTTTTTGTACATTCTAATTTTCGTGTTGTTTTAAAGGAATGGTGATTCCTAGTTGCAAGGGTTGGGTGCAACCCGTGGTGGAGGAGTAGTGACTCCTTCAGGTGGAAGGGTTTCTTCCATAGTATGAGGATTGGATTTCAATCCGGTTGGTGAAGTGACCGAGTCATCCCTTGTTGGAAGATAGGTCGAAGGGGGAGAGTGGACGTACCCAAATCGGGGAACCACTATAATTGCTTTTGTGCTTTTCTGTGTTGTGGTTGTTTTCTTGTGCAGGTTATTTTTTATTCCGCAAAAGACTGCAAATCACCTATTCCCCCCCATAGGTGAAGTTAGTTGACACTAGATAACTTACAAGTGGTATCAGAGGGAGGTTGCTCAACAATAAGGTTAACACCTTGAGTAAGTTCCCGCATCTAGTGTCAAGAAGAAAGAAGATCTCTGAAATGGAAGGACTCAAGTATTCAGGGAAGATCCCAGTGTGCACCAAGCTGAACTTTCCTATCTGGAAGGAAAGGATCAGGTACTACATGGAAGCAGTCGACCCACGACTCTTCATGATAGTGGAGGAGGGACCTTATATCCCCACTAAGGCCTCCACCATTGATCCAACCAAGAAAGTGCCCAAGAAACTTTCTGAAATGGATAAGGATGAGATAGTGCTTGTCAGACTTGACAAGAAAGCTCAGAACATTCTGGTAAGCGCCGTCGATGATTCCATGATGCAGGTTTTCTGCAACTGCAGGACTGCTAAGGACATTTGGCATTGCCTGATCATCTTGATTGAAGGCACTGATGAAGTAAGGGATGATCGAAGATCCCTTCTGAACTAGAAGTACGAGGCCTTCAGGCAAGGTCCCAAGGAAGAAATCGGAGTGACATTCGAGAACTTCCTGAAGATCGTCAATGCCCTGAAGGGCTATGGTAGAGTGTTCACCGATGCTGAACTAAATGACAAATTCCTTAGATCCCTTACTAAGGAATGGGACACCAAGATCTGCGCCATCAGAGAATTTGGCAGGCTGGCAGAAACAAATCCCCAGATTTTGTTTGGGAAACTTCTGTCCTATGAGCTTCAGCTGAACACCAGAAAAGCTGAAGAAGAAGCCGATAAAGCCGCTTCCAAAGAGAAGACTGTGGCCCTAAAAGCCAATCACTCAAGGAAAGGCAAGGGTGCAGCCTCATCCTGTTCTCGGAAAATGGATGAGAAAGAAGACTCTGAGCCATGCTCTTCTGGCTCAGAGCTATCTGAAGAAGACTTCTCCCTCATCACTCGGGAGTTCAAGAAGTTCCTCAAGTTGAGGAATCAAAGAAAGAGAGACGGCTCCTCCTCCAGACATCAGAAGAAAAATTATTCTTCTGACAGGTATGAATCCAAACAGAACAAACATCGTTCTAATGACATTATTTTCTTTGGATGCAATAAGCCGGGTCACGTCATCGTTGACTGCCACCAAGGCAAGAGAGATAAGGGGAAGGGAGAGGAGCACATGCCCTCTAGAGATAAGAAGGAGAGGAGCTACATAGGCAAAAAGCCAAAGACACTGAGTGAGTCTAATTCCTCAGACTCCAGTGATGATGAGGAAGCCTACTTCGGGCTTGTGGGTCGCTCTGACTCAGAAGGAGACTGCCCCCCATTTACTGGGAAGGTAGAATATCGTACCCCCCTCTCTGACTCTGACTATAAGTCTCCTGATGATGATCTCGAGGACAGCCCATCTGCCCGTGAAGCTGAGCTCCTCGAAAAGTATGAGTTTATGCTCAATACCTTTGAGGAATATCGTAAGAGGTTGAGGGCTCAGAAAAAGGAAGTCAAATTCCTTAAGGCTGAGGGTGTGTCTCTAAGAGAAGAGATCACTAGCTTGATCTTTCTCCGACAAGAACACCTGAGCCTGACTTCCGAGCACTCAGAGTCTCTAAGGCTCCTTGACCTAAAACAGGAAGAAATCAACAAGTTGGAAGAACAGCTTGCGGCAGAAAGGAAGATTGTCAAAAGCTTCTCCATGCCCAAGACCATTCTTCCTTTGGTTGATGAATTCTCTGCTCAGGCTAAGGGGGCTGGCTTAGGGCATATGGGTGTGCCTGGTAAATCATCCAGGAGAAACAGAAAGTAGAGGGAAAATAAGGCTGCTAAGAAGGCCTCTACTGCAGACAAGGGAAAGGCCCCACTCGACCCTGTTGTATTCAGAAAGCCTAGCTTTCCCTTCAATGAACAGTAATTTCAGTCAACCTATGGCCACTTCTTCCGGCCCTCGGTTGAAAAGCCCAAGAGCCGGTATGATGGCTGGGCCTTCCCCCGCAACTACGGTGAGAGTGTCTTCAAGGCACCTTATGAGGAAATCCAAGTGGAGGATTATGGTCACTTCTCTAGCGGCCATAATAGGAAGCTGACACCAAAAGCTAAGCCTGTTATACTGAAGGAACAGGAGGTGAAGAAATCATGTGACTGCTGTCATCATGATGCCTCCACCTCCAGATCCAAGGCCCCGGCTGGACCCACTGCTCCAAGGGTGAAGCAGGAGCTTAGGAAAAGGTATAACAGATTTGACTGTTGGTGTTGTGACAAAGTTGGTCACTTTGCCGTGGATTGCTGGTTTAATCCAAGATTCAACGAGACTCCTCATGTTAGCAATGCGAGGCTGACCACTCGTAGGGTTAACCACACGAGGGGGAGTATGCTAACAAGGAATCTAGGACCCAAGTTCGATTGGGTTCCTAAGGGAAACTGATTTTGTTTTGCAGGTATGTCCAAAGGCCACCAAAACGCCTATCTGGTACTTGGACAGTGGATGTTCCCGGCATATGACTGGGACAAGAAGCCTGCTGCGTGATTACTCTCCAGTCGAAAATGGACCCAAAGTCATCTTTGGAGGATCAGATCGAGGAGTCACCAAAGGTTACGGTATGATTTCCAACGGTATAATCTCTATCACCGACGTGGCCTATGTTGAAGGGTTAAATCATAACCTGATCAGTGTAAGTCAATTGTGTGATAAAGGTTATGACGTTAAGTTCTGCAAGGATAAGTGCTTGATAATATCGTATGCCTCTTTGGAGACGGTATTAACTGGTATTAGGAGCAGAAATATATTTTGTTTAGATTTTCTTAGCGTAGATTCTTCAACCCTCGTGTGCCTAGTAGCAAAAGGCAGTGCATCTCTTTGTGAACAATGGCACAAGAGATTAGCACATATTAATTTCAAGATAATTAATATGTTGTTTTCTAAGAACTTAGTAAGGGATGCCCATACTATTAAGTGCATCAAAGATAGCTCTTGTCCTGCATGCCAGAAGGGAAAACAGACTCGGGCTACCTTTAAGGGCATCGCAGACAAAGACTCCTCTAGATGTCTTTATCTTCTGTATATGGACTTGTTCGGTCCAGTGCAATTTCATAGCTTAGGAGGCAAATCGTATACGCTAGTGATTGTTGATGATCACTCTCGGTTTACATAGGTGTTCTTTTTGAAACAAAAGTTAGATACGTTTGATATCTTCACAAGTTTTGTCAAGCAGATTCAGAACGAACTTAACTGCTCAGTGATCAAAATCAGAAGTGACCATGGAACAGAATTCGAGTCTGGTACTATGACAGAATTTTGTGAAGAACTTGGTATCTTTAATGAGTTTTCCTCCCCGCGTACTCCGCAACAAAACGGAGTTGCGGAAAGGAGAAATAGAACGCTCATTGAAGCATGTACGACAATGTTGGATGACGCCTCTCTTCCAGAGTACTTCTGGGCACAGGCTATCAACACGGCTTGTCATGTGCATAACCGAGCATTGATCAACAAGAATCATCGCAAGATGCCTTATGAGCAATTGAAAGGCAGGAAACCGACCATGTTCTATTTGAGGATTTTTGGCTGCAGATGTTATGTACTCAATAATTGGAAGTACCCACGTACTAAATTCGGAGAAAAATGCTTCGAAGGCATCTTCATGGGCTATAGCAGCCATAGTCGGGCATATAGGGTCTTCAATAAGAACACCCTAGTGGTAGAGGAGTCCAGAAATGTTATTTTTGATGAAGGAAGCTTGCTTCACAGCAATTCTTCCAGTGGCATTCTTAAAGATGCAGGTGCAAGACTTGAACAGCTAAGTCTCAATGAGACCGCTAAAGATGTAACTCCCAAGTACGTCAAGGTCTCCACCTCAACGCCAACTGGAGAAGTTGAAGATCAGGATGGAGAAAATCTCCTAGAAGAAGGAGAAGCCCGAGAAGATGTCAGAGCTCCAGATGCCAGACTCCTAGAGCTCCGACACGTGAGGGACCATCCAAGAGATCAGATCATAGGAGATCCGCGTGACGGTGTCAGAACTCGGAGAGGTACAATTAACGAGATTTTGCACCTTTGTTTCCTTTCATAGGTTGAGCCAAAGAAGTTCGACGAAGCGAACAAAGATGCAGCATGGATATTAGCCATGCAAGATGAACTGCATCAATTCGAACGATGCAACGTCTGGACGCTTATTCCCAGACCAAAGAACCAAAATGTGATCGGCACCAAGTGGATCTTCAGAAACAAACTGGATGAACACGGTGTCATCATAAAAAATAAGGCCAGGCTGGTGGCTCAAGGTTACAGACAGGAGGAGGGGATTGACTTCGACCAGACCTTTGCACCAGTTGCAAGGCTCGAGGCGATCAGATTGTTCTTGGCGTATGCTTCGCACAAAGGATTCACTGTCTATCAGATGGACGTGAAATCTGCTTTCCTCAATGGAAAATTGAAAGAGGAAGTATATGTCGCGCAACCCCCAGGTTTTGTTAATCCTACATTCCCTAATCATGTTTATTTTCTTAATAAAGCATTATATGGCTTAAAACAAGCTCTTCGAGCTTGGTATGAGACTCTGTCTAGTTTTCTTCTTGAGAGCAAGTTCTCGAGAGGAAAAATAGATAAGACATTGTTTTTTAGGGAAGTCAAAGGCAAGATCTTGCTGGTGTAAATCTATGTCGATGACATAATTTTCGGCTCTACGGACAATAATCTTTGCAAAAAGTTTTCTAAACTTATGCAAGGAAAGTTTGAAATGAGTAGCATGGGAGAGCTAAAGTATTTCTTGTGACTTCAAGTGAAATAGTCTGAGGATGGAATTTTCATCTCTCAGACGAAGTTCACAAATGAACTCCTCAAGAAATTCGGAATGGAGAATGCAATCTCTATGAGAACTCCAATGGGATCCACTGTGTCTATGGACAAGGATGAGAAAGGGAAACCTTTTGATGAAACCGAATATAGAAGCATAATTGGATCCCTGCTCTACCTTACTGCTAGTAGAACGGATATTATGTTTTCCACATGCGTATGTGCCAGAT
The DNA here is from genome assembly GCA_039513925.1 of Platanthera zijinensis. NCBI lineage: Eukaryota > Viridiplantae > Streptophyta > Magnoliopsida > Asparagales > Orchidaceae > Platanthera > Platanthera zijinensis. The sequence goes on from CM077090.1 coordinate 36,596,409, forward strand.
ATCAGGTGAACACTAAGGAATCTCATTATATCGCTGCAAAGCGAATTCTTAGATACCTTAAAGGTACACCAAATCTTGGCTTGTGGTACCCAAGAATCAATGATGTCGAGCTGATAGGCTTTTCAGATGTTGACTTTGCAGGAAGCAGAGATAATAGGAAAAGCACTTCCGCGACGTGCCAATTCCTCGGAAGAAGACTTATTTCTTGGAACAGTAAGAAGCAGAATTGTGTCGCAACCTCCACGACTGAATCTTAGTACATCTCAGCAGGCAGCTGTTGCGCACAACTTCCATGGATCAGAAATCAGCTCAAAGATTATGACTTGCAGTTCAGCGAAATTCCAATGTATTGTGACTCCTCGAGCGCAATAGCAATTGCGAACAATCCTGTGTCGCACAGTAGAACAAAGCATATTGAAGTGCGCTATCACTTCATTCGGGAGCATGTGGAGAACAAAGACATATCTCTCTGCTATGTCCCCACGGATAAGCAGGTTGCAGATATCTTCACAAAGCCCCTAGACTAGGCCAAGTTCAGTTTCTTAAAAATTGAACTCGGCATGCTGAACTATGAAGAGTAAAAATTGTAAGGCTCCAGGCTCTTGGATCAAGGGGGAGCATCGGCAAGGAACTCTAGCTCGAGCATGGATGCAAGATCTGAGGGGGAGCAGGTGGCTCCAAGTGAAGTCCCAGATTTGCAGAAGCCGAAAAGGGTGAGAATACCCTCTCGGCTAAGGCTAAGGTGGTTGCCAACGTTAAGTATGCTCTCAGGAAAATGGTAATGAATTTCACTCTCAACTGAATTATTCAGTTTATGTTTTATTCTCATCTGTTTTATTAACCTTAGCTTGTAGGGTTTAGGCTTCTTCAAATAGGGGAAGATTGTTGGGTATTGTATCCACAATTACCTGGATTTGAAGAAGCCTCCGATCAAGCTAAGATGAATTCACAATGTATTTGACGATATTTCTTCAAGATTGTGCTTACAGCTATTCTATGCTAAGTACACACCAATGTCAGGGTGCAGTGGGTTAATATACACGGGTCTGCGCAACGTAATCCCTCGTTGAGCAGATCAGTGTGTTGACTCATGTGTGCTCTCTCTATTGGAGTGTACTTATTTTCAAGTACAGGGTTGAGATAATTCAAGAGCAGAGGAGGAGCAAGGATGGGTCAAATACCAAGTCATGGGAAGAAAGTAGAAAAATTAGCTAAGTCAGAATCGACGGGAATCACTAAGTGATTCTCGCCGATTCGACGGGAATCACCAGTGATTCCCGCCGAATCGTCGAGAATCACTCGCCGATTCCCACCAACTTCATCCGGCTGACAGTTCGCCTTCAAGAATTCTGCTAAGTCAGAATCGACGAGAATCATTAACTGATTCTCGCCGAATCGTCGAGAATGACTTTGCATTCTCGCCGATTCGTCGAGAATGGTCTTGATTCTCGCCGATTCCCTCCGGATGGCAAGCTTTTCAACTGAAACTCTACCAAGGATAATTCGACGAGAATCATGAGTGATTCCCGCCGACTTCGACGGGAATCACCAATGATTCCCGCCGAATTTGCCTTAGGCAATTTTTATCTGCTCGCTGGACCGAACCAAGATAACAGGCGCTGATTAGACCGGGCTTAGGGTTTCTTCTTGTGGGGCCCACAACGGTCTTGTAGGGTTGATCTACAGTATATATACTCGCCTATTTTGAAGTTACAAAGGTATCAAACAGGAAAAACGAAAAAGAGCATACGGCCGCCGAGCGTAACCTAGCGGATCGCGAATCATCTTCCGTCGCCGTCGCCGCTCGCTAAGCTGTCGCTGCTGCCAATCTGAGACTTTCTTTGATCGCTCGACGACAGAACCGAAGCTAAGTAACGTGTCTCGCGTTTCTCTCTCGAGATCCCTTGTCTCTCGGTTTGTTGAACGGGAACATTTCTCCCCTCCGAATCGATTGAGACGATCGATCCGAGTAAGATCGTTGGTAGACCTTGCTTGCTTCGTCAAGAAGTTTGGATCTACAAAGCATCGTCGCCGCAATCATTTGCCGCCGCCAATCTCGGGAAGATCCTCTACAAGAGAGTGCTCCGGTCGTGGACTCTTTGTCTTCATCAAGAACGCTTCAACGAACGAAGAGGGACATCGGGTTCTCCATACTTGAAGTTTGTATTTTTTTGTACATTCTAATTTTCGTGTTGTTGTAAAGGAATAGTGATTCCTAGTTGCAAGGGTTGGGTGCAACCCGTGGTGGAGGAGTAGTGACTCCTTCGGGTGGAAGGGTTTCTTCCATAGTGTGAGGATTGGATTTCAATCCGATTGGTGAAGTGACCGAGTCGTCCCTTGTTGGGAGATAGGTCGAAGGGGGAGAGTGGACGTACCTAAATCGGGGAACCACTATAATTGCTTTTGTGCTTTTTGTGTTGTGGTTGTTTTCTTGTGCAGGTTATTTTTTATTCCGCAAAAGACAGCAAATCACCTATTCCCCCCCCCCCATAGGTGAAGTTAGTTGACACTAGATAACTTACAATTTCCTTAAGTTTTCACCCTGCATCTGGCGTTGAGTGGGCTTGCTTTACTTAACGCCTATGGACTTAGGCAAATTCCTGCCTGTCCACCAGCTTGCTTGGTGTCCACCTGCATGTATAAACTCAAACATACATCAAATAAAACTAGTGTGTGTGTCATTTACCTGCTTGACTTCTTACAAATCTGGACCATGTGGATCAATGGACCCAACACTTGTGGCATTACAAATCTCCCCCCCCCCCCACTTAAAGAATTTCATCCTGAAATTACGTCGTGCAGGTAATTATGGAAGTATCAACATTACAATGTGTACCACAAATGAATAGCTCGGGGAACTCCTCTCACATGGTTTGCTCGCGCTCCCATGATAGCTACTCACGACCATAATTATCTCAACGGACATTGACCATCCCTATAGACTTATTCTAACGCTTCTTGACTTCCATGTCCTCTATATGAATGGGCTTGACTGTCGTTGTCAACCCACCATCAATCGGCACTTGATCCGCAACAACCACCTGCGTAGGCTCCAGCACTGTCTTCCGCAAAACTGATATGTGGAATACGTCGAGCAAGACACTTAGTTCCGTTGAAAGCCTTAACCGATAGGCAGCTTCACCAATGCCCTCCAATATTTCAAATGGCCCAAGGTATCTTGGACTTAGCTTTTTCAAGCATCGAATCCTTATTATTCCCTAGAACGGTTTGATCTTCAAATACACCCAATCTCCCATGGCGAACTTGATATTTATGTGCTTGGCGTTATAATACTTAGCTTTCCTATCCTGAGCAATCAACAACTGCTCCCAGATTATACGAATGATCGAAGTTGCATCTTCGACTTCCTTCCACTTAAACAGCTTTGATTCGCCCGTCTCCAGCCATGACAAAGGAGTACGACACTTCCTACCATATAGGGCCTCAAAGGGCATCATTTGAATAATTTCCTTGTAGATGTTGTTGTAGGCAAACACTATCATAAATAGGTGATCCTCCAACCTCATCCCGAAATCTAGGGCGCACATGCGAAGCATATTTTCCATCGTCTCATTTACCCTCTCGGTCTAACCATCCATCTGTGGATGAAAGGACGTACTGAACTTCAGTTTGATACCCAATAGTTGATGTATAAGCCTCCAATCGTTTGATGTGAAGTGACCATCTCAGTCACTGACGCTGCTATGGGGTACACCTTGCAATCGTACAATACTATCCACGTAAAGCTTCATCAACTTTTTCACTTAATCGTCCTTAAAATTTGAAATAAAGTATGACACCTTCGTCAATCGATCGACGATCACCCAGATGGCGTCGTTCCCCTTCTGCGATCACGGCAATCCGTGCATGAAATCCATAGATATGTCGTCGAGCTTCCATTTCAGTATAGGCAAGGACTTAAAAAATCCACCGGGCTTCTAACATTCGTCCTTTACCAAGGCACAAGTCTAACACTTCGCCACATATAACGTTATGTCCTTTTTCAATCCTGGCCACCAGAACAACTTGTTTATGTCTTTAAACATTTTTGTGCTCCCCGGGTGAACTGAATACATCAATGAGCCTCATACATCAATTCTTCTCATAGTTTGCCCACCTTTAGGACGCATAATCAATTGCTCCTCCACAATAGCCCTTCATCAATGGTAAACTGGGCATTTGACCCATCTAAAGACTCAGCCATGTAACGTCTCAAGCTGTCATCAAGCTCAATCGCCTGCCGAACCCGGTCAACGAGGTCATACTGCACCTTTGTCCAGTTCAAACGTGCTTCAACACTAGACCTCCTATCGACACAAGAGATCTCCAAGGCCTCCAAATCTCAAATAAGACGCTCGCAATGCATCTATATCTAGTTAGCATGTATAGGAATCCTGCGACTTAACGCATCCACAACCGCATTACCCTTGTCAGGGACATAATGTATCTTGAAGGTGTAGTCCCTAAGAAACTTCATCCACCTCCGCTAGGGCATATTCAATTCCTTTTGATCCAGCAGATACTTCAAGCTCTTTTGGTCTGTATAAAATCGACCTTCACGCCATACAACTAGTGCCTCTAGAGCTTTAAAGAGAATATCATGGCTGCTAACTCCAAATTGTGGAGCGAATAATTCCTCTCATGCACTTTCAACTAGCGGGAGCCATACGCTATCACCTTCCCATATTGTAGTAAAATGCAGCCTAAGCCGCTCCCTGAGGCATCGCAGTAGATTTCATAGCCTTCTGAACCACATGACGAGCACAAAATAGGCGTTGGGGTCAGGAGAATTTTTAACTCTTCAAAAGCTTGCGCGCACACCGCCGTCCAAACAAACTTCTGATCCTTTCTTTTCATAGTCGTGAGGGGTAACGCTATCCGGGAGAAGTTCTCCACGAAATGCCTGTAGTAGCCGGCAAGCCCTAGAAAACTCCGGACTTCCGCCACCGAAGGCAACACAGGCCACTCCCGAATCGCAACAATCTTCGCCGGATCTACCGCGATTCCCTCTCCACTAACAATATGACCAAGGAATGCTATCAAAGACAGCCAAAACTCAAACAAAGAGAATTTGGCGTACAATTGACTACTCCTCAGGGTCTTAAGAATAATGTGTAAATGCTCTACATGATCATCCTCATACTGGGAGTACACTGGGATATCATCAATAAATACTATCACGAACCGGTCCAAATATTCCATGAATGTCCGGTTCATTAAGTCCATAAACACAGACGACACATTCGTCAGCCCAAACGGCATGATAGTGAACCCATAATGCCCATATCATGTATTGAACGGTGTCTTGGGAATATCACTTTCCCTGATCCTCAACTAATAATATGCAGACTTCAGATCTAACTTCGAGTACACCATCGAACAAACTAACTGGTCGAACAGGTCATCAATCCTCTAAATTGGGTACATATTCTTCTCTATCAGCTAATTAAATACCTGATAATTGATACACAGCCGCAGACTTCCGTCCTTCTTCTTCACGAAGAGGAATAGGGCGCTCCAAGGTGTTGAACTTGGACGCACATACCCATGCTCTATCAATTCTTGAAGCTGCGCCTTCAATTCCACCATTTCCCTCGGTGTTAAACGGTAAGGAGACCGCAACACAAGTTTGGCACCTGGCACCAACTCGTTGGTGAAATTATTCTCTCTCTGACGTGGAGCTCCAGGGAGATCTTCGGGGAAAATATCGGCAAACTCCGACACCACCGGAATATAGACCAAACCCGGCTTGGGCTTCTTAGCCTCTAATAGGGTGAAAAACAACTCTGCATCCTCATGAATTGCTTTGACTACTTGGAGAGTGGATATCATAGTCTTGATCTCTCCCTTCATACTAGAGAAAGTAGTTTCATGACTTGTAATCAGCCCCAGTTTGACCGTCTTCAGACTACAATCGATGAATGCACGTTGCTCCGAGAGCCAATCCATGCGAAAGATCATTTTAAACTCTACTATCAGCAGTAGTGATGCTTCCAAGTCAAACTCTTGACTTCTTATCAGCACCTTAACACATCAGACTCTATCCACACGCATCGAACACCCTTTAGGCAACAACACATCCATTCTATCCTTCTCCACAGAGGAAGGCACTCCAATACGCATTATGAAATCTTTAGACAGAAAGGAGTGCAAAGCTCCTATATCAAACAGTGTTCTCTCCAAACAGTACAAAATCAAGACAAAGCAAAAAATATGACAAGTATACGACCAAAGCATAAGACGTAAGGTATAGAAAGCATTAAAGCTAAAATATAACACATACCTGTAACCACATCACCTTGCTTAATGGACTCCTACTGACCCAGGTTGTAGACTTTAGGTAGGGCTGGAGCATGATTAGATGCGGATGATTCCACCGTCTTCCCTTTCTCAGCATAAGATGCTCCTACCTTCTTCTCTAACTTGCCACTCCAACACTCACGAGAAATGTGTCCCGGTTTACCACAGTTATAACACTGAATTGGGCCTCCTCTCCCAAACAATGCTCCAGAAGTAACAGATGAAGAAGTTGGTCCAGAAGTTTTGGGCTTCTTATTCCACTTTCGATGCCCAGTCTTCGATGAACTTGGAACTTTAAATTTTGACCTCTTCACAACCAAATCCTTCTTACCTTGGACCCTCTTCAGATCCTACTCCATAGATCGGGCTATATTGAACAGGGTCAAAAAGCCTTGTGTCATTGGACCTGAGAGCAGCAACCTTAGATCGTCATGCAGTCCTTTGTAGAATAGGTTGTTCTTGCGCTCCTTATTCGTAAAAGTAGAGCCTGCATATCGCCCCAATCTCGTGAACTCATATAAGTAGTCATCCATGCTACTGTCACCCTGAGTCAATCTCTGATACTGATTTTCCATAGCTATTTTTTGTGCTGATGGGATATATCGCGCTAGAAACACCCTTGAGAACTCATCCATGGAGATATTGGTGAGTTGTCTTCCAACAAAGTGATGTAGCTCTAAGTCATCCCACCGTAATCTTGCTTCTCCCTCCAAAAGGAATGTGGCTATAGTAACCTTCTGCCACTCCTCAGTATCCATTGCCGTCATGACTCTATTAACCCAAGAGATCCAATCTTTGGCTTGCGTTGGGGTTTCAATCCCCATAAACATTGGTGGGTTGAAGCTCATAACATGCTTCATCTGTTTCTCTGCCGCTCTTCTAGGCACAAAAGGCTCGACAGTCATTTGATCTGCCACTATCGGCTCAGCCACACCAAGAGGCCGCTGGCCCACTTCAGGGACAAGAGGTTGCACCTACCTCCCTGGCTGAGCATAAATCATGGCGAAGACCGCTTCAGCTACCGAACAAATGGTTTTAACAGAAGGAGGGGTCATAGGCACTTCATTAGGCATACTACTCTATGTGGAGTGTTGATGTTGGGACTGCTCTGCACTACTCCTAGTCACCTATAATCGTAAAACACTCAATTAGATAACAAACATATTGCCACAAAGCAACAGTAGGAACACACAGGTTTCATAAACTTGTGTATTTGCATTCCTAAGTGGACATTCATGGGTTCTTTCATGTTATATGTGTGATGTATCGACATACACAACATACTCAACTCCTTCAGTAGGTAAGGTTAAAATTGGGGCAGTACACAGTCTCTTCTTCAACTCTTGGAAAGCCTCTTCACATTTACCACTCCAAATGAATGCAGTGTTTTTCTGAGTAAGTCTAGTTAGAGGAGCAAACAACACCGAAAATCCTTCCACAAATCTTCTATAATAGCCAGCCAGGCCTAAGAAGCTCCTAATCTCCTTAGGTGTAGAAGGTCTCTCCCATTCCATCACATCATAAATCTTGGTCGGGTCTACGGAAATACCATCCTTGCTTACCACATGACCCAGAAAGCACACTTGAGATAGCCAGGACTCACATTTGTTCAACTTCGCATATAACTTATGCTCTCTCAGGGTCGACAAAACCAAACGCAAATGCTGAGTATGCTCCTCAACATTACGGGAATATACCAAGACATCATCTATGAAAACAATAACAAATCGGTCCAAGAAATCCTTAAACACCATATTCATCGAATCCATGAAAGCAAAGGGTGCATTGGTTAAACCGAAAGACATCACAAAAAACTCGTAATGTCCATGCCGCGAACGGAAAGCAGTTCGAGAAATATCTGCCTCACGAATCCTCAACTGGTGGTAGCCTGAGCGAAGATCGATCTTTGAAAACACCGAGCTACCACACAACTGATCGAACAGATCATCAATCCTTGGCAGAGGATATCTATTCTTAATGGTTACGTTGTTCAATTCCCTATAATCGATGCAAAGCCTCATCGATCCATCCTTCTTCTTTACGAACAAAACCGGAGCACCCCACGGAGAAGAACTTTTTCTAATAAAACCACACCTCAACAACTCATCGAGTTGAGTACGCAACTCATCCAACTCACGCGGAGCCATACGGTACGGTGCCTTGGGAATAGGACGAGTACCTGGCTCGAGGTCTATCACAAACTCTATCTCCCTTTTAGGAGGAAGTCCTTGAAGACTATCAGGAAAGACATCTGGAAACTCCCGCACCACTGAGACATTCTCAAGACGTGGTGTAACAAAAGCTATTTACAGAGCAGAAATAGAAACTAAAAACTCCTCGTAACCAGACTCTATAGCAAGACAAGCATGTACCATAGAAATGATAGGGGAAACTCTGTCCTGAAATCCATAGACGCTCATAGGTTAGTCGTCGTCCATCTTGAAATCCAGTCGCTTAGCCTTGCACTGGATGACCTCATCATACTTGGACAGCCAGTCCATGCCATAAATCACGTCAAAGTCAGCAAAATCTGAAATCATCAAATCAGCGAAGGCCAGAAAATTGCCAAGATAAATAGGGCATCTCAGAACTCCTTGGCTAGATATCACCGAATCACCGGAGGGAAGCTTGACATTGAAGGAGTCTCCTAATTGATCCACATTCAGGCGATGTTTATCAACAAATCTCCGGGCCACAAAGGAATGGGTGGCACCTGAATCGAAAAGAACTCGCGCCCACCTAGTCTGCACCTTAAACTCCCCTAAAACCATAACATACATAACTAAACGAACGACAACTAGGGCAAAAATGATAAATAATAAGGATATTTTAAAATTGGGCTGACCTGATATCACTTGCGTAGAGGTTTGAGATTCCTCGTTGGTCATCACATTCATCTTTCCTTTTCCTTTATCCAGGGTTGGTGGCGGCGGTAGAGCTCGAAGCGGGGCAGGCTGCAGTGGGGATTGAGCCTGGGGCACGAAGATTTTTGGTGTCCCATCTGCCCGCACTAGAAGCATGTCCTTACCTTCATCTAGCAACGACTCACATCGTGACCCTTCCTTGCATAGAACGAGCACACAAGCTCTCCCTTGGGTGCACCTTGAATGGCGTGCACTTGCTGCTTCAGGGTGGCAGTCCTCTTGAAACACCTTTCGTAAGGGTGGTCAGGACGACCACCGAAGCTACACACTTCCTTACTTTTCTTTTTTGAAGAAGGGCCAGAATCCCTGGAGCTACCATCCTAAACACCTTTCCTTTTCTCTTTCCTTGCCGCAGCACCACAGTTCTTAGCGTTTTCAATCGCCTCCACTTTCAAAGAGACTTCCACTGCTTCAGCATAACTTTCAGCTCAGTAAGCGCATGCTAACTGCTGGACATCGCTTCTTAATCCTCCCAAGAAACGTTCCACTCTACCCTCCTAAGAAGCTACCAAATCAGGAGCAAACCTACTCAGTTTGCTAAACTCAATCTCGTACTCGCTCATCGTAAGCTGTCTCTGCTTCAGATGCAGGAAGTTATTCATGAGACGGTCCTGCTCGACCGAGGGCAGAAACCTTTTCAGCAGCATCTTCTTAAAAGAGTCCCAGGAGCAGCCTTCCTTCAGAATCTCCTTTTCACGAATCAACCAACTCTTTGCTAGATCTTTTAACTGATAGGCTGCAATCATAACCTTCTGGGCTTCTAGAATTCCGGAATACGAAAACATCTCTTCGATGGAGATGATCCAATCATCTAAAATCATGAAGTCAGCACTCCCGTCATAAGTAGGAGGTCTTAATCGCTAGAAATGTGAGATGAAATTCATCTCTGGTGGTAGCGTCACCGTGGGCACAAAAGGAGCAGGGGCATCAGGTATGACTTGATCTACGACAGGATCTTGCACTAAGGGTTGTTGCGTGTGAGCGGCAGACAATAAGGTCTGAATTTGCGATTGCATCGCAACTACTTGCCTTGACAGAGCCTCGTTGCTCTGGCGCAAACTCTCGATCAACGCATCACTTTGCGCACCTGACGACTCACCCTCTGACTGAGGAGTCGACCTCGTCGCAATACGCTTTGGCGGCATTTCTAAAAAGGCAAATGAACAACCCATCAAAATCCTAGATTGCGACTAGGTCAAACAAAACTAGTTCAGACCACACTTAAAAGACACTTGCATAAGCTGTCACTTGCTCTGGGATTATATGATGATGATATGTCCTACTCAGGATGATATCCTATCATCATATTGACTCATGTGCCTATGATATGAATGCATAACTTCTTTACTCTTATTTAAAATCATGTGTGTACATATGTCATCATGTAAATCTTTAGTTTGGCATGTTATGCTTATGTTATGTTATGCTATGTATGCAGTGTTATGCATCCTAAAAAGGCCTTAATGGCTGTTATGAGCGACGTACACATGAAATGTTATGCATCACATACTACATAACATTGCATGCAACGAAAAAAAAGAAAAACGTGGTAATGGGCATTCATGTGGTGAGGTTATGCATCCCATATTACATAACCCTCACATGTTGCCACCTATGGTGGATCCATATACAAACACATATTATGCATCCCATACTACATAATATGCACCGTATACTTTAAATCATGCTTATGAGTGTAGTGTTCATGCTTAAGCCAAGACATGCTGATGACACATCGGTGTGTGTATGATATGACACTAAATAACTAACACTAACAAAGGAAGGTTGCCCGACCAATTGTTAAGCAACCTCCCTCTGATACCAACTATCACAACCTGCATTTTCACCGCATATAAAAACATATCAGAGTAAGGGAAAATGCGTGTCATGATGCCACGTCAGCAGGGGATAACTGCGGACGCTCAGGCAGACACCTAATTAATCATGAAGAAAAAATTGATAAGTTATTTTTAAGGAAAAAAATTAGTTAAGTGCAATAGTTAGCCGTATCCCTCGGCCTAATGGCTCATTTAGTCCACGAATCAAAATATAGTTATACGCTACGAAAAAATACTTATTTAGATTGACTCCAACATCCTACATGAGAATAAACGTCTCCGAAGGACAACTCATGTTATGCAAGAATCTAAATTTATAATAGTAGTAAGGATAGCTTTTACGGTCGCTAAATACAACAAGTTAGAGTTTTTAAATTATGCAGTGCATGAAGTAATAGTAATAGATTTTATTCTTAAAAAATACCTAACATGCATTCCTAGCATAAATCCTCCAAGAGAGCAAGTAATCCACATGCACATAGAGATAAATAAGCAGCAAGCAAGTATCAAACAAATAACAAAACTGTGGGCGCCAACAACTGACACGAACCAACTTACAGTAAAGTAAGTCTGAACCAGTAACTAAATAAACAACAGTCTACCTCGTTGAGACGAGGTAACAACCACGACCAACATTGCCGCCCAGAAACACCAAACTAGCTCTACTATCTGCTACTGCTCTGAACCTAAGGAATTCCAAAGACAGAACACCTCAGCAAGAAAGTACAAATGGTAGCAGAGAATAAATAAGCCAAAATAAATGAAGATCAAGGGGTATCAACCCAAGACCAACAGTACTGAAATAAAGTACAAAAAGAGGATCAAGTTATCATCGAAAAAAAAAGAACTCTTACGTGATTCATCATGTACAACAATAGTACACCAGATGCACGAGGCTATAAGGTAACAACATGAACCATTCATAAGGAAGAAATACAAACTCTTATTAGGCACATGTGGTTGTCTCTACCCAAAAAAATTACGGGCGAGGTGGTCACTCGTGGACACACCACCCAGAAACACGGGCGAGGTGGTCACTCTTGGACTCACCACCCAAAAAACACGGGCGAGGTGGTCACTCTTGGACTCACCACCCAAAAACACGGGTAGACTTCCACAGGACACTAATGAAGGAAACAAACACCGCGGAGGTGAAATTGTCCACTTACTCTCGCGATCAAGAAACCGCCAAAAAAACACCACATATCTCGAGATTTGGCTCGTCGGATTCTACTTGACATTACTAGATACATGACATGGTTGATCAACCCTTAAGAGCGATTTACAAATCTAAATAACTCTAATCCATTCAATAACGAAATCTAAGGCGTTTAAAGCCATCAATAAGACACTTCAAGAATGATCAAACATATCCAGACAAAAATCGAGTTCACCATGACAAAACGTTACAACCTCATGTGATCATTGACAAGGTTAATCATAACAATAAATTGGAATAATAAGTGTAAAAATTTTTAAAGAACATGAAAAACATAGCCGTTACCATCAAATCGGACCAAGAGAAATGAGGGGAAATCATCACTTGTCTTGGTTTTACCGGAAAAGTCCTATGAATCACTCCACGTTGTAGATCGGGGCAAAAGAACACGAGAGGAGTTGAAATCTAAACAAAAATGGCAGAAAAGGGGGTTAGGGACGAAAAACCCTAACGAGAAAACTCAATAAAAGGGGAAAAATTTACCACGATAGCGTAGCTCCTGTTTAGAGCTTTCCGGATCTATATTCGGATGAAGATTTCGAGCACCGGAGCACCGTCGGTTGCCACCGGAAGGTTCACGAAGTATTTTCTCTCTCACGCTCACGCCGCTCTAGTTTGGGAGGAAAAAGAATCGGAGAAGATGAAGTTCTGTTCAAACCTAAGTCCAAGAATATATATATATATATATATATATATATATATATATATATATATATATATATATATATATATATATATGTAAAAGTACTTATAAATTTTTTTATCTAAATACAAAAAAACGTGTGATTTAAGAGTGACTACGAGGAAAAAAAAATAGAGATTTGAGATGTCTCCAAATCGAAAAGTCCCAAACATAAAAGTTGTAAATATCGTCGATACGAACAAATTTCATGTTAATCATTTTTTTGTAAGACATTGTTTTGACACTCAAAACGGTGTCCGAACACAGACGGTACAGAACCACTCGAGAGGAAACAGACCTACTCGAGAGGGAGAGGTTGGCTCTCGAGAATGACATTGGTTCTCGAGAACAAAATCTATGGTTCTCGAGAGGAAGATCATTTCTCGAGATGGAGAGGTTAAGGCTCTCAAGAATAACATTGGTTCTCGAGAATAAAGGCTTAGGACTTGAGAGAATCAATTAATCAGGCTACCTATGAGCAGTTTCGGGAGAATCAAAAATAGAGGTCTAAGATGGCTCCAAATCAAAAAGTGCCCAACATGAAAGTTGTAGCTCTCGTCGAAACTAACAAATTTTATGTTGACCGTTTTTCCATACAGTGCCGTTTTGACCATCAAAAATACGCCCGAACGCAGACATACAGGACTACTCGAGAGGAAAGGGAGCTTCTCGAGAAAGAGAGCAAAGTTCTCGAGAGAAACTCATTGTTCTCGAGAGAAACATCATAGTTCTCGAGAAAAAAACAGCAGGACTCGAGAGAGTTAAGTATTTCTCGAGAATAAGATCATAATTCTCGAGAATAAACAGTAGTTCTCGAGAACAACAAACGTTCTCAGGTAGAAATCAATAATGCAGCTTATTTACGAGCTGTTTTGGAAAAATTGAAAATAGGAGTCTAAGATGACTTCAATTAAAAAAGTGGTCGACATGAAAGTTGTAGATATCGTCAGGACGAACAAATTTAATGTTTACCTTTTTTTGATACGACGCCGTTTTGACACTCAAAACGGCAGCCGAACGCAGGCTGAAACGGATCTCTCGAGAACAACAAAGGAGTTCTCGAGAACAGCAGAGGACTTCTCGAGAACAGCATAGGACTACTCGAGAACAGCATAGGACTTATCGAGGACCGCATAGGACTTCTCGAGAACTAGAGCAGATTTCTCGAAAACATTAAGTCGTGACTTCTCGAGAACAACTAGGAGCTCTCGAGAACGAAAGGGGGGATCTCGAGTACAAGCATGACAAATTGCAGAAGTTCCAATTTGACTAATATTTTGGAATGAATCGCTGACTCTACGAATTAGCAGCGTAGACAACCTTAGAATCCGACGTACCATTCTCGAGATATTAAATCACGCGTCGAGACTCCAAAAATACTCGGATTGCGACGAAACTTGACAAGCAAGTCCAAAATTACTTAACTTAAATTTCAAATGCAAAAAAATAAAAATTTCACAATTACAACAAGAATTCGGCCGACTCGACCGCACGAACACGAAAATGCCTTAACGACATTACACCGTCAACTCGACGTTAAAAGTAACGCCACCATATCGTAAATATGACGTTTCCCTTTTAAATAAAATCATCGAAAAATCGGGGGCGTTACAACAATGCAAACGATCAGACAAATCATCATTCTGTCAAGTTCAAACCTCCAGTCCGCCATGTTCAATCTACCAAAGCGCTAAATGCCAGACCACCAAGCTTAGTCTGTCAGACCGCCAGACCGCCAAGTTCATTCCGCCAGATTGCTAAACGCCAGACCGGCAAGTTTAGTCCGTCAGACCGCCAGACCGCCAAGCTCAGGCCGCCACATCGCTAAACGTCAGACCGCCAAGTTTAGTCCGTCAAACAGTCAGACCGCCAAATTCTAACAGTAAATTTCGGCTTCGTTTGGCACGGTGGTGGTCGTAAACACATGAGTTAAACCGTCATTTGATAAGAAGCACCTAACAAATTTCATCCGTTTGAATACAAAAGTGGACGAAGTTTCTTAGGTGAATGTTAACAAGTGACAGTTTAACCCCTCAAATTCACGATCGCCGCCACCGTGTCAAACAGAGCCTAGGCATTATTATTTAAATGGAATTAAACTTAAGTAAAATTAAAAAAAAACAAATTCTCAAATAACGTCTCAACCCTTCATTATATCTAACAGGTAATTATCCAACACATATTCACCGGTGTCTTGATGGGCACTCTTCGCCCAACAAAAAGTGAATTTGATGTATTTTCTCGGGTGTAGACGATGTAAATCATGACGGTGCAAAATTTGTTTTTGCACAAGCAAAATCAAGGAGCACAGTAAGGATTTAAAGCGAAGACACAAATACCTATCCGCCCAACCCCGATCGTGAAGATAAAGGAGACGGTGGTGCAAAAAAAAATTCAGCATGCCATGGCTTGAGAGTTTAAGCACGAGCAACCCATACGTTTTTGATGAACTTTAAACTCTTATCTTTGCTCATTCTCTTCCCAGATGAACTGTAGATTTTAAACTGGACTCTCTATGTTCAGGAATTGAGATACAGGAATAAGTCAATTCTAGTTCTCACAGAAATTGGAATTGAAGTGAATTTCAATTTCGCTATTCGATTGAATGCATAAATTCTATCACAGGAATTGGAATTTGTAATTCCATTGTTCGACTGCAGATTAGATTTTTTGATCCGAGCGCGCTTTTTTCGCCCGAACGTGCATTTTTCTGCCCGGACGAGCATTTTCAGCCCAGACGCGCATTATTCTGCCTGGACGATCATTTTTCGCCCGACCCCGCATTATTCGCCCGGGCGGGCATATTTCTGCCCGCGCGCTCATTTTTCCGCCCGGGCGCACTTTTTTCTGCACGGACACGCATTTTTCCGCGGAGGGCATTTATCCGCTAGGGCGGGCATTTTTCCGCCCGGGCGTAAATATTTTGCCCGGGCATGAATTTTTCTCACGGAGACGAATTTTTCGCTCGGAGGCAAAAAAATACGGTCAGACAAAAAAAATCGGGCCCGGGCTTTTAAAATGTTTCCGGGAAAAAAAAATGCGCCCAGGGGAAATACCCACTCCCTTGCAGAAAAATTCCGCACTCATGCGAAAAATTCTCACTCGGGCGAAAAATTCATGCATGGGCGAAAAATTCGCGCCTGGGAGAAAAAAATTTCCCGAGCGAAATAATACATTTGGGCAAAAAAATCTCGCCTGGCGAAAAATTGTTTGAGCGGAAAATGAGCGCCCGGGGGAAAATGCGCTCCCGGGAGGAAAATGCGCATCCGGGCGGAAAGTGCGCTCTCGGGCAGAAAATGAGCGCCCGGGCGGAAAATGCACGAGCTGGCGGAAAATGAGTGATGGGGAGGAAAAATGCGCCCTAGGCCGAAAAATGCGCGCCCGAGCGGAAAATGTGAGGGGTTAAAATTGAACGCCCAGACGAAAAATGCGCTCCCGGGTAAAAAAAGTGTGCACAGGCGGAAAAATGCACGCCCGGTCCGCCCGGGAGGACCGATCCGCCAGGGAGGAAAAATGCGCGCCCGGGCGGAAATATGCGGGCCCGGGCCGAAAATGCGCGTCCGGGGCAGAAAAATGCGTGCCCGGCCGAAAAATGCCCGCCCGGTCGAAAAATGCCTGGTCGGGTGAAGAACGCAATGGCGAAATATTCGGGTCCGGGCGGAAAAAATCACTTCTCGTCAAAAAAATCACTCTTGGGTAAAAATGAGCCCCCGTGGGAACAACATAGTTGACGTCGAGGTTTTTTGAGAGGCTCGGTGGTGGACTAGTAGGGGTGGGAATTGCGAATGAAGAGCTCACTAGGTCGTAATTGAGGGAGACAAGTTTCCTTTATTATCAATTTTTATGGGAGTTGAAATGAATTCCAATTCTAAGATATTTTTATGGCCGCCGAACGATGTAATTGAAATTGAATTTCAATTCCAACATTTTAATTCCGGCCTAACGAACTAATCCTTGTGATATTTAGGCTCCGTTTGGGAGGACTTATTTTCAACGGTCAAGCGATTAAGGTCAGGTTCTTGCGATCGTGACCGCTTGATCAGTGAAAATAAGTCCCTCCAAACGGAGCCTTAATGTGAACAAAGAAGATTAGGGTGTTTCATCTTTTAAGCTTGCAAATGTCCCACAATACTACCGTGTAAGTGTGGAAGTCCCATGGGGATAGGGTGTACTAGTCATGAGACCCTCTATGATTTTCAATTTACTTGGCCGCAAGGCCAGCATAAGGGCTTGAGATTATACGCTTACGCCACATGTGGCATCACAACTAACTATTGACGTACGTGGTCTAAAATTGGGGATTTTTCTCCGAGTGGACTTGAACTTCATGATTGTTTTCGCTCGACCAGGTGCCTGTAGTGCAAAACAAATTCATGTTGGAGATTTATTATCACTTTTGGCTTATGCTGGATTTTCGTTATTTAGCATGATGGAATACTTGATTAAGCAACTCATGCACCACCCATGAATTTTATGGAACAAATTTGAATTGTTTGCAAGATTTTGATGACTGAATTTTTATAAGGAAGAAAGAACGTAAGAAATTGCATTTTGTTTACCATTCTAACTCGTAAATTGAAATATTTTCAATGTTCTCTAAAGATGCGGGTTTCTTCTAGTGGAATTGAAAACTTTTTAGAGGTTGAACCATTGGCACATTATACAGTGTTCCTTCATAGATGTTGCTTTTCGCTTTTGAGCTCTATTTACAGGCACCTTTGAGAGAGTGATGATGGGCGGGTTGGCTTAATAGTAATGTATGGGGCACCTCTTTACATTTTGGTAACAAGGCGATGGGTGGCTCTTTTCTTCATCTTCTTCCACGGATGGAAGATCTAGAATCTTTTTCTCGATAGTGGTTGGAAGGGATTTAGATCCACCCTTTGCTTCTTCTTTCGCGACTGAAAGGCCCTTGAAATGAACTCAAACATTTAGAATGGCCTCGGGCATTTTACTTTTGGCATGAAGATGTTGTCTTCGAGAATCATTGTGTAGACACTAAGGCCCCGTTTGGTGGGACTTATTTTCAGCGGTCAAGCGGTTACGACCGCATGTACCGGGTCTTAATTAAGGCCCGGTACATGCGGTCGTAACCGCTTGACCGCTGAAAATAAGTCCCACCAAACGGGGCCTAAGCCAATACTTTTGGCATTTTACTTTTGTCATCTTGTCCACCAGCTGCAAGGTGTTGTTGATCACTTGTTAATTTAATGCTCTTTCAAATCTACTTTTTTAACTTCTGAATTTAGTATACATTAATCCGGTAAACCATTACTTTGATATTTTTGTTTCATTACTCATTACTCCTGGAATTTGATAGTTGGGTTGCTATTTGCTGCTTGCAATGTGGTTGTTTGGCTGGATTTGTAAGAACTTCATTTACTCTGATTCCATTATGTGGTTTATGAAATCCGGATGCTTAAGAACAAACAGATGAGGCATCAAATAAAATACCAAATATAATTAGTCACCAAAGAAAATTGCATCTACACATTATACAGATTGAAGGTAAAACATAATTAAAACAAGCCATTATACAGATTATACAGTTTTTCTGCACTTCTTTAATGACCCTAAACATAGCTCTAAACTTTGATGATTCAAGCATGCAGGTTTCTGGTGCAGATTTTCTCAATCCATGTTTGAATTCTGGGGAAGTGGATGCCACTGCTGCTCCAGTTGCAAACAACTAGAATCTGCCATTCTTCTTCTATTCACCCACAGCAGGTTCAGCCCCACTTGCACTTCTTTAATGCCTTTTTTCCTCATCCAAGTACATGGTTGTATCAAATGATATCATGCCTTCATATGATTTTGATATTCACCACTTCCTGTATCAATCACTCACCTTTGGGCACAAGAATAGTTGTATCACATGCCTATTCAATCAATCACTCACCTTTGGTCAAGTAAATGTCTGACCTATGCTTGTGTTTTTCTCCTTCTTGTTGTTTTCACATGCTTCATTCTTTATGTTTGCTGTATATTTTGATGTAAAGTAGTTTTCCCCGATGCCGTCTTTGAAGATAAAACATAATTAAAACAAGCCCCAAATAAATAATTTATATGCTAATTATTACATTTTTACAGGTGCACATTAATTTGAACCAACAATGGAGGTCGGCTCTCTGCAGCAGCAGGTTGGTACTCTTGGTGGGAATGACGCTAACTATTGCGGGTAGGAGAACTGTGCAAAAGGAGGGAGATTTGGTTGAGTCAAAAATTTTACAAATGTATTTATTTGGATTAGTACTTTTTGAGTTGAATCATGTAACCTCATTGTAACTACATCAAATATGTCATTTTTATAAATAAATAATTATTTATTTTATTATTATTCATATAGTTTAATTTTGTTGAATTTTATCAATTCCTATGACAGAAAGTCTACCTGCAAACGAACAGTATAAGGTGATCAATATCAATTCCTATGATAGAAAGTCTTCATGCGGACGAACAAAAGAATTGGATTTAAATCCAATGTCATTTCCCATGTGTATTGATATTGGATTGAAAGCCAATACTTAAATGCCAATGTTGTTGAAACGAACGGAGCCTTAATTACAGTTCATATTATTTGTTGAATGCATATCAAAAAATGGGATTCCTTAGATTTTGTCCCAGCTAATGCTATTGTGGTGTTGATTGATAGATTTGGTCTGACGTTATTGGCTCTGAAGAGTATTTTAATTGTTTCTCCCTACTTTTATATAGTTGGGATTATATTATTTGAATTTCTAAGAAAAAAATATATAGTGTGATAGTAGAAAGCATCAAATTACAATATAAATGCTTGAAGTGAATCTTTTATATTATTTAAGTCTGCTGAGTGGGCCTTTGATTTCCTATGCATTGGTGACTACCTGAAGAGAGTGTCATGTAGGCAACTCATGCATTTTTTGGGGAGACTGTGTTTTAAGGAGAAAATTTGTGCCTAGTTTTGCCCACGTGGAGGCAGCCATGACCACGGTGGCTTCCACACGTTCAGGTTCTCCGCGTGACTAAACGAGGCTTTGGTAGAGGACTTTGCAGATGCATCAGTTTGAGAAGTGTAGCAAGTGTCGTTATCGATTAAATGTGTTTTTATTGGAAGAATATTGCACCTTACTGGAAGAATGTGCCTTGGTGAGAAGAGTTAAGTGCATCGATGAACTAATGAACCTATGAACCTTATTGGAAGGTTATTTGCCTTGTCGAAATCAAGTGTCATGTATGAAAATCAAGCCTTCGTGGGATAAGAATATGTCTACTTGAGAAATATTGAATAGTCTAAGAGTTATACTTTCAGGCAACTCATGTGCTGGATGGTATGAAAAGATAGCTCACATGATACTTTAGAATTATGTGTTGGAACATGGTTTGACACATCCTGTTTGATACATCCTTAGTTTGAGAATATTAAATCATGATGTGTATTTGATCCATCTTTGCAAGTGTTTTGTAATGTGCAGGTTCAGGAATCTCTTTAGATGCAAGATAGAATTTGCAGCAAGAATCGAGCTAAAACAATGAATCTAAGGCCAAAATTACTATCTACCACTGATCACACCGACTATCGTCCGACGATAGCGCTAGACATACGTTAACAGGCAATCAAGAGTTGTTGTGGACTTAGAGAAATTGAAAGTTTCCATAAATAGATCTAGAGCGAGGCTAATGCCGACGATTGCTCATATCACCCGACGATAGCGAAAAACTCTTGTTTTGGCAACATTGTCTCCTGACGTGGCTTGGAGGGAAATAAGAGTAAGGAATTCAATTTTGCTACTACCCCGTAATAGCTCACTATCACCCAGCATAACCCCAACCTCAATATGGAAAGCTTTGTCATTCTAGAGGGAGAAAATAGGGTAACTCTTATTTCGATGGTACAACATGGTGGTACTTACTACCGACGACGACAAAGAATTATAAATTCGAGTTACTCTCTCTGAATCCACATTCCAACACGGGAATTTTAGAAAGAGGGTTGCCCTAGCCACCCAAGTGCCTCCAGTCCTCCCTATATTCAACGCTAAAGGATACGACGGAAGATTGATGCTAAACAACAACATTCTTGTGAAGGGTCTCGTTCTACGATGACTATTTATAGTGGCACTTCCTCACCTTCCCCCGGTATCATTCTTAGGTAGTTTTATACAGAAATTCCAACATCTCTACTTTGTATTGTCTTTTGATTTGGGTGTGATTGTTTATCTTGTATTGTGTTGGAATTCACCTCATGCGTGACGACTAGATCTAGGAGTATGTTTAAGGCTAGAATTTCACCTCTAGTGTGACTACTAAATCTAGGTATAGGCCGGTCTAGGGGACATGAGGCCAATCCAAGAGTAGATTTACTAGGGACAACCTGTTATTAGGAAGAGTTGATAAAGAAAAAAACATATTCTATCCTCCTACGATCTTAGCATCATTAAGATGAAATACCTTATTTTTGTCATGCTTCATCCCTTTTTTAGTTCAATAAAGAAAATTAATAACTTTTAATAATCCTTATTCCCCCCCCCCCTCTAAAGAATTCTATTGATCGAACACTATGTGGGTGAATCCTTAAAAAAGTTAGGATATAGAGTATATATGTAGTGGTTGAGGGAAAACTGCCTCAACCTGATGGGAGCAGTAAAAATTTATGATCCGCAAAAAATGGGAAATCAGGTGCAGAAACTATAACATTCCTCAGACAACTAGACCCCCTAGGAGTGGTTTTGTCATGACTAGGTCATGACAAAACCCTAGGAAGCCCAAGAAGACCAAGTGGACCTAGGAATGTAGGTGAGATCACCATGGTCTGCAAATAGTAGATTCCTAAACCCTAGTTTAGGATGATCATGGGGCTTCACCATGACTCCAAGACCCCACCATGACCTCACCAATCTATTAAAAGGTCTTATGGATCCATTGGAGTCAACCTAGGGTGGCCAAGTTGACCTAGGATCATCCTAGGACTAAATTGGGCAAGGTGCCCTAACTAAGGGCAATGTGCCAGTGATAAGCCCAACCAACCCTACCTGGGTCTTCCTAGACCTAATTTGGGGTCAATGGGTCACCAAAGATTCATTGGGGTCAACTCTAGAGTCTGAGTTAACCCAAGCCAACTCTAGCCCTAAAGTGGTCAAAGTGCCCTAACTAATGGGCAAGTGATCTTCAGAGTGCAAATATAACCCTATACAACTCTCCCTAGACCTTAGGGGAAGCCAAGGGGTCGCCAAGGATCCCTTGGGGTCAACCCAAATGGTCATGTTGACAAAGTCAACTCTAGCACTAACTTTGTCAAAGTGCCCTAACTAAGGGTCAAGTGACCCCAAAAAGCCCAACCAACCCTACCCAAGCCTTTATAGACTTTGGGGGAGTCCATTGGGTCACCAAAGACCCATTGGGGTCAACCCAAATGATCAATTTGACCAAGGTCAACTCAATCCTTGAAATAGGTCAAATTAGCCCAAATGGGCTAACCCAAGCTCAAACCCATTTCTCCCACTTGGGCTAACCTCATTTTTATTATTCATATGGGTTAGTGGGGTGCCATTAGGCTAGAGGAGAGATCAAAATTCGGCCATGGTGAGTAGGAGAGAGAAAGCTCCATTTTTCCCTTTAATGGAGGAGAGAGAAAGTAAGAAAAAAGGGCCATTCATGGCCAAGGGAGAACAAGGGCCTCTCCAATTGATGGATACATTCTCCCTCATAAGTTTTGAGGAGTTGAATAACCATAACCAGCCACCAAAGTGGCTGAATTTAATTTCTTCCATAAGAAAGAGAGAGAAAGAGGAGAGAGAAAGCCATTAATGGCCATGGGAGAGCAAAAGTCCCTCTTCAATTGATTCCAAAGTCTTGATTCATCTTCCCGTCATCATTTAAAGGAGACCAGAGGTTTTTCTCAACCTTTAGGTAGCTGAATTCAGAGAACCACCTTGGCCAAAATGAGAGTTTAGTGGCCATTAATGGTCATTGCATGCTAGACCCTTCCTCTCCCCCCCCCCATTTAGTCCTTTTAAAAGCTTCTTTAGGACCAGAGGAGTCATTTCCACATCTTCCCTGAAGATTTCAAGCCATTTGGTAGTGCTGTTGCAGGATACCCGAAGCTCCAAAATCCGGCCATGGCGCACCCCCACCGAACCCGTCGGCAAACATGGTTGAAGGTCCTCCTCTACTCTTTCTATGGATAAATCT
The DNA here is from genome assembly GCA_039513925.1 of Platanthera zijinensis. Lineage (NCBI taxonomy): Eukaryota > Viridiplantae > Streptophyta > Magnoliopsida > Asparagales > Orchidaceae > Platanthera > Platanthera zijinensis. The sequence goes on from CM077090.1 coordinate 36,619,539, forward strand.
TAGGAATCTTTTAGGATGAAAATCGGGATAAAATGAGCCAGATCGGGTGAAAATTTTTCCTGGTTTTCCATGAAAAAAAAAGGCTCGATTCGCCGGAAACCACCCCTCCGGCGGCCGTGCCGCCGCCCGGCGATAGCCCCCACCTCAACGAAGGTGGTGGCGGTGGTGGCTGGCCAGGGAGGTTGCCGGGTGGCCAGGTGGCCAGGAAAATGACTTGGAGTAAGATCCAAATCGGGCTGATCCCATCCCTTGGCTGGAGGAAGAAGATGACCATGAGCCCCACTATTTTGCTTTAAGATCCGTTTTGGATCTGATTTTATTAAATCCTATTATTTCAATTTCTATCCTGTTTACTGGTCTGTTTTAAATTAAATATTAAAAATACTTAAATTCACGTACAGAAAAAGTAGCCAACATGAAAGTTGTAGCCCGTGGAGTCCAATCTAATTTAAAATTTATTTCAACTAATTTGGGTAAGTGGTTTGACAACAACACTCATTTTGGTGAGGTCTATACCTAGGCTAGACCAGAGATTATTTTGAGTGCCCCCATCAATCCAGCCATCCAAATGATTTGAAATTTTTAATGGGGGTAACTCTTACCTATACCTAAAACATATCGAAAAATAGGAATTTTCGAAGAACATTTTTCTATAGTTTTTGTAATTATATAATAAACTATGATTAAATTAATTAAGGGACCTAATTATTTCCAATAGCTCCCAAATTTTAGTGAGAGGTTCTTGGGGTTAGTATAGGTCTTTGTATAAAATTTCACCTCAGTTGGAGATGATTTGGTTAGAATTTTGTAAACCCTAACCTTGGCCCAAAAAGGGGTATTTAGGTCAAAAGTGCCCCTTGTGGGTTTGAGTGGCCAAACCACCTCAACAGAGGTTGAAATTTGGCCCACTAATTTGACATGACATTTAACACCCTCATATTAATTATGGGGTGGATTATGGTGGATTTGCCCTAGGGCCCTAGTTCTAACCCCAATGTTGAACTTTGGGGGCTTGTGAAGGACATAGGGGGTTATGTTCTTGGATAGACTTGGGGATTAATCCATAAGATCCTAGGGTGGTGAAATGCCCTTGGAAGGGATATGGTGGTATTTAGACACATGCAACCCACATAAACCACTTAATAAGTATTTAGGACTTTAAACCCTAGAAATTATCTTATGGGTCAAATGACCTTGAATCTTGATGATATTTTGGTAGGATAATTTCATAGTTTTATTAACCTCTAATATTTATCTTAGGGTGTTTAGAGATCAGTAGATCATCCTCGAAGTTGTAGCTTCCATATTACCCGTTTGATGTTAATGTTGAAAATATGATGTATAGGTGGTAGAATAATTTGAAATTCTGGAATAGATAATCAAATGGCATTAGGTTGCACTAGTAGTTTATTTTGAGTGTTTGAAGCTTTATTTGTAGTACTTCTTTTGTAAAGTAAATTAGTGCACCTTACTTAAGTAAATAGGAAATAAATACAATGGCTTGCTGGAATATTGTGATACTTTGACAGAGAACATTTTAGAACATATAGAAGCTTCAAAAAATTGTTAAGTGTTGTTTAATTGAGATTAAAAGGGTGTGTCTTCATAAAGTGCCTTATGATGGTTTTCCTTAGGATAATCTTTTACTTGGTTTGCTGACTTGAGAATTTCATGAAACTTAGGCAGTGAAGTTTTATGATCATAATGTAGCTCTGTTAATTTTTGACGAATTTTTGGACTAGTATTTTGTTACTTCCTTCAATACCCTTATTTATATAAATTATTTTGGATTAAATATTTAGAGGTTAAATGATTTGCGAAAGTTTATGATATTTAGTATTCACTGATATCTTGTTATTCTACAATGTTCATAATTTTTGTAAGGTCATAACCTAAGCGAATCTAGTGCTTCATGTTCAAATCACCCATGGATTAATTTTGGGAAAAATTAATTAAATACCAAATTTAATTAGAAAATTATAAATTTCTTGATTTAGGCTAAGCATGTAATGATAGACCCCCGTTAATTATTTTAAGGCTTTTGGATTAAAATTTGGAGTACCTCCTATCATGTATATCGTATAGCATAGGTTGGTCTGCATATAGCAAAACTACAGAAATTGCGTTGTAATGTGAATTGGGCATATGGGTTGGGGTTAGTAGTTAGCTGGTTTGGGAAAATGAAATTGAGTTCATCATTGGAAGTTGTTATGAGTAGAATGTTGGGTTGGTTAGTGTCAGGTAGTTCACGGGATCGACGAAAGATCGTCTTTTCCATGGAGAGGAAGAGACAAAACACATCAGGGTTAGATCAAGAGTAATATTAAAAGGGATCGGGAATCGGGTATTAACCAATAAAAATAAGTGTCTTGCGAAAGGGAGCTTTGGGCTTCAGCCCATCGTTGTTCCTAGTGCCCTAGAGAGCCCTTCACGGGGGTATGCCTTGGGCAGTCCTAGGCTAACCTAAACTATAGGAAAAATAAATTGCAAGAGTAACTAATATAACTAGGGATTCACTTTCAATCACCTCGATGTCTTGGGATATTAGGTTGGGTCACTCGGGCAGTAGGCTTGGTGGATTTGGTGATGGGCAGGTTGGCCATGCGAGCTTTGGCTCGATTATTGGTTGTGACGGACGGGTTAGTCCGGGGAGATTTGGCTCGGTTGTTGGTTGAGACGGACTGGTTAATCGGGGGAGCTTTAGCTCGGCGGTTGATACATCAAGGATGTATATGCATAAATTATAAGGTGGTGGGTCTTTGGTATTGGAGGGTCGATGTACCGACGCCAATACGTTGACTCGGCAAGTGTGGTTTTGCACTTCCCCAAGTTAAGTCCGGTGGACTTACCGACAAAGAGTACGCGGGAGCTCCGCTTAGTGCACCAGCGTCGAGGCGTATGATAGGTCTAACTGGTAGTGCTATTACCCGTTTAGAGGTGGGCGAGGCCCAACCCTCCGCTTCAGTTTGCCACTACGGAGGTATCCTGGGAGGTTCGACTCCAGAAAGGGGGAACTAAAGGTATGTATGCACAGAGTCGGGTGGGTGAGTTGCACTTGCATGATCACATCATAGTATATTTGCATGTCATACCATCATCATTGTTTATAACCCCTGACACCTATTGTATAAAGTGGTATGGGACGCTTTATATAATAGGCCCCGCAAAAAGACCCCTTGGTTTATAAGCTCGTGTGAGCATGCTTATAAGTTATGGTTTATATTCTGTAGTTATATATGTTGCATGCTTGAAAACCGACACCCTATTATATAAATTGGTATGAGACTCTTTATACGATAGGAGCCTTGCAGAAGATCCCTTAGCTTGTGTGTTTTCATATAAGTTGAGGTTACTTATTTCATGTTCTATCCTTTTATTCTTTTTATTACTGCCATATATAGTTATAGAACTATTAGATTAGTTTCGCCGTCACCTGCTTCTTATTCATTGTCCACCATCACTACCTCTCCTTTCCTCCTCCTAGGAGCCATAGGGGAAGGGGTGGGGATGAAAGGACTTAGTCTTTTAGACTAACAATTTTCGAACCACAACATTTTAGGGGACCGTGGAGCCCAACATGGAGGAGCAGCCCCAGAGGTCGGCATACTTGGAGATGGGACAGTCTAACACCGGAGTTCAGAAAGCTGGGACTGTGAGTCTCGATCATTAGTAGATGATTAGTTTTTTGCTTCCACGTTGAGTGATATGTACTGAGGATATTGATGTACAGGGCATGAGCCATATTTTAAGTACCTATATTATTATTTCTGTGGACTCCATTCGTGGAGATTATTTACTATATATGTGATTTTTGTGAACATGTGTGGAGTTCTTCTATTTCATACTCTCATATTTCGCTACTGTTCTGTGATTGATTTGGCTGGCAGGATCAGCATTTTATAGTGATGACCTTCTCGGGCGTGAAGGTGTCACTGCAAAGTGGCAGTTCTGGGCCTATGACCCAATAATTCTAAAGGGGGGGGGGGTCTTACAGGAACACTCAACGTATATGAAACCAAATAAATCAGATGCAAACAGAAGAGCAAGAGTCTCGTACTATCAGAAATCTTTACAAGGCATGGTATACATGGTGAGACATGATTTGCCGATGTACCCATTGAAAGCAAAAAGATTAAGTAATAAACAAGCCGCGCGTACTCAATTGAGTAACCTCCGACTCTGCCGAGCTGCTCTACGGAGTCCGCTAATGCTGCTTAGTCACTAAACCGCAACCTAGCCGAGCGAACAACCCGTTATTCCAATGTCAAAGAACTCTGTCCGCTAATCCGCAAGCCGCCTAACTGTGAGGTCGCTTAGCCGCCAGATCTCCGCGAACTGCTGCTGCCGAAATGAACAAACCGCCAGAAGAGAATAGTTAATTGAACTGGGAAAAGGATTACCAAAAAAGAAGACCGCATGGTCGCAAGCCGCGATCTGCTGCTAACCGCAGAGTCCGCACTGTCCCTGACCGAAGTCAAAAGCAAGTCCCTGGCTTTCAAGCGCTATCCGCACAACCTACACAGTACAAGCCGGACAACTCTTCAAACCGCGTGTAACACCCCCATCCGTCACATGGGATAATAAAAGATTCGGCCGGGGCCCCACGCCATATTCTATGGAGAGTTAGTAGAGTTATATATTAATACCAAAATACTATTACAAAATTTTGAGACCTAACACAGAGCATTCTAGCGGAAGCTTTTAAATATGATAGAAGAACTCATCACAGATCATGAATGCTACCTATATCCCAAATCAGGAATGAAATAACAAATACACAAAGAGTCATGGCCTTAAGAACTTACAACATTCAGCTTGAATTAAAGTATTTTACATACTTCGGTACGCATGCTGGACATACATGAAAACAAAAAAAAGTAAACACCAGCTCTGGCCTTCGAGGGCCAGCATAACATCAAGGGCTATAACCCACTACTTGCCACTTGGCTCACCTGTTCCTGCAAGAACATTCCACCGAGCGGTGGCAAGACAAAGCAACGGTCAGCTAAAGCTAACCAAAATATAACGACCCCGCCCCCTTACTTGGGGCAGCGGAGCTCCATCCCTGTAAATTATTAGCAAAACCAAATATAACAATGAAAGTGCAATTTAAGCACACTTTACCACAGGTGTAGGCACGAACGACCACACACCTCGTACACTCAGGGCACATTCTTGGTGTCCAGATAAAACCCAGGAACACACCACCGTTCTCCAGACGGCAACATCATGAGCATTTTGGTAGTCTATACAGACTGTGCTTGGCCTAAGACCCGTAACTATGGCAGCGACAGGTAACACTACCCACAAACGCTCGACATAGTTACTGGGTAGGGTCGGCCCTTCCTCGTTGCTCATATCATAGGGCATATAGCCACGATGCGGGACAGCCTCCCCATTCACATTTCTCTAATCTTTATACAAGTGGCTCTTAGGCCACAAAGCTGGGCTCTCAAAGTACTCAGCACCAAGACACTGGCCCAAGGTGTCTCCACGATATAGGCCACAATCACTGCTCCAAAGGAGCTACCGCCCACGGTATCACTACCGTCGCACGGTATCTGGATGAAATACATACCTGCCCAGTTTTTTGGGTGCTCCTTGGAGTTAGTCCCTAAGGTTACCTGCTGCAATCTAACGTGTAGAAATCCGAAAACAAAACATCACGGAGTCTTCTCCAGCCAATACAAGCATAATAAAACATCACCAATCCAGACCAACCTGCCCAGATGGGCTTCACACATCATGCCTATGTTCGTACTTCGATTCCGAACTCTGTATGCAAAACTACGGGGATATACCGTATCTACCCGAAGAAAAACCTCACACTCACCGAACCCTCGTGGGAGAGGTGAAAGTGCACCTAGTGTCAACTACTTACACCTAGGGGGGATAGGTGTCTTTGCAGCGTATTTGCGGAATTAAGGTTTTACCTGCACAAGAAAACAAAACAACACAGCACAAAAAGTACGCAAGCAATTTATAGTGGTTCCCCGATTTGGGTACGTCCACTTTCCCCCTTCGACCTATCTCCCAACCAGGGACGACTCGGTCACTTCACAAACAGGATTGAAATCCAATCCTTGCACTAACGGAAGGAACCCTTCCACACGTAGGAGTCAACACTCCCACAACACGGGTTGCACCCAACCCTACAACTAGAGACCAATCGGTCCTTTACAATGAAAGAGAAAATGAAAATAGCTTGTAAGAAATACAAATAACGTTAAGATCCAGGTGTCCCTTTTCGTTAGACTACTTGTTCTTGTAGGCAACGAAAAGTCCACAACCCTAGATCTTTCTTGGAGAGAATCTTCTCTAGATTGACTGCTTCAACAAGAGAGGCGGTGATGCTATGTAGATCCAATCTTCTTAGCAAAGTCGACAAGGTCTTCCAACGGTCACACTAGGATCGATCGTCTCGATCGATTCGGATGGGAAAGGTTTCCCGATCACAAATCAAGAGACAAAAGATCTTTGGATAGACGCGTGAGACGCTGTGCCCGACTAGGCTTCTATCGCCGGGAGAGGTAACTAAAAGTCCGATCAATGGTGGCGAGCAACTAGCGTGAGGCGGAGAAGGTCGGCCGAGCTCGCTTCCGATCTAGGGCTTGACGGCGGCTAGTTTTTCTTCGATCTATAATCCGTGTCTTTACTGTTCACAAATACAGAGTATTTATACACTAGGTCAAGAGATGACCGTTGTGGGCCCCACCAGCAGTAAGACCAAAGTCCGGTTCAAAATCCCACAGATGTCGTGGACCGGTCCAGACAGAGTCGGAAAAATACCCAAGTCAAATTCGGCGAGAATCGTGAGTGATTCTCGATGAATCGGCGAGAATCACTCACGATTCTCGCCGAATTCTACTTAGAGAATTCTTGCTGCACAGGTTATAGAGGCCGGGGAGAATCGGTGGGAATCACCTTGGAATCTCGCCGACTCGTCAAGAATGCAAAGTCATTCTCGACGAATCGGCGAGAATCACATGGTGATTCTCAACGATTCTGCCTTAGATGATTTTTCTGACTGCGTCGAGACAGCCGGCCCAACCCGGAAAGAATCAACTAGTGATTCTCGACGACTCGTCGAGAATCACTGGTGATTCTCGACGAATCGGTGAGAATCACTTAGTGATTCTCGATGATTTACACTTAGACGATTCTCGTCTTTCAACCCGTGAGATGGTCTTTGGCCCATCCTTGCTCCTTGTCTGCTCTTGCTTTATCATAGCCCTGTACTTGAAATTAAGTACACCCCAATAGAGAGAGTACACGTAGGCCAACACACTGATCTGCTCAACGAGGGATTACGTTGCACAGACCCGTGTATATTGACCCACTGCACCCTGACATTGGTGTGTACTTAGCATGGAATAACTGCAAGCACAACTAGAAGAAATTCATCAAATACATAGTGAATTCATCTTAGCTTTGATAGGAGGCTTCCTCAAATCCAGGTAATTGTGGATACAATACCAAACAATCTCCCCCTATTTGACGAAGCCAAAATCCTACTAAGCTAAGATGAATTTCAACATTCCAGATAAAATATGCATAAACTAGAAGAGTGAACAACAAACGTAATCATACCAATGTGAGATTCAATTAATAAACCACACACATGAATATATAAATGTGAATATCCACACATAAATGTTCACAGTTTACTTAATCAAAAGTTTAAATGAGATAACCACAAGAGCTAACATCCTACAGATCTTTGTCCTTAGCTATGCCTTCTTTGAGTTGCTGAGCTAAGAATTTTTTGCTTTGTCACTCAAAATACTCCTTGGGCTTAGGATAGTATCTCGGAGGGGGAGCTTTGTTTGCCACAGTGTTGCTTCTGAAGAACAAGTTTCTTTTGGCTTCATACATTTTGTGCTGCTCCCACTCGTATTGGCTATATACGTCATTCCTTTTGACTTGCCCTCCTTGTAGTAATGCAAAGGTGTCCAAGATGATATTCTTTGATACAGGACTCCATATTTCGTTTCTCACATCCTCCTCCGACAATCTGATCTTCTTTTCAGCTGGTATTTCCTTTGAAGTTCCTTCTTTGATTTGCCTTTTTCCTTTGGCTTTTGCTAAGGCATCTTGGTCAAACCAGCTTCTTCTTTCAGCCCTCTCCGCAGCTTTCTTTAACTCGACTTCGCCCAGTTGTACTTCTTCAATCCTTATATCACCCTCAGTAGTACCAGCACGGCCTTCATCCTCAGGTGGAGCAACAGGGACATGTATTCTCGATGCTTCTGTTACCAGCCAGTGGGTCGTTTCAAATATGTACCTATTCGAATTATCGAATTTGTATTTGTCAATTATTATTTATTAAGTTGATTAAAGGTGCAGTTATGATGTGGTAGTTTTGAAAGGCATACCTATTGGTCTGATCGAAGTTTAGAAGTACTAACTCTTGAAGCCCTGCCATCTTAGCATTATACGCTTCCTCCCCCTTTTTGGCTTCGGCGGTTATAGAGTTTGTATAGGAATGCAGAGATGCATCAATGTGCTTCATGGTTTTACTGAATTCGTCCAGCAGAGATTTCTGATTTGCGTTCAGCGTTACCATGTTGGCATCAAATTTTTGTATGGTCTGTGCCACAACATGAACATTTTTATTTACCACTGTCAGGTCGTCAGTATTCTTCTTCAGTCCTTTCATGAGAAGAGAGACGGCTGTGCCTGCCTCTGTATATTTTTCATCAAATTTCTTCTCCATCATATCTAGTTTGTGGTTGATCTAAACCACATTCTTAAGCATGAGATCCTCAGAGTCCCTCAGTCTCTTTAGCACTTTGTTGTGGGATTTCTCAAACGTATCTTTGAGCTCATCTAGCATACCTTGGACAAAATTGACAGTGTGATTTGCTATGTTTGCTTGAAGTGGAGGAGCTGCAGGCTGACCCTGGTCAGGCTCCCCCGCAGAAGCACTGGGAGAGCTGGATAGTAGTATGGAGTCCACAGGGGGAACAAAGGATTTCTCCCACTCCATCCTTGCATCTGACCGCTTAGGAGCTTGTTCCTCAGATGGAACCTCAGCATCCTCCTGAGAATCTGCTGCTTTCTCATTCTCTAGTACTTCTTCCTTTATCTCAGTTTCCAAGTGATCATGCTTATCGGCAGAGTTGTGCACATCTTCTTCTACTTCTTCCTCCTCATCCTCATCAGCCACCTCATCTCCCAGATCATCGTCGATAAGAGATGCCTCATCGTTCTCAACCTCCTCATCATCTGCTACTTCATCTGCCACTATCTCCACAGCCTCTTTAGCTATCAGAGAAATATCAGATAAGATGTTTGCAGAACTGGTTACAGGCTCCCCCTCAGTTCCTGCAATCAGGGCATCAGGAACTTCACTGGGTGCTGCCATAGAATGAGCAGGAGCACTGGTATCCACGGCTAGAGATGCTGCCTCTTGGTCTATTTCCGTGGCAGCCTGCCCTATTCGACGTTCCCATCGGTCGAATATGCTAGCATCCATCCTTTTCAAGTAGTGCAGAGGCACTCCCTTGCTCATGTCGAATGTGTCTCCATCCAGTTGATTCAGATAAAGGCTAATGATTCTGCCAAAGCTGGGGGTTCGGAGTGTGTCTTTAATCCTGTCAAAAAGCATGGCTCCCCAGTTGAACCGCTTTCGACATACGATTTCCACCAGAGTTTTGAACATTTCCCCAGAAATATGGTCGTGGGATCTAGGTTTGCAGATTAGAGCCTTCCCAACAATATCAGACAGCAACTTTCCTTCCTCGTTCATATCTTTCCTTTTGATTGACCTGGTCCATCTGGCCAATCCACAGAAGGATAGGGTCCTTGCTCTATCCTCTTCCTCCAGGTAATCTTCCTCTTCACTACTGGATAGCCGCAGGCATTGGGTCAGTTTCCTGGCGGATAACTTGATTTTCTTCCCGGCAACCTTGCTTTTGATGGAGGTGTCTTCATGACAGAGCTTTGCCGTTGCAAATAACTCCAATACTTCCTTGTCCAAGATCTTGCACGGGTGCTCCAACACGAACGTCAGGCCCGCTTCTTCAAGCATGATGATTATGTTCCGGAACTCATCCGAGGCCTGGGAGAACCCGGTTCTCACTAGCTCACATCCAGTGACCAGACCTGCAGTAGTCCGTGGGGCCATAGTAAACCTAGGAGGAAGGAGAATACCAATTTCAAGTCTAAGGATCTCCGAAACCACGAGAGTGAGAGCAAAATCTAACCAAGCTCAAGTCATGGAAAGGGACAATATAGAGATTACCTAGTGGGGAGAGGCAGAGAAAGTTCCGGCTTCTTCACGACGGAACACTCGAGGACGCCTGAGACGCAGAGCTGCGGCGATCGGCAGAAGGCGTCGGTCTTTAGGTCACCACAGAGTTACGCAGGAGAGGGTCGCCGGGAGGTGAGAGAGACGGGGATTCCAGCGCGGGGTCTCGGCGAAACGGCGAACGGCGAAATACGAAGGGTCGGAGGGTATCGACGGGAAGAGTAGGTTTGAGATGATTCCAGCGTGGGGTATCGTCGGGAAGAGTAATATCGTCGGAATACGAAGGGTCGGAGGGTATCATTGGGTTTAAGGAGGGTATTGTCGACTAACCTATTCCCGCCGAATGGCTCCCCTGGTTTAAATATCCCAGCGAGATTTGACAATTCGGCGAGACTTGTAATTTGATGAGTATGTGATTTGATATGACGAGTATCTCCTATATTCCAACATAACATTTTTGTCAAGGGTTGGAAGGGCTCAGGAGGCATACTTGCTTCTACATCCACTAAAGGGATTGCCAAACTACATGGCTTAGGAGGCACATCAACTAGGATTTACTTGACATCATGACAGTGGCTTTGCCATTTTCACCGGTCATTTCTAGATGGATAAGTGCAATAATCTTGATGTCAGAGATCATGTTCAGTGACTCTTCATGACGTATCTTTTCAATTTTCAGAGGCGGACTTATCCCCCCCAAAAAAATGTCAAACTAATCTCTACTAGTAGAAGTAAAGGTTATCTCACACATATACTCCTTCCCAAGGTGAATGAGCATACGCGAATACTTTTTCTATAAGACCATCTAATTTCAGACGAGTTGAATTCATTATTAAGTCTGGATATGTCAACATACATATATACATATGTGGAATTATTTATGCGATATGGCTCAAACATTTGGGCTAATTGCAATTACCTGTGATAACAAGACGTAACATTCAAATCATCAGCACAGGTTACATCAGGAGGTCAGTATGCATGTGCCTGTAATGATGGCACTGCTCCCATTTTCGACACTTTATCCACGTCAATTTTGGAGCATCTCCTGTCCAGTTCCCGTCAGGATTGTGGGAACCTAGACCACCCTGCAGGAAAGAGTTATCTTGCCTTAGGAACCCAATAAGTATTGGGTCCTAGGTTCCTGTTAGCATAATAATTGGGATGCCTCCCCTCAGGGATCCTGGAGGGAGGACTAACATTGCCTCGAGGATGTGGAAGTCCCCTTGCCTTTGACACAGAAGGGTTGTGCCAACAATCTATGGCAAAATGACCCACTTTGCCACAACACCAACATTCATGAATGTTGTACCGCCGTTTGTGACCTGAACCGGTGATTGAGGTAGTCAAGGACCTAGGTCTAAACGGGATAAAGCCGGATCTGTTCTCAAAATTGCCTCTTCCATCGTGACACTTGGAAGGGTGGAAGGAAGGCATGTAGTGAACGTCATGAGGCCTGGGAGGTGGTGCCTTCCTTTCAGTCAGCACCCTATTAGAGGCCCCATGAGCACTAACTTCATGACTTCTAACCCCCCTTTTTTGTGTCCTAGGGTGGTGAGAGGCGTAGTGAGAGCTGATATCAGCAGATTCATGCAGAGTTGGGGCTATGGCCGAGAATACAAAGGGTTCAGAACGAGCCTTAGGCATTCTCACAAGGGTGGCCATGACAGCCCTTGCATTATGGGTGCTTCCACATGAGGGAAGATCACCCTTGCAGTGACCACGGTTGTTTCTGTGATCATACCTGTAGGCATGATGAGTACCCTTCCTTTCTGGAGTGGGGGGTCTAAATATCGTTTCCCCTTTTCTCCATGAATTGATAATCCGGGAGATCCACCCATTTTCTTCCTTTCTTTTGAGAGAATCAACCTTGGAAAAGTTGGATACTATCCTCTTCTCATTCTCTAGACTACTCTCTAGATCTGAGATTTTAGAGTCTTTAACCTTATTGGATGCCAATTGGAGAACCAATAAGATCTTCAGCCGAGCAATCTCCTGAGCTTGCTCCTCAACAATCAGGTTGCTTTTCTGAAGGACACTCTTTAGGGCATCAGGATTTTCTGGAGGACAATCATCCAAAATATTCCTGTCTTCAGGAACATGAGGAAGAGAGGGGCAAGGTGAAGAAGTTACCTGGTCCTGACTTAGCTGATCAGGAATAGTATTAGGACTGACCGGGGCAGCTGAGTCATCTTCAGCTGTGCAGTCTTCATCAACTTCCTCCTCAGTCTCTGATAAGGACACAGGAGCCCTGATACTGAGAAATTGGTCATCACTTTCTTCTTCAGAAATACTGACCCCCAGATATGCCTCATCCTCTTGCTGACGACTTA